>VDFB02193867.1:173846878-174291793 GCA_007258455.2 Sequoia sempervirens
TCTTATAAAGAGGTTATGATGAAGCATACAGTGTGTATTTAAAGATAATGAGAAGTGCTACATTGACAACCTGAAACATTGATAACCTAAAAAGAAATGGGCCATGACTTTAACAATATCACAGTCATGTAATGGTGGTTATATGTCAAAGAATAAGTCACACTATTACCTACAGGAATAGGTATAATAAAAATACTCAGGACCTCAAGTCAAGGTCTCAAATTTTCACATGACAGTGCCAAAAAGAGGCATTATTTGGTATTTGGTATTTCAGGTTGATATGGTAAGCCAATGCTATCAAGCTTACAACTGAAGTTATGGATGGATCTATAGCAAATCATATGAAGAATTGAGTACAGGTAATAAAGTACTACAAATGTTTGAAGAGACAAACTTACCTAAGCTTATACAAATAATAGAGAGAGCAAAGAGACTATATTTTCCCCATACCATATGCACAGTAAGAACAAAGAAAGAACAAACAATACAAGAAAATGCTTGATTATTATTCTTGTTAAGGTAATCATCTTGAGTACATGATATTTAGTAGGGAACTTTTGCAAATAACATACCATAAATGCATGCAATAATGATGAAGATGCCATGATTTGATAACATACATATGTAGTTTTATCTTATTTTTTCTTTAACCAAATAATAGTCTATAGATGAGGCATGAGATTCAGTTATTCCAATGAAATTACACATGATAAATTCTATATCCAGGATCAAGGAGATGGAAAATTATCCCTACAGTGACAAAAAATAAAGATAGAAAGTTTTAGTCATTAAGGAAGACAAAGTCACAAATCTTTACAAATAGTTTTGTTTGCAAGTCGAAGCTAGGAGGATCAAAAGGTGCTCTTTTGGATACTGAATTTGCAATACATGATAGTGAATATAGAGTGAAAGCTAAGTTATTCTTTTAGGATAAGGCACACATAGCTTCAAATGATTAGATACACCTATTGCAAGCTTTTAGAAAGCTTTGATATTAGAACCCCATGAGGCAAAGAGTAAAGCTCTCAAGTTTGAGATCATGTGACAGCTAGGGAATGAGATTTATTATTCATGAAGAAATGAAAGATACATAGAATTTTTAAATCATACCCTACTATACAATGGCATTGAATCAATTTGTAAATTTCTTTGTGGGACAATATTTTCTGTGGACAACTGACTAAGAAGGATTTTGTTTTAGTCGTTCACTCTTTCATAGAATCTCGTTCATATTATAATCTTGCACGAGTCATATTATAGTGAGGAGGAATATGAAACTGCACGCTGAGTCAATGCAATGCAAACACATAGCCATGTAGAAAAAAATGAAGTCACTAGTGTAAGAAAAAAAATTAATAGGCAATGTATGACAGCGGCCAATATCACCATTATTGTTCACTAACTGCACGAAATCTTCAAGAAAGGTGTAGAGTAATGTACAAAAATTGCATGGAAATAACATAGGAAAAAAAGAACAATGAAATGAATTCATTTTTCTATAAATTGTCTAAAACTTAAGCAGGTTCTATTTAGAAAATGTAATGAAATAGCTCGATAATTTCATTGAATGCTTAGAAAAGTATCTGGAAGCCACATGTTTGTCATAAGCGAATAAGGGATGCCCTGCAATCTCTAGAAATCCTCCATAAAAGCTCATCTCAAACTCTCATGGTAGCGGCTTCATCTTCTTTAGGAAGCTTTGATGAATAAAATGAAATATATTTCTTTGTTTGTCTATGTTTTGTTTAGGGTTTGGAACCCTAGGTGTGCTGACCAAAATCAAATGGCATTTTATGCCTTTTATTTAAAAGAAACAAATCAACTACTACTTGACCCCGTGACCAAGGTGAGGTGTTTTATGCCTTAGGTAAATATAATGCCTTACGTATCTTAGGCCTTTTTAATGTTTATGACTTAGCAAAAACTCTTGTTTTGACTTTGTCAATGACCATACATGAAGGCGGTTTTTATTTTTTGCATTATTTTGTAAAATGCTTAAAAGGTGATATTTTATAAATCACTTATTTTAAGTCATTATTTTTCTTTAAAATGCAAAAGAGAAACATATGCTCATATTACTAAGTCATTCAATTGAGAAGAAGTATATGATGTACTTCTATTTATTATGAGGGTGTCTAGGGAGGTTGAGGTTGTTTTGCAAACATTTTCCAAAGTTTTAGGAGTTGTTTTGACTGAAATTAAAAGCTTTGGAGGGTATATAGGAGGAGGTTTTATATGCTTTCTTGATGGACTTGACCAAGGTTGATCTTTTCAACATGTTGGAGTTAATTTGAAGGGAGTTTGAGGCCTATCTTTTAGGCTTTATTGGGGCATCCGACCCAGGAATATTAAAAAAAGCTATTTTGATGGAATTGGTTGGGGGTGGAAGAGAATAACTTTTGTAATTCATTTAAGAGTGGAGGCTATTTTAGGTATCTTTTGAGAGCTAGTGACTTGAACTATCCTTTCTCAGATTTTTGCAGAATTTTGTAACTCATTTTCAGTCATGTAAAGCAATTTACACTTTGGAGGATAATAACAATAAGTATTTTGCCTTCTCATCTTCGGTGGTATTGTGTGAATCTTGATGATTGAGACCTTTACATGTGATTTTATTCCTTGTTTGGGTGTCTCATTTGCATCACCTTTGTACAAAAAAGTATGTCTATAGGTTGTGAGTTGTATTTTCCTTGCAAGTAATTCAAGCTATGAAAATTCACTTTTCCCTCTTGAATTGAGTGTATTTAAAATATTCTCATGAAATATTTATGCAAGGCATATGAGTTTTTTGAGTTGTGCATACTAAGCTTACTATTGTTTGAAAACTTGTGTAATAGCATCTTTAGTGGGTTATGAAATCATTCTTGGTGTATCACCGTAGAGTTAGGTTTCATTTCAAGTACCATATCCTTCCCCTTTTCCATCAAGTCAATAGTTAGGTGATATTACCAGCTAGGATCTAGCCTTATCTAGAGGTTCATTTCAAATTTAGGTGACCTATAGCCTTGAAATGATCCCATATTTCTCTAGAAAGCTCAATTTTCATAACTTTGCATAGGGTGCATTTCTAAGAGATAACAGGTAGTGTGCCTGAATGCAAGTGCATTCTCCATTTGTAAAACATTTATATTTTGAGTACTCAAATTGTGGATTGACCTCTACCGTGGTTTTTCCCCTAAGAGGGTTTCAACATAAAAATCCTTGTGTTATGGTGTTGTGGCTTATTGTTTTATGTTCATGCATCTTTCTTTTGATTGAATGTTGTAGGCACTTGAGAGATTAGATTAATAAAGTTAAAAATTGCATAAAACTAATTCGCCCCCCTTCTTAGTGTTGCTTGATTCTATCAAGAGGATGGAGGGTTGTAAAAAAAAGAATCATTAATGAAGCCTCATTTTATACAAAATTCTGAGTTTTTACTAGTAACCTTGTATTGCTGAGCATTGTACTACCCTATATAGTCATGTTTTTGAGGATAATTCATTGGGATTGGTGAATCTATGAGTCTACTTTATTTTTGTTTTTGTTTCATTCAATTACATGTAGTTTTGAGTAAGATATTGTATGTTTTTCTGGAAACGGGTTGAACTGCATTAGGGTAAATAGTGGACAAGTTTAATTGTGTTTCTATGATTTTAACTAGTGGAAATTATTGAGAATTTGTGAAATGGTTCTTCAATGTGTATACTTGCATGTCCTAAGTTTTTAGGTTGTGGAGTTATGGTTTGCTATTGAAATCATGATGCCCTAGTCCTATATTCTTAGGTGCAATAGACTAGTAAAGTTAGATTTGATGGTTTTACTATGCATTGCTAGAGTTCAATCAAAGGCTCATTATAGGTTGTAAATGTTTGGGAAGGGTTTTATATGTGACTTGGTCCCTCTTCAACATGGGGTTTGTTGAAATCAAAATAATTTTAGTGTTTATAATCACCATATTGTCATGGTGGATTGTGACTATAACAGTCAAGGTTGAGGTAGAGTGTATTTTTGAGTTCCTATGGGTAATGATTGAAAACTCCTTCAAAAATAATTTCTTGAAGTGTGTTCCATGCTATTGAAACTAGGGGGAAGGAAAGAGAGTCCCTTTTAGTTGTGGGTGTCAATGTTGACAAGTTTGATCAATCTCAAGAAGTCTAAATAGGCCTAAATTACAGAACAATAATCCATTTTTATGAGTGTTGTTACAAAACAAAGTTACCCTATCTTTTGATATGTGTTTAAACATCTTAAGCATCATCTAGATATATGTGTGGAATTTAGTTTGATGATCTAGTTTAAGATATATGGTTTGACAGACCTGTTAGCCTCCTACAATGACTCAACAACTAAGCCATTAAGGTTGTGATTCAGAGATTGGACATTTGATCTCAATAGCTATCTTAATAATCATGAAGGCACATTTAACTTGTCAACCTAGGGATGTAGAATTGAAATGGGCCAGCACAGTATGTGCACTAGGAATCCATAGTAGCCATATTCATTCTATAGCTAAGAAAGATATAATGCTAAAAGTAAATTTCTTGGAAAGAAGTAACATTTAAGTGTTGAACATCAACCAACAACTATACTAAGCTGAAATGCATGAAAAAAATAAAAATATGAGAAAATAGACAGGAAACTACTTTGTCTGCTTTGGCTGCAGGAACAGACAGTTGCCAATTTCTTAACTATTTGCATAGAAAAGTAACAACTAAGCTAAAGGATGGAATGCTCACCAAGTGGGACCCATTGGATGAGTATCCCTTAGAAAAATGTAAACTCAAATGTAATGAGCTTATAACTTCATTTTATTCAGTGGAAAGAATAATTACAATAGAGTAGCATAATTGTATTACTAAAAAACTAAGAATAAGAGTACATCATTAGATTAATCAACCTTCTAAGAAGGAGCATTCGAGTCTTATTTATAGCAGAAAAAACTACTAACTAACTACCTAGCAAGGCAGTCAACTATAACAAATTAGGAGGATGCCACTTATGGAAAGCATAAAACGTGGAAGGGAGGTTATGCATGCTTGGAATATGGTCAAGCCGATTTGCCTTAACACAGATCTAGCATAACAATAGCTCCTATATTCACTCAAAAAACTATTATGACCATTTGCAAAGCAGTTACAATCTTTGACTTGAACCAGGAATGTCCCTCCATTGAGAGTCTTCTCTCCATTGAACTTTTGAATGATTGCCTTGTTGATCTTTATGGAAAATGACCAGCTAACAAAATCTTCCTCAATTTTGTAGGTTCTAATTCTATCTGTATGAAAAAAAATAGTACGCACAAAAATTGCATAACTATAAATATCTTAAAGTAACATTCATTAATCCACATGTAAAATTAACACAAATAGTTCATACAACATGTCAATGTCATTTAAAGGTTACAAAAATAAGCTTATGCCCAATGTCTATGGTTTTGAGGAAATATCATGAAAATTTCAATATCCAAATATCAGGTTGTATGACAACTACAACAAATGGATAATAAACTCTATCAAAATTGAGCCATAAATTGAACTCATCACTTCCCCCAACCTAAGGTTTTGCTAGTCCTCTAGTAGAGGAATCATTGTTCTTTTGCTTGGTTAGCACTCTAAAATCTACAACTTCAAGTTGTCCTACATCAGTTCTTGTAGTGTATAAATTAGGGTCCCAATCAAACCCTTGATTGTTGTCCAACTTGTTCCATCTTTTTCTTTCTACAACTATATCATACTGATAATACCTAAAATTTGGCACATACCATAATAGGATAGGTGGCTGAAAAGTTAATGGAAGCCAAAATTGTCCCTTCATCCTTCCAATCCATATATATCTATCAACTCTTTTGCATGCTGCAACATAGTTCTATAGAGAGTGAAGCTCAACTTGTTTTAACTCATCAGCTAGACTATTCCACCTCTATGTCAGATATCCCATTACAGATTTCTCTATGGTTTCTACTACCTTCTCATATTCTTTGTAAATTGCTTCTCTCACAGGCAGGATCCTATTGCTATAGCTTGGTCAGTAAAGAAATATGTGCTATTCCCTAAAAATGTCTCCTGGGTTCTTAGATTCAACCCAGATGGGTAGGGGAGTGTTGGATTCTATTTTCTTATAAGTCCTGAACTACTATCCCCAACTAATTTTGTTTTGTATTGAGGACATAAATGCCCTTAATTGGAGATCCCCAACATACAACAATGGATTCCAATCATGATCTTGGGACACAACATAATTATGCAAATAAAATTCACATAAAAAAAAATCATTTTAGGAGGAGCAATCTAATAAGCCTGGAAAAATTCAAGAGGGGTCTCAATGGAAGGATTCAAACCTAAAATGATCCTTTCCAATTTAAAAGAAATATTCCTCTCTTTCAAATATAGATCATAGACTCTTGGAGGAGTCCTACATTCTAACAGCTGAGGTACTAAGGCTACTAAATTTTCCACCTTTTCCTTTAAAGCAACAATTTTCATATTCTTCTCTTCATTCTCTTCATCTCTCTTTTTAATTTCCTCCTTTAGCCTGTGTTTCTCCTTTTTCAATTGATATTCCCTCCTTTGCATCTCATTCCATAAGTTCATGGCTACCATGTACATTGAAAAATTAGAGGACTTATGTATTCCTACCAAAAAAATTCTTGGCACTGATTCTTGCTCTTCATGTGGCCCCAGTTGCAGGGATTCTAATTGCTCACCCAATTCTTACTGTAGGGGTTCTAAATGTTCATCCAATTCTAGCTACAAGGGTTCTTTCTCTTGCTATAGGAACTCTTGCTCTTGCTCTTTCTATAGGAACTCTTTCTCTTGCTCTTGCTACAGGAGCTCCTGATTCTTCTCATACTCTTGAATCTCAACCTATTTTGCAATGGCAGCAAGCTTTTCCAACCTTATGTCTACCTGCTCCTCAAAAATTTCCTTTTCCTCAATGTTCACCTAGCCCATTAGTACTTCTATGTAATCTTGTAACGTTCCTCAAGGGCTAGGGATTCTCTTTGGAGACATACCAGTGGCTGGCCTAGCTGGTCATGATTTTCTAGGAGTTTAATTTTTTTCTTTGGCTCCAAGAAGAACAGTGTTAGCCTTTTATTTCTTAGAGCTTGGCGCTTCTTTTTCTGTCATTTTCTTTTTAAATTTTCCCTTCCTCATTTCTACTTCAATCTTTTGTGCCCTAGTTCGAATTAGGGTTCCAAGAGGGACATCATCATCAGAGTCTAAAGAGGAACTATCTTTGTTTGAATGTTCTTCCTTAGAAGAACTAATCTCTATAATTTTCTCAACTACAAGAGAGTTTACACTAGGGCTTGCACCAGAAGTTGAGGCTCTAGGAGTGGCTTCAACAATGTTCAATCTCCTACTAACCCTATGAGGTTGAGGAAAAACCCTAGGTCACAAATGCTCTTTTCTAAATTGATTGATATTTAAAAATTCCTCCCAAGTCATATCAGACACATCATGCATAGATTTTTCTACTAATAATTTGATCAGACAATGGTGGGAAACAAAATTATCCCTACCTTTTGGGTTTCAGCCACCATGATTGAAAGGAGATGATATAACACATTTGGCATCTTCATTCTTCTCCCATGAATCATATGATTTAAGAGTTTGAAGTGCACATAATGTAGGTTCAACTGGAGGCCTTCGCAAGTGATGTACTTCACAATGTGGATAGCTACTTTCTTCCACCGCTCAGGTAGAGAGGTTCTCTTTGCACCTTTCTTGTCCACATCTAATGGGGGGCCACCAGGTTCAATAAATTCAACCCTAGCTGACCTTGCATCTCTGGTAGTAGAGTAATGTTCACCATCAATAAGAAACCTTGTAACTTATGCAATCCTCTCTTCAGTAGTTATTACCTCCAACCCTTTTATCATGGCCTTTCCTTCAAACAATGTTTGCACAAATTTCAGGGTAATGTCTTCATTATAAGCATTAAGCTCTAGGAAATAATCTAACCATCTATAGTTTTGAACTCATCCTGGGCAGGTGCATCTTGCAATACTACATCATGAACCATGGGTTCACTTTGAATTAACTGGCCTCCCATCATTTAGCTATTTGCAATTAAACAAGTACTTTGTAGGGTTTCCCTTCCTGCAATCTTTGTTTGAAAGCCCAAATTTTACCTTCTTGCAACACTACTGAATTCCCAACACCAATGTCATATAAAATTTACCTTTTGGAAACTTAGGATTATGACAGAGGTAATAAATGTAGTAATGAGTAATAAATAAAGGATACAATCGAGAAAAATGGTAGTGGTGTGGTGTCATTCCCACACATGTGAGTAGTCACCTCACTCAGGATTCAAATTGGCTCAATTTAAATTTTTCTGACATGGAACAACATTTACTGACACATGGACATGTTATGGGTATGTGCAGGATCATGATGGGCCAAAAAGTGGCGATATAATGGGTATGTGTAGGGTATGTGGCTGCCAACATTTTTTTACCCAAAATTGATGAAACGAAAAGGGTTTTTAAAGGAGATTCTCAGCTTTCCACCAATATAAATTATGCTATCCTTTGAATTTAATAAATTATTATTATTCATTTTCTATTTGAATTACGACTAAAGTCCTAATTTATAGGTTGATTGAAAAACATCTATAGCTTTCAAATGGTATCACATTTTTTGAATTTGAAACATGCATCACATTCTATGCTTTGCATACTAAATGATTAAAAAAATAAAAAAAATTCATGAAGTTTTTTCCAAGTTAATGTGGTTAGACATACGATTTTTTATATTTTTTAAAAGTTGTAATAAAAAATTCATAATTAATTATTTACTTGGAAACAAAATACAAAAAAATATGCATCACATCCGACATGAGTCCTCTACTTATATCTAAAATCTTATAAAAATATATTAACATTTTATTGTGGTTAGGGTGGTCAGACATATACCTACTTCTTATTTTTCCCCTAAATTTAAGTACTATTGCATTGAAATTTCAAATTGTCACCAAATAGATTTTTCCTTTTTTAAAATAAATCTAGTAGTTTAGAAACTACATTCAATTTGTTACAGATTCTATTGTTACATATTTTTGAAATAATATAGATAACTTATTCAAATTTTTATGTCAAGTTGCTTAACTCTAATTTTTCAATTTTTTTTGCCACTTAAGGGCTTGTTTTTTCTATGATGATCCTGAACATACCCTTATACACACTCCCCCCCAACCTAAATTTCAGTATGTGTCCTCACATATGAGGTGGTAATGATGATTTGACAGGGCAGGGGATAATTACATGCTATGGAGAACATCTATATTAGTGCACAATAATTAATTAAATATACTAAAATATAATTAAGATGTAACAAATTGATGTGCATGCACCCGAATTTGTGAAATATTTTTCGCAAAGAGTATTGAGGAAGTACTGGTTACCTTTTAAGAATTCAATTGAGCAATTAATGAAAGTGAAGTGCAATGAAGTGAAGTGGATTGAAGTGAAGTTATGGTGGAGTGATGAAAGAGAGAGAAATGTGGAGATGGATGGGTGGATGGGTGGATGAATGAAGAAGTGGATTCCCACACAAGTGGAAGTCTTTATTATGGAAATTTACGTACCTTAGTTAGCCAAAAGGAGGGACACTAGGTCTGCTTCCTTCAGCTATAGGAAGTTCAGGTGTTGCATGCTGAGTGAATTGATGCATGAATTCCTCCTTGGAAGTTGGCTTGTGATACAACCTAAGGTGATGAACATTGACAAGCAACTTAAATCTCACAGGGTCAATGGTAGTAAGCTGAACAACTCCATTGGGAAAGACTTTAGCAACCTCATATTGTCCTAGCCACCTTGTTCAATACAACTTACCAACATTATCCTCATATTTGGAGTCATAAAGGAGTGCTCGGTCACCTAATTGTAATTTCTTGTCCTATATGAATTTTTCATGCCACTTTAATCTCTGACTTTGCACTACCTTTGTGTGATGTAAGGTTGTCTTTCTCATCACATCCAAATTATTTTGTTGCATAAATTTTTCCTTTTGTTCCTTAGAGATGTCCATTCCTAAGTATAGTGCATTCTAAAGAGTCTTATGCTCAAATTCAATGGGCATCATAGTTGTATTTCTAGATACAACTCAAAAGGAGTGAAACCCGTGGTTGTTTTCTAGGTGGTTTGATAGGCCCAAACAACTTCTGGTAGCCTATTTGACCAATCCTTCCTATGGATAGCCACTTTTTTAGTCAAAATGGCTTCAATTTACTTGTTGATCACCTCAACTTGGCCATTGGCCTAAGGGTGGTAAGGAGTAGACTTCTTATTGCCTCACATTATATTCATTAACTACTATTGTGAGAAGGGTTGATGTAAATTGTGCCCCTTGATTAGTCACTATCTCCCTTGGAACCCCATACCATGTGAAAATTTCCTCATAAATAAATTATGCAACCTTATTATCTATTGCATGCTTCATGGCTTTAACATCTATCCACTTGGTTACATAATCAGTACAAATTAGGATATAGGATTTACCATTTGATGGAGGATCAATGGGTCCTACAAAATCTAATCCCCATTTATCAAATGGAGTGATTACTACCTAGGGGTAAAGAGGCATCTCATTAGATTTGGTTGGTCAGCTCATTCTTTGGCATCTATCACACTCCCTTGTATATTTCCCTACATCCTTGTGGAGTGTGGGCTAGTAATATCATGTGTTTAGAATCATCATTGATGTCCTCTTGGTTGCAAAATTCCCTCCATAGGGTTCATTGTGACATGCATGTAATATATCATATGTCTCATCTTCCCTCACACATTTCCTCATGACATGGTCTAGTCTAGTGTAGAACAAGCATCTTGCAATCCATGAGAAAGGAAAATTTTTCTCAATGAGAATCCTTCTCTCTTTTTTAGAGAAATGAGGAGGAACTCTCCCTATGACTAGATAATTAGCTATGTTATCATACCGGGGTGTATGCACACCGATGGAAAATAATTTTTCATTAGGCAAAGAGTCCTCAATGACTTGATTGTTCACTAATGTAGTCGCCCTTGAAAGAAAGTCTGCAACAACATTGGCCTTCCTTGGTTTATCAACAATGGTTATGTCAAACTCTTGCATCAGTAACAACCATCTTCCTAACCTACTTGAGATTAGGGGCTTATTCCTGAGGTACCCAATTTTTGCATGGTCTATGTGAACAAAGATCTGATAATCTATTATGTAGTGCCTGAATTTGTTAATGGAAAAGACTACTGCCAACATTTCCTTTTCTATCACTGTATAATTGAATTCAACTCCTTGCAGGTTTTGCTGATAAAATAAATAACATTCTCAATTGCTCCTTCTTTATGTCCCAAGATAGCTCCTATAACATATTCTGATGCATCTGTATGAATGCGAAAAGGAAGCTCCCAATTAGGACCTTTGAGTACAAGAGCATGAGTTAAAGTTTCTTTTAGATCAAAGAATTCCTTGTCATAGTCTTTTTTCCATTGGAATTCAACATTTTTAGTTAGGAGATTGTACAATGGTGCTTCCATTTTATTGAAGCCTTTGATGAAGCGATTATAGTAACCTACATGTCCCAAGAAACTCCTCACATTTTTTTGTTTTGCAGGTATAGGGAGACTGGTTATCACCTAAATCTTGGTAGGATCTACTTGAATTCCTTAGTGAGAGATGTAGTGGCCAAGGACTACATCTTCCTGCATCATCATGAAACACTTTTCACTATTTAAAGACATATTATGGTCTTCACATCTCTGTAATACTCTCCTGATATTTTCCAATGCTTCATTAAATTCAACACCATAGGTAGTAAAATCATCCATATAAATTTCCATGCAATCATGTGAGATATTTGAAAATATGCTAATGACTACCCTTTGAAAAGTTGTAGGTGCATTGCATAAGCCAAATGGAAGTATTGAGTAGGAATAGGTTCCCCATGGATAGGTAAAGGTGGTCTTCTCTTGGTCCTCATGTGCAATTTGTATCTAGTTATACCCAATGAATCCATCTAGAAAAGCAAAGTACTACTTTCCTACAAGTGAATCCAAAACTTGGTCTATGAAAGGAAGGGGAAAATGGTCCTTTTTAATGGAAACATTGAGTTCCTTGTAATAAAAAAACTCGCCACTTCCCTCCCTTTTTGGGCACAATGTCCAATGGGAACACCCACTATCTATCTGAAATGGGGTAGATAAATCCCGCATCTAGCAATTTCTATAGTTCCCCTTTTACAATTTCTCTCAATGTAGGGTTAATTCTTCTTTGTGGCTGCCTCATTGGTGTGCAATCATCTTTGATGTATATCCTATGAGTGCAAAGCTTAGGATCCAATTCCTTCATATCATGATAGCCCCATGCAAATGCATGTTGGTGGGTCTTTAGTAAGTTTGTCAATGACAACTGCTATTCTTCACTCAACTTGTTAATATTTAGATATATCCCTTCTGATGCTTGCACTTGTGTAGTTAACTCTATCATAGTTGCTTCACTAATGCTTGGTACTTTGAATTCATGTGGTAGCAATGTATGAGACATACCTGTTGTTGCAAGAAGTTCAGCTATAGGAAGAGCGGGGATAAGTGTCTTGACTGTACCAACAAAATTAGATGAATGAGAGGATGATGCTTCTTGCACCTCACAATGGTTTTGAGTTATGTTAGACAACACTTCATCTTCTTCCTGAAGTTTCATGAAATAACTTGTACCTAACATCATAAGTTGTGCCACATAATTGACTTCTCAGCCTCTTCACCAACATGTGGCCATATGGGGTTATCCATATCATGGGATGGTTGGATAGGAGGGTAGAGAACAAGATTTTTAGTGCTCTTTCCATAAAAAATGGTCATGTCTCCTGTCTGAGATCCAATATAGGCATCTTCTATTGCTAACCATGGCCTCCCTAAGATGATGGGGTACCCACCTAGTGTAGATTTTGGAGAAAGAATAATAAAATCTGTTAGGTACTCCCAAGATTCTAGAGTTACCACAAGATATTCTACTATACCATCAAGTTTAACAGTGGAACTATCAACAAGCTATAGGATAGTAGGAGTGGGTCTCATGCTTGCAAAATTTAGTTGCTGCAGGATATCCTTAGTCATCACATTTATTGTTTCTCCCAAATCAATCAAAGCATTCTTTATTTGGATCCCATTTATAACAACTCCTACCATAGGACTACCTGGGTCATTGTATTTGGGAACAGTCACTTTCCCAAGCATGATGTCAGCTAGTTGTCCTACCACACGAACCGTAGTGGGGTCTTTCTTTTTCCTGCTTGGCTTCTTGAGGCATGCTTCCTTAATTTATTTACCATATATGGGAACATATTTTATGGCCTAAAATAGAGGTATCTTGACACACATATTCTTCAACAGATCTAGGATGTCAAAGGTTGTTTCTTCCTTTTCTTCCTTTTGTTTAGCAACTTCTAATCTATGAGGAAATGGCGGTTCTTGTTCAGTCTACTAGACTAGGACTAGTTCAGGGTTTTTAGGTGCACTTGGTTGAATGGGGACATTTAGATGCTCCTCCTCTTCCATAGGAAGCTCAGTAATAATAGGTGTGGAAGGAGCTGGTAGAGTAGTTCCTGAATGTAAGTGGGTGTTACGCTCACATCATATGCAAGAAATTGATTCAGATCAAAAGAGTATACAAAATGCTACTATTGTGGTTTGTTATTTGGGTTAGGTGTGGGTTGAGCTGGTAGCTGAGTAGGTCTAGGTGTGGTTGAACTTGAACTAGTAGGAGGAGGCATTATAGTAGGTTGCTGGGGCTGAGAAGGTGGCTACATGTAATTGGTTGTCTAGTTTGGCCATTGCTATCCTCCCCTCCACTAAGATGTTTGTTGCCAGTTTCTTGGAGGTGGCTACCAATTTCCTTGAGTTTGTTTCCACTAGGGTGGAGAGTTCTAGTGATTGGGCTGGGTATTTAGAGGATTATTCCAAGGTTGTGGTGGATATCCTCCATAGTTAGATGGATATGGGGGTTTCCATTGATTACCTAATGCATAAGAATTAAAATAAGGCCCAACAAAGGATAATGGATCTAGTGGCATACCTTGTCTTGGAGCCCATGCTGTCCTTTGTGCAATGTATTAGACTTAATCATCATCACCCTAGATTGGCTTGAACTTAGGTGGGATCTACTTACTATCAACATTAGCTACCATTTTGCATCTGTAGTCCTTCTTTTGTCTACAATGAGGGAAATATTCTTCCAACATTGCCTCTTCCTCTTGTTTATTCTTTGCTTGAAGTTTATCCAGCTGAGTAGCCAGATTGTTTATGATGTCTTGCTTGAATTTTTCCAACAAGTGAGTAATCTTCATCCTTGAAACTCCATTGGTAGATGACTTACCCATAGAGGATTGGTAAGCTCTCAATTTCTTGGAGGCTACCCTAGAATATTTCTAACATATATTATTGATATCCTCCCAAGGGACTTGAGTGATATCTCCTCTCCTCAAGTCTAAGGCATCAATGAAACTATCATTAATTCCTCTTAGGAAGAGAAAATTTTATGATTCTTCATTGAGTGTATGGTGTGGAGATTTCTGTAAGCAAAGTAGAAACCTTGAAATATAATCCTCTAGAATCTTATCTTCCTTTTGCTACATCCTAAAGATGTCATCTCCTCTCATGTCACTACCCTACAATATTCCTTATACTTCTCAAGAAACTTTGTCTCCATGTCATCCCAAGTCTCCACAATATTTCTGCTTAGGCTCATAAACAATCTCAATCCAACCTCTTTCAAGGTGGTAGGAAACAACTTAAGCCTATGAGTATCAATGGTATAGTCATAGCTTTTGCAGATGGTATCAAACTCAAACACAAAAGTATTAGTGTATTCTATGACAAGTCCATAGAACTTAAAGGAATGACTGAAGTAGGGATATTTTTGAGGTTGTGAACTTCATTCTAATGAGCAATGGGGAAATGAAAAGTTGGTTGGTTACATGTTTGTTTCTATTTGCATCACCCATGACTTACTGATGGAGTTCCAAAGCAAAGGGGTTCTCAATCTAATTTTGATCTTCATAGGAAGTTTCAGAATTGGTTAGATTGGGAAATGCATTAGCAAAAGGGTGTGATTTTTCTTCTTCTTTGTCTCTTGGTAGATTTTGATGTTCAACTAGATAGAATGGATTAGAGTTATTAGGAAGGAATCTCACATGAGCATCTCTCCTCCTTCCTCTATGCATACAGTATCAACTCAATATCAGGAAACTCACACAAAGAATTGGAAAAAGAATAGTGGATCATTAATTTCCTAAATGAGGGGTATACTAAGGAAAAATGTGTAGAAATACTAAAACAGGAAAGAAACAATCAATGAATCCAAGGAACTCTCTAGTTTGACACCATCCTCGAAAATGGCACCAAATTTTTTGGCTTCCTACAATGACTCAACAATTAAGCCCTTAAGGTTGTGATTTATAGATTGGAAATCTTATCTAAATAGCTATCTTGATTATCATGAAGGTGCATTTAACTTGTCAACCCAGACTTGAAATGGGTCAGCACAGTATGTACACTAGGAATCCATAGTAGCCATATTCATTCTACAACTAAGAAAGATATAATGCTCACAGTAAATTGCTTGGAAATAAGTAACATAAGTGTTGAACATCAACCAACAACTATACTGAGCTGAAATGCATGTCAGTAATGAAAATATGAGCAAATAGACAAGAAACTACTTTGTTTACTTTGGTTGTAGAAATAATCACAAAATGGAATTCTAGTGGCTGTAGGAACAAACAATTTCTAGATTCTTAACTATTTGCACAAAAAATTAACAACTAAGCTAAATGATGGAATGATCACCAAGTGGGCCCCCTTGGATATGTATACCTTAAGAAAAATGTAAACTCAAATGCAACGAGCTTATAACTTCATTTTATTCATTGGAAAGCATGATTACAATAGATCAACATAACTATATTATTGAAAAACTAAGAATACAAGTACATCATAAGATTAATCAACCTTCTGAGAAGGAGCATTCAAGTCTTATTTATAGGAGGAAAAACTACTAACTAACTACCTAGCAAGGCAGTCAACTCCAATATATTAGGAGGATGCCACTTATGGAAAGTATAGAAAGTGGAAGGGAGGTTATGCATGCATGGAATCTAGTCAAGTTGGTTTGTCTTAACGTAGATCTAACATAATAGTAGCTCCTATATTTGCTCAACAAACTATTATGACCATTTTCAAAGCAGTTACAATCTTCAATTTGAACTAGGAATCTCCCTCCATTGAGAGTCTTCCCTCCATTGACCTTTTGAATGATCACCTTGTTGACCTTTATGGCAAACAACCAGCTGGAAAAATCTTCCTCAATTTTGTAGGTTCTAATTATATATGCATGACAACATTAGTACGCACAATAATTGCATATCTATAAATATCTTAAATTAAAATTCATTAATCCACATGTAAAATTAACATAGATAGTTCATATAGCATGTCAATGTCATTTAAAGGTTACAACAATAAGCTTATGCCCAATGTCTATGGTTTTCAGGAAATGTCATGAAAACGTCAACATCCAAGTATCAGGGTCTATGACAACTACAACAAATGGATAATAAACTCTATCAAAATTGAGCCATAAATTGGACTCATCAAGACCTTATTGCAGGGCTATTAGCCTAGGACAATCAACAGGGAGAAAATTGATTGATGAAGGATCCGAGTTGCTAGTGGGTTTTTGTGAGTGTGAATAGGTTGGTATCACCTTATGAAGGGTCCATCAAGAGCCAGTTTAATTATTATATTTTTTGATTCCTCAATTGTGTTATTGCCAAGAATACTTTGAATGAGCCAAGAAAGCATGAATCATGTGAATGCTTCCTGGTAGAGTTGAGAAGCTTGTGTTTATCCTCCTTGTACTGCATCAGTTGGTAATAGAGCTCAAAAAGGTATGGGAAGATATTTTTTTGTTGTGTGTAGTTTGGTGGCTAAAAGTATAGGTAGAGGAAGAGTGGAGAGACCTAGGTGTGGCAAAGAAGTTGAGAAGAAAGGTTAAAAGGACTTGCTTAGAGAAGAAGATGGATTTGTTGAGAAGATACCAACAGGCTGAGGGAACACAAAAGGAGAAGCAAAAGAGGAAACATGAGGAAAGAGATAGGAAGAAGCAAAGAGAGAAAGCAAACTGGTTGAAATATGAACAAAAGATCAAAGAGTTAGAGCAAGTTTGAGAGCTACTGAGGGAGTGACAAGAGAATATCATGCAATTACATGAGAAACAAAATGTAGTTGGCACTTACCAATCAAGAAAAGGGTCACATGGCCTATTGAGAAGATTATGTTGACAAGAAAACACAAGGAGAAGATGAAGTCCCTATTGAAGGTAGAACAAAACAAACAAGTTGAAGTGATTGTTGATAATGAAGAGTTCAAGCAAGTGGAAAGAGAAGAGAACTTAGAGGTTGAAGGCCTTGAAGACATAAAGACAACAAGTGTAAAGGAAAATTCAATGGTGAAGAAAGAAGAAGATGATGAGTTGGTGATCAAATCTGATAAAGAGAAGGGCAAGGATGGATAGGATTTGTATATACAAATTTGGCTACCATGGTATGAGAACATAATGTTCACTCCATTGTTTCATAAGGAGGTTAATGGATTTTTTCATTTTTCCCAAGTAGAATCTTATGCTTATGATGAGGCAGTAGATGTAGAGACATTATGGTTAGTAGAGAAGAAGGAAAACCAAGGTACAAAGTTTGTGGATGAGTTTGAGCATGTACATGATGAGAATATGGAAAAAAGACACATTTTTCTTGTTGTGTTTGTAATTTCAAGGAGAGGGGTATGTGTAGGATCATGATGGGCTAAAAAGTGGCGATATGATGGGTATGTGTAGGGTATGTGGCTGATGACTTTTTTTTACCCAAAATTGATAAAACGAAAAGGGTTTTTAAAGGAGACTCTCAGTTTTCCACCAATATAAATTATACTTTACTTTGAATTTAATAAATATTATTCATTTTCTATTTGAATTACGACTAAAGTCCGATTGATATGCTGATTGAAAAACATCTATAGCTTTCAAACAATATCATATTTTTTTAATCTAAAACATGTGTTACATTCTATGCTTAGCATACTATACTTGACTAAAAAAAAAATTGAATGTCATAAATTTTCGACCAAGTTATAGTGGTCAAACATGTGTTTTATATCTTTTAAAAGTTGCAATAAAAAATTCATAATTAATTATTTACTTGGAAAAAAATTACAAAAAAATATGCATCACATAGAGACATGAGTCCTCTACTTATATCTAAAATATTATAAAAAATATTATCATTTTATTGTGGTTAGGGTGGTCAAACAGTCACCTACTTATTTTTTCCTTGAAATTTAAGTGCTATTGCATTGAAATTTCAAATTTTCACCAAATAGATTTCTTTTTTTCAAATAAACCTAGTAGTTTAGAAACTACATTCAATTTGATATAGATTCTATTCTTACATATTTTTGAAATAATATAAATAACTTATTCAAATTTTTACATAAAGTTGCCTAACTCTAATTTTTCTGATTTTTTGCAACTTAAGGGCTTGTGTTTTCCATGATGATCATAGACATACCCAGGGATAAACCAAGGGTCAAGATGAAGATAGATTTCAAGGAAGACACTCATTTCAAGAAACCAAATTTATACCCCTCAAAAATCTTTGTGATTGCAAATGGTGGTGAAGATACTTTTCTTTTTGTAGGCTCTTTATACTTTGCTACCTCAAGGGACTTGAGTTTCTTTTTCAAGGGGAGATTGGTGCAAGAGCACCGTGTTGCATTGAAGCCTCCATGAGGCCTATATTTTAAATAAGTGTTTAAGGAGTGCTTAGGGGTCATTCAATAAGGTCTTTCAAGACCATTATAATGTGTTTAAGTCATTTGATGGGTGTTTGGATAGGTTATGTGGTCATTATAGCCAGTTTGCAAAAAATGAAAATGTTGTAAAATGAGGTCCATAATAGGGTTTTGGTGTTTTTTCATTAGAATAAGGTCTTGGTAGACCATTTTATCATGTAATTAGTCAATTTAGAGATCTTTAGGCATTGTGGGGTTCAAAAAGTGCTAAAAGCAAAATTTATAAAAGTTGTCAAGGAAAAGAGCAAAATTGGAAAATGGAGAGTCAAGAAGTTAGAAGGTTGCTTGAGTTAGTTGTAGTCAGTTTGTAGAAGGTAGGAAATATTTAAAATGATGGAGAACCTTAAGGAAGAGGTTGGAGGGTTGTAAAAATAAAGAAGAATCAATAATGAAGCCCTATTTTATGCAAAATTCAAAGCTTTTTATTGTAACCTTGTATTGCAGAACACTATATGGACTTGTATAGTCATGTTCTTGAGGGGTAGTCATTGGGATTGGTGAATCAATGAGTCTAATTTTTATTTTTTTTCATTCAATTCCATGCAGTTTTGAGTAAGATATTATATGTTTTCTAGAAAATAGTTGAAACCCTACATTAGGGTAAACAATGGACAAGTTTAGTTGTGTTTCTATGATTTTAGCTTGTGGAAATTGTTGAGAATTTTTGAAATTGTTCTTCAATGTGTATACTTGCATGTCCTAAGTTTGCAGGTTGTGGAGTTATTGTTTTCTATTGAAATCATGATGCCCTAGTTATGTATTCTTAGGTACAACAAATTGGTAAAGTCAGATTTGATGGTTTTACTATGCTTTTCTAGAGAATCAAAAGATCATTATAGGTTGTAAACATTTGGGAAGGGTTTTAGATATGATTTGGTTCCTTTTCAATGTGGGGTTTTCTGAAACCAAAAGAATTTGAGTTTTTATAATCACCATACTGGCATAGTGGATTGTGACTGTCACAATCAAGGTTGAGGTAGAGTGTATTTTTGAGTTCCTATGGGTAATGATTGAAAAATACTTCAAGAATCAATTTTTGAACTGTATTCCATGCTATTGAAACTAGAGGGAGGGACAAAGAGTCCCTTTTAGTTGTGGGTGTTAATGTTGACAAGTTTGATTAATATCAAGAAGTCTAAACATGCCTAAATTGCAGAATACTAATCCATTTTTATGAGTTTTGTTACAGAAAAAAGTTATCCTATCTTTTGATATGTGTTTAAATATATTAGGGGACATCTGAATATATGTGTGGAATTCAGTTTGATGATTTGGTTCAAGATATATGGTTTGGGTATGTGTAGAATCATGATGGGCCAAAAAGTGGTGATATGATGGGTATGTGTAGGGTGTTGGAATTGTGTGCCTCAATCCCACGGGATAAAACCTCTTGTGAAGCAATTTCAGTGAGACTGAGGAGATGTTTGGCCGATCTGCTAGTTGATCCTAGACTGTCGCTATGACCTCCTGAATGTCTGGCCGATGCAGCAATCGGTGTGACTTGCCTCTGTCGGAATGAGTCTTAGTGATATGGAGATGTCTCGCCGACAGTCTTACATTCGGGATAACATAAGGGTTTGGTAGGAACTCTTGGTGACAGCGAGATGTCTCGCTGATAGATGGAGTCATCAGGGTAATGAAAGGGGTTCACTATGATCTCTTGGTGACAACGGTAAGTCTGGCCGATAAAGCCACATGTGATCGGGTGTTTTCGATGAGACTCCTAGCAAATGAAGTCATCAGAGAAACACAAGGACTTCGATATGAAGTATTAGTGAATATGGAATGTCTGGTTGATGGTTGGACTCTTTGATATGACTTGAAGGCATCAGTATGATGTCTTGGCTAAGAGGGGTTGTCTTGCCAATGGGAATCCTGATGTCGATATAACATCTTAGCAATAGCCTAAGTCTTGCCGACTGTTGGATGTTTCATTATGACTTGAAGGGCTTGGTGTAACCTCCTAGTGAAAGCGATAAGTCTTGCCAATTGGGATGTTTTGGTATAACATGAAGAGCTCGGTGTGATGTCTTGGCGAAAGACGATTGTCTCACCGAATGGGATACTCACGTCGGCATGACTTGAAGACTTCGGTATGAAGTTAGATTGGAAAATTGCGGTTGTCTTGCCAATGCAAAAGCTAACATCGATATGACCTTTGAACTTTGGTATGATGTCTCATCGAATGGTGATTGTCTCACCGATGAGAATGCTAAGGTCGATGTGACTTGAAGACTTCAGTGTAATGTTTGGGTGAAGAGCGATAGTCTTGCCGATTGATGAACTCTTCGGAATACCTTGTGATCTTCGGTGTGAGGTTTTGGTGACATGGCGAAGTCTTAGCGATAGCTCTCTAGACTCGGTGTAACCTCTTGCCGATTGAAAGGACTCTTGGTGACATCGAATGCTCTATGTTGGAATCAGGGAGACACGGTTAGTGTCTCACTGACATGCCAACATAGGTTGAATGTCCTTGATTGTTTGATGACTATCCTATGTGGTGTCTCATGGACCAATCAGAGGAAGCAAAATTCAAATGGTTGGCAGTTGGATTTTTTCAATAGTTGTGATGTTGGAGCTGAACTGTATGCAAGGAAAAATCTACACAGGAGTGGAAACATCTATGATGCTAAGCTGGATGATTCGATAGTTGTGATCCGACAGTTGGAAATGAACCATTTCACAGAGGCTATTGAGAACGAATGCATATATGTATGCATTAGAAATTTTGAGGAGTATTAAAGAGAAAAAGGAGTGATAGAGAGAGGACTGAGTGGCTGGCTGAAAGGCCGAAGACATGAGGCCGAAGCAGAGGAAGAGAGAGGAAGAGTTATGCTACTGGAATCTCTCCTAATCATGAATGCCATGGTTGATCTCTCAGATAGAGTTTGCTATCAGTTTGTATCCAGAATGAACAAGATGTAATCTTTGTAAAGCCTATGAGCCTAGAATTGTATTGTAACCATTTGTTGCTGAATAATACAATGGCTCAATCTTTGGAGAGTGGTTTTTTATCTGAAAGGATTTTCCCCACGTAAATCTGTGTGTTCTAGTTTTTTATTCTATCTTTCATTTGTGTTGTTTGCTTGTTGTTAAATTTACATGTGCTTCTCTTAGAAGGATCAATGTGGGAAATGAACTGTGTTTGTTTCCACTTTAGGACATAGTTGTACATGTCTTTGAGGCAACCTAATCAAATTTAAAGTTACCGAAGGCACTACTGTTCTTAGAGATTATTCTGAGATGCACATAGATTTCCTAACAAGTGGTATCAAAGCCTTGTTCTGGTTGTTGGTTCTGGGTATTTCTCTTGTGAAGATTTCTTAGCTTGTGAGGCTGGAGGAAATATGGAGGAATCGTTTGATTTATTGATCTTTTGGTGAGTGGAAGTCTTGTGATATTCTGAGATAGCATGTAGCTTGAAGGATGGTGAAGATGGAAGAAGGAGTTGATCATGTTGTTTTGTTGTGATCTGTGTTTCCTGGTTAGTAGCGGTATAACCTTGGTGTATGAGATGGATTTTCTTACTCTATGGTTGTGTAATAGTAAAGATTTCATATTGGGTGTATGTGTGACAGGCTCCAGGGTGATATGGAGAAGCTTAGTTTGTTTCTCAGCCATGGAGGAGAGTGCTTATGCTAGGTGGTGTTTCCTGGTGTTGGAAGGCACTATTTCTTGTTAACCTCAAATACATAAAGGCTATGAAATTAATCATTAGATGATTTGCAAGCTTCTGGAATAGCCTTTCTCTCTTTCTCGGATGCATGTACATGTTGGTGGTTTAGATTTGGCCTGAAAGGGGTCTAGATTTTCTTGAACTGTTGTTTCCTTTTTAAGGATGTTTTGTATTTGCATGGCTCTGTGGTTTTGTAGGTTTTTACATGGTTAAGTAAAACTTGTGGTATTGTGGAGTTGATGTTAAGCTATTTTCTAGACCCTGGCCTTAGGGGTGTTGCTAGATGAGATTATTGCAGTTCTGTATGCATGCTTTGTGCATGGTTTGAGAAGGTGTGATTTATTCTCTGCATGGGAGTGTTGGTACGTGATTTTTCACTCAGCATTCTTGTGGTGGTGCTTGTGGGTTCCTTGATTATGGTGCTCATTGTGGACATGATCGGAAAATAATATTTGGCATGATCTGGTGTTTGAGTCATGTTGTTTACATGGTTATTCTCTTTGAAATCTCAGTGCTGTAGTTTCCAATGCGATGATGGGTTTGCATGTTTGATGTTTATGATCTATGAGTTATGCGGTTGGTGGATTAGCTACCCATTGGATGCAATGAGATAACTTGGATGTGGACTATCTTTATCCATGAGGTTGATTCATTACTGGTGTAGACTTGTTAGCTGGCCTTGTCTGTGGTCACTCGTGCATTGGTGTGATTGCTTTGAGATGAGAGGATGGATATTGTTGAGTAACTAAATAGTCAGTTATGGGAACCTAAAGCAGGTGGTCATGATGCTTAGAGAGCTCAGATGTCATGTTTCAGTGGGAGCTTTAGAAGTGACTGTAGGTTCATCACATGGTGGTGAATGGTCTTCTTTAGTGTTGCAGATGTTTCTTGGGGAAACCCTTAGATCCTGTTGCTACAGGAGGGTTCTTTTTCATTTGCATGGACATTATTTGAAGATGTGCAACATCTTGGATCCATGGAGTATTCTTGGAGTCTTTGGTTGAGGTGTTGGTGGTGCTTGATAGGTGATGTTGGTTTTGAGTATGTTTGCTTTATGTCATGGTATACTCTTGTTTATGTACTGGAGTTTTGGCATTGTGCATTGTACTTGAGGCTATGGTGAAGTCACTTGAAGCATGGTGTCTCCTAAGGGGATATGTAGATTATGGTGTCATGATAAGTTCCTGATTCAGATGATTGGAGCTTTGACAGTGGTCTGGTAATTCTTTGTGTATTGGGTACTTTGATTATTTGCTTGATACTTTATGATAGTGTAGTTGCAGTTGATTTTTAGCATGAGATGATTGTTTGCTAGTACTCATGGATACATGAAGAATAAGGTGAGGCTGTCTTTCTCTTATGAGAGAGGAGTTGTTGATTGTTACTCTTGATGGAGTCTTTTAGCAGAAAGTCCAAGAAGCCTACACCTTGGTTGAACATGAGTTCAATAAGAGACCTATGAGGAGATTTCTCTTGGATTAGTCATGATGGCTTGTATATCTTGAAGGAGTATTCTCGTTCCCACTCTTGGTCTGCTCGGTATTTTATCTAAGAGGTATTTGGCCCATTATATTTTTTCAGATGTGGTTTTATGTTCACTTTCATGATATGGATCTTGAATTGTTGTTTAATGGTTCTGGAGGATTCATAGTGGAAGTTGTACAACTTGTTTCATCTCCTTTTTACTGATGAGAATTGGTAGGAGATGATGTTTGGGCTTATTTCCTGAAATAGGGAATGAAGTAGCTTGATTTTCTTTCTGAATGAGAAGGAGATCATTCTTGGCACAACTAGCTATTAGAAGTGTATGTAGGAGGATGTTCTACAGGAAGATGATGTGCATAGTTTCTCTCTGTGGCCGTGAAGGTTTGTGGTGAGAGAAATGTTTCTTGTAGTAGTTTGTTGTAGGGTGTGCATATCATTGTGGATATTTCCTTGGTACTACATGGTTACATATTCTATGTGCTGTTATTGGTAGACTTGCAATGCCTTTTTATCTTTCAGATCTGGATTACTTAGGCAGTGAGAGTTCCTGTATGTGTCTTGTCTTCTTTGACTGGTTGGCACTTGGAGCTTGTATTTGCTATTAATGAGTTGGTTATGGTTTGGCATAAGTTTACTAATGTTGATACCTATGAGGTATATGAGATTGGATGGAATAGCATGAGCTGTGGGTGCTATTTTCAATCGCGTGGGTTTATCAGTTGGATGGAAGCAGTCATTCTGGTTGTTGTTCTAACTGGTGTTATTTATATTGTTTCTAGAGAATGACTTCACTGTTGAGTTCTGGTTGAAGCTTTGAAGCTGATATTGCTTATGTATAGCATTTGAGCATAGTGAAGAGGTAGCAGTATCTTGTTGATGGTATCACTGGGATCTTTTTCTTGTGTTCGTTGGAATGGTGCTTATTCACCTTGGCTTGAATCTTTCTTCCACATGTGGCATATTGGAAGATGACAGGGTTTGTTTCCTAAATGGTGGACATCTTGGATGTTGATGTTGAATTCTTGATGGAGTATGAGAGCATGTTTGAGGTCTATGTGGTTTCCTAGAAGGCTGTGATCGGTTGATTTGTTGGATAGTGAGTTCCAGTTGGATGCCTAGTTCTTGTGCAGATTGTCTGATGGACTGTAATCTATGGAATATTGTTTCTTGGGTGTCTTGAGTATTGCGGGGTCTTAACTGGTGGAGCTAGTGTGATCTTAGTTTCTGGTTACTTCAGAGGTTCCTGTGTGATCTTCGTCAAGTGGGAGATTGTTGGAATTGTGTGCCTCAATCCCACAGGCTGAAACCTCTTGTGAAGCAATTTCGGTGAGACTGAGGAGATGTCTGGCCAATCTGCTAGTTGATCCTGGACTGTCACTGTGACCTCTTGAATATCTGGCCAATGCAACAATCAGTGTGATTTTCCTCTGTTAGAATGAGTCTTAGCAATATGGAGATGTCTTGCTGATAGTGTTACATTCAAAATAACATAAGGGTTCGATAGGAACTCTTGGTGATAGGGAGATGTCTCACTGACAGATGGAGTCATCAGGGTAACGAAAGGGGTTCGCTATGACCTCTTGGTGACACCGAAAGTCTAGCTGACAAAGCCACATGTGATCAGGTGTTTTTAGTGAGACTCCTAGTGAATGAAGTCATAAGAGAAAGACAAGGACTTCGGTATGAAGTCTTAGGGAATGTGGAATGTCTAGCCGATGGTTGGACTCTTCGATATGACTTGAAGACATCGGTATAAAGTATTGGAAAAGAGGGATTGTCTTGCCAATGGGAATCTTGATGTTGGTATAACATCTCAGCAATAGCCTAAGTCTTTCCGACTGTTGGATGTTTCGGTATGACTTGAAGGGCTCGGTGTAACCTCTTGACGAAAGTGATAAGTCTTGCCGACTGGGATGTTTTAGTATAACATGAAGAGCTCAGTGTGATGTCTTGGCGAAAGATGATTGTCTCACTGAATGGAATACTCACGTCAGCATGACTTGAAGACTTTGGTATGAAGTCTTGGCGAATCACGGTTGTCTTTCCGATGGAAAAGCTAACATTGATATGACCTTTGAACTTTGGTATGATGTCTCATCGAATGGCAATTGTCTCGCCGATGAGAGTGCTGAGATCGATGTGACTTGAAGACTTCGGTGTAATGTATGGGCGAAGAGAAATAGTCTTGCCAATTGATGAACTCTTCAGAATACCTTGTGATCTTCAGTGTGAGGTGGGTATGTGCAGGATCATCAAGGAAAAAACAATCCCTTAAGTGGCAAAAAATTTAGAAAAATCAGAGTTAGGAAACTTGACATAAAAATTTGAATAAGTTTCCTATATTATTTCAAAAATATGTAAGAATAGAATTTTTAGAAAATTAAATGTAGTTTCTAAACTACTAGGTTTATTTTTATTTTTTAAGTCTATTTGCTAAAATTTGAAATTTCAATGTAGTAGTACTTATATTTAGGGAAAAATATGAAGTAGGTGTCTATCTAACCACCCTAACCACAATAAAATGATAATATTTTTAATAAGATTTTAGATATAAGTAGAGGACTCATGTCAGATGTGATGCATAGTTTTTGTAATTTTTCTAAGTAAATAATTAATTATGATTTTTTATTACAAATTATAAAAAATATAAAAACTTGTCGTCTGACCACCTTAACTTGGTCAAAACTTCATGAAATTCAATTTTTTTTTTTTAATCCTATAGTATGCGAAGTATAGAATGTGACACATATTTTAGATTCAAAAATGTGATACCGTTTGAAAGTTATAGATGTTTTTCAATCAGCCTATCAATCATGACTTTATTCATAATTCAAATAGAAAATGAATAGTAATTATTTATTAAATTTAAAGTAAAACACAATTTATATTGGTGGAAAGCTGAGAATCTCCTTTAAAAACCCTTTTTGTTTCATCAATTTTGGGTAAAGAAAAATTTGTCAGCCACATACCCTACACATACCCATCATATCACCACTTTTTGGCCCATCATGATCCTGCACATACCCAGGTCTTGGCAACATGGTGAAGTCTTAGCGATAGCTCTCTGGACTCGGTGTAACCTCTTGCCGATTGAAAGGATTCTTGGTGACATCAAATTCTTTGTGTTGGTATCGGGGAGACACGGTTAGTGTCTCACCAACATGCCAACACAGGTTGAATGCCCTTGACCATTTGATGACTATCTTATCTGGTGTCTCATGGACCAATCAGAGGAAGCAAAATTCAAATGGTTGGCAGTTGGATTTTTTCAATAGTTGTGACGTTGGATCTAAACTATATGCAAGGAAAAATCTACACAAGAGTGGAAACATCTATGATGCTGAGCTGGATGATTCGATAGTTGTGATCTGATAGTTGGAAATGAACCATTTCACAGAGGCTATTGAGAATGAATGCATATATGTATGCATTGGACGTTCTGAGGAGTATTAAAGAGAAAAAGGAGCGATAGAGAGAGGACCGAGTAGCTGGCTGAAAGGCCGAAGCCATGAGGCCAAAGCAGAGGAAGAGAGAGGCAGAGTTATGTTGTTGGAATCTCTCCTGATCATGAATGCCATGGTTGATCTCTCAGGGAGAATTTGCTACCAGTTTGTATCCAGAATGAACAAGATGTAATCTTTGTAAAGGCTATGAGCCTGAGATTGTATTGTAACCATTTGTTGAGCTGAATAATACAATGGCTCGATCTTTGGAGAGTGGGGTTTTTTATCTGAAAGAATTTTCCCCATGTAAATCTGTGTGTTCTGGTTTTCTATTCTATCTTCCATCTATGTTGTTTTCTTGTTGTTGAATTTACATGTGCTTCTCTTAGAAGGATCAATGTGGGAAATGAATTGTGTCTGTTTCTGCTTTAGGACATAGTTGTACATGTCTTTGAGGCAACCTAATCGAATTTAAAGTTACCGAAGGGACTACTGTTCTTAGAGATTATTCTAAGATGCACATAGATTTCCTAACATAGGGTATGTGGTTGACGACTATTTTTTACCCAAAATTGATGAAACGAAAAGGGTTTTCTAAGGATATTCTCATCTTTCCACCAATATAAATTATGATTGACTTTGAATTTAATAAATAATTATTATTCATTTTCTATTTGAATTATGACTAAAGTCCTAATTAATAGGTTGATTGAAAAACATCTATAGCTTTCAAATGGTATCACATTTTTTGAATCCAAAACATGTATCACATTCTATGCTTCACACACTATAGGATTAAGAAAGGAAAAATTGAATTTCATGAATTTTTAACCAAGTTAAGGTGGTCAGACATATGAGTTTTTATATTTAAAAAATTTTGTAATAAAAAATCATAATTAATTATTTACTCAGAAAAAAATTACAAGAGAATATGCATCACATTAGGTCATGAGTCCTATACTTATATCTATAATATTATAATTTTATTGTGTTTAGGGTGGTCAGACAGACACCTACTTATTTTTTCCTTGAAATTAAGTACTATTGCATTGAAATTTCAAATTTTCACCAAATAGTTTTTCTTTTAAAAAAAAATAAACCTAGTAGTTTAGAAACTACATTCAATTTGATACAGATTCTATTGAAATAATATAGATAACTTATTCAAATTTTTACATCAAATTTCCTAACTCTATTTTTTCTTCACCACTTAAGGGCCTATTTTTTCCATGATGATCCGACACATACCTGTTTGAAAGACCTTATTGCAAGGCTACTAGCCTAGGATAGTCAACAAGGGAAAAATTGATTGATGAAGGATTTGAGTTGCTAGTGGGATTTTGTGAGTTTGAATAGGTTGGTATCACCTTATGAAGGGTCCATCAAGAGTTAGTTTAAGTATTATACTGTTTGATTCCTCAATTATGTTAATGCCAAGAATGCTCTGAATGAGCCAAGAAAGCATGAATCATGTGAACACTACCTGGTAGAGTTGAGAAGCTTCTGTTTATCCTCCTTGTACGACATCACTCAAGAGAAAAACACATTGCAATAAAGTATCATTTTCTAATGGAAAAGGTTGTGGAAAAGGAGGCAAAGTTAGAGTATGTTGAGACCAAGGAGCAAGTAGAAGATATATTCATAAAACCACTTCCTAAGGATACTTTTGAGTTTCTCCAGAAAAAGTTGGGAGCTATTTCTCCCTCTTGAATCAAAAGGAAGCATAGATTGAGGGGGAGCCTAGTCTCCCTACCGTAAGAAGGATGGGCGATCTTGTAGAATACTTTCAGAAGCAATGAAGCATGGATTCAAAGGGAGTGTATCTATGAAACAAGTTTTTGGATAATACAATCTATCAGAAACACAAAAAGGGGGAGTGTTGACCTTTGCAATTGATTTCAAAGGGGGAGAAAGTGAACTCAAAATGCTATATCTTGCAAAAGGGAGAAATTATTCTAAGGGGGAGAAATGTCTTCGTATGTGTCCAATTGGTTCTATGTGTGGCCCAATATTTTTTTGTTTACCATCAATGAAAAAGGGGGATATTTTTTAACAAAGGTTGTCATTGATGTCAAAGGTAGTCATTCATGAAGATGATTGATGTCAAAGGTTGTCATTGTGTCAATGTGTACTTGAATTATCATTATATTCCCCTTGAATTATCATTTTGAGTTATAGAGATTTGTAGAAATATATGTTATATTTCATATGGTAGTATGTTGTTGTGTCAAAAGTTCACTATGGTTGTATACCTATCTATGTTGCTAATTGTATTGTCATATCAATCATATTACTAAATCTAGAAATATACATCATTAGTTTTATTGAGTGTTTTCCTTCTAGGAGTTGGTGTGATTCTTGTATGCTTGCAATATCATGCATGTATCTAAATTCTCTATGATAGTAGTGGCTTGAAAAATTGTACCGAGAAGTATAAACTCTATATTTATTAGGTTCATTGTTTCTCAGGAATCCCTACTAGAGATGTTGTAGGCTTTATGGTTTTAGAGGAGAGTATGCCTACACTTGCTCTTTCATATTCTACAATTTTTTGAGGATATGTTTAGAATACAAAAAAATTGAAGTGACAAAAGGTTCTCTATGTCTATATGTTGTCTAGTTGGTGCTTGAGACTTGTGTGGTTTAATGGCTAGTAGCATGCCGAATTCAAATCTTGCATATGGTGTCAAGATATGACTTGATTAAGGTCCTTGTGGCAATGCATGGCATCATTTTCTTTTGGTGGTAACACAATTTTATTTTGGACCAACATGTTACACATTTCATGTAATTTGAATTTTGGTCCACCTTATGTCATTTTGGCTATCTGCAAACACTTGGTCGACATAGAAGAGTGTGAATGCAATATCATGTATATACTTCTCAGTTGTACAAATGCATTGATGGAACAATACCAAGTAGAATTACACAGGTGTGAAGAAAGGGTGGTGACTATAAAAGGAAGAGTTGCATTTAATATGTGTGTCAGAACCAAAAGATCATTTACATTGAGGGAGAGTGTGAGTTGTAACTCTAACACATGTATGAGATATATAGAAGATCAACAAGCATTACCTCTATATTCTGGTAAGATTGGTGTTGTACCTTTTGTACTATTTTCTTTAGGGATTGGTGTCTCTAGTAGGTTGGTGCCTACTTCATATTGTAAAATTCACTTGTATATTTTTTCTTTGTGAGGTTGGATTTAGACACTAGATCCAAGGAGCTATTCTCATCGTGGTTTTTCTCATCTTAGGTTTCCACGTACATCTAGTGTTCTCTTGTGTGTATGTGTGCTCTTGATGTTTCTTAGTAGTAGTAAACATTCATGTTTTTGCACCATATAAAAATGGACCCTTACCATTTTCATGGTATTTTAGGCCTTGCTTCATGTTGTTTGGTCTATTTTTCTTTGATTTATTGATGTAATATGGCTTGAACATGCATATTTAGATACTAAAATCAAATAATGACTTCTTATGAAGGTGTTGTGAAGTGTTTTAAAAACATTTCTACACTCTTCTAGACTTTATTCATTACAATTCACCTAAAAATCACCTTTTCATCACTAAACAAGTCTTATTTTGAAGTTTTGTAAAGTCTTGTAACAAGATTTTATGTTTTTCTAGGCATAACTTCAGTATTTACACCTTTCTTATGCTTTATCTAACCCCTTTATGCCCTTATTAGCCTTAATTAAGTGCATTTTTGAATGTAAACCCAAAAAATAATATTAAATGTGACTTAATTCCTGACACCCATTTTTAGGTCCTAAGTGGGACCCATTCACCATGGGTGGCGAATGAGTCCCCCTTGGCTCCAAATTCTAAATATTTTAAATTTCCTTTCAGGTTTTTATTCAAAATCACTTGATGTCACCCTATGATGAGGTATTAACGGGTTACTAAGGCACAAGTGTGTATAAATAAGTGTTTTTACATCCATTACAACCCCCATTCATCAAGTTCACTTATTCACTCATTCACTCAATCATTCAAGCACTTTACAACATCAAATCTGACATAAATCAAGCACTTTGGAGCATCCACTAACAAAACTTCAAAGTTTCTTCAATAAGGGTTTGGTAAGTTGATAGCATTTTCATGTTATTTTTTTATCATTATCTTCCATTTCACTATTTCATTAAGGGTTTGATTACCAAAGTGGGGTTTGACCAAGGAAAACCACTATTTGCTAATTCTCAACCATTTTTCCCCTCTTGTTTGTGTGTTTGAAGACTTTTGTGTGTATATTTAATAAGTATTTAGGTGTTGAAAAGTGGTTAACAAGTCAAATAGGTGTTTCAAGTCAAATCAACTATATTTAAAGCTTAGAGAAGGTATTATGTTCGTTTCCTATAGAATTGACTTTGACAACCTGACAAGTAGACATCTCAGATCTGGTGTTGCAGAGTTGTCTATTGATTTCTCAGAATTTCAGGAAGGACTAATTCACCATCAGTGGAAAATGAGTCCCACCTTAAGGCTAGAAATCCAAGTTCTATCAGATTTTGGATCTCGACACTTGGAAACCTGTTCCCGACAGTTTTCATCAACAATAGGACTAATTCGCCACCCTAGGTGAATGAGCCCACTGGTGAATTTTTGTAATTTTAGACAACATCTAGAACATTCCATAATCCTAATTAGACCTCTAGGTGCACAATGATTCAACTCATTTCCTTTTGTTCTACATTTATTCATTCTTATTCCATTATTTGCATATCACATTATGTTCTCCAACATAGCATAAATCTTAGATTTTCCATACATAATAAGTCATATAGATCACTTAATTGCACTTAGCTCATTACATTTAGTTTAAACAACATCATACATTAAATAATTTGAATGAACCCTTTAGTACTTTTGGCCCTACTCCCTCCTTTTAGGTGAAAAACCCTAAAAGAGTTAGGGAGTCTTGTGGACCATTCCAAAAATCTATGGTTCATTTTAGCGAACCTACATTTTGAACACTTTGCATCTTTGATTTCATTTTCATCTTTCATCTTAGATTATATTTGCATCAACATTGAATTAGGGTATTGTTTTGTTTTTTCATCCTAGGGATTCTTAATTTGCATTAGTAAAAGACTCAATTAGAGTTCTTTTTTGCATTGCATATCATTGAAACAACTTAAAATCTACATCTACATCCTTCATTGGCATCTAAAAAACATTAAAATAACATTAAATTTTTTGAAAAACACAAAAAAATCTCATACTGGGACTCATTCGCTACCTTGGGCAAATCAGTCCACCTGCACTTTTTAAATAACATTTCTGGAATTTTTCTAGGATTTTCCTAGATTTCTATTTTCTATAGTTACTTATTTGTTACAGTTAGTAGAAATTCTATTATTTTCATTTAGAACTCCTAGATTTCCTTGCATTTACATTCACCTCATCTTTTGTGGTACTTGTATGAGTGTTTGGTGCCCCATTGATAATACTTTAGTGAGACAAAGTTCTAGACTCATGGGCTCCTGCAATAACACTTTCATTGTGGACCTTGGGATCTCAAGAGATCATACTCCTAGTACAGAAAATGGTGCATTAGGCATGGACAATACAACTTCTATGCCTTCACCTTTCCATTCAATGAATGTTGACACAAAAAATAACTCCATCCCACAAGAAAATGTAATTAATATCCATGAGGATTTTGCACACTTACAACAAGACTTGTCACTTGAAAACATTTTCATCACTACCATACCCACTATAGAAAACCTTCATCATTTGATTGAAAGTGATGATGGATTACAAGTTATGAAGAAAATTACTTAGATTTACAATAAACATTCCTCCTCCACTTCCCCATCCACAAACATTCCTATAAGCTAAGGAGGACCTCATATTCCTCCCCCTTCAACCATAGCATCTATACCAACTTATACCACTCCTTAATTTACAACAACTATGCAATAGGTTAGTCATGTGGCTCCTTCTTTTGCAATTCCAAATAGCATTCCTAGTTCTCTTGTGGCATCGCAAGTCCCTTCCACTAGCTTCACCCCTCTTAGCATTCTTTTCACTTCTCCTCACATTACATACACTCCATCACCCTTTTCTCTTCCACCTCAAACCATCTACCTTGATCCCATCATTAAACAACTCCTTAATACCATTTCATCCATGCAACAACAAATTTACACCATTATCCAAGGTCAAACCACTCCACCCACATATCATGTTCGTAGTATCCCCCTATCCTTGGAAATCTTAAGCACACAGATGCCACAAGGGATATAAATGCCTAGGTTTGAGAAATAAAGAGGTAAAGGATACCTTATTAACCATGTCAATGCTTATACAACTTTATGCAGTGATGTTTTCCTTGATGATAAACTCTTCACTAAAATTTTTCCTAGGACCCTAAAAGATACTACATTAGAGTGGTTTTCCAACTTTCCTAACCATTCCATCTGATCACTTAATGAGCTTGTGGATGCCTTCTTAATTCACTTCCAAGTTCATATGACCCCTAAAAAGACATTGGGTAACCTAATGGGTTGTAGGAAAAGTGTCGATGGGAAAGTCACTAATTTTATTTCACTTTATCAGTCATTGTATGCTCAAGTGGATGTCAAAATTCCTGATTCACATCTACAGAAGATGTTTATCAAAAACTTACACACAAACCTTTAGGATAAGTTAACTATGATGAAATTACCTTCATTCATGCACTTATGCACAACCTTGTGTGAATATCATAATTCGGTTATAGGTCATGATTCAAAATCCACTTCTAACTAAGCTGAGAAGCCTAAGCACAAAAATCAAAACTTTCGCAAACCAAATAGAGGATTTTTATAGTACTTTCAATCTTCCTCCTCAACTACAACCAAAGCCACCTATTCCAAGTCATGTGGTAGCTGTTAATGCAGTGGTACCTTATACCTATGGGGACCCGAAGAGACAATTTACTCCCTTACCTGATACCCTTCATAATACAATGAACCAATTGCTCCAGTAATAAATGATCACTTTTCCTACCATCAAACCACTTGATACAGCCCACCTTTAAACCTAATGGTTATTTCCATTTTCATCACCAAAATGGCCATGAAACTGAACAATGTAAGCATCTCAAACACTTAGTTCAAGACCTTGTTAATTTAGGCCATTTGTCCATTGCGGGTGTTAATGATCAAGGTAATAAGTTTGTTGCACCCCCTAACCAGAATTTACAATTTTTTACCAATCCCATGCCTAAACATAATGTTTCATTTGTCAAGGTCAGTGAACCTTCAAACAATGATGTAATGAACATTGCTACAAATAGTGAACAACATGATATAACTCCAAATGTTACCCAATTTCATCCTATGGATGAGCTTGTGGGTGCAATAGACATTATCCCTCGTAAGGGCCCAACGAACAAAAATCTTGATATCACTTTTTCTTCTAAAGATACACTTCAAAAATTTCCTGATGGGCCTCTTTACATAGCTAGTAGAATCTACGATAATCCCACCAATGGGATATTAGTAGATCCCACCTGTGGTGAGAATGTGATCATAGAAAAATTTCTAGTATTACACAATCTATATCAAGATGATTATAACAAACCAACAACATGGATTAAAACACATACAGGTTTTGCATGCCATACAATCGAATTGATCGTACTCCCCTTACAAATAGGACCCAAAACTTTGGATGTAACATTTTCAATTATTCCATAATCAGATCAATTTTGTTTGTGGCTAGGCCACCCTTGGCTTCGCTCAATGAAAGCGGTCCCATTAGTGATTCAAAAATGTTTGAAGTTTCCACATGCCAATGAAATATTTACCATACACCATGGCCTTAATCCTTTATCATCTAAAGGTAATTTTTCCTTAGAAGCCTTCTGGCCTACACCTATGGAACCCATCACTCCTCGTAAATATTTTTTTTTCATAACCTATCAAAAGTTCAAAGGAAAGTGCATAGCTGAATTGTCTCTTTGTAACATGTCCCCATCCACTTCCACTCCTCCTATCATAGATGAAACCATGCTTCAACCTGAGTCTGGCATTGAAAAAACCATACAACCTCATGAATAACCACCCTTAGACACTTCCCCACCATCATTTAAATGACCAAGGGAAAATGAAACCAATCCCATCATACCTCCTCGAATTAAACAAGTGTATAAAGCTAAAGAGAAAGTGATTGACCCATCCTCTTTAGTTTCTTCTATTCTCCCCCCTTCAAAATTAGAAGAACCTATGATAACTCAATCTTCTCTTACACCTCAACAATTTTTAAAAAAAATTAAACACAACCACGATGCTAGAGAGCATAGGTGTCGTCGTCGTCTCCTTGCTCATCAAATGGGATTAAGAATAACAAAGAAAATCAACATCTTCCTCTGACAAAAGAAATAGATGACCACCCTCCTTCTCTTGACCTGCCACACGATAGTCCATTCTAACCTTCACAACAAAATGAACAAATCCAATAGCCACAACTTTTAATACATCCTTCCTTGGAAATAACTCTTTGTCCTCCCATTGTAATCAATGATGATGATGATGAGGAGGAGGAGGAGATTGCAAAAATAGATGAAGTGCATAACAATTTAAACTCTTTATTTTCATCTACCATGAGCTTAAATGATAAATCTTCTCAACCAAGTGAGGAACCTAGTACGTCTCTTGGTTCGACACTTGCAATTCTTCCTTTGGATAGTCAGCCACCCTCACAATACACTGAATATGATTGGGAGGCAGATGACTTGTTAGATGGTTGACTTGCATTCACCTTACTAGTCTTCTTGGATTTATTTTCCTTTCACTTTTTCTTTCAGTTTGCCTATATGTGTGTATTGTGTTCCCCTGTATCATTCATTTGATGTTTTCTCTCTCATCGTACACTTCTTAGATTTGTATCTCTATTCTTCTATATGTTGTGCATTCACATTTCTTCTTTTGTTTTGTGTTCTCCTTTTGGGGATGACACAAAGCGTAGAGATGCCCTATGTCTCTTCCATGTTGACCCAAAAGGTCCTTATCTTTTTCGCTTTTGTTTTATGTTCTCCTTTTGGGGATGATGCAAAGCATTGAGACACCTTATTTCTCTTCCATGTTGACCTAATTGGTCCCTTTTCCTTTTAAATTTTTCTTTTTCTTGTGTTTTCCTTTTAGGGATGGCATAAGGCATTGAGACAAAAATCTCTCCATCATGTTGAACCGAAAGCTTTTTCTTTTCTTTTGTCTTTTTCATTTTCTTTTCACTTGTGTTTTCCTTTAGGGGATGAGGCAAGGCATTGAGGCTGCAATGTCTCTTCCATGTTGACCCAAAACATACTTTCTTTTTCGTTTCTTTTTCGCTCTCTTTGTGTCATTCTTCTAGTTCTATGTGCTTTGGGGAATGATGACAATTCCAACCTCTTTCATAAAAATAGTGCAACAACAAACATACTAACCCCAAATCCATAGATCCCTTATGTGTTTGGTGTGCTCTTTTCTAGGGGGGAAACTCCTTTTCTTTTGTCTTCCTTTTTATGTACATGATGTAGCCTTACTCAACAACATATTACTTGGCATAGGGGATTTTTGAGTTGGCTCTCATGTCTTGTTTTCCTTTTTCATTTTTCCTTTGCTATTTTAAAGTAATTTCTCACAAAATGATGTGTGACAATTCCTTTAAAGTGGGGGGCATACATTACCATTAATTCATTTGCATTCTTGGTTCCTAGTGTAGCCTTGTCATTCATATGATGTGTTCATTACTTTGTGGATGACATTGGGTATGATGTCCTTCATAAGTGTGACCTATCTTAGCATATTGCATTCCTCTTGGTGGCCTGATGTGATGCACTGCATCCCCTAAGTTGTGAATATACTATTATTTGATTGGTCCTCTCTTGGAGACATTAGACACAATGTTCCCTAAGTGATAGACCTTGCATGAACTTAACAAGACTCCTTTTGAACATCTTTTCACATTTTACATTTTAAATTTTACATTAAATTGCATTTTAACATTTTTTTTGCCACCTTGCATAATGCAACTTGCATGCCTATGGTACCTTTCTTTTTGTTCACGAGTTCTAAGCATATAGAGCGCTGCTTGTCTCATGAAGCATGAACCAAAATTTTCCTTGTGGTGCCTTGTTAAAGTTATCAGAAGGTATAACCTGATATGGTTGAGCAAGAAGCCCAATCAATGACATGAATTTCCCCATAGCCACCTTTGTGTTTGTGAGTGCATACCAACTAGCGTATTTATCTTACCTTTTGGGCCTTCTCACCCAATAGACCATCATGAGTTCTATCACCCCAAAGTGAGTATGCATTCTCTTTTTCAAACAATCAGCCTAGATCTAATCCACAAGTAGTTGGACAGACGGTCGAAGCTTCATTTGGCTCTCTCTTTTCAACACTTGTGTGTTCCCTTTTCCTTATGCTTAGTTTTCCATGGGATCTTCATCTTGGGGGCTTGATCATCCCTCTTGATCATTGTCATTCCATCTTTCTAATGTAAGTACGTTGGAACCCTCCTCTTGATGTTCATGGCTACTTTAGTGCACGAGTTTCAAGCAAGTTCATCATCTCACTAAAGTGGGGGATAAACGCACCATAGAAAAATGGACCCTTGTCATTTTTATGGTCTTTTAGGCCTTGCTTCATGTTGTTTGGTCTATTTTTCTTTGATTTATTGATGTAATATAGCTTGAACATGCATATTTAGGTACTAAAATTTAACTAATGATGTCTTGTGAAGGTGTTGTGAACTGTTGTAAAACATTTCTACACTCTTCTAGACTCTATTCATTACAATTCACTTACAAATCACCTTTTCATCACTAAGCAAGTCCTATTTTGAAGTGTTGTAAAGTCTTGTAACAAGATTTCATGCTTTTCTAGGCATAACATCACTATTTACATCTTTCTTATGCTTTATTTGACCCCTTTATGCCTTTATAAGCCTTAATTAAGTGCATTTTTGAATGTAAACCCAATAAATAATATTAAATGTGACTTAATTGCAAACACCCATTTTTAGGTCCTAGGTGGGACCCATTAACCATTGGTGGTGAATGAGTCCCCCTTGGCTTAAAGTTCAGAATATTTTAAATTTCCTTTTGGGTTTTTATTCAAAATCACTTGATGTCAGCCTGTGATGAGGTATTAATGGGTTACTAAGGGAAAATTGTTTATAAATAAGTTTTTTTACATTCATTACATCCCCCATTCATCAAGTTCACTTATTCACTCATTCACTCAAGCATGGGTGAACCCACAATAATGGGTTACAATTATTAAAGCAAAGAGAAATTAGAAATGCACAAAAAAAATTGAATTAGGTGGTTCGAATGAAGGGGGCCCTTCTAATGAAGGGGGTTCATTAGAAGCCCCCCCCCCCTTCTAATGAAGGGGGGCTTCGAATGAACCCCCTACTGCTTCATGAGAATTCTTTAAAATTTTAAAATCGAAAGAAAAAAAGGCTTCGTTCGAACCACTCCTTCACTTGAAGACCTAATTTTCTCCTCCAATTTTAGAGAACACCCTTATTTCTCCCTCTAAAAGTTTAGAGACAGATTCATTTTGGTCTTTTTCATGGGCAAGTTGTTTTCATGGGAATTCTTTTTGGTGGGCGAGGTTGCTTTCACAAGATTTCCAACAAACAATGTAGGTCATTTCTAGCGCTTTCACTATCTAGGCATTTACGCAATGGAAATGGATGGAGGTAAGACTCGCTGTGAGATTGTGAAATAGAACAAAATTCTAGTGCTTTTACACAATATACATGTGGTGATTCATGTGTGTGATAGACAATTTGTGGCGCTTTCATTTCTGGCTATAGTTTATCAATGAGTTTTCACATTTAGATTAGTCTTTGCTAAAAGTTACTTGTATATTTTGTATTTTATTTTTGTAGAGTTGTAGACCACTTAATATGGGAAAAACAGAAAACCCTCCTTAGAGTAAGCCGTTCCTTAGCAGTTGATGCCTATTCCTCATTATTGATGGCTATTCCTTAGGTGTTGTTGTAAGTCGTTCCTTTATGTGCTTGTTACGCATAATTTCTTGTTGATGATAGATTGGAGAAAACCCCACTTGCTGGTGTTTCTCTTACTAGGGCTCATGATTACAACTATGTCTATCCATTCATGCGTTGAAATTTTTGTCTTTGATCTTAATTAATTGTCACTATTCCAAGCTCTATTTCCCAATGACTCTCAATGTACATAGAAATTGTTATAAGTAGCTCTAAGCTATGTATTTGACTCAAATGTCTCCATGCAGTGTCTAGCAGTCTAATTTGGCCTCTATGATGCTCACATTATACCCTCAAGATATAGGGATGAGACCATCTCTACTATGACTCAGTTGATAAGGTGAAGAAACTCTCATGTCCATGGTGCAAAACCAAGAAAAAAGAGAAATCAATATCACATCAAAAAAAAATAAAAAAAATGAGCTTTATCTATATCTATTATATTCCAAATAAATGATATAAAACATAAACATAAAATCACTTAGGTCTTTGGCCTACCAATTTTTTCTCATAGTCCATTTGCAATGCTAGGACTAGTGCATGCTATAAGTGTGGGTCCTATAGGAGTACATGTATTGCTAGACTCACCTCACTCCATCTATCTAGGAGGTACAACTATTGGAGAGCATACTCTCTATTATACCCTTGGCCTATCCTCCTCCATTTTATACTCCACATCCAAACCTTAAGCATCAAGATCCCCTTTAGGGGCATCCTTGAAAGGAATGATTGTTGGATAAAAACTTCACTAGTTGGTGTACCCCTATAAAAAATTGACATCATCCACATCCAAAAATAGATGATCATTCTCTCCTTTACTACTTAAGTCACTCAAAATGACCTTAGTGATTGTTGGATGAGAGAGGTGTCTAGCTCTAATGGTAATGTGATGTGAATGCACATAAGTGGTATTATCGATGGCACTTTCCATACTAGTCCAAACTACCTCATCAATCACATGTACTTAAATTACATGATGATATAGTCATAGTGACCAATAAGTAGGTGATCTTGTTGGATACAAGCCATCTATCTACCAAAATCATCCCATGCTCTCATTCCTCTATATGGCTACTATATAATCTCTATGTTGTACAAGTGATCAAAAGATTATCTCCAAAATAGTAAATCTTAGAAACTCTAATATCAAATTAGTGGGTATTATTGTGGTCATGGTGCATATGAATAAATTTTCCTTGGGTAATTGATATATCTTATACACATGATGTTCTTGAATTCTCATACCTAAAGTAATGTGGAGTTCATGAGTATTTTCCCCTCATGATGCGCAAATCTACTAAGGTCTTAGTAAAGGTGAGCAAGCATACTCTGCTCCAATACAAAAATAGTATTTCACTCCTCCATGGCCTTGATTATGTGCATGAGGCCCACATTCAAATGCATGCCTTGACCATCAATAGTCATTATCATGGATACTATAGTGATCAATATCCTCCTAGCTAGGGGAATAGGTATTGAACCTTGCTCAAGTCACCACATAAGAAATGATCAATATTGTAACTCATGATGAATCGTGCAAGTGTATATCACTATCCCTCCTATATAGTGACTAATTGTCTCTCATCCTCAATAGTAATGCAATAACCATGGACTAGGGATCTAAGAATGTGTTATACATCCACATGAATAATAGTCATCTCCCATATTAGGAGATGAAAGGTGGATGTATCCATATTCCATTGATCCATCAATCCCAAGAGCATCATGTGGTGCAATCACATCTCTAAGAGTATGAATACCAAATAGAGGACTAATCATCTATAAAAAACCTACTCCTTCCTTGATAGAGTCTCCAATCAACTCATGAGTAGTGTAAAAACAAATCCTCTACCATTCTCTCACATAGTTGGAAGTGGCTAAAAGTAATCAAAATAATTATATATTATTCTACTAGTAACACCCTAGCATTCTAAAATGTCCAAAAACTTAGAATGAAGTATGTTTTCCTAAAGGCTAGTATGCCCTTGAACACTAGAACCGTTTGTGGATGATCGTGCATCCCTTAGAAGTTAGAAAACAAGGAGGATGTCTACATGAATATTAGACTCATGTTCAACATCTAAAAGCTAGTGTGCTCATCAGATTCCAATATGCATCATAGGGTTTACAAGGGCCAAAATATTAAAAATTTCAAAAATCAATAGAAAATTTACCTACCTCTTATTTCACCATACTGTTCTCGGCTCCCTCTTGGAGCTCACCTAGTCTTGGTCATGAAAAATCTTGTCAGTGAGGAATTTTAACTACAAGATCACTCTAAACTCTATGAAAACATGAGACACATATCACCTTCTCTCTTCTCAAAATTTATTTTAGATCTTATTTTTCATAACATTTTTCCTTGCATGATAGTTTCTTCTGATTTAAAAAATTAACACATTTCAATTTTGAAAGATATTTTTGAATGCTAACAATAAACCTTGTAGTATTTAATATTGAATACTATGGAGCTTCACTGAACTCTAATCTAGACGTTGAACACAGGTTTTCATTGATATCAAAGGTGTGATTTCTAAGGGGTAATGCTATATGAACAATCAATTTTATAGTACTTGAATTATCATTATTGATTGGTGGAAAAATGGATACATTGAGATATCACTCTTTCTCCACTAATCATTCAAAGATGTCATATGAATCCCAATTGGATTGACTAACAACCTCACAATGAGGAGGACCTAGTAGGGGGTTCTTTCAACTCTTAGGGAGATTGTTGTATTCAATTGTAGTTACCATTTTGTGTATGGATTAGTCTCTTAAACTTGATAGTTAAGGAGAATGATAGGGTTAACAAGTCATATTTACCTTAGTTTTGTTTTATTGAATGAAGGATTCATTATCATTCTAGTAGAGTTATTTATTAGTATTGTTAAAGAGATATATATTTTGATTTTTTGGAATCAGTGATTTCAAAATGAGAAAAATCTATATTTCAAAATTCATGATGTACACTCTTGTTTACTTTCACAGTCTCACTTTCTATGCAATTAAATCTTAAGATGGTTTTAAATGTAAAAATAATCAGTTATTTGTCTTCCTTTTTTTGAATTTTACTGCATTTTTGGGTCCCTGATATTTTCTAGGGTTTTCTCTAATAATATCTCGGTAATTGAAAATATCCTTATCTTTTGGTATGCAGAGAAATTCCTAAGAAAGTTTGTATCTATGTGATTCTAAACATCACAATTCTAAATTAGTAGTTTTTGCTAATTATTATTTATTGGTAATAATTAATAGTTGATTCAATTCCTTTTATGTTCTCTTTCCCTAGGTGACCCTTCTTTGGCATATTGGTTCTATTTGAAAAGTTAATCATTTGCAATTTACATTTCATCATGTTGATGATGGATCAAGAGTGTGATTTAAAATTTTGATGCAAAATCACCTATACATTTTTTCCAAAAGATTTTTTTTTATATTATTAGATTCTGAAAAATCTTATGTTTACAATCTCATTTTTTTAATATCAATGTTTTTACTTGTTGATGTTATTGAGCTTGTTAAATGGTCGAAAGGTGTATATTGTCCACCTTTGTTTCTACCAGATAATGTATGTGTTTAAGCTTTGCCAAATTAAGAAGAAAAACTTTCCAACTATGAAAAAACATAGCTAGAAGGTTTGCATCATGATATTACAAGTATTTCTAGCAAACTCTACAGAAATAGAGCGTCTCCTATTTTTTGTCATACTAAACATATTACTGTCATTAGATGTTATCATGTTAAAACTGCCAGTTGGACTAGCACAATTGATATCATTATCAACATCATCCTACCACATTTCAGGCATAATGTAATTAGTAGAGATGAAACAATACAGCTATAAAAATGCCATACATGGTGCTCACTTAAACCAGTAGATTCCCATGTGATTGTTCTGTGCAAGCTAAGACCAATGGGCCCTTACCCATAGACAACCTACAAATACTTGAATAAATCATTAAAGAATATAAACAAGATTCAACACCACTGTGGTGATGTATTGAAACAAATCCAGAAAATACATCTTTACTAATTTATCAAAGATAAATCATTATATGATAAGAATGAGCACATCATATACTACTCATATCTGATTTGTTCTATTTCCTTCTGAGATGAATCATAGTTTCTGTATTAGAGAAGTGTTAGCATGGTAGATTCCTCCAATCCATCTCATATCATGTGCTTAGTTAACTAGAACTTAGTATGCAGGTATGTAATACTTTGGCTACAGTTAAATGAGAGCGCAGTCCAGTGGTGTGAAAGTTATTGCAATTGAACATGTTAGAGTGGGCATTTCCTGTAATCTTATTGGCATGAAGTTGCTTGCAGCCACATATGTGTGATACCAAGTTGGGTTTAACAAGCGAGTTTGGCTACCCAGGAATCTTGGTGAATGACATGATACTGAATGTGTTGGAGGCATGAGATAAGGGCACAAAGTTCTATTATGTTGTACTTCTAATTTTTCATATGCTGGAGTACTATGAGATTCCAATTAGTGAGCAATATGAATGTGGTAATACATGCAAACACATATTTTTCTTTGATTTCAATGTTGTACTCTACCTCTCCACTTGACATTGCCAACCATGGGAAGATGATGGAAAAATGGAAGAAGGCCCTTGTGTTGCAATGTGCTTGATAATACTGTAGTTTACTAGAGCTTTTGATAGAGTTCCCTCATGTTACTTTTAAGTTTATTGGCAGCTCTGCTATGCCAACAACCTTGATGGAGGATGGAATTGCTAGCTCTCACAATTTCATGTTTTCCTAGATGAGTTGTATTGGGGTATAATGACTCTAAATGGATGGCACCCCAGTTGATGCAACTATATTGTTGATCTACCCTATGTCAACCAATGGCCATGCACATAAAAATTTGGAGACATTCTTATTGCATACACATTAAAATTGGAGTCATTTGCATTGGGGCAAAGAACCTATAAAACTCCACAAATGTATTTGATGAAGTAGAGAATGAATGAATGGAAATACAAAGGTTCTATCAAATTGTGATCTATACATGCCTTAGTTTAATTAATTTTTGTCACTATGTGTTAACCATAGTAACAAGACTTGGACTTGGTGCGGACTCGGCAAGGGTGACTTGACTCGGGACTTTTCTACTGATTATTGTTGTACTTAGCTCTTGTAACACATTTTTAATCAATTTTAGTTGCCTTTAACTCATCATTGAATAATTTGAAGAATTTCTTAACTAGATTTCCAAGTTATGTGATTGGGTTTTTTATTTTTTCTATGCTTTTATTATTTTTCCTTACTATTTGTTCTATTCTAGGGTTCAATCTTTCACTTTATAGAAGAGAAGTTCATTCATATTGATTGTACCCGATTGGTTATAGTGGAGTTTGGAGAGTATTTAATCATCCAAGTTTTCCCCCTTTTGGGTTTCTCTAGTCCAAATCTTGTGTTTTGTTTCTATTTATCTACTTACTTTTGCTTTGGTTTTGGTACTGTATTTTTCTTTTGCATTCAATTGAAAGATGTTTGGAGTAGCTAGAATTAGAAATCCATAATTGGTGAGCTATTTAAGAATATCTAGATCAGTTTATGGGTCAGATTTGCATCAAAGCAGATTTCTTACTATCAGGTTTACAATTTATCCCAACTAAGACAGGTTGGGGCTTGATGACTTTCTAATAGTGTTCATAATGTCTGTAACTTTATTTTTAGATTTCTTGTGGATAATCTAAATAATGCTAATTTAAGAAATTTATGATTTTTCCTTCTATTTAGAAAGTCAAATTTTCTTGAGGTTTGGGTATAAATAAGGAATTGCATGAAATTAGTTATAGAAAGAAGATCATTATAAAATGTACCTATTGGTCTTCACCTCCATTTGGTTGGACTAAAGTAAAATTTGATTGTGATTTGTTCACTTAAATTTAAACACTAAGATGTTTAAAGTAATGTATTTTTTTGGACAAATCAGGGACTGATATGGCAACTTAGGAACCACCACTTGTGGGTATATTTTCCTATATAGACAAGGAGATCCATAAATTGGATAGTATTCTAGCTGATCCCACCACCACAGGGGTTTACAAGGATACATGTGTGTCAATTCTAAATAGCTTAAAGGAGATTATATGGAAATTTCAAACCACAAATGCTTATTCTGCTGACACTATAGCAGCTATTCTTGCCGAGATGCAGCACGAGATTAGTGGTGAGGTTTCTCTTGTAGTTGTTCAGCTGCAAGTCCCAAAAGATACCCTCAAAGAAATTTTTTTTCCATATCATGTTGGTAAATCTAAGGTTAAGGGATATCAGGTGACTCGATGTGTTGATCCTCAGATGGCCCCTTTGATATACTCACACTTTCTTGCAGCATTTGGTCATTATCCAAATAATGATCAAATTCCTTTATACTTTGCACAACAGTTGTATGCTGAGGTTCATTTGGGCCTCAACGTCAACTACTTGGACCTACCACAATATTATGGTCAGGGGCGTGGTAGGGTTGCTGACAGGGAGGCTTTTCATCGACCAAATCAACAACCTCAATTTTGTCAGAATTTGGTTGGGGAGAGATTGCTTGCTATCTACCCAACCCTAGCACCTATTGCAGAGCAGGTTGTCATTTCTTCCCAAAGGGAAGCAATTGACGGTGTTGGTGATATAGCTGCTGTTGCATCTACGATATCTACTGATCGTGTGGGGAGATATTTGATGAGTCATTATGCATGATCTAGACCGTTGGATCATGGTATTGATCCTTATGCTATGGTGGGTGTCCTTTCACCCTCAGACATAGATGGTCTCAAAGGAGAGCAGATGCTTTGGAGTACAACTCATTGTTTGTCAGATGACCTATCAGAGGCATACAGTTTCATTTCGGCAGAGCTTGGGATCCCAATAAATGAGGTTAGAGGACATGTGAGTAGAGCTCATTCACATCTAGGATCTAGCCAGGCTACAGGTCCTTCACATCATTTTCATCACTTTGACAACACTACACATTTGTCAAATCCACCTACAGATCATTCAGTTGCTAGAGAGGAGGGTACACCTACTGGTCCTTCTACGAGTGTTTGACATCATGCATCCCAGGGCTTAGATTTAGTTGAAGATTAGTTGCAGATGGGATCTTTAAGTTTTGTAGATATGTTGGTACATGGAGAAATTTCATCGATGCCATCTCGCCTAGTTATTCCACTACACCCGTCAATACTGGAGCTAGCCAAGGACACCCATGATATAGTCGAGTTGACAGATAGGGTCATTGTAGTAGATCCTGCACCACCTTATACAGAGGTATGTATGTGTGTACACACATGCACAATTTAAACTTGTTTAAACTTTAATATTACTTGTTTTACTTAAATGGTAGATAGTCCTAATGTACACATTTATGTTATATATATTGTAGGAGTTAGCTCATGTTACACCGATTTTGAGGACGGACCGTGTACACAGGTGTAATTTGGTTGATGTGACTAATGCTAGTGGACAGGTGAGTTTGAGTTTTTAAATCATGTACCCATGTATATATATAATTTGTACACATGTATATAGATATTTAACATTATTCCAATTTGGCATAATGTAATTAGATTGTGTACATGTCTTGTACTATCTCCAGGGCTCGGTGCATCCATCGAAGCATGATTCTCACTCAAAGGGTCACTCAATTCAAAGTCGGCATGACAACTCTGGTGGAGCCTAAGTTAATTAATAGGTAAACAAGTTGTTGGTACAAAATGCAATGTTTATTTTATGTTTTCACAATAGCTACTCAAAATTTTGAATGAAACATGTTGGTAATTTATCTTGATTCTAACTCTTTGACACATTTCTTTTTCTAAGATCTATGTATGAGGAATCATTCTTGGGTACAAAAGGTAAATTTGCTAAGATTCTACTTTTTATGTGTCTCTTTAGATTGCTTAAGGTATGTTCAAATAGTTTGCAAAAGTTTTCTATGATGGCCTAAATTCTTGAATAACTTGTGAAAACTTGAAATAAGTCATGATTACTTGGGACTAATGGTAGGTTTGTTGAGTGTAATGCTACTGTGATATGATATGTTCAAATACCATTTTGTAATCACTACTCTTCCTAGTTTATATACATACATATTATATACCATATGCTTTGATACAAATGTGTACAACCTTCATGGTGCCATTAACTGATACATCACTGACCTTTATTCTTGCATTGTATTATTTTTCCCCTATGACTGCACTTTGTGATCATTATCAACTCTTGATGTTCTTCCTCCTCTTCAATTTCATTGTATCCTTTCTTATCACTTTGCTTCACTTTACAAAGAAACAATTTTGATTTTGTAGATATTAATCCAATGAAAAAAAGGCTTGGATGCTATAGATGTTTCAAGTAAATAGTGTAACATCTTCAACTATCAAGGACCTTGATGAGATCACAGTCATTAAAGAAGATTATCATCTGGACTGTACATTACATCACAGTCATGAAGAATGTCAATGCTAACACAAAGACATTACCTTACCTTTTAGCCATTGGCCATTTAAAATGAAAAGAGTTTTCCTTTAAGCATATAATATATATGACTCATTCACTGTCTTTAATAGTCCATGACTATCCTTATACTCTCATTTTTACCCTCATCCATTGTCTTTAGTTTTCCATGCATAAGGATTGACAACACCTTAATCAAGACTATCTTGCATAGCTTGTACTGCTCAGATCATTGTAGATTGTCTTCTAACCTCTGATGATATGAGACAACCCCTGCTTAACTGCCTCTTTGGTATGTAGCCTCCATGAAACTAATTACAAAGTCATCTTGCACAGTCCATTACCTTTTCATTGTGCTATGTGTATGATTAGATTTTCATGTTGTTGCTTCCTTCGGTTGCCTTTATATGCATCATAAATAACCTTTACACCTAGTAGTTGGGTTAAGACTTCAACTTCCTTATCTAATTCAACCTTCTTGGCCTTAGCACTGGCATGCTTCTCATTCATGAACATTGGTGAGGACTGTCCCTATATTCTCATGGAGATTTTCCTATAATTGAAAATAATGTATAATAGACAAACTCATATCTGCTAGCCATTTCTTTAAACCATAGTTTACATACTCGAAATTGGAGAGTACTCGGCAAGCCCAAAAATTTTGACTCGAGAAAAATTCGGCAAGTACTCGGTAAATACTCAGGAAATACTCAACAAATGTGTGTGGATATTTATGCATATGTATACTCAAGACCGCACTGTGCACACATACATATCTATAAACATACATAGAATGTCAAGTTTGCATGCATATACACACACAAACATGCCAAGTTTGTGGTTTTTTTGTGAGCTATTGGTGATTACTCGATAATTTGACAGGAGAAAATCCATCTGCATACTGCCCGAGAGTAAAAGTAGAAATTACTCGGCATGCAAATTTTTTGGAGATTACTCGGCTACTCGGAGAGTATGTAAACTATGCTTTAAACTAATCTTGGATATGCTTGTATTGCAAAGAATGTAACCCAATAATGAGGACAGTAGATGAAAAATCTTCATCTCCTTCCTCCTCTAAAGTGTCTGTCATTTCTATTTCATTGTCTTGAATGGCGTTCAATATACTATCTTACTTCAACTTGAAACTACTATCCCTTGATCACTATCATGCACTTGAAATACTTGAATTTCCTAGCTATGACCTTTCCTCTATATCCTTTTGATCTACCAAAATAAAAGTCTTCCTTTTTTTTTAAAGGTTCCTACTACTGTCAACAAGGAAACTCTTATGGTAAACCATAGTAAATCCCCTATTAAGATTGTGAAAAGCCTTGTCAAGAAAACAATAGTAAGGTAGTCATATGCAAATAATCACAGTCATCATGAGCTCTAGAAGTCAGTCTATAGAAGTGTAGATATTGCCTTATAAAGAACAAAGTTACAATGGTAAGGGAAACAATCTAGATGAAGAAAATGACCTTGGTAATCAAGCACATGGTAGCCAATGAAAATTATTGAAGAGGGTAGTCATGTATAGGGTTTTAAGGAGACAAGTTACTCTCACCATTGGATGGCTTGATAGAGCTTGGAAGGCAATATGGTGATCTTGAGAATAATTTAGAAATGAAAAGACTCATAGGAAATATCAAATACTGTGTTTACTTGTGGATTTCTTGCTACCAAAGACCACATAGTGGACTCATTGTTCTTGATGCTAGCATGTTTTAGGTTGAACCAACAAAAAATATTCTAGATTTGATGAAAATTGGTTAAACGAACAAGGCAGTAGGTGTCACTGCACTTAATGATGTTTTGATCTAGTAGATCTAGCTAGAAGTGAAAGAGTAGACAAATAAGAGGTACAATCTATAGATGACAGTCTTAGGTAGTCCTAAAGTATAGTCAAAGGACAACATACTTGAATTTTGTGTGATGAAGATACGTAAAGTACTCAAGTGACATCACAAAAGGTCAATACACAATGATAAACACTATTTTATCCATGTGCAATAGAATAACATGATAGTCATAGAAAGGTGCAATTCAAACTCAAAAGATCAATATGAAAGAAAGTCCACAGTCTAAACAAAGTGAGTGCTCAAAAGAGGACAATGGTAGTTAAAAGTGGCATGTTGAATGAAAGTATTGTTGGTTAAAGGTTTAAGTTTACAATACAGGGAACACATATTTCATGTTAATCTACAAATGAGTCCATCATTGGCTCATTGTAAGGAGAAAACTTATCTTCTAGAGCAGCTCTCCAAGGATGTTTTCATCTGGTAGATCTAGCTGGAAGTGAAAGAGTAGACAAATAAGAGGTACAATCTATAGATGACAGTCTTAGGTAGTCCTAAAGTATAGTCAAAGGACAACATACTGAATTTTTTGTGATGAAGATACTTCAAGTACTCAAGTGACATCACAAAAGGTCAATACACAATGATAAACACTGTTTTATCCATTTACAATAGAATAACATGAAAGTCATAGAAAGGTGCAATTCAAACTCAAAAGATTAGTATGAAAGAAAGTCCACAGTCTAAAAAAAAAGTGCAATGCTCAAAAGAGGACAATGGTAGTTAAAAGTGGCATGTTGAATGAAAGTATTGTTGGTTAAAGGTTTAAGTTTACAATACAGGGAACACAATTTACATGAAAGTATTGAATAATGGTTTTATTTACATGAGATTTTTTTTTTAATGTTTCTTTTAAAAAAGGGATTTAATGAATGGAATTTGTCTTTGAGCTTTCCTCTATATCCTTTTGATCTACTAAGAACCTCTTGAATAGTTGTCATCAATTTTTTCATCATATCAAGTTTTTAGATGATACTGCTTGACAATTTGTTATCTGGTTACCATGTGTTAATTAGCTTCTTGTAGATAAAATACTGGATCCATCGTATCTTAGCCAAGAAGAGTCTACATTCAAGAACCTCAAAAGAATCTTCGATAATTATGGACCTTAGTCAAGTGCTTGGGTTGGTGAAGCTGGTGGAGCTTATAAGAGTGGACACAATCTGGTCACTAATGCTTGTCTTTAGCTTTTGGTAAGCTTGTCTTTTGTGAAACTTCAATTTGTTTACTCTAGATTTTGTACAAACCATGCACTTTTATCTTTCACTATTAATTTTATCGACTTTGTGGATTTTGATTCTATTGTTTTTTGTCGTGGATGTAGTGTTTTCTCCTACTACCAAAAATGTGGCCACTCAAGCAGAGAGATCAATGTAGGCAAATGTTCTTGGTTAAAAAGCAGCGACCTTATACAAACCTAGTGCCCTCCATTCTGTTGCATGGAACATCAACACACAATAGGATTCAGTGATCCTAGCCACTATTCTAGTTTTCTTTCAGACTTTGATCATGTTAATGCGTATATGACGCAAACTATTGGTTCCTACATTTATCTATATATGAAAGGAAAAATTGTTGTTCACTAGCCATCTTTTGAAGAAACAACTATCTTTCTTGTTGTTCTTTGAACTTTGTTTAAAGTCATATTTGACATGTAAGAGCTTATGATATGTATGTTACAAAAATATGACTTTGTAATTTTGGCCTTGCCTTGGTATTTTTTGGCTACCATTTTGTAACCACTTTTTGCTATATATAAAAAAGCTTCATTGCTTTCAATATATATATATATTTTCTGAACTTGTTTTGTACCAGTCACTTGTGGTTTCATTTCACATGCATAAATGTCCCCACTTAATGTGCATTTTTCCACATGTTTTCATGTTACAAAAATAGTGCACTACTCTTCTAAGGGTAGAGGTAGGGAATGCTAGAAGAATAAATTTGAACACAAATTGTACTGGCAGTCGACAACTAGTTTTTGAAAACATAAATATTGGAATTGCATCTATCTATGATTATCAATGGATCTACTAGATACTCTGTATTGTATTACTATACTTATATTACTTCATTTATTCTTACCAAAATAACTTGGCAGCTTGATGTGTGCTGCAATTTCCCAGACCCATGTTAAAGATAGTTTGCTTGTTTATCTTGCATCATTTAGAAGTAGCATCATACAAATGGCTTTTGGAATTGCGTCTATCTCCAGTAATTCATCAGCCATAAGGAATAATTGGCATCATAATTGTTATTAAAAGCATCAATTCTATTTGCAATGTAACTTTAATCTATGTGATTGACTGAGACAGACATAGGAAAATTGAATTTATTTTCTAGATTACTTGCATTGAACTATCAGTCTACCATTTGAGTCATATTCAAGTCTGTTGGAAGATTGAGGCCCATTTGAATTCTGTCATTATTTTTTCTTAGATTTTGGGCATTGTTGTTGGCGCATTATTTGTTTGTGAAGTCAGTATTACATACACTAGTTCATCTCACTGGTTTTTTATTTGAAGATTGATAAGCCATACTTCAAGACTGTGAATCTACAAATTCCACAGTTAATATTTAGTAAAAATAAAGTGCCAGTACCATATAATGTATGATTCTAACAATTCTAATGAATAGGGCATTTTGTTTATGAGGATCAATAATACATAAGTTGAAACCACAACAAAATGTTTACTTTTGCACATTAAGAATTGATTTTGGTTCATAAATCATAGCTTAGAATAACTCCATATTAGCATATCTAATTAATATCTTGAGCAAACTGCGTGCAAATATCAAGCATATATATATATCAATAATTTTCTATTCATAAAATCAAATTTAAAGGACCCAACTCACTAGAGTTAATACAACGTATCATGCAATCGCCCATACACAGTATCTGGCACTAAATGTATATTCAAAACTTTTATTCTCATGCTACCTAATAGCTCACTTCTTCCAAGAGTATCTCATACAATTCAAGCAAATTGACTCAAGAACTCATTGATAGTGAGGTCTTTTACATCTGGATACAATTCACTGCCTTCCACACCAACAAATCTGATTTCAAAATTAGTTTGATCCCCTTTCACATATATGCTATGAAATATACCCAAAAAGATATTCCCTGGAAAAATTGTCTCTGCAATGCCAACAAGTACATGAGTTGTTAATTTTACTTTTCATGGTGAATCTCAATATTAAAAAAAAAAAAATCTCTACCATTCTAAACAAATCTGCTTCTGCTTTGGTTTACACAGTACACTAATACCATCAGAAAGTAATAAGAAAATGTTGTTGCCTAGCTTGAAACAACAATCGAATAGCAAGTAAATCCACCTTGATAGGTCTACATAGCAGTTTGGCGTAAAGGACATCAAATAATCTTATTTACCAGAATTACAACACCCCTTGCAGCAATTATGAAAATGTTAGCACAAGAGACTGTACCAAGGCACACTTTCTCTAGAGCCTCAAAGAATTTATGTTGGATAGTGCATCCTTCTCTCCAGCCATGTTGGAGGTCTTATCCAGAAGTAGAGAACCATCACATCCGTACAAAACACAACATAATATACATAGTTATATATCAGCTATGTATAGTTCCATTAATAAGCTTATAATCCCCTCTATAGCTTTGATTTTTCACTTAAACACAAATTATGTTTGCAAGTAACAACCTCAAATATAGCTTCATTCTTAGTAACTCAACACTCGCTCAATAATTGGGAAGTAGGGCTCAAGCATTTTTACTAAGGCCTAAAGTACATTAAAAAGTATCTCTATCTCACATTAACTGAATAGTCATGATATTGCAGGCGTAAAACAAAAGTAAAATTTATGGGTTCTCTTTTCATGGCCATCTCCATCGCAGACCTTGCCACAACTTTTGTCATGGGGCAACTAGCTCTATAAAATCCTTTGTATAACTCCTACTGCATTTGATGCCTATTTTCATCATCCACAAGAAAGGAAGTTACTATTATACAAAAAATGATTAGTATAGCTATTATACAAAATCTTGAGACCATAATATACTTAATTGAATGAGATTTTAAACTTAAAGTAACATATACATGATAATATATTTGTTTTTTTGACAAATAAGATGGAATGAACTTGAAGAAAATTTTAATTTAATAAAGTTTGGAGTTGTATAATTTGTGTAAATTGTTCAAGTACACCTATGACACATCATGTTATTCAAACCAATTCAAGTGGTTCAGCTCACTCTTCAATAACATGTAATATTCTTTGATGTTCATCACTATCTAGTCTCCACTTATGACGTCCACGTGCACGTGGAACTGGATGAAGGGATAGGGCAGTAGCAACTACTAGGTGACTATATTGATATACTTTGTTCTCAAGTTGATAATCAATAAAATGAATCCCATGCTGAACAATTTTGACTTGTTTCAGATATGTCCCTTGCACTACAACTGAACCTGTGGGAACCGACATTCAAAAGTAAGACATAACATTTAGAAGGTCAATACGAGTAACAAATTCAAAATATATACATTCAATAGATAAATCTTGCAAGAGCATCTATTTATTTTGTCAAACCTATGGGGAACAACATTCCATCACTCGTTTATGATTCTACTAGCTTCCACCTCTCTCCCGTGCAACGCAATAGATAATAACTAACACTTATGTTTCTAGGCTCTGCTATGATTGCAAAAATATCTCCTGCACTAAATTTACATGGAAAATTTGTAAAAAAAGGAGTTTCACTATCATTTAAGTATATATAAATTTACTTAAAATAAGAAGAAAAAAATTATTAAACGATTAAGTTACAAATTTACAAAAGCTCGTACATGTATGATATAAATATATACACATACCCTTTTTAATTAGTCCTGAAATATGGTCATAATCAATTAAAATCAAAGGAATGTCTTCAAAACTTTCATCTTCATCTTCATTGTATGTGTCACTAACATCTAGGGGCTCCAAATTCCATCCACTGACATATCCTTGTTGTTGGTTGCTGCATTCATCATAGTTTTCTAAAATGCAGTCATAACAAAAACATGAGTAATCCCTAGTCTGTAATGTCCATGGGAAACTATTTGTACTCATGAAAGAATGCAAAGATCTTGTTTTCTCCACCCTCTTGCATCCATGCATTGATCTTCTATCCACACCTACAAAAATTAATTTTGCATTAAAAAATCATAATTTAATATAAATATATTCAAACTAAAATAAATAAACTTGAATGTACACATATATGTATATTTAAAGATTTAAATATAAACAAAAACATACCTGATATCTCCCAAAACACTCTATGTGGAATGGATCGGTTGTTTGTTGAAGATGTGCCAACCTCATTTGATGTAAAGTGTTTCTGACACCATTCAACAAAATCATGCGTCTCTTTTATACGATCTCCTTCATAATTCAGTTGATGCTTTCTTAGAGCACGTTTGATGCAAGCTTCTGCACCATCATGTTCACCCTTTCCATTTCCACTCTCAAAGAAGCTCCAAACATGTGGTATGTTGTCATTTCAATGATATCTACAAAGTGCATAAAATGGCCTTGAATATTTAAATTGTGAAGCACATCCATTTGACCATACAAAATGCTTTTCAATTTTGACACCCCTGATTTCCAAATATTCAAAAAAATTCTTGAAGCAATGTTGTACAAATAGAGCGTCGTGCTCTTTTTCATCACTAATATAGAAGTGATATTCTTTCTTAATGACACGTTCCTCAGATGTACTGTCAACACCATCCAAATCCATTTGTGCATGTTGATAACACACATGCACCATAATAGTGATCTGCTCTGAAAAATAATATTGTGATTGAATCTCTTTTTGATGTACAAAAGAGTAATTCTCTGCAAAGTCAACTACTCATAACACTGTTCCAAGTGGGAATGTATCTCTTAATGTATGAAACTGTTGTGCTTTCCACTTAGAAAAGAAAGCATGTTGTATATATGGTTGTATCAATTTACATAACTTTTCCATAAATGTTCCAATAGGTATCTCCTCTTCTACATAATCTAACCTTGTTGAATCTTTGCCACTTTTGGTATGAAACTTGATATACTTGTAACTAGATTGCAATTTACCAACTTTGTCAGGTCGGTATCTTTATCTCTCAAAGGCATTTTAGCCAAATTTCCACATGTTTCACAATGTCCTTGTATGCAGCTTATTTGATTGGTTGCATTATCATAATTTGATTTATCACATAGGATGGATGCTATGAACTGACTTGCTTGTCTAGGAGGTGCATTCTGAATACCATCACTTTCTTCTCTAATCTTTTAGAACACTTGATAGTAGAGATCAAATTCAATATGATAATGACAAGTTTCAAAAACCTTGTTTTTTTTCACATAGTATGGCTTTAACCTTTGAAACGTTGTTTTCCCAATCTTTATATGTGTATTTAAATTACAAAACATTACATACATCTCATGTTGTGTTATGTCTAGCCAATGTTTTATATGTAATTCATTATTATTGGGCCCAATCCTGTGTCTGATAACATCTCTACTATTTGATGAAGGATGGGTATGATCATTCCAAAAGGTTGAGATGAAGTTCCTAAAAACATCTTGAATCCTGTCAGATCGAGGAGCTCTACACATAATTGCCCAATTTCCTTCTAAGGTACTATCATCAAGAATCTTTCTCCTTTTGACATATTGTGTCAATGTCTTTCTGCTGAAACCAATCTCGGTTGAAAGTGAAGAGATTTGTCTTTTTTTGGCCATTTTTTCACTTAAAATTGATGTCAACATGACTCTTCTTGAAATTGCCTTATCTGCTGATCGAGACTGTTTCCCAATGGACCCCAAACCTTTTTTCAAATTTTCAACAATGTCTTTTTGTAAGTGTGAACCTTTCCTTTTTTTCGTACTTGTATCTACACCCAACAATTGTAATGGCTCTTGTAGCTCATTACTTAGAAGTACAATTGATAATAGTTGGGCTTGATCGACTGTATCAAGGTTATTGAAATGAACAATTATTTGCTTTGCAGTTTTGTTCATTGACCTCCTAGTACTATTTCTCAGTTGTTTAGCATAAAACTTCAATTTTTTCATATCCATTTGAAGTAAATGATCTAAATTTCTAGAAGAAATTTTTCTCTTCACCTCTTTAGCTATATTCATATGCTCATCCATGATGGTATCCCGAAGTGATCCTGACCCCTCTCCAATATTCAGTCCTTGCACTTGGGCCTCCTCCCTAACATCAACTATATGTTCTTCAACCTCATTTTCTCCAGTATCTAAATTTGGCTCGACTTCTACTTCAGTTTCTGTATGTTGAGCCCCTACACAAAAACATGTAGAATACATTTAACATATGGAACTTAAAGGATGATTTTAATTGATCACTAGGTGGATCTTGACTATGATAAATTAAGCTGTAGTTTTTAAAATATTCCTAGTCTTGCAAGAAAAGGATGAGACTGGGTTGCTTAGGATAACTATGAAGCATAAACTTTTGTTTTATCTTTAAGATCTAATACTTAACTCTATTCTTAAGAGAGATTACAATTGGTCCAAGTACAATGACAGTTCTAAGGGAAAAATTTGCAAGGCAGATTATGGTTCTCATGACCAAAGGAGCAACCATTTGAAGGACAACATTGAAGAAAAAAACCATTATCATCCACAGGGAACAATAGACCAGGGTGACAAAGACAAATGTATTGGAGGTGACAAGGTACCAAAGTACTTCAGGTCATGGAGGGAAGTACAATCTTAGTTGCAATTTTTTTTTCAAGATTGGAGGTTTCACTACATTGATGCAACATCATAAACTCTTGGTATTGTAATGATACAATTAGTGATTCACATCAATCTAGAAAAATCATTGACATGGAATAAAGAATGCACTAGTGTGAATGGCAAGGAGAACTACAGAATTGTTTACTATATGTCAGTGATAAAGACAAGGTACAACTGAGACTAACATGTCAGCAAATCATGACTACAGACTTACCAAGCCTGACTCAAACTTAGATCCAGGATTCCTGACCATGTCTAAACACACTGCATTTGAATGGGAAAATATCATGAGTGTAGAGACTTATGGGGATTTTTCTCTATGAAAAGTATATGACATAAAATATTAACTAAAACATGCATTAGAATCTCAACATGCGAAGGTAGAAAACATATAAGACTCATAATTGAAAATTACCTAGTTGAAATTTCAGAAGCAATACTATTCTTTCAAGTTAATACCATCCATACTTTCAAATGTGTAAATTATGACCTATCACAATTGATGATATAATCAATCCAAAATTCAAGACTGTGCAAATTTCCATGCTCCTTTTTTTAAGCGAAACTCCTTTGGACTGATACACAATCAAATTTCAATACAATCCTGACTTAAACATTTCTTTTTAAAGCCTAATTGGTCTAATTTGCAGCAATACAGTCCTGACTTAAACATTTCTTTTTAAAGCAACATATGTTGGGTTCTAGATATGATTTAAAACCATTAAAGGGGTATCCAAATTACTAACCACAACCATAGAAGAAGGTTTATACTAAGATTTGTGTTCGACAGTTTTGAATTGAATGGCTACTAGGAGTTAGATAAGTCAAGAAACGGGTTAGTGTGTCATCGAGTCCATAGCTCTTCCTACTAGCTCCTATCCCTATTTCTAAAAGGCTTCATAAATGAATGTGTGTACATTACTTAGTGGATCTCTATTTTCCTGTCAATTAAAATGCTAATTAGGTGTTATACAAGAAAAGACAATATTGCTTAGAATGGATTATAGGAAGAATTGTGTGCTAAACTCTATGTTTCTTATGTGCAGACCTGATTCATAGAGGCACGATTTGCTTCTATGTACCAATGCCAGACCATTCCATTCTCTTGGTTGTGGCATGCAGGACAACCATATCTTAAGAGCATTTGGTAGTTATGGTGTGTGATATTGATATGGATTTTTCTACTTGTTATGATCTCAAGATTGTCATCACAAGTATATCTTAATCTAAATACACATTAAATCAATTATTAAGATTAATCATATTCGATCAATCTCATAAACCAAATGCTATTTAGGTTCATAAATCACAAGGTCCTTGTGGTTTTCATCCCTTCACTAGTTCAGGAAAAAATTAAGGAATGTTGGGATGAACATCAACATTATAGAAAACCTGCATTCTTCTATCAGTATGTCTGTGGCAATGGATTGGACCATACAATGCATGTTATTGTGTGACCATCTCTGGTGAGAGTTAGGGATGGTCTTACGTATACTTTAGTAGTATGAATTGTCTTGCTTGTTTCATCACTTTTTGATCCTATTAATGAAGGTTCCTTCATGAAAATGGCTGACAGATTGGTTCCTATCACCTGATATATTTCTGCAGATCCCTATGAATTTCTGTCTCCAGTTTTTTAGCAGTCTAGGGAGGACAACCCATCTTAGATTTTCTTTTTTTTATCACCATATCCACCTTTGGAAGCAGGGGCTCTACTATTTCTAGAGGAACCTTGACTACGGGAGGGTTGTCCTCTGGTTTATATTTTTGCTGCCATGTTGAGAGAATATTTCAATATTCTTACATCTTATGCTTGCCAACCATCCAGGTTTATAGATACTAGAATTGATATTTCTGCATGAAACCAAGCTTCTACCCTCTTTCATTTACATGGGGTTTCATCTCCATGGATGGACTAAAAGATATAGAATCATTGATTAATGAATTTGCAAAAAACTAACAGAACCAGCAGAGAAAGAGCTGTTGAACAAACCGGCTAGCAATGGACATAAGCCAGCCACAAGATCATCAAATGAACCTGATAAAGTCTAAACCAGAGCCTATCACAGAAAATCGCATAAAAAATAGAACTCTACAGGTAAGATTGTTGTTCAGGATACAAGACTGAAAAATAATATTTCTATGCAAATTATAAATTGGGCTTTGGAATGTAAAAATTGATCGATATTCACAGTGACAAGATTGATGTTCCTAAAAGTTCTCACAACATCTTGAGTTGTTTTGAAAGAGTGATTAAATTTTCAACCCTTCGTAGGAAATGTGGTTGTACAGGATAGGTAGAATTTGAGGCTGGAAAATGGCTCTTGTGGCCAAATCAGGGGGAGCTTTTGAGCTATATCTAGCATAGATGCATTGCAATATGAATCTGATACATGCTGAGATATATCTTTAAGATTCAAGGTTACAATCCCTTTTTTATTATAATTCTTGCTAGACTGTATCATGTACCCATCAAGTTGTGATGCAAATATATAATCGAAGTTTGATTTTTAATGTTGGCTGCATGCTTTATATTTGCCCCATTTTCATTATTATTAAGAATTACATATCTATAAATATTTTGGCTATTAATATTCCCCAGACATCCATCTAACACCACTTGCAACACAAGTTTTATGTTGGATTATAATGGATTATAGGAAGAATTGTGTGCTAAACTCTATGTTTCTTATGTGCAGACCTGATTCATAGATAGTTTGTTCACTAAAGTTATTTTCCCTCCAACAAACAACATCACAAAAGACAATGTTGATCAGTAAGTGTTGCCCAAATGATTTCCAAGATTCATATTGAAGGCACAACAAAGAGCGTCATAATGGTCAAGCTCAATTTTGCCACAATAAATTATCATCAACATAGATAGTTGGGGCGTGAAGGCACTGTTATAATTCTGATCAATTATCATCTTTAATGTGACAAACTTTTCCTCCTTTGAGTATAGCATTGGACTCGGTACTTCATAAAAGCTTCCATAGATAGGGAACATGCCTACCACATAATAGTGGATAGTATAATGTCATGATTCACTATAGAATTGTTGATCCTACATAGCTAAAGGATCATAGATTCTACAAACACCACCAAATAATGATTGTCATTCAACAATCAGGCCTATTTAGACTTCTTAAGACTATCCTCTCCTATCTATTTTTTCATGAAATATCAAAGGACCCTCCTAGACCTTAAACACAGTTTTAATGGCATGAAATACAATTCAACATATGATTCTTGAAAGGTTGTTGCAATCATTAACCATAGGAAACTCTAAAATGCACTATACACTCAGCCTTGTCTATGACTATAACAAGTCTACCATACAGGACATCGGCATAAAAAGGTCTCAAGTTTTCAGAGTTTTTATAAACCCTAGCTTCAAAAAGTGTCTTAGAAATCCTTGACACCATATACAAACAGATTCACCTATCAAGAATGCCAACTCCTTCATCAAATTACTCAAACCCTTACTATTCTCTGTCATCCTCAGTTTGGAATCATACAAAATCTAGCCTATGGCATCATGGAATGATAAACAAACTCAATCCTTTGGGTCTGCAACTTTGCAACATGAAAGTAAACAAACATATGCTTTATTTCACCAACTTTTAGATTTTTTCCCACCATACAAAATAATGAATTCAACAATTTTAAATGCTCACTATTTACCCTCATAGGATTTCAGGCAGTCTTCAATAAAAATGCTATAACTTTTGACTTTCTCAATGAAATGAAACAAAACAAAGACTAGATTAAAATAGATTCAAACCTCTACCACATCCAACAAATCTCAGGCCCATTAGTTTTTCGTACAGGTCGTACCATCTCAAAGAACAGTGAAAATAGGTGTTAAAAGTAGGGTTCTTTATTAATTCTCCTTCTCAAATTCAATACGTCTTCATCCACACCAATTTACATAAGGTATACCACAATTTGGATCATAAACATCTGCATAAGGTATTCAAAAAATTGTATATTATGCAGTGATAAACTCGCTTGAAGTAAAGGAATTTGGAGGTCATAAGATGCCAAGAGATTAACAAGATCAACTGGTTAGTAAAAAAAGATCTGCGCTAACTCTTTATTGAATTCTGGACTCATCTTTTTCTTTTTTTTTCACATCATAATTTCAAATTAGAGAATTTCAGATTTAAATTTTCTGTGTCCATTTGTAACAACAACCTTTAATGATTATTCCACGTGTATATATATGAGTCTTCTTACAATCTTTACCCAAAAGCCATATTTGGTGGAAATTTTCTCATAATCTCTACTCAATTTACATAAAAGATGGATGTTCTTTATTAATATAAATGTTGTGTTATTGTATTTAATCGCATTTTTTCAGTCTAACCCTTGAGGGGGAATTACATAGGATGGTGGTGTTTGTGAGAAAGACACATGATATTTTGTCAAAATCCAGTGAGAAGAAATGGATCTAAAGGAATTTCATAAAGATATGACAACCTGCTATAAGTGTGAGAGTACCATGCCATGGCAATTCAGTCAACAACCTCACTAATATATAGAGATATACTGATATATCAAGATATATGTGAAACACTTTAAAGATGTTATGTATCTTAATCATATACTCATATTCTTCATAAATTTCTAAGCCCAAATGAAATCAAGGGACTAAGCATCCTCTAATATTATGCACTAATATGTGAATAACATTACATTTGTGGTAGACAAAGAGCACACTTTCATGGAGGTAGTGGAACCACTCACATTCTAGATATTGCAATTACCATATGAAATAAATGATAAACTAGTCTATGCAAATGCTAAGGTTGTGTTGGCTTTTCGCAAATATCAGAATGTCGAGAGATCTGATATTTAGTAGAGATAATTGAAGGATTTCTTGAAACATTAGTCATAATGTTAAGCAAAGAAGAGAAGAAACAATATAAATATAGGAAAATTAAGGAAAGAAGCACTAGATGAAGTTATGGTGAAGTTATAGAAGTAGAATAGAGAAGAAAGTATGTAATATATTATAGATGGATGATATATAGAAGAGAAATATAAGAAAGAATATTGATGTATAAATGAACTATGTAGTAGAGATATATATGATGAATATAATATATTGCATGATGATCTAATGAATGTATGATGTGCTATTATTTATTTGTGAATATATGTGTATTTTCAATTTTAATTGTTCTTTCCTACCACATCCTTTTGTAACTCACCACATAAGTTATTGTCTCCCTTTTATTGCTCATACTAAGGTATAAGAACTACACCAAAGTAACTTAGGACAAAATCCTTTATCTATGCTCAATTTTTGCTAACAAGGTATGTCATGCTTGAGGAGCACTTCCAAGCCAATTACACCATTTTACACCATTTGTCTATTTTCATAACAATTACCTAGTGATTTTTCCTTTCGTTATGTTACCCTTTCTTGAATACTCTATTCTTGAATTTAATAGAATAATTAAGGTTGTGCCCTACACAAATATTTCATCCTACTTATTAAACACGAATTATCCTTGAAACCCCCACTTGTCATTGCTACTTGTAGAATCCACCTTGCTTCTTCTAAATTGGACTTACATTACTATAAGAAGAGATGACCTTATTCCATTATGGATTACACTCCTAAAATGGTTTATTCTTCTTACCTTGAGTCTTGACCCTAGGTCCCCTTTCCAAGAAAGTCTTGTCTTTGGCCCTAATGATCTTGAGAATCATGGAAGAATGCAATTTTTTGGTGGTGAAGATATTAGAATGAATTTTTTTGGTGGTGAAGATATTAGAAGCACTAAAGTCACATTCAAGAAGGGGAAAACTATGATGAGAATGACCCCATTTTGGATGGTAAACTAAAGAGAGTGGAGGGTAGAAAAATAATCTTAAGGTGAAGAGTAAAGTGAAAATGGAGGATGAAATTGATTTGGATGATGAGGTAAAGTGAAATATTTATGCCTTGCCCCTCCTATTTCACTGGCTGATCTTCCATGCCATTCTCTCTCTTTAGAGGTTGTTGCTTCAATTGTGAACTTGATTGCAAATAAAAATATTGATATGAACAAAGAGGTTATCATTCATCATACAATCCTTAAGTGGTTCTTCATTGAGACCAACAAAATGAAACTAAAAACTATCTAAATGGCTAAGAAACTTCCAAGGAAAAGGTGCTTGTCCCTATGAAAGAAGAACAACTTTTCTTCAAACATTGGGAGGTTATGGAATAAATTAGTGAATTGAAAATGGAAAACACTAAGAGTGGTGAATGAATTACATTTTTAGAGAAATATTTTATGGATCAAAGCTATTCTAAGGAGGGTAATTAAAGTTAGTAGAGCCCCCATAAAGAAAAATGCCAACAACATTAAAATGTTACAAGAGAGATTGAAATCTTACTCCATTCTTGATTAGATCAGACATAGCTTGAGAACTAGAGGACACAAAGTAAAGGTGATGAAGGGAGAATGATGACACAACCTTCATGGAGAAGCATCTTAACTTTGTGTAAGATTGGAAAGTTGTTGTTTCTCTCTATCAACTATAAAATTCCTTGGATTCTTGTATTCCTTTGATAGATTCCAATTGCATCCCCTTCTATGGCTTGCCAGTAGTTAATTTTGTAGATAATTAAGCTATCTCTTTTGTTCTATTCTCATCAATTTTACCATCAATTTTTTCATAATGTCACACTTGTGATTTCTATTAATAATGCTCAGTACCTATTCACTTTTTTTGTCTTCTATTAAAGGCTTTTGGTATTTCATGGTAATTAATCATTTCGGGTATTTATTTCATCTTTAAGTGTGGGGCTAATGAAGGGAAATGCATGTTAGTTTAAAGAAAGAAAATTAAGGTTGCAATATTAAATCTAGTGTAAATTAAGATATTATCACTCTTAAATTTCTACAAAGAATGCATGAAACTAAATAATTTTGAGATAGGTTTGAGATAGGAAATTTTACGTTGATCAAAAGAAATATATTAATCCTCCTACATAATTCTTGAATAAAAATATAAAATGGAAGGTTAAAGGGATACAAAAGGAATAATATTGGGAGAGGCACAAGTTTGGCATACCTTGTTTTCGTCTATGATATCTTTGCAAGCTTTCTTCACATAATCTTTGTTCCTCTTCTACTGAATTCTTTCGTTGACTCTTCCTTTGTCTTGTTTTTTTGTTTCCCATCTCCTTCTTTGTAAAATATCGCTTGAAAATTCCTCTAATCTTCTCCTCCAATAGAACAAAGCCTCTTTTGATCTTCAGATATTCTCCTCCAAAGCCTCTTCTGATCTTCACAATTCTTCAATATTCTCCTCCAATAGAACAAAAATATTTTTCACAATTCTTCAGATATTCTCCTCCAAAGCTTTCCCTGTAAAACCAAAATATCTTTGACAATTTCTATGATTTTTTTCTTACTTATATAGAAAAAATTCACATACTTTCATAATAGAAACTTAAGAAAACAAAAAAAAAATTGCAAATAATAAAAAATAAAAAATGCTAATATTAGGAAATCCAAAAATTAGTCGTTTAAATGCATTTTTTGGAGCCTTCGTTCGAAGGCTATCTTAGAGGAAACTTTCATGGAAAAATTTAGTAGAATGGAGAGGGGTTCATTCGAACCAACCCTTCGAATGAAGGGGGGTTCAAATGAAGGGGGGTTCTAATGAACCCCCTTTTTTCTCTTTCCCCTCCACCATTTCAAATTTTATGTATTTTTTTGACTATCGAAGCCCAAAAAGGAGGTGTAGATGGATTCAAACTTGATAAACCAAGTTGGGGGAGTGTAGTGCTCGAAATGTGCTTTCCAACAACTATAAATTTAATATATTTTGTTTTTATTTTTCATTTTATTCTTTTGTTTAACTGAACATAGGTTTTTCACTGAACATCAAGTTCAGTGAAAAATCATTGTGGAAAAATATTAAATTTGAGAATTTTTTTTTTGAAAAATATATATGCCCTAGGTATTGGTGTCCTTGTTCTAACAAAAATAAATAAATGAATTTCAATACATATCAAAAAAGTTATGTGTGCCGAAGTGCACCTATGTCTAAATTGTAAATATTTTGACTTCAAAACTTAATTAAAAAAAAATTCAACAAAACATTATGAAACAAAATGAAACCAATAGATACCAGTGTTAGCAACCTAAATTAAAAAGAATCAAAATTTTATCCTTTGTAGAAAAAAAGTTATGCGTGTCGAAGTACACATCACTTTTAAAAATGTTGTTTACTATTAAAAACTAGTTATCAAAGGAGACGCAAAAAAAAAAATTAATTCCAATTTTTTTAAAAAAAAAATATTTAAAATCTGCAGAAAAGATCTCACAAATCACTAGTTTACATCATTTTCAAATTCCTAATAGTTTACCTACTATAGGTGTCAGAAAGTGAAGTTTTTTTTGAAAATGTTGATTTTAGTGTCAAGTTTGGCCAAAAAGTGTAACCCATTATTGTGGGATGACGCGCATTCAAGAACTTTACAACATCGAATCAAGAATAAATCAAGCACTTTAGAGCATCCATTGACACAACTTCAAAGTTTCTTCAATAAGGGTTTGGTAAGTTAATAGCAGTTGCATGTTATTTGTTTATCATTCTCTTTCATTTCACTATTTCATTAACAATTTGATTACCAAAGTGGGCTTTGACCAAGGCAAAACCCTATTTGCTAACCCTCAAGCATTTTCCCCCTCTTTCTTGTGTGTTTGAAAACTTTTGTGTGTAGATTTAACAAGTATTTAGGTGTTGAAAAGTGGTCAAGTCAACTAGGTGTTTCAAGTCAAATCAACTATATTTCAAGCTTGGAGAAGGTATTTTGTCTGTTTCCTGTAGAATTGACTTCAACAACCCAACAAGCAGACATCCTCAAATCTGGTGTTGTGGAGTTGTCTCCTGATTTCTCAGAATTTTGGGAGAGGAATGATTTTCCATCAATGGCAAATGAGTCCCACCTTAAGGCTAGAAATCCAAGTTTTGTCAGATTTTGGATCCCAATACTCATAAACCTATTCCTGATAGTTTTCATTGGAAGCATGACTTATTTGCCACCTTGGGCGAATGAGTCCCACTAGTGAATTTATGTAATCTTAGATAGCATCCAAAACATTCCAAAATCCTAATCAGATCTCTAGGTGCACATGGATTCAACTCATTTCTCTTTTTTCAGCATTTATTCATTCTTATTCCATTGTTTTCATATCGCATTGTGTTTTCCAACATAGCATAAATCTTAGATTTTGCATACATAATTAGTCACATAGATCACTTAATTGCACTTAGTTCATTACATTTATCTTAAACAACATCATACATAACATAATTTGAATGTACCCTTTAGCATTTTTGGCCCTACTCTCTCCTTTTAGATGAAAAACCCTAGAAGAGTTAGGGAGTCTTGTGGGTGTCAAAAATGTACGGTTCAATTGCATGTGAAATTACTTGTGTTGGGGTTAGTTGTGGAGAATCATATATTCTATTAACTATGGCTGAGTTAAGATTTTTGTTGGAATTGATTAGATCTATTGATTCACCCCCTCTTAGTAGATTGTGTTCCCTTCAACTTTATCTTTCTAGATAATTTTATATTACTTATGTTGTTATATGTCCAACCTTAGATTATGTTTATATAATTTCATGCAGGTTTTCCCTCCCTTATAATTCCTTATGTCATATAGATGTAATCAATGATAGGGGCATATAGGGTGATTAAGATTCTTATTATCAAGCTTTTAGGTAGTGGAAAGTATTATATAAATACTAATCACCATGATGAGATGGAACATTGTCACATGACATTCCAACATCCAATATGCCTTGTTAGCCCACATGATAATTGAATGAGGTGACACATAACTACTTTCTATATAGGAAGAATTTTCCTAAACATCCTATCTCTCCTCTTTTATGATGGATAGCAATAAGTTCAACTAAAACTTGGGTGATTATGACTACTTCTATTATATAAACTACTAAATGAATATTTCCCCTCTATTTTTTAGTTTCTTATGTGGATTGCATATCAAAGTTTGGACTTATAGAATGATTCTTTTGATGTGGTCCATTAATTTTTATGGATCTAGTGTATCCTTTTATGTTTATACTTTCTTTACATGAATATTTATGAGTACTACATGCTTTGATATTCATAACTATCTAGGACACATACATCTCAACTTTTTATTTAGTGTTTTCTCCATTTTTAAGACAATGGATAGATACATTCACATATCAACAAATGGCATAATTTTCCATGAAGTTGAGGTTATTCTCCTAGCCTTTACCTATTACTATTGTATACATCCTCATACATTAGTCTTCATCTTATATATTTTTGCACATCTCTCCATATAGATCACATTCATTGCACCTACCGCAATTAAATACTCATTAGAATCTATAGAGTTTAAATATTAATTATCCTAATCTATTTCAATGGGTGCATGATTGATCCTATAGCTGTCCATCTCATGCTTAAATTTCTATAATTTAAATTCAAAATTGGTCAACTCTTATCTATTTCACCTACCTATGTGTGGATTGACCAAACACATGTTTGTGTGATTGATTGCTACATATTTTATTTAAAGTAATTCAATTTCATTCATTTCACATCCTGTCATATTTAAAATACTTCTTTTGAATGTATCTAAGATTTTGGCCAACGATTTTGGCCAAGGTCTTAGCCTTGAGGTTGGTCAATAACTTCCAAGGTTCATCAATTCCACTAAAACTAGAATAATGAAAGGTCAGTATATTGTAGAGAATCTCCTAACAAGTTGGGAAGATATGGAATGGGCTAAAAGTTCTAATTAAAATGTTGAAATGTTGCTTCTTGACTTTGAGAAGGCATGTGACAAAGTGGAATGGAATTTCTTGAGATCCATCCTTAAGGACTTTGGCTTCCCTGATATGTTTTGTAAAATGGTGAACACCATCTTAAGGGATGCCTCTACTCACATAGATGTGAATGAAGCACTCTTTGAAGAAATAAGGTTGGAGAGGTCCATTAGACAAGGATTCCCTTTGGAACCAACCCTCTTTATAATAGGCTTGGATGCCCAGTACTACCTATTAGGGGATCAAATGTTGTGTCTAAGAATTAAAGGCATTAAAATTCTTGACAACAATTAGTTATTCAATGTGTAGTTTGTTGATGACACCTATCTACTCATAGAATTAAACAAAGACAATTTGAACACACTGATGGTGAAAATTTACCTATTTTGTCAAGCTTCTAGGGAAAATATATCCAATACTAAATCCATTGCTCTTGGGTGGGAGGAAACCCCTCCAAATTGGGTTTGATCTCACCTTTCAGTGGAGTGGCCCCAACATTCAGGTCAGGAATCTAGGGATACCATTCTTTTTCAATCCTAACCTTATGGAAATTTGGAATTAGATCAACAAGAAAAGTGAAAAAAAGTTGGAAAAATGGAAAAGGAAATATCTCTTGCTAGTAGGAAGGATACTGGTGTGTCAAAGGGTGTTATCTTCATCAAGTATATATTTTGCTTCTATTTGGTTCTTGTAGTTATCAAATTAATGAAACCCAAAAAAGAATAAGGGGTTTTCTCTCATTAGATGTTAAAGGAAAGAAGAAAAAATATTCAGTGAAATGGGAATGGTGTTGTCCTGATAAAATGCATGGTGGGTTAGGCCTAAAGGATTTAAGACTGCAAGGAATTGCATTAGCCTCTAAATTGATTGTGAAATCATTGGCGAAAGTTGAACCTTGGAAGGTTTTGGTTAGAAATAATATTCAATTTGCACTACCAAAGAAGGCTAAGTCTTGGAGGTGGTTGCCTTTGAGTGGCATTCTCATCAGCAAACACCCTATGATCCCTACTAGGTCTTTGGATTTCAAAATCTTTTGAAAGGCCTAAGAGCTTACCAAACATAATGGCCAATTTAAATCTTGTAGCATAACCCTTAGCAACTCCATGTGCCAAAGCTATAGCTCTATCTGGTGGAATTTTTAGCATAACAAAAATCCCTTAGCTCTCCTTTAGGGCTGCTCTACTAAAATGTGGAATCAAATAGGAATTAATTTCTTTAGTGATGTCTTAAAGGGAGGGAATGTTAAAAGCTAGGAATCCTTGAGGGCTGAGTTTGATGTCCCCCTTCTAACATAAGGACTCATTCCACCCTAGTAGAGGCATACAAAGATGCCAAATTCCCTTAGAATGCTGATAATGAGGTGGATTTGGTTAGTGAACTTGTGTGGAAGGATGGGGGACTCTTGTTGAACTCAAGGCCAAGAAAATCTATAAGGAATTGGTCTATGATAATGTCATCTTTAATTATCTAAACCAATGTTGGGGTATCTCTTTAGTTGATAAAAAGTGGATGAAATTACTTTCTGAAGTTTGGCACAACACTATCAAGCCTAAGAAGGATTTCTTTAAGTGGCTCATTCTTCTCCAAAGAATTCCTTAAGTCTAATATGAATGATATTGATATTTGCATCTTATGCCATACTCTAGAATTTGATTTGCACATTTTATTTGATTGTTTTTATGCTAAAGAAATCTGGAATAACGAAAAATAAAGTTAATTATAAATACATTCTAATGTGTGAATTTAAGATGAGTAAAGAATGTAATATATTTTGGGATTTTTTATCTACCTAAATTATGTGGCACATTTGGAAAGCAATAAATGATGATAAGTTTAATGGTTGTAGGAGGGTACTTACCAAGTCAACAAAAAGACTCACATGTCTCTCTATTGCATTCAAGTGTCACTTTGTATTGAGGTTTCTTGGCCAAATTTGTGAATCTTTGTAGGGAAGGAATGATTAGAATTAGCAAAGAAGATGTAAGATGTGGCCACATATGTCGCTTCAACAATAGAGAAACATAAATTTTTGTGAGGGCATTTAATGAGTTTCAAAGGGCCTTCAACAGTGGTGTAGAGGGTGGAAGGCAAACAAGACACAAGGGTCCCTATCATCATGTGTAGTAGGAGGCTAATGCCTTCTCTATTACTGGGCTTGAGAGAGATGTGACTGATGGAGGGGACAATAGAGGGAGGATGAGGCCATTAGCAATACAGTCGACCAAGATAATCAGACATGAAAAAAAATAGTTGTTATATTATAGTAAATACAGTATAGCTTGCGAGCATTTTGTATATATGTTCAAAATACCTTTCATAATTTGTAGACCCAGATGTGAAAGTTGTTAAAATTGATCATCTACAACTTCACAATTTTTGCTTTTGTAGAAAAATGAACTAATACCAGCCAAATCTAAATGTATATGGTTATCAATCTATTAATAATATAAAAATAATATATCCTTTCTCATCCTAAAGAGAAATCATTACAACATTTCAAATATGAATGATTATCCTCAAACATTTACACAATTAAATCTTGTCAATTTTTATCATTGACATGAACACAAAAGTAGTCATTTCTAAGCATTGACCTAGGATAATTTGTTCCCTAACACTTTGACAACTCTTTAAAGGTATTTGTAAATACCTTTAGCCTAGATAGCAAAGAAAATAAAGGTGAATTCAATAAGACAAATATTAGGAGAAAATAACATGAATAATTAGATCTATATGGTAGAGGACAGTTTTGTGGAGATAGAGGAGATTTAGAAGCATGAACACAACCCAAATGCAGGTACTTGTCTTGCATAAAATCTAGGTAACATAAAAACAAAGAAGCATCATTTTGAAACTAGAGATAATCAAATTCCAAAATCTTCATGAAGAACATCTCTATATAATCATCTAACTAAATACTTATGTCAAATTTAAATCTATTTTATACTAATAAATTATCAATTATACTTGAAGCTAATTACAATTAACCAAAATTAAGTTATAATTACTTAATTAACTTAAATGAACTTTAGGAAAATATTTGTTTCCATAGTAATATTTTAAATCTAAGTTGACTTCTACAAGTTGTATTTAACCTACATGTTATTTTATATTTATATGGGAGTGAGGTTACAAATGAGATGGTAAGAATAGCAACACAACAACTTAACCATCACACCATGCCACTATTGGCATTACAATAATATTTTTTATGTTAATTGATATTTACTTAATTAACTTAAATAAACTTTAAGAAAATGTTTTTTTTCTACAGTAATATTTTAAATCTAAGTTAACTTCTACAACTTGTATTTAACCTGCATGTTATATTACATTTATTAAAAAAAAAAAAACTTTACAATAATATATTTTATGATAATTGATATTACATAATTAACTTAAATGAAATTTAGGAAAATATTTATATTTTGAATCTAAGTTGACTTCTACAACTTGTATCTAACTTATATTACATTTTAAAAAAAAAAACCTTTACAATGATATTTTTTTATGTTAATTGATATTTACTTAGATAACTTAAAAGAACTTTAGAAAAATATTTTTTCCCACAGTAATATTTTAGATCTAAGTTGACTTCTACAACTTGTATTTAACCTACCTGTTATATTATTTTAAAAAAAAAAAAACCTTTACAATAATATGTTTTATGTGTTAACCTTTGTATTAATAAAAATATATATGTTTTTGGAAAGTTGAATCTTTGCTGGACAGTTAAGAAGACAACTTAGCAAAACCGGCCGCCTGCCAAAAGTAGCTTTCTCGCATTCAGTGAGTTAAAATTAAAGAAAACAGAGGTTGATAATGGAAGTAGTAGCGAACGCCGTGTTTCATGTAAATGAGTTTGTTTGATATGGAAATGATCTGAGACACGAGGATCCAGAAATTTACTTCCTTTCCAGGAAATATCAGGAGAAAAATGCTCCGCCATGACTGGCAATAAGTCTTTTTTTTCTTGGAAATGGGAACCCACACTTCACGTTTGACTGTTTAACATGACAGTTATAACTGCAAGATAGAATTGAGCGATTCTAGGCAAGCATCGGGGAAATGCCACAGACTGCTCGAATATCACGTGCCACAGCATACGGGCTTGTTGCTTTCAGACGGTTTATGTGATTCTGGTGGCTGGATAGACATGGGACTTTATAGCTCTCTTCAAGTGTTAACGTGGAATTTATATAGGGGTTAATGTTGTAAGAAGTATGAACACAGAGAGCATGGAATCAGCTGACAGTTCCGCATTGAGGCTGAAGAGAAGTGGGTCGAGCCTCGATCGCGGCCATGCAGCCAGGAAAACAAAATGCTTTGCAGTTAACGTCGTAATATTCATATTAGCCATCACGATTATTCGGCAGTTTCTGGAATTCGAAAGGAAGTCCTATGCCTTTTCAATAAGAATCCGAAACAATGGAAGCTATGCGGTGCTACAGAGACCAGAAATCATGAGCTTAGATTTCTTGCAAGTGAATTCGTCTCTAAAATTGGAGAACGATCGTTTGGCGGGCGAGTTAAGTATCCTTCGCACAAAGCTTGAGGACGCTGCGAAATGTTTCCCCAATGGTACTGATCAATTGGAGGTAGCAGCCTCGCATGTAGCTTGTCTGGAAGAAGCACTGGTGCTTGGAAAGAAAAAAATTGTTCTTACTGGCAGTAATGATTCAGTTGTGGCGTTGGCTAAGTGCAGCGAAGAGAGACAGAAAGAGAAGGATCACAGTGGAGCTCTGAAGCGAGAGATGGGCATTCTGGGGGACCGTCTGCGAAGGTCCGTTGAGTTTTTACCATTAAAGGACGCAAATATGGCATCCGTTACAGAAGCAGATCGGACCTGGTTCATGAGCACAGTGCGTGAAAAAGCAGAGAATGGAAACCCTGAGCTTTCTTATTTCCCTTCGGAGCGCTCTAATGGCAAAATCCTGTGCCTTAAGGGCAGACACAAGAGTAACGGCACCCTCAACTCGTATGCATTCGCATGGCCAAATTACCTGCCACCCAATTCCAGCCTTGTTGGAGGGCTCTCCTTGATATCAGACAGCTACTACGATTATGGAAATCCATGGCACAGCATGAGCTCTTTGGTTGTCTCTGCAGGATGGCGAATGGAGAACCAGTGCGAGGCGCCTCAAAGATTTATTATTTATCACAACGGAGAGCTGGTAACGTCAATGGGATCCTATATTTCCAGTGTGCTGCTTGCTGCTTTGGATCGTGATGTGCAAGTACAGGATTTAAGTGACGAGCCTCTGTGTTTTGAAAAGGCTGTGGTGTACCGCAGAGGCCTGGGGCACATGTCGTTGGAAAAAAGAATCGCACTGTTCGACATGATCCGTTGCAAAGCACGAAACTTCTGCAACATATCTGAGAGCCAGCGGATCATCGATGGGATTAGAACCATAAACGTCACACTTGTTTCCCGAACCGGCGCAAGGTCGTTCAAGAATGAATCCTTGGTGGCGTCTGTGATTGCAGAGGAATGCAACAAGGTCCCCGGCTGCAAGTTTCGCCTTATTCGCATTGTTAATATGAACTTTTGTGAACAGGTATTGTCAAAGCTGTAGCACTAGATAGGGAGTGCTGAGATTTGTTTTCAGAAGTAGTGATTAAAAAATTGGCGTTTTTTTTGAATGTGAATTCAGGTGGAGACCATGAGCCGGACTGACATATTTGCTACTGCTCACGGAGCGCAGCTAACAAACATGATGTTTATGGACAAGGGGAGTAGCGTGATGGAGATGTTTCCCAAGGGTTGGTTGGAAGGGGCAGGCGTGGGGCAGTACATTTATCACTGGTTTGCAAGCTGGACGGGCATGAATCACGAGGGGACTTACAGGGATTCACAAGGTCCCGACTGCCCCAATCCCCAGGAGGGACGGATCCCCTGCTTTATGTTTCACAAAGATCGCCAGGTGGGACACAACCAAACATTTTTGGCACAATGGACTGCTCAGGTGCTCACCAATTTTCAGAATAGGACCTCTTATGAGACTCCCAAACCAAGCACCTGCCCCTGTACGTAGACATTTGAGAAGGCCGTTAAAAATTGTCTGTAACAATTTGAGATCAAATCTCCAGCAAACACAGGTTTTGTTAAGGCGAGTTCTCTATATTTCTAGCAGCTACCTCCGTGAAGTTTATATATTTCGAAGCAAAGTGCAATCCCTCTCAAACTTGTGTGATGCGCTGCTTTCTCTATGAACAACCAGAAACAACCCACGTATGCGTAAGTGCAATTGTAACAGTTGTTTTCTAGTTTTATGGTTCATTAAATAAGAAAGAATATGGTTTACCTATTTTGGATATTTACTAGATGCTTAATGCTCCATTCCGAAAATAACAACAAAGTCGTGGGAGGAAGCTTAATGTGGTTAATTTGAATAAGCCACAAAGTTTAAGCTGCGAAACTTTAAATAAAATGTTGTAATGTTTTGTTGTTTTTTTTAATTTGTTTTAGTTTTTTGGGTTAATTAAAAGCTATAAAAAATAAAGTGGTTTGGACAAGTGAGATAAGATAGTAATGTTACAACATTATATATTAATTTAATAAGTTAAAATTTATAAGATTTCATAATCTTTTTCAAAAATGGTATCATGGAATTATATCCTATAGTTAAATTGGTAAACTTAGGAAAGAATAGAGACATATACTTCCTAGAATTAAATAGCCACACAAAAGAATAAGTATTAGTATCAATAGAGTCATTATTCACCTAGTTAGCTAATCACCTTTCTAGGATTGGTCTATTCAAACTTATACCTTAAGTTTACTTAGGTATTTAAGGCTTTTGTCTCACTTCATAGCATTGAAACATGTTTCCTCATCAATTGAGACACCTATTGCATACACACTTACAGTTTCTCATACACTTGTCAAGTGAGCTCACAAGTGTTACAAATTTGGAGGGGTAGTTAATCATTGTCTCCTACCTTCTCACTTCATCTACCTTGCCTATATGTGCAAGGTTCCTCATTGTTTCTACATACTCTTATTTGCATATGAAAGATATCCTATTGTGCTCATATTTTTTTCACTAGTGAAAAGTTGTTTCATGCTTTGAAATATTGGCATTCTCCAACAATGAGAACATGACCCTACAAGGGAAACATTCATCAAGTCACTCTAGATTAATAGAGAAAAATAAAAACTGTTACACTTAAGTACCATAGGCAACTCCAATGTTGAAAGTAATGAGAGGATTTTCCCATCAAGGTTATCTCACCATATATAATGAACTACAATTCATTAATATTAATTCAATAAATTTATGCAATGTTTTCTATAAGATGATATAACTATAGACATGTTTAAAACTAATAATTTAATAAAAACTATACACATTAACAAGTATGTGCCATTATAAATTCAATAAGAAATATTTCCCTTTCAATAAACTCATCTCATGTTTAGATTCAAGTACAAATCAATTGCCATGTATATAACTATTTCTCTCAATCAAATATACGAACTTAAACACATAGAAGTTACATCCTTTCAAATATACATGGTAATACAAATAGTCTCTTCATGGTTAATTCTTTGGTGATCCTAAACTACAAGAGTGAGAATATCATCATTTTTTTTTTTACCCCAACCATAGACTAGTGGTACCCCACACACCTTTGAAACTAGAAGTGGAAAAAATATTTTATTTAACTTGTTCATTTCCAAGCTAGTTCTCCTCTTAGTTCCATTTCTCACTATGTTAATTTTATTTGGGGACTTTTTCATTATCCCATATTGGTTGTGTTTTTGCTCTCATGGGTGGTAAATCATATATATACCTGGACTCATTACTTTCATATGGGTATCTCAGTTTTACTATAATCTTTACATTTTCTTCAGTAGAATATAGTTTATTCTTATTCATTTCTAATTTTTAGCTTTTCTTTCCTTCATTTCTTTGCATTATTAGGTAGCTTTTCAGCCATATATTGCATGGTATCAAGCTTGTTATGAGTTGTGGGTTTGTAATATTTTAAGAAATTTGGAATCGTACAATGGATATTTTTAAAAGCACATGAGTACACTCCTCTCTTAGATCCTTGCATGCTCTAGAGAATTTTTTTTTGAAAAAATACCACATTCTTGGGGGTTCATACTTCGACTTCTCAATTGTAAGTTATTTAGGCTTCCAAGAGACATTGAAAGTTTATCATTGAGTCTAGAGTAGCTTAGATAATTAGTTTTACCTTTTGTTTTTGTTTAAATCAAACATCAAAGGAAAAATTTGAAATGGAAGGTTTATTTCTTAATCCAATAGAGAGTCATCATTTCAAATAATTTTGGGTCAAACTTAACCCTACCATCACACTCAATAGGCGTAAAAACCCTAAAATTGATTATCAAATAATTGGTTTTTGTTTCTACATTTGGTGAAAAGAAATATGCATCCACCCAAGATAATTTCCACATAACCCAAATATAGAAATCTATGCAAACAAGTATTTAGAAACTGTATATGGAAAAGAATAGATAATATACCATCAAACATGACACAAGATATACCTTGGAAAAACCGTTAAGAGGGAAAAAAAAATAGCCTTCAAAAGCATCCATCACTCATTTATTATTCAGCAATAAATATTACAATACATCTTTAGAGTCCTCTATGAACACCTCTGAAATATCGAGCCCTCTACAAGCACTCCAAGCAAACAAGCATCTAACCACACATCCTGTGACATGCTTGAACCCTGACAAATGCTAAAAAGAGTCAACAAGCCAACCATCCAACCTTAGAAAACTATCCATGCATTTACTTTTATAGAAATAAGCTCACACAAAACCACCATGTCATATTACATAAAACCATGTGTTTAATACCATGAGCTTGCAAAACCATTGACCCCCACATTTAATTCTTGGTACTAAGTTTTACAAACATTAAATATTTTTTCCATGTGAAACACCATATTAAATATTTAATCCAATATTACATACAACACATAAAGTGGCCCCAAGAATTATAAGCCATGTGATGCACACATCCCTAGATTCCTTAGGTACACCACATAATAAATAAATATTACATTAATAAAATTACACAAGGTGGACAACACACCTTCTCCCAACATTCTCCCACTTGTTGTATACATTATATAAGGGGTAAACAAGTAAACTCAAACATGAACAAGGGAACAATCCCTCTACCCACATATACCATCAAAGAATCAAAGTGATCCATGTTGGAAATTAAGAGGTTTTCATTGATGTCAACATGACATCTACATGGTGACAAAAGTATGAGAATTTTATTTTGGTTTATTGGAAGTCATTCCCTACTGAAAGTGTTCTTTACTAAAGAACCAATGTGTTGGTTTTTGAGTTTGGAATTCTCTGCAAGAAGAGATATGTCTATGTGCTCTTAATATTATTATTATAAATCCTATAGATATCTATATTTGATATCCTAAGATTTTTTGTGTTGAGAACAGGAATATATCATTGAAAAAGTTCATCTCTGTACATTGCAGTTGTTCCTCTGTTCAGTACATCAATGTGGGAGACTCTGCATTTTCATATGAAGAATATTTATATGTTGTGATTCTAATGGTAGTTGCTCTGATGTCAATATGATGAGAAACCAAAGCTATATCATATTTAGAAGGTGTTTTCTTTGAGAAGTGTGCATTAGGTTTGAATTTTTGTGTTTAGGTCCTTGCGCTAGCCAAACAAATACATGATATTATTTAAGAAGGTTAAATATAATTTGTGGATGTTTTCTATAGGTCTACACTGACTTGATATGATGCACTACTAGGATAGAAAAAATTTAATCTTATAAGGTGTGGACAAGAGTACTTTGCTTGGCTTTTTTTCATCTAATTAGGCTGACCTAAATGATGAATGAGATATACTTGTGTTTATAAGACCTCTTGATGAAGGAGAAGAAGAGTGTATATGGTGGATAAGTGTGGTGTAGTGAAGTACGAAGAGGATTAAAGGGTATGTGAAGATCTGAGCCTAAATGTTTTATCAGTTGAGGATGAAAACACAATTGTTGAGTGACTAATGTGTGATGCAGTGCTTCTTATTTAAAGCTTCATTGGAATTGAGCCCTACACATTGAAGGTGTATTCCATTAGTTCATACTCTTGGCAGTGAGCCACAATCTTTGTATCTTGGTGGTTAGCCATATTTTTATATTCTAGATGTGAGCCTTTTAAGGATAGTGAGCCCTACAATATTGTATATCCAAATATAAATAATATTGTGAGCCTATCCTCACCGTGGTTTTTCCCTTGTTAGGTTTTCCACATAAAACTCTGGTGTTCATGTGTGTTGATGTTGTGTTTTGATTCCATGCCTTCTTTTGATGAGTTAATTAGATTTTTTATAATGATTAGATGGATTTTATGTCAATGGTTTTATGGAATACTGATTCACCCCCCCTCTCAGTATTTTAAATGTTCAACATTTGGTATTAGAGCTTGGTTCCTCGAAAGAAGCCTAACAGCTTAGGGAAGATCCTGAAATTCAATTTCATGGAAGACAAAAAATTTCCTCTTCCTTAGGATGTAATCACTTCTAGACACTCAAAAGAAAAAGATCTGAAGGACAAGTTGATGAAAGTGAATGAGTACAATGAAAAATAGAAAAGTAAGTGTGAAGAAGCATGTGATCTATTGGATAAGGAAGATGAAACTATCTCCAGCCTACTACAATAGTTGGAAGAAAAGAAAAGGGTTGAAGACCATCAGAAAATTGAAATTGAGAAGAAGATGGATAAATGCACAAAGCTTGAGCAAGAAGGAGCAACTTTGAAATTAGATCTAAAGAAGGAAAAAAGTTTTGTGGATAAATTTGTTACAAGTTCTACAATTCTAGACAAATTAATTATTGGATATAGATTCTCTTTGGATAAAAGAGGCCTAGGATTTGAAGAAGGGTAGTGTTCAAATGAAAATTAGTCTCTTATTCTAAAGACTCATTGTAATGGTGAACACTTCAAGAGTACCGAAATGACTCCCATCAAATGGCCTAATGCTCAATGGTATTTATTTTTTAATGGCATCTATTATTTTTGCAATAAATTTGGACATAGGGAAAAAGATTACAAATGTAGAATGAATGATACTCTATCATTCTTCGGTCAGTGGTTTAAATGCAAGAAAATAGGATATGAAGCTATGAGTTGTAGAAAGTAGAAGTTGAACAAGGCTAATCAGTGCAAACATAGAATGGATAAAAGAAATTTTGGATGGAAAAATATTGTTTGCTATAATTCCAGTAATTTAGAACATTTTCTGAAAAGTGACAATCCAGTAAAGTGACATGGACTAGGAATTAAAACTAGTATGGAAAAAGTAAGAAAGGAAATGAAAAGGATATGGAGAAAGGAAGGTGAGTATAAGAAATTTGAATTAAAATCATCATAATTATTTTGTTTCATCTTCTGGTGTAGACAAATCTATCAAAAACTAATCAAGGAATGCCTTAGGGGGAGCGATAATCAGAATATTCAATAAACTCCCTATTGATGCTAAATGTCACATCATGGCAGAAGTGCATTTAATGAGGTACTGAACTCAATATTTCATGTGGAAGGAAGTTATAGACACACATGTGTGAAGAATAAATTCAACAAAATTTGAAAGGATAAAAGTTTACATAGATTTCAAGATGATCTTGTAATCTGAAACATTAATTGCAAAAGTATTTGAAATGATGAATAAATTCAAGAAAGTTAATGAAAAATTATTCGATGAATAGCATTTTTGGAAGGAAAGTTTCATACAGAGGAAGCTTGAAGAAACCTAAGCTACTACATGCTATGGGAATTTAGAATTTGGGTTGGGCAATGGTGTAGGAGCACCCAAGGCCTTCAAGGAGCTCTTCAAGGATCAGGAGTGTCCAGGGGTCAGGAGGACCTGTCAAGCAAATCAAAACATCAACTATGACCTTTTAAAGCCTATAATGGCATTTGGAAAGGATAACTGTGTTAAGAGAGTCAACTGTCCTAAGGGTCCTAATAAGGACCCTAAGACCAAAATGCTAGTAAATGGAATTGTCATGTTCTAGGGGTTTAATTAGTAATATAATGCTTTAAGTAGGTCAAATAAGGTTGGATATTGAAGATCCAATAGTTTTCAGGTGGTAGAATTTAATAAATTTCAAGTTTGTAAATTCAAATTTTTGAATTCCACTTTAGGCGGGTAAATGGGTTTTAGGAGATTTAGTCACTTTAATGAAAGCAAATCAATGAAAAACGGTTGGATCAGTTGGGGAATGGTTCTATAACCCCAAAATTATCATTTTTATAGAGGTTGGGCATGTGGAGAGGTGACTATATAGACTGTTCTCAGAAAACCCAATAAAATTTCTATTTTCTTGCATTTTTTTTTGTTTTTTAGATGAAAGCTTGATTCCTATTAAGGATATATGTTGTTGGATGCTTTCAGGGTTTGTATTTACATGTTTTAACACCTCGTACATGTTCTGATAAGAAAAATAGGTCAATTCTTGTACGTTTGAATTGACTGTCCTCAGGAAAAGATAAATTTTGCACTTGTTTTGAGATTTTTTAATGAATGAATGATCCATTTCATAGGAGATTATGACTATATCTTGTGAAATGGATCATATTTAATATGTACCATACTGGACTAACATTATAATGTGCAGGAGAGATGAATACTATGGTGTACACCAAGCTTTGACTGTGAAAAGTGCTTGAAGTTGGAGGCTAGGGTATAACAGTGGAAGATCTACCTGAAGGAGGGGTATTTTTTTGAGTTGGGATAGTATAAATATGTTTTCCTAATGGTGTAGGGTCAATAAACAAGTTATGGAAGTGTTTGGAAGGCCAAGAACTAGGGAGCCCTAGTTTTGAGGCAAGTTAAGGAGGGTTTTGTGATCAGGGATCTTAGAGGTGTCATAGAGGGTTAGGACCTTGAAAATCCTTGGTTTTGAGACAATTTGAGACACTTTTGAAATTTTCTTAGTCAGGGGATAAATTTAGAGAGGAGTTGCTTTGTAAAAGTAAGCTAATTGAGTAGCCTTGAGCAGGGTAGGTGTATTGAAGTATATGTTGGTCCAAAGGAAGCACTATTGGTTTTTAGATATGTTGTGTAGGCCCTAAAAGGGCATATCAATCCATATTTTATTTGTTAAGTGTTTTGGAAAGCTTGAGGGTAAAGTGGCTTAAACCAGGTTGCCTACGCTACAAGGGAGGACATGCTATATGGTGGAATTTTGATGAGTTCTTTGAAACCCATTTTGAAATTGATCTGATGTTCATTTGTGAGTCATTTTGAGAAGGTTTTCACCTCCCTCTACATTAGGAAAGTAGGAAAGAGGAAATTTGGTGCTTGTTGCTTCTGAGATACTTGGTGAATTTCATTAAAATCAATGAACACTCCTCAAATTGTAGAGAATTAAATAAAACCAAAACCATAGCTCAAAATATATGCTATCAAATCTTTATAATTTGATCCTTTGGGAGATTTCTTAGAAATTCCTCTTAGTGTTGTGCAAATTAAGGATGTTGGATCATATATTTATCAAAAATTGGAAGAACCCTCCTCCATAAAAGATAGGGTTTGAAGAATTGATTGAGAATTATTTTACCCTAATGTCAAAATATAGTGTGCTTTCAAAAATAAAGTTGGACATATGGAATGACTTTCTAAACTTTAACAATAAGGAAAGATGCATCAGAATGGATCTTAGCAAATTCCATAATGGATATATATGGCTTGATGAATCTTATGCAATAACTAGAGATTTGATTTGGGATGTAACTAGGTTACCATCCTCCAGACCAACTTCTAAATGCAATTATAATAGGGGGAAATTTTTAATCAAGAATACTAATGCTAGAATCTCTAATCCGGCATTATAGTATGCTAGTCTAGTCATTTCATGGTTTATCTTCAGTGACAATGATTTTTCTATAGTTGTAATTGACCTTGCATCAGATATGGTTGAAAACATAATGGAGTATGACTTATGTGAGGTGCTCCAACAATAGTTGTTAGTAAATTTGAGAGATATTAAGAGAAGGAAAGGTAAATTTAGTTATGGTATATTGGTTATATGCTTAATTTTCTACTTTATGATGGAGATTCTTGAAATTGGTGAAGGTCATTGGGAGCATACTAGACCAGTCTCTCATCAAATTGAGAAACTCATAAGGAATATTAGGGATTTGGATGCACAAGAAGATGATTTTGTTGCATACTTTGGAAATTTTCAAAGGAAAATGAACAGAAGGAGTAGAGTGCCTCAAGAATTGATTACAAAGTTCAAGAATGACATAACATTTTTGGTAACCATTGATAGCTACATTATCAAGGTAGTTGTACCCAAGAACTCATGGATACCTAAGCTTGGATATGAGATTGGGATGGACTATGCTATTGGTTGTATTGAGCTATTCATTAACAGCCCCCAAGACCCCAATAGAACTCGGTTTGTGACTTACTTTTAAGTGGCCAAAACCCTTGATAATTTTAAATTTACATCAAGAAAATCATTTCCTTCCTTCGGATAAAAGAGAAGAGTCATGGGAGTTCTTGCATTAGTTGCACAAGCTAAACTTGCTCCAAGGAGATAAAAACTCAAGTAGCTAGCAAGGAATAGAGGAAATTTTTAGCTGGTTTCTAGTGTTGATTCTAGGTTAGCCCAACCCCATTAACTAATAGATTTAATGAATTAAAGTGCAAAGCAACCAGTGACATGGTTAGTTGGGTTGAAAATAAAGGATTTTTGGAAATTAAATATAAATGTGAGTCTACTCATAGTACTGCCCTTGAAAGAGTTGGAGTTCAAGAATGTGAGAATGAGGCTAGGAATGTTGGAAAAACAAGGACAGACAATTGAGAGGGGGGGTGAATCATTTGTCATAGAATATTTAAACCTTCCAAACTATAATTAAATTAATCTCAAATCTGATGAATGAACAATAAACCATAAACAATCAACACATCAGAAGCACAAAGATCACCAAGATTTTTACGTGGAAACCCTATTAGGTGAAAAACCATGGTGGATGTTAGTCCACAATATTATACCCTATTAAAAGTATAATGAAAAAATAATGGGAATGCACATGCTTTCAAACATACTGCCTAGGGCTCAGTGCTCAAATATAAAGGGGCCCACTACCCAAAAATAGAAAGAAATTCAGATTAGATCCACATGGTATGAACTAAGAAAATAACTTCTACACAAACCTGATTACAGTTCCAGTTAAGCACATAAAATTTTCTTCACACTTATCTCAAACTTCTTCACACTCTTCTCTAAAATCTAATGAATAGATCACTATTCACACACTTGCACTTCCTTTGGCTCTTCCTCACTTTACTCTCTACAATTTCACTTAAACAATTTCTCTTATATATCTACAACATGAAATTATATCAACAACTTCATCAGCCAAAAGTATAAAACAAATTTATAGTGTTGGCCCAAATTTACAAAAAAAAATTAATGTGAATCCTACACCATTGGCCAATATTATTATGTGACCCAAAACAATATCCTTGAGCACACCAAACATTCAAATTTTAATCTTCAAGGATCTACAACACGTTGCAACCACCATGCCAGCCAACAACATGAAAACTCGAACACACATGAGAAAAATATTTGACCACGAGCACACTAATCAATGTGGATGTACAATGAAGATAGAGAATGATCTAGAAGCATCCACAAGCAATAAGAACTAATAGAGAAGTATCCACAACAACAAAAATTTCCAGAATCACATAAAATTCAATCAGGAATACTAACAAAAACCATAGAAATATTGTTAGAACACAATATAGCACAATCAAATCTTCACGCAAACCTTTGAAACTTCTAGTTGATAAACTAGATACTCTCAGTAATAAACCCTTTAGTCCACATCAACTGATCTTCAATGTACATAACAAAACACCTTCATGACCTTCACTATTCCATTGGCAACCTATAACTCTTCCTTTAACAATTTTCTCAATTTCCTCGACATATACAACCTTCACTACATCAATGCTAATAGTGTTGACATCAATGAAAACCACATATCAACAACACAACCACAAAATCCAACAATATTCCCCTTTGGCATTGATGGCAACACATGATGTGAAAAATACCATCAACACAACTACACTTACTCCCCCATAGGTTCTGACTCAATTTCTCCTCAACACATTCATGTGACTATTCTCCCACATAAATCTTCTCCCTAGATAAGCAACATTTTTTCACATGACTCTTTTCCCCCTTTGATGTCAATGGAAAAGATAAACATTATCTTTCCATATACAATATCTGAGCCACATATCTGCACATCTGACTACTCCCCCTGAGTAGTAGCCACTGAAACATCAATCTGAATCAGGAAATATATATGAAGCACACAAATTAATGCAATAAAATGCATCTTTAGTTCATATTAGGAGGGGTAATCACCCCTAGCATCCGTCTGAGATACTCAAAAGTGTCCTTTAGCAATGACTTGGTGAAAATGTCTACAATCTATTCTTTGGTAGGCACATATTCCAATATGACTTCTTTCTCATTGACTTTCTCCTTTAAGAAGTGAAACTTGATTGATATATGCTTGATCTTAGAGTGTAGCACCAGATTCTTTGATATGTTAATTGCACTTGAGTTGTCATAGTATATGGAAATAAGCTCATCATATACTACTCTAATATCTTTCAACATCTGTTTCATCCACATCAATTGAGTATAGTTATTTGCAGCAGCAATATACTCTACCTCAATAGTAGATAGAAATATGGAATTATGTTTTTTACTCAACCAGGACACTAGCTTCTTCCCTAGGAAGAATGAACCACCACTAGCATTCTTCATGTCATCTACATCTCCTACCCAATCCGAATCAATATATGCATTCAAAGTAAGATCATCATCCTTAGGATACCAAAGCCCAAAATCAACTATCCCTTTCAAATACCTGAAAATTCTCTTTACAACAGTCACATGTGATTCTTTTGGATCAACCTGAAATCTAGCAACCATACATACAACATTCATAATGTCTGGTCTAGTCTGAGTTAAGTAGATCAATCCACCAATCATTGACCTATATCTTGTTTGATTTGTCTTAGGAGAATCTTCATTCTATGCTAACTTGCATCCATTTACCATGGGAGTACCAAGTGGTTTTGAGTCTTCCATGCCAAACTTCTTCAACAACTCTCTCACATATTTGGAATAAGATATGAAAATTCCCTTGTCTAACTAAGTAACTTGCAATCCCAGAAAGAACTTCATCTCTCCAATCATACTCATTTCAAATTCATTCTTCATTTCATTAGCAAACTTCATACATAAATGGCCATTTCCTCCAAAAATAATGCCATCAACAAAAACTTCAATAATCAACTATTTATCATGATTCAGCTTGAAATACAAGTTGTTGTCAGTAGTACCTTTATTGAATCCAATCTTTAGTAAATATTTATCTAGTATAGTATACCAGGCTTTGGGAGCTTGCTTGAGTCCATACAAAGCTTTCCTCAATCGAAAAACCATGTCTTCCTTATCAATCAGTTGAAATCCATCTGGTTGTTCAAAATATACTTTTTCTTCTAACTCACCATTTAGAAAAGTTGACTTTTCATCCATTTGATAGACTTTATAGTTCTTATATGTAGCATAAGCAAGAAATAATCTAACAGCTTCAATTCTAGCAAAAATGGCAAAGGTTTCTTCAAAATCAATACCTTCCATTTGAGAATACCCTTTACATACCAGTCTAGCTTTATTCCAGACCACTTCACCTTGTTCATTCAGCTTATTCTATAAAACCCATTTAGTACCAATCACAGGGTATGTGCAAGATCTTCATGGAAAAAAAGGCCCTTATGTGGCAAAAAATTTACAAAAATTAGAGTTAGGCAACTTGACGTAAAAATTTGAATAAGTTATCTATATTATTTAAAAAATATGTAAGAATATAATATGTAGCAAATTGAATGTAGTTTCTAAACTACTAGGTTTGTTTTAAAAAGAAAAATCTATTTGGTGAAAATTTGAAATTTCAATGCAATGGTACTTAAATTTTAGGGAAAAAAATAAGTAGGTGTCCTGTTGACCACCCTAACCATAATAAAATGATAATATTTTTATAATATTTTTAGATATAAGTAGAGGACTCATGTCTCAATGTGATTCATATTTTTTTTAAATTTTTTCCAAGCAAATAATTAATTATGAATTTTTATTACAACTTTTAAAAATATAAAAAATCGTATATCTAACCACCTTAACTTGGTCAAAACTTCATGAAATTCATTATTTCTTTTTTTAATCCTATATTATGTGAATCATAGAATGTGACACATGTTTTGGATTCAAAATATGTGATAGCGTTTGAAAGCTATAGATGTTTTTCAATCAACCTATCAATTAGGACTTTAGTCATAATTCGAATAGAAAATGAATAATAATTACTTATTAAATTCAAAGTAAAGCATAATTTATATGGGTGGAAAGCTGAATCTCCTTAAAAAACCCTTTTTGTTTCATCAATTTTGTGAAAAAAAATCGTCAGCCACATACCCATCATATTGCCACTTTTTGGCCCATCATGATCCTGTACATATCCCACATTTTTATCTGTAGGTCTAGGAACAACTATCCATGTATCACTCTTTTCAACCTGCATCAGTTCTTCCTTCATAGCTTCCATCCAGTGTTCATCATTGCAAGCTTCATTGACATCTTTAGGCTCAATCTTCGAAATCGGGAAATACTCTTCTGCAATCTTTCTTCTAGTTTCACACCTTTATTCTTGTCTCCTATAATTTTATTTTTAGAATGATTTAGCTTTACATACCTTGGAACCTTACGAATTTCTCAAACTTCTAGTTCTTTTGTTCTTTCTTCTGCACTTGCACTTGTCTCTCCTCCCTGACTTTCTTGATTTACTGGAATAAATGGAAGTTGATTTACTGGAACATATGGAACAATTTGAAGTTGATTATGTGTCTAATCATTTTTCCCTTTGTTTGTGTTGTATTCTTGGTCATCTAAATCATATCCACAGTATCTAGATGATCTAGCAGAGACCTCATCAACTCTAACATTTGCACTTTCAACCATTTTTTTCAATCTTTTGTTATAGCACCGGTAGACCTTGCTTTTAGTAGAGTAACCTAGAAATATTCCTTCATGGCTTCTTGCATCAAACTTTTCTATGTCCTCATCTCTCTTAATATAACACTTTCTTCCAAAGATCTTGAAATATTTAACAGTAGGCTTATAACCAAACCATAGTTTAAAAGGAGTCTTACCAGTATTACCATTGACGTTTACTCGGTTTAAAGTGTACACATTAGTGATTATAGCTTCACTCCAATAGATGTGAGGCACATTTCCTTCTATCATCATTGTTCTAGCAGCATCCAAATTTGTTCTATTCTTCCTCTCTGCAACTCCATTCTGTTGAGGGGTTTAGAGAGAAAATAACCGTCTTTTGATTCCATGCTCTTCACAGAAAGAATTGAACTCCCTGGAGGTGAATTCACCACCTCTGTTTGACCTTAAGCATTTGATTTTCAGACCTTTCTCATTTTCTTCCACAACTTTGAAACTTTTGAACTTCTCCAATGCTTCACATTTTTCTCTTAAGAAAGAAACCCATATCATCCTAGAGTAATCATCAATAAGCAGCATAAAGTAACTTTCTCCATGAAGACTTATGACTTTGGAGGGACCACATATATCAGTATGCACCAACTCGAGTAATCCATTTGAATGATGTTGTTTTCTGTGAAAAGAAACTCTAGTTTATTTTCCCATCTGACATTCCTTGCAAATTGTGTTAGCAGGTTTTACTAGCTTAGGTAGATATCTTACTGCTTGAGTGGAACTTACTTTGAAAATGTTTCAAAATTCACATGACACAACATTCTATGCCATAACCAACTTTCATCTACTTGAGCAATTAAACAACTTTCACTAGCAACATTCAGGTGAAAAATATTACCTTTTTTCTTTTTACCTAAAGCAATTATATTTCCAGAACTTTCAAGTGTCCTACATCTTCCACCTTCGAACTGAAGATCATAACCCTTATCCACCATCTGTCCAACACTCAGTATATTTTTCTTTAATCCTTCAACATAAAGGACATCATCAGTGTTATGCTTAGCACCAAGACAAATAGATCCTCTACCACCAATCACACCAGCATTGGTATCTCTAAATCTTACAACCCCACCATCATATTTCTCTAGAATTACAAATTTTCTTTTGTCACCAATCATATGATGTGAGAATCCATTGTCAATAACCCACTCATCCTTTTCTTCAATTTGAGTTGTATGATATTTCTCAACTTTAGTAGATTTAGTAGCCACCAGACCATTTTCCTTGATAGAAAGGAACACCCATTTATCTTCATTTCCATTTTCTTTATTAAACTCTTCACCAATGATTCCTTCTTTAGCATAGTAACATTTCCTTTCAAACCTAGATTTGTTGGGCTTATACATAGGAACTCTTTCAAGAGATCTTGATGCAAAATGACCTATTTTATTGCAAGAGAAACATTTAATAGGAAAAATTCCTTTATACTTACCTTGTCCTCTTCCTTCTTTCTTCACAATCAGTGCTTCCAACTCTTCCACCTCTCTTTCTTCATCTCCAAGATGTTTCATTTCTTCCTCATACTTGAATGACTTTCTAGAACATTCTCCTGGATCATATCTTTTCTTGTTTCTTCTGAATACATAAGCCCTAAATGTAGTTTCAATCTTGGGAATAGATTCACCAAATTCACTCAACTCAAAAGCAGGAAGTTTACTAATCAATGTATTTCTTGTCATATTTGTCACTTATTTGAATTCTTCAATAGAATGAGCCTTTGCTTTGTAAGAGGGAGGCAATGATATGAGAACATTAGCTACAATTTATTCCTCTTTTAGGGTACCACCGGAACATCTAATACCCATCACAAGTTCATTTACTCTCTGCATAAAAGAAGAAATATTTTTGTCTTCACCCATCTTCAAGTTTTCATACTTTCCTTTCAAACTCTATAGCTTATCCATCTTCACATGTACACTTCCTTCATACAAAGTTTCCAGCTGCATCCAAATCTCATGAGCTATCTTCATACCTAACACATTTGTCATTTTTGAATCTGTCAATGCACTCAACAAAGCTTCAATAGCCCTGACGTTATTCTTAGCCTCTTTAATCTTATCAACAATGGAAGGACCATTATGAGGAATAACATATGGATTCTTTGTAATCCTCTAGAAGGGTTCACAATACACCTTAAATGGAACTCCATCCTAGCTTTCCACAGTGAGTAGTTGGTTCCATTGAATATAGGACTATTTTTCTTGTATGATGCCATCTCGGATCACCTCAAAATTTTAAACTTCTTCAGAGGAACCTACTCTGATACCAATTTCTAGAAAAACAAGGAAAGACAACTGAGAGGGGAGGTGAATTAGTTGTCAAAAAATATTTAAACTTTTCAAACTTTACTTAACTTAATCTTAGATATGATGAATGAAAAATAAACCATAAACAATCAACACATCAGAGGCACATAAAACACCAAGATTTTTATGTGGAAACCCTATTAAGGGAAAAACCATGGTGGATGTTAGTCCTCAATATTATACCCTGTTATAAGTAGGATGAAAAAATAATGGGAATGCACATGCATTTAGGCACACTACCTAGAGCTCACTACTCAAATACAAAGGGGCTCACTTCCCAAAAATACAAAGTAATTTGGATTAGATCCACACTGTATGAACTAAGAAAATAGCTTCTACACAAGCCTAATTATAGTTCCAGTTAAGCACAAAAAACCTTCTTCACACTTCACTCAAACTTCTTCACACTGTGCTCTATAATCGAATGAATAGATCACTATTCACACACTTGCACTTCCTTTGGCTATCCCTCACTTCACTTTCTACATTTTTTCTCAAGCAAATGCTTTTATATATCCACAACATGAAATTACATCAACAACTTCCTTGGCCAAAAGTATAAAACAAATTTACAAATAAATTTTTAATGTGAATCATATACCATCAACCAATATTATGATGTGACCCAAAAAAATATCCTCGAGCATGCCAATAATTTAAATTTTAATCTTCAAGGATCTACAACACGTTACAACCACCATGTCGGCCAAGAACATGAAAACATGAACACACATGAGAAAATTTTTTGACCATGAGCACACCGATCAACATGGATATACAACAAAGATAGAGAATGGTCTAGAAGTATCCACAAGCAACAAAAACTAACAAAGAAGCATCCACAACAATAGCAATTACCAGAATCACATAAAATTCAATCAAGAATATTGACAAAAACCACATAAATGATGTCAGAACACAACTATTCATAGCACAATCAAATCTTCACATAGACCTCTGAAACTTCTGGTGGATAAACTAGATACTTTGAGAAATAAACCCTTTAGTCCACAACAACTAGTCTTCAACATACACAACAAAAAACCTTCATGAACTTCACTATTCCAATGGCAACCTACAACTCTTCCTTTAATAATTTTCTCAATATCCTCAACATATATAACCTTCACTACAACAATGATAATAGTGTTTTCATCAATGAAAACCACATATCAACAACACAACCACAACATCCAACAAGGAATTTATTTACATTTTGTTGGTCTTGGCCTGATAAAATTTAGAAATTCAAGGATAATGAGAGCTTGATTAAAATGTAGATCAAGTTTTCCTCTAGCACATTTGATCCTATTCTTGATTTGGATAGTCAGACATGGTGATATTGGGAGAACTACATGAGAAATATCTTGCATCACATAAGAAGAAAGGTGAAGAGATTGAACTATATGGGAAGCTCAGAGAAATAATAAAGAATAAATACACTCTTATCTTCTATGCCCTCTCTATAGCTGATAGGAATTTGAAGTCTAATACTACTCTTGAAGGAAAGGACATCTTGAGTGATCTAAATTATCTCTATAGTGTATTGACAGAAGAAAAAAAAAATTGGGATGAAGGAAGATCCTCATAGATGGGGATTCTCAACAAGATTCAACGAACCACTACCTCTGGTCATCATCTCTATTTGGAATATAATCCTTAGGGGTAGTATTTAGGGTTGCAAAGGATCTATTAAATCTCCTTTTTTTCCTTTGCCATTGATTTCAAAGGGGGAGAGAGAGACCCTGGAGAGAGTAAGAAGTATCATGTGAAAATAGGAAGTGTTTGAAGTTCAAATTTTTGGAAGGTGCTTTGATGGTTTTCAAATATTTTGTTGCCCTCAATGACAAAGGTGGACATTGTTGAAAATTAAGAGGTTTTCATTGATGTCAACATGACATCTACATGGTAACAATAGTATGAAATTTTTATTTTGGTTTACCAGAAGCCATTCCCTACTAGAAGTGTTCTTTCCTAAAGAACCAGTATGTTGGTTTTTTATTCTAAATTTTTTTGCAAGAAGAGATATATATCTACACTCTTAATATTATTATTATGACTCCTATAGACAGATATATTAGATATCTTGAGAAGTTTTGTGTTGAGAAAAGGAAGATATCATTGACAACGTTCATCTTTGTACATTGTAGTTGTTCCTCTATTTACTACATCAGTGTGGGAGACTGCATTTTCATTTGAAGAATATTAATATGTTGTGGTTCTAATGGTAGTTTGTATAATGTCAATATGATGATAAGCAAAAGCTATAGTATATCTAGAAGGTTTTTGCTTTGAGAAGTTTGCATTGGATTGGAATTGTTGTGTTTAGGTCCTTGCGCGAACTGACCTAATACATGATATGATCTAAGAAAGTAAAATATTCTTTGTGGATGTTTTCTATAGGTCTATGCCGACTTGACATGATGCACTAGTTGGATAAAAAATATTTAATCTTATAAGCTGATGACAAGAGTAATTTGTGTTGGATCTCAGTTGTGATCATATGGTTTATCCTTGATGATAAAATCCCTTTCACTTGATTCTACTTATTGATAGTTTCAGATTGGTTTCTCATGCTTAATTTTGGTATAGTTTTGTCTATATGGTTTACCTGTCTTGGCATTTGGTGGACAGTTTACATTCAGCATTTTAATATCTAATGGTACTGGTCAGTTTGAGCTTCATGTAGTCTCTAGTGACAGAAAAAGAACATATCGGTGTGAGAATGGTAGGGTCTTCCTGATCCATTTATGAAATGTCTGTGTTGCCTATCGGCAAGACATTTATGATGTCATAACGATTTGATTTTACATTACACATGGAGTTTCATCATGCATCTTTCGCCATGACATTCAAATGGTCTTGGCGACAGTGGAAAGGTCTATCGGTATGAGTTATGTTCACCACTGGGAGGTCTTATTGAATGAGTCGGGTCTCACCAACTAATTCATAAGGTGGTTCATCGGCGTAAGTATCCCTATTGACATGTTATTTCATCGATCGCTTTGTGTCTTGGCAACTGGCACAAGAAAGTTCTTATCGGCAAGAGTTGCGGCATCGATATAATGTCTTAGTGAACTCTTCATGTCTCCCCGACCAGCAACAAAGGGTGCTCATCAGAGAAAGTGTTTCCTCATTGTAATGTCTCGGTGAACTCACTTTGTCTCACTGACTGAAGGAAAAGGAACATATCGGTAGGAGTGTTTTATTCGGTATGTGATCTCACCAAATACATATTGTCTCAGTGACTTAGAATGGATAAATTCTTTTCGGTGAGAGAATTGTTGTGTCTTGTTGACCGCTGATAATGAAATACATTTCGGTAAGACTCATGAGTTTCGATGTAGAGTCTCAGCGAACCCGTCAAGTCTTGGTGACAAAGTCTAATGAATGACTTTCAGCAAGAGGTTGGTACTATCTCAAGGACTAAGAGTGGATAAAGTAATTCAGCCAAACATAAAGTAATCTCCAAGAGGTCTCCTCGACATTGATATGTCTTGGCAATGCATAAATCAAAAGGAACATTTCTGTATGACTCATGAGCATCGAAGAAAGGTCTTGGCGAGTTCGATTTGTTACACTGACTGACATCATAAAGGTATCCATTTTGGTAAGAGCTAGGGTTTTTGGCAAGAGGTCTCGGCAAGTGACCTCCGGTTTCGCTGATGGAACACAAAAGGTTTTTGTCAGCATAAGTTCTGACTTGTCTCAGCAACACACAAGATGATAGATGACTTTTTGTATAACAAAGTTATCTATATGAGGTCTCCCCGAAATTGATATGTCATGGCGACGGGAATGATCACGTGAGCTTTCGGTAAAACATAGGATGCTCTACAAGATGTCACCCCGACTACACATTGTCTTGGCAAAGGAGGATGAAGGATACATCTCAGCGAGAGTGTGTTTTTGTCACAACGACTCATAATGGATAAAGCCTTTTGGTGAAACATAATGAAATCTACATAACGTCTCCCCGAAAGTAGAATGTCACAGTGACAAATAGAGGGATGACTGACGGTAATAAAGTTTCCTTCGGCATAGGTGTTGAATTGTCACGGCGACAAGGTTGATCACAGGAGCTCTCAGAAAAACAAAGACTTGTCTACAAGATGTCTCTTTGATTTCAAAAGGTTACAGTGATAGTGAATGAAACTAAAAGGGCATCTTGGTGAGAAACTTGCTTATGTCTCAGCGATTGGAAAGAACATAACACATGGCTCTCGGCGTAACATAATGTATTTGTTATGTCTTCTCACCGACTCTAATGTGTAACAGCGAAAGAAAATAAGGAAAAAGAAACACAGCTAGCATAAGGTCATAGCAAATCACAAAGAACAGGTGGCGACTATTGTCTCAGTGAATGATTTTTTAAGTCTCATACACTGTGGCTAGCATGGATTTTCTAAGTATAGTTGCATGCAGACATCTTTGGTTGGTATCAAATCTCTGGCAAGATATTCTCTGAGACTTTAGAGGTTATTATTTTTTGTTAGTGGGAAAACATGGCTTTGATGAAAATCTTTCAATTACAATTTGAAATCTCCTGACTCAGCGTAGAAATTAAAGCTTTCTGGATATGCATTACTCTCATTTTTACCATCATCTTCAGATCATCATTATCTAGCTTCAGATTCTAAAAATAGAGAGTTTCATAATCTTGTGAAAAATGCTTGTTTGGAGATTTTTTGATAACAGACATACTTGAAATGTATATAAAAACCATTGTTGAAAACTGTGAAGGTGTTGCTAGCCTGTAATTCTAAGAGATAGTTATTTTGGTCATATCAAAAGATGTATTGAGAAAATCTGTAATACAAGAGTTGGATTCTTAGGGTATTAGGGAGATAAGAGTGTTGAGTTTATTGAGCTTACTAGAAAACAGAGAGATCCTCTGATATTACTATTGTTCTAAAAATAATTTCAGGGGTTAGTGCTCCTTGAGATAGATATCTCTAAATGAGGGGTTGGTGCACCTTGAAATTGGTGTTTCTAAATGAGGGACTGGTACTCTTTGATTTGGTGCTTAAAAATTAGCCTATAAGGCATTGTTAAAAGTGGTTTTTTAAGATTAAGCTAGTAAGGCAGTTTAGGAGTGGTTTTTCTACCCCAGGAGGGTTTTCCACTAGACAAATATTTTGTCTCTTTGTTCTTCTATGTGCTCACTACTTTTCTTTGTTGTTGTTGTTACAGTTCACTATTGGGATTATTACTTTTCTCAATTCTATTTGTGAATTATTACATTCAACTCATGAATGCATTAATCAGAGTAATATTGAGATCAAATCTGAGCTATGTTTTTGAATATGTGAAAATGAGTCAAATCTGTTAAGACACTAATTCACCTCCCCTCTCAGTGTCATTTTAACTCCAACAATTGGTATCAGAGTGTAGGGTCCTCTAATGGGTCTAAACCACCTAGGATTGTTCCTGGTTTCTTGGAGTACTTTGGTTAATATGGGAAAGAACAGAAGGAATAAGGGAAAAAGATGTTCTCAGCAAAATGCTATTCATCATGTTCAACCCAAATCTAGTATCAGGAATAATGAGGAAGAGGTCATAAACAATAGCTCTGAGATGGTAGAGTATCCTAGATCTGGAACTCCTCAGTTCGAAGGAACAAACTTCATTATATGGAAAAATAGGATGGAAACATATTTACTTTATTTAGGATCTGAAGTGTGGGAAGCAGTAGAAAAGGTTTGTACTACATCTGCAACATCTCCTTCCTCTCTTGAGGAGATGAAATCTCTTGAATTCAATACCAGAGCTATAAATGCTATTTTTAATAACTTGCCAAATAAACTCATTACAAAAGTCATTCATTATAGTAGTGCTAAGGAAGTTTGGGACAAGTTGATTGAAATGACTTAGAATAGTGAGTTACAAGAGGAGATATCTTTGGATACTGAAATAAGTTGTGAAACATCTGAGAGTGAAGAAGGTGTAAACCTTCATAGTTTTGAAAAGAAGTCCAAGGAGATCATTAATGAATATTTAAATGACCAAGAAACTTGTGTAGAAGTAGATCAATCTTTGGGTGAAGTTAACTCTGAACAGGAATATGATGAACCAAAAAGTGAGGTTGATTTGGAAGGTGAACTCCTATGTGCCTTAGATACTATTAGGTAGCTTAGAAAAGAGAACCAGCTTTTAACAAGACAGCTTCAGCAAGAAGAGAGTTTGGAAGTCAAGTTAAAAGACAAGGATGAATTGTGTAATAAACTAGAAAATGAGATTGATTCTTTAAATAAATGTTTAGATAATGATTCCTTGTTAAAAGAACTAACTCTAAAGGATTATATGATTATAATTTAGAAAATTGAAATTGAAGAATATAAGAGGATTGCAGATGTTGTGAGTTCTGATTTGGAGATTAAAAAGATTGTTTTTCTAAAACTTGAAGAAGAGGTAGTTGCTTTAAGAAAAGAGCTTGAAAGTTTCAAGGCTCAATTTGGTAAAATTCAGAAATTTGATCATAGTACTAATATATTGAATGAGATGTTGGGAAGGAAAAAGCATTCTAAAGATCCTACAGGAGTGGGATTTGAGATTGGACAAAGCTCTACCGACAAATCTAAACATGAAATAGTGTTTACTACTTCAGATGGAAAGAAGTTTACAGCCAAGCAAACACCAAGAATGAAGGTTGATCTTGGTTACAGTATTGCTACATTAAAGGATAACATTGACACTAGAAGACAATCTAAAGGTATTCATAGAGAAAGGAAAAATGTCTTCAGATCTTCACGTCCTTAGCATGATCATTCATTTAGGTATAATCATTCTTTCCAAGGATATTGTTATGTTTGTAATGACTATGGTCATAAGGAAATAGATTGCATAAGATGGTCAAATAAGAATCATTCTAATGTCCCTAGAAATGAGCATGTGGTGTGTTACAATTGTAACAATTTTGGTCACTTGAGAAGAGACTATAGAATAAATACAAGTGATAATAATGTAGGGAACAATGGTGGAAATGTCTATAGGAAGACTTCTATTTCTCAGAACAATCACAGTGTCATTTGTTTTAGATGTAATAACATTGGACATAAAGTACAACAATGCAGATTCAACAGAAAGATAGGTACTTTAAGCAAACAAGTGAAAAATTCTTCATTGGAGTGGAGAAGAAAGAGCAATCAAGATGACAAGAAGAGCAATAAAGATGCTTCAGAGAAAACTCCTTGTGCACTCCTTGCACAAGTGTTACCTTCCAGGTCTTGAGAAGAAGCAAAGACTCAAGGGGAGTCTATTATGGTTATATTTTTTACCCCTATGGAGTCTAGAATGAGGTAATGAATGAATCTCTGCATTAAGGAATGTTTTTGCTTGGTCTAGTGGTTGACAGTTTTTAGAAGTTTTTGAAATAATAGTGCACTTTTGTTCTTAAATGAACTTTTTGGATGCCTAGGTTCTGGAAATAATGGTATGTCCTTATGACATCTTTGAAGTGGTGGGGAGTCATATTGATGAGTACCTCAATATATTAAAAATAAGAAAGCCTTTTGAAGTGATTTCGTTGTATTTATCTTTGGAGAACAGTGATGGTTGATTTTATGAGTTATTTCTGTGATGATATTATTCGGTATTGCATGAAGAAGCTAAGTTAAGATTGTGTGTTGAATGAAGATACTTACAATGTCTTTTGCAAGCTATTATGAAGGAATTGAGTGTTGTGGTCTTCTGAGTATGTTGCAGTGATCTAAGTAGGTTGCTACAACAGTCTTGAGAATTGTGTGTGTTCATGTGATATGCTATGATGTTTGTGTTTCGCTGAAGGATGGTGATTGGTAGTATTAACCTCATCGTGTATGGCTGGGACTTATTTTTGAACATTGAAATTGAGTGTTGTGTGTGATAATGAGTGCAAGTTATATATATGAAAACTGCTTAAATTCATGTTTTGATAGAAACAAAAGGAGAGAGCTTTTGTGTGCTACCTTGAAGATAGATTATCTGCATGATGTTATTAAGTTTATGATTTTGAAGTGGGAGTTATTACATGGGTTGTTACTGCTGATTTCTTTGATAATTTCTATGCATTTGAAGTGAGTGAAGTTGTGTTGTTACAATATGATGCTCCATCTTGCATTGGTGATGTGAAGTTATTCAATATGTCTGTTGCACTATTGCTCTATTTGCAGCTAGTTCTTATGGTATTTAGTTGTCTTCTCAGTTGTGTTTTCTGGCATTGCACATTATTCTCCTCTATCCTTTGTCATTAAGGAAAAAGGGGGGAGAGTCATTTGTGTTTTTCCATCAAGGACAAAGAGGGAGTTTGTTGGATCTCAGTTGTGATCATATGGTTTGTACTTGATGGAAAAATCCCTTTCAGTTGATTCTACTTGTTGACAATTTCAGATTGGTTTCTCATGCTTAGTCTTGGTATAGTTTTGTCTATATGGTTTACCTGTCTTGGCATTCGGTGGACAGTTTACATTCATCATTTTAATATCTTATGGTACTGATCAGTTTGAGCTTCGTTCAGTCTCTGGTGATAGAAAAAGAACATATCAATGTGAGAATGGCAGGGTCTTCCCGATCCATTTATGAAATGTCTGTGTTGCCTATTAGCAAGACATTTCTGATGTCATAACGATTTGATTTTACATTACACATGGAGTTTCATCAGGCAGCTTTCGACATGACATTCACATGGTCTTGGCGACAGTGGAAAGGTCTATTGGTATGAGTTGTGTTCACCACTAGGAGGTCTTACCAAATGGGTAGGGTCTCACCAACTAATTCATAAGGTGGTTCATCGGCTTAAGTAATCCCTATCAGCATTTGGTTTCATCGAGCGCTTTGTGTCTTGGCAACCAGCACAAGAAATTTCTTATTGGCAAGAGTTGCAACATCGGTATAATGTCTTAGCGAACTCTTCATGTCTCCCCGACTGGAAACAAAGGGTTCTCATCGGTGAAAGTGTTTCCTCGTTGTAATGTCTTGGAAAACTCACTTCTTCTCACCGACTAAAGGAAAAGGAACATATTGACAGGAGTGTTGTATTCAGTATGTGGTCTCATCGAAGACATATTGTCTCAGCAACTCATAATGGATAAAGTCTTTTTGGTGAGAGAAATCTTGTGTCTTGCCGACTGTTGATAATGAAATACATTTTGGTAAGACTCATGAGTTTTGATGTAGAGTCTCAGCAAACCCGTCAAGTCTTGGCGACAAATTCTAATGAATGACTTTCAGCGAGAGGTTGGTATTATCTCAGTGACTAAGAGTGGATAAAGTTTTTCGGCCAAACATAAAGTAATCTCCAAGAGGTCTCCCCAAAATTGATATGTTTCGGTGATGCATAAATCAAAAGGAACATTTCCATATGACTCATGAGCATCGAAGAAAGGTCTTGGCGAGTTCAATTTTTTACACTGACTGACATCATAAAGGTAGCCATTTTGGTAAGAGCTAGGTTTTTTGGCGAGAGGTCTTGGCGAGTGACCTCCGGTCTCACCAATGGAACACAAAAGGTTTTTTTCAGCATAAGTTCTGACTTGTCTCAGTGACACACAAGATGATAGGTGACTTTCGGTATAACGAAGTTATCTATATGAGGTCTCCCCGAAAGTGATATGTCATGGTGACAGGAATGATCACATGAGCTTTCGATAAGACATAGGATTCTCTACAACATGTCACCCCGACTACACATTGTCTTGGTGAAGGCGAATGAAGGATACATCTCAGCGAGAGTGTGTTTTTGTCACAGTGACTCATAATGGATAAAGCCTTTCGGTGAAACATAATGAAATCTACATAACGTCTCCCCGACAGTAGAATGTCACAGTGACAAACAGAGGGATGATTGACGGCGATAAAGTTTCCTTTGGCATAGGTGTTGAATTGTCATGGTGACAAGGTTGATCATGAGAGCTCTCAGCAAAACAAAGTCTTGTCTACAAGATGTCTCTCTGATTTCAAAAGGTTACAACGATAGTGAATGAAACAAAAAGGGCATCTCGGTGAGAAACTTGCTTATGTCTCAGTGACTGGAAAGAACATAACACATGGCTATCGGTCTAACATAATGTATTCATTATGTCTTCTCAGTGACTCTAATGGGTAACGACGAAAGCAAAAAAGGAAAAATAAACGCAGCTCGCATAAGGTCATAGTGAATCACAATCTTGAACACGTGGCAACTGTTGTCTCAGCGAATGATTTTCGAAGTCTCATAAACTATGGTTGGCATGGATTTTCTAAGTATAGTTGCATGCAAACATCTTTGGTTGGTATCGAATCTCTGGCAAGATATTCTCTAAGACTTTAGAGGTTATGATTTTTTGTTAGTGGGCAGACATGGCTTTGATGAAAATCTTTTAGTTACAATTTGAAATCTCTTGACTCAGCGCAGAAATTAAAGCTTTTTGGATATGCATTACTCTCATTTTTACCATCATCTTCAGATCATCATTATCCAACTTCAGATTCTAAAAGTAGCAAGAGTTTTTTAGAATCTTGTGAAAAATGCTTGTTTGAAGATTTCTTGATAACAAACATACTTGAAATGTATATAAAAACCAGTGTTGAAAACTGTGAAGGTGTTGCTGGCCTGTAATTTTGAGAGAGTTATTTTGGTCGTATCAAAAGATGTATTGAAAAACTCTATAATACAAGAGTTGGATTCTTAGGGTATTAGGGAGATAAGAGTGTTGAGTTTATTGAGCTTACTAGAAAATAGAGAGATCCTCTGATATTACTATTGTTTTGAAAATAATTTGAGGGGTTAGTGCTCCTTGAGATAGATATCTCTAAACGAGGGGTTGGCGCTCCTTGAAATTGGTGTTTCTAAATGAGGGATTGGTGCTCCTTGAGTTGGTGCTCAAAAATTAGCTTACAAGGCATTGTTAAAAGTGGTTTTTGAAGATTAAGCTAGTAAGGAAGTTTAGGAGTGGTTTTTCTACCCCAGGAGGGTTTTCCACTCAACAAATCTTTTGTCTCTTTGTTCTTCTATGTGCTCACTGCTTTTCTTTGTTGTTGTTGTTACAGTTCACTGTTGGGATTATTACTTTTCTCAATTCTGTTTATGAATTATTACATTCAACTCATGAATGCATTAATCAGAGTAATATTGAGATCAAATATGAGCTATGTTTTTGAATATGTGAAAATGAGTCAAAACTGTTAAGACACTGATTCACCCCCCCTCTTAGTATCATTTTAACTCCAACACTTTGCTTGGTTTTTTTTCATCTAAATAGGCTGAACTAATTGATGAATGAGAGATAATTGTATATGTAAGACCTTTTCAGGAAGGAGAAGAAGAGTGTGTGTGGTGGATAAGTGTGGTGTAGTGAAGTGCTTAGAGTATTAAGGGGTATGTGAAGATCCTATCCTAAATTCTTTATCAGTTGAGGATCATAATAGAATTGTTAAGTGACTGATGTGTGATGCAGCGCTTCCTATTTAGACCTTCATTGGAGCTAAACCCTGCATATTGAAGGTTTATTCCATCAATTCATACTCTTGGTAGTGAGCCACAATCTTTATATCTTGGTAGTTAGCCATCTTTTGTATTCTAGTTGTGATCCTTTCAAACATAGTGAGTCCTAGCAGTGAGCCCTATAATATTTTATATCCAAATATATTATATTGTGAGCTAATCATCACCGTGGTTTTTCCCTTATTGGGTTTTCCATGTAAAACTCTAGTGTTCATGTGTGTTGATGCTATGTCATAATTACATGTGTTCTTTTGATAAGTTAATTAGATTTGTGATAATTCTTAGATGCATTTTATGTCAATGGTTTTATGGAATACTAATTCACCCCCCCTTTAAGTATTTTGGATGTTCAACAATCCATGTGCTCCATCAAGATACCTACAACAAGAAAAAAGTTGACCACCATCGCATGCATGGATTCTCTCATCCATCATGCCAACACACAAAGATAAGAAACTATCCAAAGAGATTCCACACTAACTATCACAAAACACACATAATTCATACCTCCAACTAATATCCCAATACACAAACACTCAATCCAAATGTAACAAGTATGTATTAGTAGTTGTAAAGATATAATCACAATAGTTGAAAATAGAACCCACAATAAATTCTAAAAAACCTAACTATGCATACCTCAAAGGTATATAAATCATAACAAGTTAACCTCATGCCATCAACATATACAACCCATAACATGCAATCACAAGCTCCAAGTGCCAAACCTATCATATGATGAACATAAACAACTAAGAACTCCCACTGAATATGTAATTTCAAATATAAAAATAATCAAGGCATCCAAGATGTATGAATAGTATGATATAGAAGTGTAACCAACATCATGTAGTACCAAGGAACATCCACAAAGTGATGTAGGAGCATCTAGAAGATTAAAATTAGTTGAGATAGTGAACATTTAGTTGTAGAGCACCAGAGAGAGCGACCTTGGATAATACCAAATTTTGCCACATTTACAAGTTAGACACTATGAAGCTAGAATTAGCATCTAGACATAATCATTGAAAACATACACAAAAATTTAGAGCATTTGGTTTTGATTTTGGAGAGATATCACTATCAAAAGATTACCTATTTTCATAGAGAAAAGTTGTCAGTGTTCAGTGAAGTCCAATCAGATTGCAGAGAAAATATGTGACTTGTAGAGCTTAAAGGAACATTATTCAATTAATTACAAGACCTCGCCAACCTTCATTGGTATTTTCATGAAGTTCTAAGAATAACAAAGCAATTCCTTATGTTTAGGTTTGACCTATCTGGGTGTACACATTACCTAACTAGCCATTGCAATTAGGCCAACTTGATAATGATTTGAAGGCTTCTGGAGGATATTAATGGTGGATAATGATTTCATACAAGGCATCAGTAATGAAATGAATAATTATGTAAGGACATGAAGCAATTTCATAAGTTTTTGGATCCAAAGAAGGAGCCGAAGTGAAGTAGAGAGTGGAGTGGAGAACTGAGGAAGCTGCAAAGTAGAGGATTGATTAGTAGACAAATGAGATCATGGAAGAATATTGTTGTATGAGTCTTTTGTAATCCCTAGGGTTTTGTCCTAGCATCTGTAAATCCCTTTAGGCATGTATAATTTGATTTGGAGCTATAATATATGAGGAATGAGCTTTTAAGGTTGGGTTTTTTCCCTGTTAGGTTTTTTCCAAGATACATCTTGTTTTATGTGTTCTTAAAAATCTTTTATCTTTTTGTTGGTTAACTATTATCTTCTATTACATATCTATATGATCATGGTGTTAGTTGATTAGGCTACAAGGTTGGTCAGTCCTTCATTGGACCCTCCTACCTTGACTACATCACAAATATAGAAAAATCATGCAAACCAATATGTTGCAATACATCTCTCATCATAAGTCTCCATAGCTCACCCAAGTTCTTTACACTCAAAAAATGAAAGAGATAAAATAACCTGCATGTCATCAGTAAGGAATAATAAAAAATGGATGACCACAAACATAGTGATCACCATAGCTCCACACAAGATATCAAAACCAATATCATGTGAATATAAACATCTAGGAAGTGAAAAATAGCCAAAGAGATAATATAAAAATCATAACCTATAGCATGTCCTTCTACACACACCTCCAAAGCTAAGTTGTGACAAGTATGATATCCTTTATAAAACCTCAAAGATAATAGCACTGACCACATCTAACCATAACCAAGATGTATCCATCTAAAACCAAAGGAAGATCAAACCAAATCCATTCCAAAACCAAGGGAATAAGCCCGATAACATCTCCTAAAATCAACATCAGTGAATAATCTCACAATGCATAAGGAGATAAACATGCCACCCTACCTCAAATGAAAACCTCTAGAACTATCAATCCATAGCTCAAGATCCATATACATGATAAGGTAAAGTACAAAACATAATGCATCTAAAAATAACACTAGGAAATACCTCTTATATGATTAACTACAGAGTAGGTGAGATATCCAAGTCATCATCATGCATCTAAGAACAATATTCTCATAGTTTCATGTTGAACTCATGTCCAACCAAGGTGTACGATCCTCAAACTTCTAGTTGAAACTTCATCAATGATTAACCATCTAAAAAAATACCTCTAATCCCAAGAGACCTCCTAGCATCACCTATGTCTCCAAGTACATATGAGTAACTTTAATTGATCAATCCATACCAAACTCCAAATGCAACATAACACCACCATGAAGCTTTCAAGCAAAAAGATCAATGTAATCAATACCAAGAGAACCAACCAAGATGAATTTCAAAGTCCAAAATGCACATATACAAAATCAAGAACCCATCATGACATCACCATCTCACATCTAGACCTAGAAATAATATCTTATTCTATATCATGCCAACACTCTAAACTAGTAATAAAGAGTACATCATTACATAATACATAAAAATCTTATCAAATTAGGATCACACATGTCCAAAGATAAATAATGTCACCTCAACCAAAGACTAAAGAGTCCTCCATGGCCAACCAAGATGTCAAAATATCCATACCACATGAAGATAACCATGCCCTATCAATGAAACCCAAGATTCCAAAGAACCCTCATTGCATAGAAATATGATCCAAGTGTTACCATGACACCAATAAACATTGCTAAAAGCTCATGGACTAAGCTATGATATCAATATCTCCATGGAATCATGACAACCATCCTCTAAATTAAGATCATCCATGGACCCAACACAGCCAAATAATTCAACACCAAGCTCCCAAAGGGAAGAGGAAAAGCCATGATCTCCAAACCATCACTATCACTAGCTCACACTGAAACATGTAATCAAGCTATCCATGCAAGCATGATAACAACCTCCTCAATGAAGACCAACCATAACCATGGTCCTCAATCCAAGAAGATACACTGCCACAAACTAAACAAGAATCAATCAAACACCACTCATAAGAGCCTACATAAATAATCATGTCACGCCAAAGTCCCTAAAGCGCAAGGAAGATCCATGACGCCATGATCACCACCAAATGTACTAGCAACACAATATAATCATGTCACACGTGTCTACATCACATAGTCAACTGCATAGGTCCCACATTATGACTACACCTAGTAATACCATCTCTTCTCGAACTCAACATGACAACCAAATGAATAAAACAAGTGAATAAACCAAGCCACAAATGTGAATCAATAACAACTCTAAAGCATCTATGGGCATAAACAACCCACATCCAAGTCATAAATGCAACTTGTAAGCATAGAAAACCTACAACACTACACAAATCATAGATGCAAAAATGCAACATACAAATCCAACAATATACTGATAACCATGTCAAATAAGAGTAATCGAAGATGTACATGTGAGTATATACAATGAATCCAACATCAAATCACCAAGATTTGAATAACCATAAGCTCACAAAATCATCATAATAAAAATAACCATAAATAAATTAGATAAAAATAACAACAAATAAATCATTCCAAAACATCTCCAAACCCGATCCACTATGTAGTTCTCTAAACAAGTTTTTTGATGACTAAAAAACTCCAAAATTTGACTTTGTATATACAAGTTATGACCTCTCTAAGATTGAAAGGAGCATCTAACTTCTAGCAATAATTTCACTATTAGAACAATAAATTCTAGAAAAACCATTGATATGGGTATGTGTAGGATCATCATGGAAAAAACAAGCCCTTAAGTGGTGAAAAATTTAGAAAAATCAGAGTTAGGAAATTTGAAGTAAAAATTTGAATAAGTTATCTATATTATTTCAAAAATATGTGTATACGCATAAAAATGGTCATGTATATAATCCTGGCAATTAATTAAATATTTATTATTTAATTAATTTTCTAAAGTCCTCTACATATGATTAAATTTAATTAATTTAATTATATTGTTCATTCATCTTATTTCTCTTCCATAATTAAATAAATTTATTTTATTTAATTATTTTCATATGTCCTCTTAATTAATTAAATAAATACATTCTATTTATTTAAATTAATTATCACTATTTGAATTTAAATTAAATCTTTTGATTTAATTAAGTTTAAATATTTCCCCTTTCTTCTATTTTAATTCTTCTTCTAATTAATTAAATGTTTCATTTAATTAATTTCATAAAAGTGATTTAATTAAATAAATTTTATTTAATTAAAAATATCTTATGTTTTCTTTCCAATCCAAAATTAGGTATTTTAACCTAATTGTGCAATCTTCTCTCATATTTAATTATGAGATATTCTACTTTTTTCAATAAAACATGATTAAAGCTCTTTTCTTATCACAAACTTTCTTCTGCTTTTAAAAGCTTAATTAAATATTTTTATTTAATTAAGAAAAGCTAAATGTCCTCCACAAATAAATAATTGAATTTTTAAATTCATTTATTTATCAGCTTTTAATCTTTCTTTTTTTCTTATCTTCTCTTCTTTTTCCTCTTTCATAATAAAATAGAAAAATCCGTTTCTAGGGTTCTTCTATCTTCTCCTTCAATTTCATCTATCTTCAGCCGTTTGATCTACCAGGAATTATCACAACCGTCAATCGAGACAGCCAATCAGAATCATTTAGAAAGTCCTATAAATACCTGTGTGAATCCAAACATTGGTAAGAGGCAATTAAGTAGAGTTTATGCATTTAATTCATTTAGTATTCATTTATCATAGCATCATGTTTATTTCAAGTTTCTTAGCTAAAATCATTATCATAGCTTAATCATGCATTCATATCATAGCAAAATCTCGTTCTTTAGGAAGACAGTTTGTTGAGCCTAGCCACTAATCTGAGAACACAAGGCTGGAATCTACAAAAACACTAAAGATAGAGGACGATAGGACGACAACGGAAACAGGATACTGAGTTTGCACTTCTCTATTCCTTTTATATTTCTGTTTTTGTTATAATGTTCTATTGGTGTGTTTGAACTGGTTCTAATTCGTTTATGCACTTAATTTTCACACACACATTAAATGGTGCCCACCGTGGGGCCTATGCCCCGATTTTGGACTTCTTTCTTGCAGGTTTTTTCTTGCAGGTTTGCTTACAGGTTTTCTGGCATTCGGCAGCGCGTTTTGGAAGATTTGGGAAATTTTCTTTTGCAGGTATTTCGGCGCATCTAGGCTCTATTTCGGCGCATCTGGTCATTTCTGCGGTGCATCTGGGAAACAGAGTGGCGCATCCGTCATTTTCTGTAGCGCATTTAGTATTTTAGTTAGCGCATTTAGGACATACTTTAGCGCATTTAAAGTTGTATCAGAAAATTAAAAAAAAAATCTCTGCATTTAGAATAGTGCATATAGTTTTTGTTTTCGCGCATCTGGGTAGCAGAGAAGCACATTTGTTTTCTGTTTTAGCGCATTTATGTAACAGAGTTGCTCTTCTGGTCTCTGTTTCTGTGCATTTGGGAGACAGAGCTTCACATCTGGAATTGTAACCGAGATTCTGAGTCTGACGCCTTCCGCAGACAGAATTTCTTTCATTTTTATGTTGGGCTTAAAATGAATCAATCTAGGGTAGCCACCACACCTTTTATCATGCAGATAAAATGAACCCCATGTCTGTTGTGAAGCAACATCTTCACTTAGATTAAATCACATTTGATTTTGGTGCACATAAAATGAATCTGTCTACTCTTATTGACTGTGCTTGAAAGTGGTAGGTGATTATGCTCTCACCCTGTGCAAACTAGGTGATCAGAAAACTAGACCCACTTTTCTCTGTGTAACCTTGATTTGATAATCGAAGTATCCTCTCCCCTTGCACACTTGTGCAATCCTGGGTGCAAGAGAAATGGCTATTGACTCTAGAAATTGGGCCTGCCTTAAGGGAAAAAGTACTCACCTTAAGGGACAACTCAAACCGGCAACGGAGCTAAAGCCAAGCTACCCCCGACTGATATATAAATGTAAATCTTAAGGGAAAACCTAAGGTTGCTTGTGCGGATGTTTCATACGGACGGAGTTGTACTCCCTTAAAACCTGTTGAGCTTAACCTCTTCAAGCTGGAGTGCCACCTTAATGGTGATTAATCTCTTGCCCCATGTATGGCCACTCGAACGAGGGTCCCGAACTAAATACCATTGTTTAGAAAGCCAAAAACCTTATATTTGCTAGTCCAGCACCGGTCGGTGTGAAGCCTTCCACACTTTCGCAGTCAATAGTAGAGGTGATCAGCTCGCCATGGGAGTTTCATGGGGGTTGGAAGCTTGGTTGGCCTGAGAAGAGAGTGCACTGTAAGGGGGAGCTCGTGCAGCCAAGCTTCTAGATTCACACACTACTGATATGCAGTTGGGGAAACCCACGTGGAGTCTAGCGGATATTGTCCTAGCCTAACCTAGGTTGTGTTTGTCTTATTCTGTGCTTGGTTACGAATCAACTTAAATCAGACTGTTTGCTGTGCTTTCAAAACATTAATTCAGATAAAGGATCATCCAAGAACAAACATGACAAATTTCAGCTGAAAACTGGTCAAAACTGTCCTAGAAAAACTATTTTAGCACATCTAGGGGAAAAATGCAGCGCATTTAAGCTCTGTTCTAGCGCATCTGTGTTCTGTTTCGGTGCATTTAGGATTTTCTGCTACGCATCGGTGCTCTGTTTCTGCGCATCTGAGATTTTCTAAAGCGCATTTGACTATTTCGCCAGTGCATTTGACTTTTTCTGTAGCACATTTGGGAAACAGAGTAGCGCTTTTAGGTTTTTGTCACAGACCCGACTTTCTAAGATTTTACTCCCATGTTAAGAAAGTGGAAATCAACCAAGTTCACCAAGAAATCAGTTTTCAATAGGATCAAGAAGCCCAAAACAAATTTAAGTTACAAGAAGACTTTAGATCGCAGAGAATTCCTATATAAGAGTCGAGATGTCTTGCTCCATTATCGCACATTCCTCCATAGATACCAAGACTACATTAGGGGATTCACTGACGATTATGCTGTAGAACCTTTGGCTACCCAAGCTTATTATCAAAGATTAGCATTATCTCAACGTCATAATTTGAATCAACCTCTTCAGTTTGAGAACGTACCACAACCTTCAATTGAATATTCAACGCGTCCCAATCAGATCCTTCAGTGACCCTCGATCATATTCAAGGATTTCTTACATATGCCTATTTTTACGAGATCTCAACACAACAAAGCAGGAGAAACACCTCAAGAAGAGGGTGAACGAGATAGTCCTCTTTTTAGTGTAAGTCGCAATCCCCTTTTCAGTAACAACAATATGGCTGACAGAGAGGAAAGTTTGATACTTAAGAACAAAAACATGAACAAAACTCCTATAAGTAGTGATGATGAACAAGACGACGAACTTGAACTTAGAGAGGCAGAACAAAATCCCAAGTTTCTTAAAGCCCTTGAAAAGATTATACAACGTGACAAAGAGAAATACTTTCTTTTTCTAGCAGATCAAGGAGCTAAATTGCCTAAAGACTTTGATACTGAGAAATTAAAAACCACCGAGGAAGAGCCATCCCTATCTGAATACGCCTCCTTCAAAAAAGAGTTCAGAGAAATGCAGGGAGAAATCAAAGAGTTACGAGGAGGAACTACAACCAAGAAGTACACTTTGGATGACATATGTCCTTATCCTTTTGATAGAAGTCTCAACATGATTCCATTTCCTAAACACTGTGAAATCCCCAAATTTGATCGTTATAATGGAAAATCAGACCCAGTTGACCATGTTAGAGACTTTCGAAACATGACATTGGAATTTGCCCACGAAGATACATATTTATTGCGATTATTTCCTCGAAGCCTTGGAGTCAACTCTATGGAATGGTTATCTAAGATTACACCTCCTATTCGAACATTTGAGGAACTGATGAATTTGTTCATAAAACAATACTCCTACAACGTTCAACACCAGATCACCATGATTGATCTTTGCAAAGTTACGCAAAAACCTGGGGAATCTTTCACTACCTTTCTTCAAAGATGGAGGAGAATGTTCGCTAGGTACCCCCGTCATGTCCCTGAAAAGGAGAAAATGGTTACTTTCATCAATAGCCTCAACTCAGAAATGAGTTATCGTTTAAATCTACACTGTCCACCTTCCTTTGAGAAATTGATTGAGGATGCCATCACCATCGAAAGTGCTTTGGTCAAAAGAGGGACCATAAAACTTGATAGGGACAACCCTGCCTCATCTAACCATTACAACAATCAGGACAAGTCTAAGTTTTGGACCCGCAACAAGAATGTTGTAAACGATGGTGTTGTAGATGCAAATCATATCACGACTAAGCCATTTACCTTGAACACTCCTCGTAACAATAATTACAACCATGTCAATTCAGTCGCAAATCAAGGAAACAATCATCCCCCTCCAACGAACTATAATCAAGGGACTGCCAACAACCAAAACTACTGGAACAACAACAACAACAACAACACTTCAGGGAATACCTCAAACACGAAACCACAACGCTTTCCATTCTTCTCCAATAAAAGAACTTTTACTCCACTAGGACAATCCTTAGAATCGGCTTTCAAAGAGGTCATGGCAAAGAACGTCCTTATGTTACCCCCACAACGCAATTACGAACCTAATGTAAAACCTCCATCGTGGAACGAAGCCTATTTTTGTGACTACCATAGGTGCAGAGGTCATCATACAAACAACTGTCAAGGTTTGAAACATGCTATTCAAGATCTCATTGACAAGGGCATTATCACAGTAGAAGGACAGCAAAAATCCAACGAAGATCACCAAGCATTTCGAAATCCTCTACCAAATTATCAAAAGGGAGAATCTTCTGACAAAACTGTGAACCAAATTGATGATAATGTAATCCGTCACCTCTATACGGACGATGAGCGAGTCAACGTCATAAAAATCAAAGAGAAAGTAGACAATGGACAAGTAAATGTCACAACAAGAGCACAAGCTAAGGTTGTTTTGAAAGGTACCTCTTCAAAATCCAATGAGACCTCTCCTCAACACCAATACGACTTAGTTAACCAACTTCAAAAAACTCCAGCTCAAATCTCCATTTTTGAACTTCTGAAGATTTCCCCTGCACATAGGGAAATTTTAGATAAAACCCTCGTTGAAACGACTGTATCTACGGATTTGGATGTGAATCGATTTCAAACCATGGTAGGACATTTGTCCTCCCCCACATGCCTTTCATTCTCAGACAAAGATGATGTTTCCCTAACTCATCCCCACAATTCATCATTATACTTAGAGGTCATGATCCACAAATTCCATGTCAAACGTGTTCTAATAGATGGAGGGGCTGGTCTAAATATATGTACTTTGAAGGTGATTCAAGCATTAGGATTTTCCGAAGACTCCATTGATCCTAGAAGGAAGATTACCATTAAAGCCTATGACGATGAGGAGAGAACGTCTAAAGGTCTAATCATGCTACCAATCAGAGTGGGACCTGTTATCAAAAATACCTTTTGCCAAGTTTTAGAGCGAGATCTTGCATACAATATCTTGTTGGGTCATCCTTGGATCCATGAGATGCAAGCTGTTCCGTCCACTTACCACCAATGTCTTAAGTTTCCGTATGATGGACAGGAAATCACTATACCAGCTGATAACTCAAACGCCCAAACTTGTGCCAATGTCAAAGCTCATCAAGATACTTTGGTTCCGAATAATCGAGAAGCACTTGCTGATGCTTCTTCTCAACATGCTACACACGTCAGTCAGTTAACTAAAAGCTTTGACAAGAAACTACAGTTCAAGGAAAGTGGAGTTGGGGAATATTCCCTTTGTCTTGCTAATCTACCTACGTCTCCTCGACCACATGGAAAACCTTCTATTACACCACAACAGATATCAGCAGCATCAACATCAGCACAGGTACAAACAGAGCCCACTACCAAGTTCAATGGACAATTTATCAAAGAAAAATTTCCCATGGGAGATCCTAAGGACATAGCAATTCTAGATTGGCTCTATAAAGATGAAGAGGATGCAATTCTAAACGTCACCTTACCAACAGAACAATATGGGAAAGGATATTCTATCATGCAAAAGATGGGATATGATAATGGTCCTCTTGGAAAGAGAAAAGAAGGCGTAGTTGAGCCTATCCATCTTCCAGGACTTGCGGCATATGATAAAACTGGAATAGGCTATGAGGCTACCCAATCTAAACAATCCCAAGGTAATGTTTTTACACTGCAAGAAGGTTCCGATAAGAATGAAACATGTTTGGTATCAGTCCTGAATTACATTGAAAATAACTCTGACACAGATTCTGCTGAATATGAATGGGATACCATCCATGATAACAAATTTTGGAGAGACAAAGAGGTAGATGTCATACATAAGTATACGCCCGCTTTAATCAAAGGAGAAGGTTCAGGATCCCAACCACAAGAATCTGAACCACAAAGCAACTATGAGTCTAGTGATACTGAGTCAAATTTTAATGAACAAGATTATCAGGAGAATAGTCCCATCATTGACCTATCTCATACCTCGGATCCTACCGATAACTCTGTCTTGACCCTAACCATCACCAATTTTACACAACCGGACGACGTCCTACCATTAATCCATCCTGATCTCATTGACTGGGATCTTACCGAACCTATGGATATACCTATTTTTCCAAACGACGAAGCTATCATAAACTTCCTTTCCACCGATGATGTAAATAATTGTTCCACTAGCGATTTTCGGTATGAAGTCTTTAATCAGGAGAGTGTCAAGTCTCCTAGCTGCAAAAATGAAAATAAAGATAAATGGTCTAGTGGTGAAAACCAGAATCTGGCAGTACTAGATCAAGCAAAAGACAAAATAAAGAGCGTATCAGATGGTGAAAACCTTTTTGAGGCACCATCTGATGGGACTCTTGACACTCTCCCAGAGCACTATCATGAGCAATCATCCATCTTGACTGAGCCTACAAAGGAAATCAATGTCGCAACTACAGATAATCCAAGGATCCTACAGGTAGCTGAATCAATGACAGCTAAAGAAATCCCAGAGTTCATGAATTTTCTCAAGGAAAATCAAGTCAATTTTGCATGGTCATATGCAGATATGCCCGGCCTTGATCCTGATCTCATTATGCATCATTTATCTATCAAATCAGGAGCCAAACCAGTAAAACAAAAACTCAGAAAGATGAATCCTCATATTGCACTATTGGTTAAAGAAGAACTCAAGAAGCTCCTCGATGCAGGTTTTATAAGATCAATTGACTATGCCGAATGGATTTCCAATATTGTACCAGTAGCAAAACCAGACAAACGTGTAAGAGTATGCACTGATTTCAGAGATCTTAACAAAGCTTGCCCAAAGGATGACTTTCCGCTTCCAAGTATCGACACTATAGTTGATCTAACAGCAGGCCATGCCATGTACTCATTAATGGATGGTTTCTCGGGTTACAACCAAATCAAGATTGCACCAGAAGACCAAGAGAAAATAGCTTTCACTTGTCCGTGGGGAACATATTGTTGGAATGTCATGCCTTTCGGCTTGAAAAATGCTGGAGCTACTTATCAAAGAGCTATGACTACGATCTTTCACGACATGATGCACACATTCATGGAAGATTATGTAGATGACATATTGGAAAAATCACACACCAGAGAAGGACACTTGGAGATACTATCTAAAATATTTACCAGATTGGAGAAATTCAAAGTTCGTTTAAACCCTAAGAAATGTGTTTTTGGGGTCACATCTGGAAAACTGTTAGGATATATTGTTTCAGAAAAGGGAATTGAAGTAGATCCTGCTAAAGTTCGCGCAATCATGGAGATGCCTCCCCCAAAGAACATTAGTCAGTTGAGATCCTTACAAGGGCGACTCCAGTCTATCCGCAGATTCATTGCACAATTGGCTGACAAAAGTCTACCATTCACACATCTCCTACATAAGAATGTTCCTTTTAGATGGGATGATAAATGTGAAATGGCATTTCAACAAATCAAGCAGTACCTGATGAATCCACCAGTTCTTGTACCACCAAATCCAGACAAACCATTGATTCTGTATATTGCTACAACCGAGACATCTTTGGGAGCATTATTAGCACAAGAAGACCATGAAGGGAAAGAAAGGGCAATTTATTACATTAGCAGAACATTGACAAGTCATGAGCTTAGTTACACTTTCATTGAGAAGGCTTGTTTGGCAGTCGTCTTCGCTTCACAGAAATTCCGACATTACATGCTAACTCATACAATTAAGCTTGTTTCCAAAATTGATCCACTCAAGTATCTACTAAGTAAAGCATCACTAATAGGAAGGTTAGTAAAATGGATCATGATTTTGAGTGAGTTCGACATCCACTATGTTGATCGCAAAGCAATCAAAGGACAAGTTATCGCGGATCAACTAGCAGACGCTCCTCTCCAAAAAGAGCACCCTTTACACATTGAATTTCCAGATGCTGATGTCTTCACAGCAAACTTTAAGCAGCCATGGTCCTTATACTTTGATGGTTCTTTTACTCAACATGGCTCGGGGGCAGGCATTCTCTTCATCACCCCTCAAGGGCATACCATTCCTAGGTCCTATAGGTTAATGTTTCCATGCACCAATAACATAGCCGAATATGAAGCACTGATCACTGGACTAAAAACAGCATTGGAATGGAGGATTACCGAGCTACAAGTTTATGGTGACTCACAACTAGTCATTAATCAAATCAATGATGACTATCAGACTAAAGATGACAAGTTGTTACCATACAAGAAGATGATTGATGACTTCAAGAAGTATTTTGTGGACATTCAGTTCACACAAATTTTGAGGATTAACAACAAAGCGGCCGACGCTATGGCTACGATCGCCTCATTGATACAACTCCCAGACAAACAGACTCGCTATGAATTTCTGGTGGAACAATTATTTACACCTGCCTATGACACACCTGAAAGCCAAATTATCTGCCACCTAGTAGGATCCGATTCACCCTGGTATGGCAAGATTTATGCATACCTAAAAGATGATATATTACCACCTGACTTGTCCCGCAACCAAAAATGTAACTTTATCCGACAATCCTCTCAATATACCCTTATCGCTGATACCCTTTATCGCTGTGGTCTTGATGGTACTTTACTTCGATGTCTTGAACGTGACGAATCCGAAAAAGCTTTACAAGAAGTTCATGGGGGCATTTGTGGTACTCATTCGAGTGGACTAACCTTATCCAAAAAATTGATCAGAATGGGTTACTACTGGCCTACAATGGAAAGGGAATCATTTACCTTTGCTAAAACATGCTCAAAATGTCAGATTCATGGGAATCTTATTCATGCTCCTGCACAAGAACTTCATTTGTTTACACCCACCTGGCCATTCTCTCAATGGGGGTTAGATTTAGTGGGAAAAATTCATCCTTCTTCTTCAAATGGGCATAAGTTCATCATCACAGCAATGGAATATTTCACTAAGTGGATTGAGGCAGTACCTCTCTCTAAAGTCACTGGAAAATAGATCTCATCCTTCATACTCAACTACATTATTTGTCGATATGGTATTCCTAATGCCATTATTACAGATAATGGCCGACCATTCAAAAATTAGGATGTTGATGAACTTTGTGAAAGATTCCATATTCAGCACAGATATTCCATGCCTTACTATCCTCAAGGGAATGGCCAAGCAGAGGCCTCAAACAAAACCATACTAAAGATTTTGAAGAAGACTATCAATGAATCAGGGAAGGATTGGCATGTTCAACTCAATCCCGCCTTGTGGGCTTACAGAACTAGTGTCTGAACGCTAACAGGAGCAACACCTTTTGCCCTCGTCTATGGAGCAGAAGCCATACTGCCTTTAGAGGTAGAAATACCTTCATTAAGAGCATCACTGAAAGGTCTCATAACAGATGAGGACTACAGAGTTTCCCGACTCCAAGAGTTAGAACTTTTAGATGAAAAGAGACAAAGAGCAACAGACCATTTAAAAGCATATCAACAGATGATGTCTCGCAGCTATAATCATAAAGTCAAGCCACGTACATTTCAGGTGGGTGATCTAGTTCTGAAAGAGAACCCGCGTAATCAACAAGACAGAGAAAAGAAAGGAAAGTTTGAACCAAATTGGTTAGGCCCTTATGTGGTTATTGCAGTCTACGGATCAGGAGCATACAAGTTATCAACGCCAGAAGGAGACCTATTGGATGAACCCATCAACAGTATACATCTTAAGAAGTATTATGTTTAAGTCAGAAAAAGTCCCTGAAGAATACAAAACAGCAGAAAAAGTCCTGAAGAAATACAAAAACAGCAGAAAAAGTCCTGAAGATATACAAAAACAGCGAGAAAAGTCGAAGATATACAAAAAAGCGGAAAAGTCACGAAGAAATACAAAAGCAACGAGAAAAGTCTAGAAGTACAAAAAGCGAGAAAAAGTCCTAAAGAAATACAAAAACAGCAGAAAAAGTCCCAGAATACAAAACAGCTAAAAGTCACGAAAAATCCAAAAAATATCAAAACATTTCAAAATACAAAAAATCAAAAGAGAATGCCATAGGGTGAAAACACGGCAAGCAGGCAGTCTATTGGCAGAAAAAAAAAAAAATTTATAAAAAAAAAATGCAATAAATCTGAGATGAAAATCTGGCAAACAGACGCTATATGTATCTCTCCATCTATTAGTTCCTATTTTGCACCTTATCTTTTCAAAGCTTCTTTTTTTTGCATCTTTTTCTGCATCTTGAGGTCATTAATCGCACCATCCTGCCGCCATTTGCCTAGAGAGTTAAAACGTCTTACCATGGCTTGATCGTTTGTACATATTCCTTTCCACTAGTTGTGTCAATCAACAAGGCAAAAACTCAACTGGGGGCACTTAACTTTCAGAGCATACCAAAACAGCTAGACCATGACATAGCAATACGAGCATACCAACAAACAACAAACTCCTTTGTCAATGTTATCCGATCATGACACACTTTTCAGCAAGATATCATATCATTTGTCTATTGGATGATCCAAATATCTGAATAATGTATGCATTAACAGTATTACATGTTTGATTAAAAGTTGTTTGATTTTCGATATCATTACTCGGGAGCATACTCAATGATGTACTGCACTAGAGTAGCAAGGAACGAGAATGATTTTTCTTTGTCTGCTGTCTTGAGGTTAACAACCCAATCTAATGCAAATATGTCAAAGGACATGACGCTCAAAGCAAATATCATCGATGACAGTTCCACATTTGCATCAGAACGGTGGTTAATCTTTGTCTGTTTATGCAAGAAATGCTCAGGTCATCTCGGTTCAATTATACCTCGATGCTTGTGTTCGCTTGCTATATCAAAATTCATGAAAGTTGTACTCTGGTCATCATTGGCGCTAATTTCCCCTCTGATGCTTGTACATACTCCCAATATTTTAAATGTTCTATGATGATTCAAGAAGGCTTATAACAGGCTCAACAAACTGGTTAGTTTCATATAGTTGCATGTTCATTAGATCATTGTATACATCTGCATATTGGATTCATATCCGTATTTTGAAGGGCTGAATGAAGGTATTCAAACGGTTGTTATTAAGTTTTGACCTTTTCGTCGAGGACATTTGGACATTTAATTCATTGCATTCATTCATTTCATATCATCTTATCATTCTTCATTCATTTATCATTTTATCATTTCATATCATTACCATTAATATTTCCTTACCATTTACCATTTATCATTTCATTTTTCATTATCATTTATTCTTTATCATCCATTTATCATTTATCATTTCATTCATCATTTATTCTTTATCATCCCTTTACCATTTTTTCATTTCATTTTTCATTATCATTTACCATTTATCATTCCATTATTCATTTACCGTTTCATCATTCATTTCTCATTTTATCATCTCATACCGTTGCATTACCATCCACATTTATCATTTTATTATCATGTTACCATTTTACATATCATTTTACCATATTACCATTCATACCACATTCATTTTCTACCATATCACGATGCATTTCATACATGGAAAATTCAAAAAGAAATTAACATCTCACATATATACATACATCATCACAAAATCATTGCATACACATCATAATCACTGGATCATCCTGCATTATATGGATTAGTCCGCACATGTAATAAAAGCATATCAAAATCCATCTCATAACATACATGCATAAACATCATATCCATATCATATCATAAATGCACAAACATAACATCATCCAAAATACCGCCACTGCATATCATCACTCATCAAAATAATACAAATGTCCAAATGTCCAATGAAACTAATAAAAGGTCAGAACATAAATACATCATACATGATCAAAACATAGTATACATAATGAATCAAGCCCCAAAATGGCTAACTAGTCGATGCCCCTGACGGAGCTGGTCCAGAAGGAGGTGGCCTGCCGCTGGTCCCTGCATCAGGATCCCGTCGAGGCCCGGTAACCTCTCTGCCGTGTGTCGATGTCCGGGATCAGGTCCTCGTCCGGCTGTGTGATCTGGGATATGGCTCTCGCCGCTCAGGAGGGCATAGCTCCTCGTAACGAACTCTGTAGTACTCTGCCTCTCTGGCTGCCTCGAATCCCTCTGCAATGGCCTCTCGGGGATGTACTCTATAATGGTACCATCAACCTCAGGCACACCTCAGCCTCCTGCCTCCGGTTAAAGGTATCCTCTCGCTACTAACTGTACCCTCGAGGATCCGGGGCGCATCCGAACCTCGACTACTGCCCTGAGCCTATGCTTGAGCTTGTGCTCGTGGGGCGTGCTCAGAATTCACACTATCATGCTCGCCTGCACCAACCGACTCAAGCCGGGGGTTTCACCTAAAGGTCTGCACCTGACCCTGCAATGCATCTATCTGTGCCTGCTGGGACGAGGATGTCACCCTAATCACCGTCTGTGGCCTGGCACCGATCTGGACCGCCGAGGAATCTGTACTCTGCCGAGACTGTCTAGTATCTCGCCTCTGCCATCCCCGTCATCTCCATCATCTTCGCCCTCTGAGTTGCTCTCTCCTCCCCAGCTCCACTCTCCTCGCTCTCCTCTCCCTCCTCCCCAGCCTCCACTCTCTCACTCTCCTCTCTCCTCCTCCTCCTCCACCCATAGCCTGCTCCCCTCCACCCATAGCCTGCTCTCCACCTGCCACACCTCCCTGTATCCCTGCTCCTGGCTGTGGGACTGCTCTGATAGCCCGTGCCTCATCTGGCACTGTGAACCGTGGAAAAGGATGAGTATGAAAGTACTGCGCGTAGTTATCTGTCATCCCTGCATCCAATACGTCTGGCCTGTCCACCCATACCTCGGGCTGTAAAGACGTGTACTCTGTGTAGGCTGCCTGGTAGGGAATGCATGGCCCCCATCCTACATCCCCCTTGTGCCGCCCATAATGAGCAACGCCCTGGGGCATCCCCTGCATAAAACCAAACTGTCTCAGAACCCGTAGTGCTAGAAACCTCTTAATAATAAAGGGCATCCGCCCTATCAGGTATCGCGGCCTGCACACAAACGACATCTATAACTGATTCGTCGCCCATGCCTCGTAGTCTGTGTAGGGCCTCCATATCACTGCATCCACATCATCTAGCACTCGCTGCCAGTACTCTACCTTGCCCAGCCTTTGCTGGACAACTGCACCAGAATACGCATATACGTACGACCTCCCTACTGGTCTCGCCCTAGTACACAATGGTCTCATGACAGCAATGTGCTCCCACGCCCAGATCTGCAATAATGTAACTCCACTCGCCAGGCTAGTGGATCCTTTGTATATAATCCGATGAAGGTCATGATACATATCCGCCAAGACGCAACTCCCCCAAGCAAATCTCTGCGACTGAGTGATCATCCACTCTAGCATCCTCCCCCACCCCACGGCAAATCCCTTGGACCGATGGTCCGGTCCAAGGAAACCTCCAACAAATGCTGCCAATACCGCTACTAGAGCTGGATACCTGCTGAAGTCATCCCAGTCTATCCAGTACCCATAGATACCGAGATTGCCACATACCCGCTGTAATGCCTCTGTCCCACCGATCTCCTTGTGGTAATAAACCACAAGGGCTCCAACCACCAGAATCCCCAGAATCTGATACACGTCCTCTGGTGTCACACTCATCTCACCCGTCGGCAGGTGGAAGGTGTTATACTCGGAATGCCATCTCTCGGCCAAGGCCGTCAACAGTCCCCTGTTGGCCCGAATACCTCGCGGCATGGTCAACAGTGGCCCCAATCCATAATCTGCAATCACCTGTAACTCGACCGGTGTCAACTCTCCTATCCGCTCCCAGCACAAGGGGAACCGCTCTCTGATCTGGAGGCTTTTGAAAGCCTCCTATTTTGTCCAAAAACATCACAACACCCAACATAACATATCAATAATCTATATCAAGTGCTACATCAATCTATCAGCATGACTAATCAATCTACTCTATCATCATTTACTATTTGTTTTTCTTTTCAGGAAAGCAAATTTATCAACACATATCCTTTTCTGTTTGTATTTCAATCATGGATGCAAATTTAAATCTCTATTTTACTATTTGTTTTCTATCGCAGAAAGCAAATTTATCACAACGTTTACTCTTTGTTTTTCAATCACGAGAAGCAAAGTTATCAAATTCAAATCAATCAATTTCTCATCTACTCTTTGTTTTTCAATCGCGGAAAGCAAAGTTATCAGTTCTCTATTCAAATTTCTATCCTATCAACATGATGACCGACAATTTATCTATCTATTGACTAAAGAAGCAATTTTTATCACTATTTTTTTCAACAAACGACTATTCTGGGGAAAATTTCCTAAATGCGCAACTCTGTTACTCATATGCGCTAAAAACCCATATGTGCCAATTTTTTTCTCAAAAGCGCAACACTGTTTCCTAAATGCGCTAAAACTCTGAATGCGCAACTTTGTACCTCAGATGTGCTATTCTATCTATCAAATGCGCGACTCTAACATTTTTGGACCAAACCCTAAATGCGCCGTTCTGTGCCCTAGATGCGCTAAATCTCTGACCTAGCCTATTTCGACCTATATGCTCAACTTTATCTGTCGGATGCGCTAAACGATCAGTTTGTGACTTGTTGCTAGATGCGCTACGGAAGACCCTAGATGCGCTACACTATTTGTCGAATGCGGTAAAACTATACCTAAATGCGCTAAAACGTTCCAAAAAAATTGCAGTCCGACTTTAAATCAATTCAATATCGATCAAAAATGCAAAATTTGACAACTTAAAGGTTTCGAATCACTCACCAGTGGTCCATACGCTGCTGGTCTCTGATACCGTCGCGCTCGCTCGAACCTATGTCTGTGCATGGGGATCACCATTTCGCTAAGTCACTCTCAGAGCTCAAAATTCACTGTAGCAACAGGGTGAAAATGACACCTCATTTTACCCCTTTTACCTTATAAGGGTCTTTTCAGGATGGGCAGTAGTGGCATTTCCCATTTTTTTTATCTTCTTTTTTCACTGGGGCATCAACCACATTATCTATCAGGAGCTAAATCATTGTTCCTCAATCCTTATCAATTTCTTCTTCCGTGATTTATCTCCCGAGGGGGCATCATCAATATCGAAAATCAGAAACATATCAGGGGCAAAATTTTTTTATTTTTCTTTGAAGCAATGCGTTTCACACATCACTTCAAAGAGGGGCAAAATGTATACGCATAAAAATGGTCATGTATATAATCCTGGCAATTAATTAAATATTTATTATTTAATTAATTTTCTAAAGTCCTCTACATATGATTAAATTTAATTAATTTAATTATATTGTTCATTCATCTTATTTCTCTTCCATAATTAAATAAATTTATTTTATTTAATTATTTTCATATGTCCTCTTAATTAATTAAATAAATACATTCTATTTATTTAAATTAATTATCACTGTTTGAATTTAAATTAAATCTTTTGATTTAATTAAGTTTAAATATTTCCCCTTTCTTCTATTTTAATTCTTCTTCTAATTAATTAAATGTTTCATTTAATTAATTTCATAAAAGTGATTTAATTAAATAAATTTTATTTAATTAAAAATATCTTATGTTTTCTTTCCAATCCAAAATTAGGTATTTTAACCTAATTGTGCAATCTTCTCATATCATAATTAAATATTTAATTATGAGATATTTTGCTTTTTTTAATAAAACATGATTAAAACTCTTTTCTTATCACAAACTTTCTTCTGCTTTTAAAAGCTTAATTAAATATTTTTATTTAATTAAGAAAAGTTGAATGTCCTCCACAAATAAATAATTGAATTTTTAAATTCATTTATTTATCAGCTTTTAATCTTTCTTTTTTTCTTATCTTCTCTTTTTTTTCCTCTTTCATAATAAAATAGAAAAATCTGTTTCTAGGGTTCTTCTATTTTCTCCTTCAATTTCATATATCTTCAGCCGTTTGATCTGCCAGGAATTATCACAACCGTCAATCGAGACAGCCAATCAGAATCATTTAGAAAGTCCTATAAATATCTGTGTGAATCAAACATTGGTAAGAGGCAATTAAGTAGAGTTTATGCATTTAATTCATTTAGTATTCATTTATCATAGCATCATGTTTATTTCAAGTTTCTTAGCTAAAATCATTATCATAGCTTAATCATGCATTCATATCATAGCAAAATCTCGTTCTTTAGGAAGACAGTTTGTTGAGCCTAGCCACTAATCTGAGAACACAAGGTTGGAATCTACAAAAACACTAAAGATAGAGGACGATAGGACGACAACGGAAACAGGATACTGAGTTTGCACTTCTCTATTCCTTTTATATTTCTATTTTTATTATAATGTTCTATTGGTGTGTTTGAACTGGTTCTAATTCGTTTATGCACTTAATTTTCACACACACAATATGTAAGAATAGAAACTGTAGAAAATTGAATTTAGTTTCTAAAATACTAGGTTTTTTTTTTTAAATCTATTTGGTAAAAATTTGAAATTTCAATGCAGTAGCGCTTAAATTTCAGAGAAAAAATAAGTAGGTGTCTTTTTGACCACCTTAACCACAATAATATCATAATATTTTTTTTTAATATTTTAGATATAAGTAGAGGACTCATGTCTCGATGTGATGCATATTTTTTTGTAATTTTTTTCCAAGTAAATAATTAATTATGAATTTTTTATTACAACTTTTAAAAATATAAAAAATCGTATGTCTAACCACCTTAACTTGGTCAAAACTTCATGAAATTCATTTTTTGTTTTTAATCTTATAGTATGCAAAGTATAGAATGTGACACATGTTTTGGATTCAAAAAATGTGAAACTATTTGAAAGCTATAGATGTTTTTCAATCACCCTATCAATCAATACTTTAGTAGTAATTCAAATAGAAAATGAATAATAATTATTTATTAAATTCAAAGTAAAGAATAATTTATATTGGTGGAAAGCTAAGAATCTCCTTTAAAAACCCTTCTCATTTTATCAATTTTGGGTAAAAAAAAAAGTCATCAGCCACATACCCATCATATCACCACTTTTTGGCCAATCATGATCCTACAAATACCCATATCATAGTGTAGGTCATGAAACCACCTTTCCAATGAGTATATGAAGTCAAAAAATAAACAACATGAATGAAATTTATTCCCTCTAGAAAAACCTGCACAATTAGGCTTATAGGCTGAGCTAGTGTTGCCCCTTTGGTGGCCCACTAGTGGTCCATTGGTGGAAGTTGCCCCACCTAGGTGATGCCACCTGTAGGGTGGTGTGAACCCACCAAAATTATCAAAGTAGTTCAATTTTTCTAATATTTAAAAAAATTCATCGATGACATTTTCTTTTCAATATGGTAGATTTATTTAAGGTGGGTGAGTCTCTCATTGCATGTTAAGTTAGATCTTGCATTGAATTAAAATCTCATTAGGGTTACTTCTTTTGCATTGAAATCTTTCATATCATATAGCTTTTAGATTTGAATTTTTTTGCATCTCTCTAAATCTAAAAATTACAAAAAAAAATTAGTCATTTTGCATGTCATTTAGACCTCATACAATTGCATTTGAAAATTAAAAAAAAATTGCATTTCAAATTAGGCCTTGCATTTCATCTTGTCAAATTGCATTTTTACATTGAATTTCTAGAAAATATGAAGCTGAAGCTCATTGTCTCAAACCTAGAACTAAAAGATATAACTAAGAGCTTAAAAATCATTTAAAAATAGTTTAAAAATACCTAACCAAGATCCATTCACCTTTATTGGCGAATAAGTCCCTAATCAAGTCTAATCTAAACCTTTTGGCAATTGAAAAAGCATCAAAATTCACTCTGAAATCCACTAAAAAAGTTGAGAAACACCTAACCAAGACCCATTTTCCTTTACTATAAAATGAGTCCCTACTAGCTACCGCTTTGCATTTTTAGGACATTAAAATTTCAAATTTTAGCTTTTGTTTGGTGTTGTTACCTTTCTATTTTAGTTTCATAATTTGTTGTTTCATCAATTTCATTGCATTTAGCTTAAATTGCTTCATTTTCTAAAGCGCATTGTTAAAAGTTCAAAATTGCATCAAAACATTTCATTTTCAACTTATTTCATTTTGTAATCAGTAAATTTCATTGCTCAAACTCTAAAAATTTCATTTCATTCTATGTTGTTTCATTTCCCCTTTGCTATTCTAGGGTTTACACGTTGGAGTTGTAAAACTTGTATGAGCCTTACAACTTGGTGTCCTATTCACAATACTATTATAAGATGTATTTCAAGGCTCATTTCATGCCGTGATATCTCACTTGTCATGGATCTTGGGTTTCCTAAGTCTCTTTCTGATAGTGTTGAGAATCAACCCTCCATGGCTTACGAATAGTTTGCATACTTCATTTCTCATGACTTCACCTCCTACAACCAATGTTCCTCTTGTTACCAATACTTTCCCTACCATTGCCACTTCCGCTCAGCCCTTGGGTTCTACTCAAAGCCAAGTTGGAATTCCAATCCCATCCTCCATAATACCAATATCCATTCCTACATACACCAGTACACAACCTACAACAACATTCCAACCTACAACAAAATTCCAACCTACAACAACATTCCAACCTACAACAATATTCCAACCCATAACTACCATTCAACCAACCACAAAATTCATACCTACTAGCACCGTGTACACTTCCATAGGTATTCCCATAGGAAATGCTTTAAACACAATAATACCTCAACAATCCACCTTCAATAACCTACAATTCACTAGCCCTACCCATACATACACTACACTGCCTTATTCCCCTCAACCTTATAACTAGAATGACCCTCTCATTAACTCGCTTTTGCAAACCATGACATCCCTTCAACAACAAGTGGCAACATTACAACCGGCAATAATGGTCAATCGTTGCAATACATCAAGTCCACCCCATTTTCCCTCAACATATTAAGAGCACAAATGCCACATGGTATAGAGGTCCCTCACTTTGAGAAATATGGTGGGAAAGGAGATCCTGTAAGCCATGTTTCCACCTTCACAACCTTTTGTAGTAATTTCATCTTTGAGGATAAAATGTTGGCTAAGATATTCCCTAAATCTTTGAAGGATATTGCTCTAGAGTGGTTTTCATCTTTACCAAAAAATTCAGTTAGTTCATTTAATGAACTCATTGATTCCTTTTACAACCACATCCATATTCACATGGTTCCCAAGATGAACCTTGCTAATTTAATGACATGAAAGAAAAAAGAGGATGAGAAAATGACTGATTTCATAGGAAGATACCAAACACTTTATTCCCAAGTAAACATTAAGATTCCTGATGTCGACCTTCAAAGAATGTTCAAATGTTGCCAACATACAAGATAAACTCCAAAGAAAACTTGAAATGTTGAGTTTTCCATCCTTCACATAGTTATGTATAGTGCTTCATGACCATCGAAACTTGATTGGTGGTTGTGATGTGAAAAATCCCCCTAGTTGTCCTAAAAAATTTGAATCCACAACTCAAAATATTTATCGACCATTCAAGAAACAAAATAAAGGAATTTTACAATTAAATCCCCCTTAAACAAGCCAACAAAATAGTAATCAAGTGGTTGCTATAGAAAAAGACAATTCCTTTTGGGGATAGGGAGAGATAATTCACCCCTTTAACTGATACCCTTCACAATATCATGTTGCAACTTATTGACAAAAGCATGCTTACCTTACCTCCTATTAGAGAATGTGATCTTACTATACCATTTCCTAAAGGATTTTGAAAAAATTATTATTTTCATTACCATCAAACAAATGGACATAGTACAAAATACTCTAAGTGTCTTAAACATCTTGTGCAAGACCTTATTGATTCTAATCACTTACAAATCAGAGGTGTGAATGATCATGGTAATAAGTTTGTAGCTCCTCATAATAAAAAGTTTCAAATCTTTACAAATCCTATTCCTAAGCACAATATTTCATTTGTCAAAGCTAGTGAAACAAAGAATGATGTGATGAATGTTGAAATGAATGATGACAATATGAATACCATTGAACAACATCCCATAAATGAAGTGATAGCATTTATCAAAGATAAACCTCGTAAGGGCTTGACTAGACAACCTCTTGACATTGCTTTCTCACAAAATCACATACCTAAATGTGCACCTGATGGTCCTCTTTACATAGTGAGCCGAATCAATAATAAGCCCACTAATGGGATATTGATTGATCCCATCTATGGAGAGAATGTGATCAGAGAAGAATTCTTATATGTGCATGAGCTATATGAGTATGTGCAGGATCATCATGGAAAAAATAGGCCCTTAAGTGGCAAAAAAATCAGAAAAATCAGTGTTAGGAAATTTGACGTAAAAATTTGATTAAGTTATCTATATTATTTCAAAAATATGTTAGAATAGAATTTGTAGCAAATTGAATATAGTTTCTAAACTACTAGGTTTTTTTTTTTTTAAATCAATTTGGTGAAAATTTGAAATTTCAATGTAGTAGTACTTAAGTTTTAGGGAAAAAATAAGAAGTAGGTGTCTCTCTAACCAACCACAATAAAATGATAATATTTTTTATGAGATCATTTTATATATAAGTGGAGGAATCATGTATCAATGTGATGCATATGTTTTTGTAATTTTTTTCCAAGCAAATAATTAATTATGAATTTTTTATTAAAACTTTTAAAAAATATAAAGACTAGTATGTTTGACCACCTTAACTTGGCCAAAACTTCATGATTTTTTTTAATCCTATAGTATGCAAAGCATAGAATGTGATGCATGTTTCCGATTCAAAAAATGTGATATCATTTGAAAGCTATAGATGTTTTTTAATCATCCTATCAATTAGGACTTTAGTCATAATTCAAATAGAAAATGAATAATAATAATTTATTAAATTCAAAGTAAAGCATAATTTATATTGGTGGAAAACTAAGAATCTCCTTTAAAAACCATTTTTGTTTCATCAATTTTGGGTAAAAAAAGTCATTAGCCACATACCCATCATATTGCCACTTTTTGGCCCATTATGATCCTGCACATACCCATATCAAGAAACATATGATAACTCGGAAGCATGGATTTAGACACATAACTAATTTTCTTTCCCTATGATAGGATTGATAGATCTTCCTTTAAAAGTGAGACCAAAAACATTAACAATATTGATCATTCTCCATCATCCCACAATCAAAACAATTTTGTGTGAAGCTAGGCTATACATGGCTTCATTGCATGAATGTTGTCCCTTCGGTTGTGCATAAATGTCTAAAGTTTCCATTTGAAAATGAAATATTCACTCTACATCATAGCGGATTTCATCCTACCTCAAAAAAAGTGAATTTTTCACTAGATTACTTTTGGTCTGAGCCTATGGAATTGTAGCATAGAAAAAAGTACCCCTTGCTTGTTATGAGAATAATTAATGGTAAATTGGATTTAACGTCACCTTGGTCTAGTGTTGTGAGGTGTTCTACACATCCATATTAGGTCTTGGACCCTTGCAAACTAAATAAAATGCATTTATTAATGCCTTGTAAAGGTTTTGTAAAGAGTTGTAAATGACTTTCACATTTTTCTAGACTTTTAGGGTATGTGCAGGATCATGATGAGCCAAAAAGTGGCAATATGTTGGGTATGTGTAACGACTATTTGTTTACCCAAAATTGATGAAAAGAAAAGGATTTTTAAAGGAGACTCTCAGCTTTCCACCGATATAAATTATGCTTTACTTTGAATTTAATAAGTAATTATTATTCATTTTCTATTCAAATTATGACTAAAGTCCTGATTGATAGGTTGATTGAAAAACATCTATAGCTTTCAAATAGTATCACATTTTTGAATCTAAAATATGTAACATTCTATGCTTTGCATACTATAGGATTAGAAAAAAAATAATTTCATGAAGTTTTGGCCAAGTTAAGGTGGTCAGACATGCGATTTGTTTATATTTTTTTAAAAAAATTAATAAGAAAATCATAATTAATTATTTACTTGGAAAAAAATTACAAAAAAATATCCATCACATTAGGGAATGAATCATATACTCATATCTAAAATCTTATAAAAAAATATTATCATTTTATTGTGGTTAGGGTGGTCAGACAAACACCTACTTCTTGTTTTTTCCTTGAAATTTAAGTACCATTGCATTGATATTTCCAATTTTCACCAAATAGATTTTTCTTTTAAAACAAACCTAGTAGTTTAGAAACTACATTCAATTTTCTATAGATTCTATTCTTACTTGTTTTTTAAATAATACAGATAACTTATGGGTATATCAGGATCATAATGGAAAAAATAGGGCCTTAAGTGGCAAAAAATTTAGAAAAATCAGAGTTAGGTAGTTGACTTGACATAAAAAATTGAATAAATTATCTGTATTATTTCAAAAATGTGTAAGAATAGAATATGTAGAAAATTGAATGTACTTTCTAAACTACTAGGTATGTTTAAAAAAAAAAGAAAATCCATTTAGTGAAAAATTGAAATTTCAATGCAATGGTATTTAAATTTCAGGGAAAAAATAAGTAGGTGTCTGTCTGACCACCCTAACCACAATAAAATGATAATATTTTTTTATAAGACTTTAGATATGAGTAGAGGACTCATGCCCTGATGTGATGCATATTTCTTTGTAATTTTTCCAAGTAAATAATTAATTATGAATTTTTTATTACAACCTCATAAAAAATATAAAAACTCGTATGTTTGACCACCTTAACTTGGTCAAAAATTCATGAAATTCATTTTATATTTTTTTAATCCTATAGTATGCGAAGCATAGAATGTGATGCATGTTTTGGATTCAAAAAATGTGACATTGTTTGAAAGCTATAGATGTTTTTCAATCAACCTATCAATCAGGACTTTAGTCATAATTTGAATAGAAAATGAATAATAATTATTAAATTCAAAGTAAAGCATAATTTATATCGCTGGAAAGCTAAGAATCTCTCTTAAAAACCCTTTTTATTTCATCAATTTTGGGTTAAAAAATAGTCGTTAGCCACATACCCATCATATTGCCACTTTTTGGCCCATCATGATCCTGCACATACCCTTATTCAAATTTTTACATCAAGTTTCCTAACTCTGATTTTTCTAAATTTTTTACCAATTAAGGGCCTACTTTTTCTATGATGATCTTGCACATACCCTTTATTAAGAATTTAGTTCTAATGGACCTAGTTTTTCCTTAATTCAATATTGTAAAATGTATTTAATTACATTCTCACATTAATCTAGAAGGCTTGCAAATTAAATTAAATTTTAATCTAGTGTTATATTTTTTACACATTCACATTGGATGTTGTGCCTTTCTAGGCTATGTGGACCTCATTATAATATTGTAAAGTGTATTTAATCACACTTTTACATTGAATTTTATGTCCCTATCCCTAATTACCCTTTACATCATCATTAATAGGCCCCTATGACCCCATATTGTGCATCCTGAGGCTTATGTTGATCAAAGACCTAATAAAATCAACATATAAACTTGATTTCTTCACTCCTCAACATCCCAGCTGGAAAAAGAGCCACTGTGTGACCCATTCACCACTTTGGGTGAATGAGTCCCATCTAGGTGGGACTAAGTCGCCCAGCTTGGCAAATGAGTCCCAATTGGGCCATTTTCGAGGTTTGAGTGGGAAAAAAATAGGTTTTAAGTTTAATTTTCTTCAATGTAAACTTTGGGGATCAAATTAATGGGAATTTTAGGTGGATTTCCTATATAATCAAGCTTTTAAACCCTAATTCATTATTCATTCATCATTCATTATCCACCTCAAGTCAAGCAAGCTAGGGTTTTAGCATTTTAAGTCATCAAGATAGTTTTCTAAGGCATTCAAGGGCATATTCTTCATCCATTATTGTAGAAATTCAAGATATATCATCTTGGAAAGTATCTAATTGATTTATTTCATGCTTCATTATCTTGTTTCATTATTTTTGTTTAATCACCTAAAAAGGGGTGTGACCAAGGCAAACCCCCATTCCCTAACAGTCAACATTTCTCTCTCCTTCTTTGTGTGGTTTCATATTTAGGTACTTTGAAGGCTTGGATATCATTGAAGAATAAGTTGAAAACTTGTTGAAGTTACAATCTCCTTATTGGATAGGGAAAAATATCCACAAAAAGTCACTTACAATGTTGAAAATCAAAGTTTCAGGTCCAGACACCTAGAGGAATAGAAAGAGTAGACTGGGAGCTTCCAATTCCACTTTTGAGTTTTCATAAAAGCCAAAGTGGTCTCATATGCCATTTTTGGCATATGAGTCCTATTGTACATGTTTTTCAAAAATATTTGTAGATTTAGATACCCATTTTCCCAAAACAAGCTTTAGTACAGTTTTCTAGTTCTGGGACTGATTTGCCCAAAATGGCGAATGACTCCTAGTAGGTAAAAAATTTAGGATCAACAACATTTATAGTACTCATTCCATCCTCTACAAGTTTTGAAGTGCACACTATAAATATTGTAAGTTTATGTTTCAGTTTTTTTGCATTTCTAGGTCATTTTGCATCACATTGTGTTTTTGAACATTTCATGTTTCCCAAGCTTGCACTTGGTGGTGAACCCCATTTCTTGTTTTCATTAATTTCCAAGGACATCTTGTAGTCATATCTCTCATATCATTCATTTTTTTGAGGTCTCTAATATATTCTTGAATGTGAACATTAGGAAATTGGATCCCTCTTCCTTCATTCCCCTTTTGTGTGAACAAGGAAATTGTGCATCCTTTTTCAGTGTCCACATTTTGGTGAACCCAAATTTCAAATACTTTATTTTCTAATTTGGATACCATCATTAACCTAGAACTAGCTTGCATTAACTTTGCATTAGGGTTTGCATTGATTAATTTTCATTCTAGGTGATAGAGTTTCAAAAAAAAATTGTGAAGTCTCGAGCAAGTCTTGTTTGGGTCACAATTGTAAGCTTATGCATCCATGGTTGGATTAGGGTTTTGGTCTAGAAACCATCATTTTTCAGTTTTTTATTATTAACCATTGGGCATTTTAATTCTATGTTGACTTGTTGCATCCAGTTGCCAGTCACTTAATTCACCATTTGAGTCATTGTGTGCATGTTTTCACTAGCCCATTCTGCTTAGGTTCACTGGTTTCCACAAGCTTTATCATGGTTTTAAATCATCCCAAAGTCTAGCCAAATATTTTACAGTAGGAAAATATGTTCAAGTTTCATTCTAAGGGTTGAGTTTCATTGGCCTAGTCCACAACCCCCTTTTAAAAACATCTTTTTGCACATGGGAAATATCTATCCAATCAAGTAGTTCTCCACCATTGAAGTTATTTCAACCGATGGGTTTATTTCTATGACAAGATATGACCAGGTTCTCCTCTTGCATTGCTTATAACCCAAGTTCTTCAAACTGTTGGCTCCACTTTAGCGATGAGTGATGAGCATGGCGGTGTGTTGTGTCACCCATTAGTGAATTTTAAAGGTTCTTCTAATTTTGGCAACGAGTGATGGGAGGGGAGACTGAATAGTACGGTGTCCATGTCTTGGGTTCACATTTCATTGTTTCCTTTTCCCATCACTAAATAATTTTCTAACTTCAAATTCATTTATGCGATGAGTGATGGCTTAGGTTATTTGGAGACATCACTAGAAGATCTTCATTGCCGAAATTCTCAAGAAGGTCTAATCATCTATGGTGACGAACGATGGGTTTTTGTCCAAGAATATTCCCTTTGAATATGATTTTCTACTCATCACTAAAGATGGAAGGAAATTTCAAAGAACTTCTATGACAATGGGAAAGTTGCAAATGATATTGCCTAGATGTGGATGGTTGTGTGGAAGCTTTAAAAGCACCTCATTACTGTTTCTAAGTATGGACAAAAAGGAAAATGGAAATGCTTAATGGGACTCATTGTTCGAGTTTTAACTTGAAAATGATCAATGGCCAGGATACGACATGTAGTGATTTATTTTCTATTCACTAGAGTGAGCCAGGGTGGTCATTAAATGCCATGCACTCTAATTCTTTTATTTAATGAGGATCTCCTATAGTTCATCTCATCATCTGCAATTATCAAGGTTCTAAAATAATTGCTATGTGTTTGAAAATGTGCCTCAAACTTATTGACATGAAACTCCTAAAAGAGAAAAATTGGTGAGATCCTCAAAATGTCTTCTCGACTAGCAGCTGTGTTCATAAGATCAAATTCGTTGAGACTTTGGTTTTATCTTGCCAACGGGTTGGTTCCTAGTGGTCATCGAGGAGACTCTTAGTGACAATGGAATATCAGGGTGACTATCAAACACATTCCAACTGTGTTAGTCCCACTGATAGCTTTATTCATATTGGACATCAGGGAGACTCTCAGACTCTTTCTAAAAGTGTCAGTCTTGCCAATGGTTCTCCTCTAACTGGTGGGTATACTTTCGGTATGAGCTCTTGCTAAGAGTGTTGGTCTCACCGATAGGTCTGTGTTTGGTGAGAACTCTTGCTGATGGATGTGGTCTCACTGACATATTTTCATTTGGTGTGAGCTCTTGCCAATAGTGTTGGTCTCGCCGACAAATTTTCATTCGGTATGATCTCTTTCTGATGGATGTTTCCCTTGCCGACAAGTAGGTGCATTCAATATGAACTCTTACAGATAGTATTCCTCTCACCGATGGTTTTGTGTTCGCTATGAACTCTTAGCGATAGGGATGGTCTTGCCGATAGTTCTACAATGGACATCGGTGAGATTTCTTGCCGATAGCATTGGTCTCTCTGATTGTTCTGTGATCGGTGTGAAATTTTGCCGATAGATCTGCATGAGATGGATATCGATGTGAATTCTTAGTGATAGAGTGTATCTAGCCAATGGGTTTGTATTCGATATGATTCTTACTGATAGAGTGAGTTTGGCCAACAGGTTTGCACTTGATATGACTCTTTCCAATGGTGGTGACTCTTGTAGATAAGGACAGTCAAGCGTTTTGGCATCAGGGAGACACGGTCTAGTGTCTCACCGACATGTGATTCAATTTGAACTTTTTTGACCGAAGGATTGTCCTACGTGGTCTCTTTTGGACAAATCAGAAAAAAAAAATGAGAACCATTGGTAGATGAAAAATTGTGACTATTCTTGTGTGGAAAATGAACATGTCATGAGTAGAATGGATGACTATCTGCAATGGTCAATGAGGAGAGAAGTGAGAGAGATAATGAAAGGGTTGCTCGATTGAACACAGATTGATCTGGGTGGATTCATATTATGTTTTCTGGGAGCATTGTGAGATTAATGTTTTGTACAAGATTGATTAGTGAATGTTGTTGCTGTTAATTTGACATCAAAAAGTGAAGTTCAATGTCTATATGTAATTTTGTTTACTGTAATACAAATAAATTTTTCTTGGTGTGGTAGGTTTTTCTCTTGTAAGGGTTTTCCCATGTAAATATGGTGTCCAATTGTGTAAGTGTCCATTTCTCTATTCTATTATTCTTTCCATGTGTATCTTATTGGACTATAATTAAAAAAATTTAAAGTCATATTTGCATTCTTCCCCGAGGTTTTGACGTTAGGAGATTTTGTTCCGCACCTAAGCTTTCCTTACAAGTGGTATTAGAGCCTGGCCAGTTGTGTTATCCTTGTGGGTACGTTGGGTTTTTTGTGTCAATTTTGTTCAGTGGGAGTCTTGTAGAAGTCTGCTAATTCGAATTACAAATTAAGATGGCAAGCACGTCAGGAAAGATTGAAATTGAGAAATTCAATGGAAGTAAGTTTGAGTTGTGGAAACTCAAAATGGAAGATCTGTTAGTTGATCATGATATTTGTCTTGCTGTGTCTAGAACGAAGCCTATAGGAATGAAGTAAGAATATTGGGACCTCATAGATCAAAAATCAAAGGGGTTGATAAGTTTTTATTTAGTAGACTTTGTTCTTCTAAATGTTCATGAAGAAAAGACAACATCCTCTTTGTGGAAAAGATTGGGAGCTATTTATCAGGGCAAGTCCTTGGTGAATAATTTTTTCATGAGGAAGAAGCTATACTCTTTGAAAATGTAGGAAAGAGTGTATGTTGCTGATCATTTGAATGCTTTCAACATTTTGATTGCTTAGTTAGCATCTATGGATGTGAAGATTGATGAAGAAGATTGTTGTAATCTATTGTTATGTTCTTTGCCAGATACTTGGGATCAATTGGTGATGGATATTGTGAGTACTACTTCCTCTTTTAAGATGGAAGATATTGTTTCTTCTTTGTTATCAGAAGAGATGAGAAGAAAATATTTTGAGATGGCGAAGGAGGCTCTTGATGTTAGAGGAAGATTGAAAAAAAAAGGCAAGAAGAAGGATAAGAAGTCCAAATCCAAATCAAAGGGGAGATCAAAGTCTCCTAGTAAGAAGTCCAAGGTAAAGTGTTGGAATTATGGGAAACCTGGTCATGTCTGAAAGGATTATAAAGAGGAGAAAAAGAAGAAGAAGAAGTATTCTTCTGACAATGATTCTTCTTAGAGTGATGCAAATGCTTTCATTGCAACCTTGGCTACACAGGCATCAGATAATGTTTAGCTAATTGATTCTCGAGCATCTTTCCACATGACATCTCATAGAGACTAGTTCACTAAGTATGAAAAATACGATTGTGGAAGGGTGTATTTGGCAAGCGATTCACTTCTAGAAATAGTTGGTCATGGAATAGTCAGAATTCAATTCCCTAATGGAAGAGTGAAGTGAATCAATGATGTAATGCATAAACTAGGTTTGGCTCAAAATTTACTTTTTTTTAGTAAGCTGAACAATGTTGGAGTGCAAGTCACATTCTCTGGAATGGCTACAAGATGACTAGAGGCTCAATGGTGATAGCTAGGGGTGCTCATATTGGTACTTTGTATAAGCTGGATGCACTTTTTGTTCAATGCAATAGTGTCTCTGCAAAGTCACAAAAGGCTACTCATGGAGAAAAGGAGAAAAATGTTTTTGATAGTGCAAACTCTATGGAAGTTAAAATTCCAACAGAAAATACTATGCTCTAGCATCATAGGCTTGGCCACATTGGAGAAAAAGGTTTAAAAACCTTGAAAAATAAAAACCTAGTTGGACTTGACAATTGTAACCTAGAATTTGAATTTTGTGAACATTGTATATATGGTAAACAACATCGTGTTGTATTTTACTCCAGTCCCCACAAATCTTCTAGTTTATTTGATTACATACATTCTGATGTTTTTGGTTTAGTAAATATTCCTTCTTTGTCTAAATCAAGATATTATGTATCATTCATTGATGATTATTCAAGAAGGGCATTTGTTTATTTTTTGAAAAGTAAATCAAAAGTATTCAGTCATTTTAAGGAATTTAAAAACCTTGTGGAAAATCAGACAAGAAGAAAAATAAAATGTGCAAGGACTAACAATGGCGTTGAGTTTTTTTCTAATGAGTTTGAAAGGGACTGTAAAGATCATGGGATTAAAAGACATAAAACTACACCCTACACTCTGCAACAAAATGGAGTTGCTCAAAGGTTCAATAGAATAGTAATGGAAAGAGCACAAAGTATGCTAAGAACTGCTAGCTTGGAGAAAAAGTTTTGGGCTAAGGTAGTTGCAACATGTTATTTAATAAGCCATTCTCCAAATTTCACTCTTGTTGAGAAAACACCTTTGGAAACATGCTCTAGAAAGCAACCCTCTTTGAGACACATTCGTGTCTTTGGCTGTGAGGCATATGCATATGTGCCAAATGAAAAATGGTATAAATTGGAAAAAAAGGTTGTTAAATGTATTTTTATTGGCTATAGTACTGGCATAAAAGGATACAAGCTTTGGAATCTTGATACAGAGAAGGTTTTGTACAATAGAAGTGTCATTTTTTCATGAGCTAAAGCCTTCTGCTTTGGATCTATAGTTAGAGACAAAATCAGAAGATAAAAAGGATGTAGTTGAAATTCCTCCAACACCAGAGAAAGAGGAATTCAAAATTCAAAATGTACCTGAAACTGAGGAGAGCTCAAGTAGTTCTAAGAGTTTTGAAGAAGAACAACCTCAGCCTCAACCTGTGAGAAGGTCAACACGTGAAAGAAAGCAACTGATAGGTATGGGTTTTCTTTGTTAGATTCTACTTGTGCCTATGCTTTAATTTCTAGCTGATGAGCCTAGGACTATGAAAGAGGCATTTAGAATGTCTGATTCAAACTCTTGGTTGGAAGCCATGAATGAAGAAATGGCATCATTAGAAAAGAATGATACTTGGAGTTTGGTGCCCTTTCCTGAAGGCAAAAAAGCTATTGGCTGCAAATGGGTATTTAAAAAGAAAATAGGTTTAGATGGCAGTGTGGAAAATTATAAGGCGAGGTTGGTTGTGAAGGGGTATTCCCAGGTAGAAGGAATTGATTATGGAGAATTTTTTCTCCTATAGCTAAGTTGACGTCTATCAGATTTCTTTTGTCACTTGCAACAGCGTATGACTTAGAGATTGAATAGATGGATGTGAAGACAACATTTCTTCATGGTGACCTTGAAGAAGAAACTTATATGTCCTAGCCTAAGCACTTTGTGGAAAAAGGTAAAGAAAATCTAGGTTGCAAGTTGAAAAAATATCTATATGGATTAAAACAATCTCCTAGAATGTGGTACCAAAAGTTTGACACTTTTGTTTTTTCATTGGGATTTGTAAGATCAAAATTTGATCATTGTGTGTACTACAAAGCTGAAAATGATCGTGTTCTTATTATTGCTCTCTATGTTGATGATATGTTGTTCATAGGCAATAGTAAGATAATAATTTCTGATCTAAAATCTCAATTGTCTGTAAAGTTCAAAATGAAAGATCTTGGTGTAGCTAGGTATATTCTGTGAATGGAAATAACTAGGGATAGGAAGAGTAGAAAAAATTGGCTCAGTCAAAGTAAGTATACTAATACTGTTCTAGAGAGATTTTGTATGACTGATTACAAGCAGCTAGTTGTTCCAGTTTTGTAGGGAACAAAACTATTTCTTGAAGACTATCCAAAATCTCCTACTGAGATAGAGGACATGACTAGAGTACCTTATGCTAGTGCAGTTGGCAGTTTAATGTATGCAATGGTCTATACAAGGCCATACATTTCCCAAGCAGTGGGAGTACTTAGTTGTTTTATGGAAAATCCTGGAAGAACACATTGGGATGTTGTGAAAAGAGTGTTTAGATATCTAAAGGGAATTTCAGAATATTCTTTTTGTTACCATGGCAATTTGTTTGAATCACAGAGGACTCTCAGCATTAGAAGCTATGTGGATTTTGATTGGGTAGGGGATATTGACAATAGAAGATCCACCAATGGATATATTTTCATGATGAATGGTGGTGCAATTAGTTGGATGAGTAAGTAGCATGGTGTACTCACTTTGTCTACTACAGAGGTGGAATACATGGCAGCAACACATGCCAGTAAAGAAGCAATCTATTTAAAACACTTGTGTTCTAACATTGGGTTTGATGCAGGGAAAATTACAATTTACTGTGATAGTAAGAGTGTTATTTGTTTGGCAAAAAATCCTACTTTCCATGCCAGGATGAAACATATTGATGTGCAGTATCATTTTGTCTGAGATATGGTGGAGGATGGAAAGGTCTCTTTAGAAAAAGTGGATACTCTGGAAAAATGTTGCAGATGCATTGATGAAACCAGTGAGCACAGACAAGTTTAGGTTGTGTGCCAATTCGATGGGCCTTAGTGCCCATGAATTTCAATCATTTTATTGTGCTCTGGAGGTCTTAGTAAGATCTTTGTCAACTGGGAGATTGTTGGAAAATGTGCCTCAAACTTACTGACATGAAACTCGTGAAATAGAAAAATCGGTGAGACCCTCAGAATGTCTTGCCGACTAGCAGCTATGTTCATAAGATCAAAGTCATTGAGACTTTGGTTCTATCTTGCCGACAGGTTGGTTCCTAGTGGTCATCAACGAGACTCTTAGTGATAGTTGAATATTGGGGTGATTGTTAGAAACATTCTAATTGTGTTAGTCCTACCAATAGCTTTATTCATATTGGACATCAGGGAGACTCTCAGACTCCTTCCAAAAGCACTAGTCTTGCCGATGGTTCTCCTCTCACCGGTGGGTATACTTTTGGTATGAGCTCTTGTCGATAGTGTTAGTCTTACCGACAGGTTTGTGTTTGGTGAGAACTCTTGCCAATGGATGTGGTCTCGCCGACAGATTTGCATTCGGTATAATCTCTTGCCAATGGATGTTTCTCTCACCAACAGGAAGGTGCATTCAATATGAACTCTTTCCAATAGTATTCCTCTCACTGATGGTTTTGTGTTTGCTATGAACTCTTAGCGATAGAGATGGTCTTGCCAATAGTTCTGGAATGGACATTGGTGAGATATCTTGCCGATAGTGTTGGTCTCTTTGACTGTTCTGTGATTGGTGTGAGCTCTTACTGAGAGAGGATATCTCACCAATGGATTACCATTAGCTATGAACTCTTAGTGATAGTGAAACTCTTGCCGATAGATCTGCACAAGATGGATACTAATGTGAAGTCTTAGTGATAGAGTGTGTTTGGTTGATGGGTTTGTATTCGATATGATTCTTGTCGATAGAGTGAGTCTAGTTGACAGGTTTGCACTCGATATAACTCTTGCCAATAAGGATAGTCGGGCGTTCTAGCATCGGGGAGACATGGTCTGGTGTCTCACTGACATGCGATTCAGTTTGAACTTTTTTGATCAAACAATTGTCCAATGTGGTTTGGTTTGGACAAATAAAAAAAACATAATGAGAACCATTGGCAGTTGAACAGTTGCAACTATTCTTGTGTGGAAAACGAACAGGCCGTGAGTAGAGTTGATGACTCTCTATAATGGTCGATGAGGAGAGAAGTGAGAGATATAACGAAAGGGTTGCTTGATTGAACACAGATTGATTTGTGTGGATTCATGGTATGTTTTCTGAGAGCATTGTGAGATTAATGTTTTGTACAAGATTGATCAATGAATGTTGTTGCTATTAATTTGACATCAGAAAGTGAAGTTCGATTTTGTATGTAATTTTGTTTACTGTAATACAAAGAGACTTTTCTTGGTGTGGTGGGTTTTTCTCCCATAAGGGTTTTCCCACGTAAATCTAGTGTCCAATTGTGTATGTTTCCATTTCTCTATTATGTTATTCTTTTCATGTGTATCTTATTAGACTGTAATTAAAAAAATTTAAAGTCATATTTGCATTCTTCCCTGAGGTTTTGACGTTAGGAGAGTTTGTTCCGCACCTAAGCTTTCCTTACACTATGGTTACTAGACTAGTGACATTCAAGTGTTGAGTGAATCATCATGAAGGTGATGGTGTAGTATCCCTAGGTCTATAAGTTTGCGTGCATACAGTCTACTTATCCATTTCTAGTTTCCTAGGGTGGTATTGTTTCTAAATCTCAATTGTCCCATGTATCATTTTATGTGGGACTGGTTGGGCTTTTCATTTCTGTAAGAGGGAATTCTAAGGGTTTAGGCTAGTGTATCCTCTGCAAGGTTGGTTGTGGGTCAATGCTTTATTATGGGTAAGATGGGTGAACCAAGTATTCCAGTTACACCAGTTAGAAGGTCTAGGAGGTTAAGTATGCAAGAACCTCTTATTTATGTGCTTGATGCTAAACCTAGTGCAACAAAATTCCAACCATTTTGAAGGGTAAGAGAAGTTTTCATATGAAGGGTGAGAAAATTATTGTCTAGAGAAATTAAAATTTGAGGAACAACACCGTTTGATAAGAATTGGTCAAGTTTAGAGGGAAACAACTTGTTGAGCCTATGGAGGGATTGAAAAAGAAAAGTAAGGGTCCTAAGGTTTGTTTAGGGAAGCACAATGTTCCCATTGAAGTTTCTAATAGTTCTTCATGTGATGAAGGAAGGACGGGCACTAACACTAGCCATTGTCCCATTTCCCTGGTGCCCTATGGTGATTCTGATGAAGAGGTGTTAATAGCTACTCCAATTTCAATCAAGAGACTAGGTAGGTGTGCTTACTCGGTTGTTGACAAGGTTGAGTAGCACTCACCTTCCCCTATGAAATGGTGCTTGATTATTTTGAATTTTTTGTTGACTTTACTTTTATGTGATTGGTTCATTAATTTGCGCTTTTTGTACTGATGGTGACTTCCCCAGTTTTGGCATAAATGTGCTAATATTGCTAGTGACAATTTTTGGAGGGTCAACTTTCTCTTCTCTGACCAATTGCATGGTGCTCTTTTTATATTTGGCTTTCTTTGGTAAGGAATGATTAAATATAATGGTCTGGGAAGTGACCCTAATGAAGATGAAATTAATTTTGAAATGTTTATGAAATTTAATTGCATTTTAGTCGGATGCTTGTTTCTCCCTTGTAATATAAAAGGGATTTCATGGCTCATTGCAAAGGGTTCGATTTTGAGTCTAGTAAATGGTCTGGGTAGAAGTTAAGTATAGGAAGAGGATATTGTATGAAGCTTAATGAATAGAACAGTAGAATTGTCTTGGGTATAAGTCTTGTATGTAGAAATCTTGAATCAGTTTTATATAAGCTACAGATATAAAAAAAAAAATCTTATTTTTGAAACACATACTCTCCTCTTGTAAATTTTTTGCAAGTTATAAATGAAAGTATCAATGGTATTCTGATTTATATTCAAATGTTCAATTGAATGTGTGTCCTTGTTTTTTCTTTGACTCAAAGAGCTAATTAAATGCTTGAACAAGGTCACAATTTTAAAAGAATTTGCATAAGATCTAATAAGAAGTTACATTTCAGATGTTGTGAGTTTTCAGATTGCAGAGCATCATGAAAATTGTCCACCATCTTCTGAATTAAACATATTGTGTATTACTTCTTATTGCATATTTCACCCTATATGCCCAATTGATGAAGCACTGGTCTAATTGTTAAGAATTATTACAATTAAATGAGTTGGTGATATGCTTGATTGTGGATTTAAAATGAGAAAAAAACTCACTTAAAAACCTTTCAATTATGAAACATGAATCTAAAATATCCCCTTGTTCTTGGAAAAGTGTTAGTTATTTACTAAGAGATTGGCCAAATCTTTGGTGAATTGCATTCATTTGCAAATAGTAGGAACTAATCTATGCATAGAAGTGTTGTTCATCAAATAGATCAAAATGAACACAATAAGAAATACCCGCCTAGATCCCACAGAGCATAAAGTGTAGGAGTAAAGACCTTAGAGTCCTTTACTCATTATGTTGGCCACTCATTTTGAGGATTCCTAATCATAAGGGTTGGATACCATTTAGATAATTCCAATGTGTGTTGAAAGAAACACCAACAGAATGGCAACTCTGTTGGGGAGAAATTTGGTATCTCCAGTCATAGACTGTAATATCACAAAGTCAATTTTTTGGTGGATCTAAACATCTTGTTCAGATAATTTAGAAGTTCTTGGACCTGGAAAAGGTTGGATTGTAGCAAAGATCAAAGGATTTGAGTGTGACTTCGTTGTTGCAGAAAACCCAAAATGAGATTTACTCTTGAAAGAACTTCATCCTACTTGAAGTTTATTCCTCTATGAAAAGACATGGCGACTCTATCTAAATAACCAATTAAAATGTGAAGAAAAATTCCAGAACAATAGAATTTGTGGTTAGGAAGAAAAGTAAACAGTTGCTACAAGTTTCCAAGTATTCTCATAAATGTAAAGAAAGCATTATTCTATTTGAAAGCAAATTATGAGAAGTCTAAATAGTACTTATGATGTAAATGATTCCCTATTAGGTGAAGTAGCACTAAATGAGGGAATAATAATGGTAATTTAGCATGCTTTTAAAATGTAAATTGAAATTCATGCATCATCATGAAGAAACATGTTATATTTTAAGACTTTAAGCAAAATATATAAGAGTTTTGCATTGTAAAGGCTTAAGGTCATAATTGTAGAAGGAATTTGAGTTTCCTTTTGCAATTATACATTAGATCTGATAGGGTTTTGTAAAAGTGTGAGAAAATGCATTATCAATCTATGCATCCTAATAAAGACCCACATATAACAATGTATAATGGACAACCCTTGTCACATCAAGGAAATTTCAGTACCAAAAGGTACAAGGCTATAAATTTTAGTAGCATTTGTGGTTACCCAAATGTTGTACCACCTAAGATTTGAGACAGGGTACCAAAATTTAATGGTGAAGAGTCTGAATAAGCAAGAAAACATATGCAAGATTTTGTTAATATGATGGGTGATTATGAACTAGATTTTGAAGATGTTTTCATGAAATTATTTGTTCAGTCCTTAAAAGGAGATGCAAGAGATTGGTTCTCATATCTACCAACATCTTCCATACATTGATGGGGTGAGTTTAAAGTGGTATTCATGGAACAGTTTGGTGAAAGGGTTGATAAAATCTTAATAAGACAAAAGTTCATGAGTATGGAGAAAAAGGAGGATGAGCTAGTTCCTTCTTTCAATCTCATATTTTCAAAGATTATAAGAGAGATCCATGAAAGTATAAGACCATATGATGTAGAGTGTCTATTTGTGTACTTGGTGCATTTGATAAAAATATGAGTTACTTATTAAGAGATAAATATCCCACAACATTGCATCAAGCATATCAAATTTCTATAGATATTGAAAAAAAATTGAAATATTCAATGATGAAGGGATATTTAGCCACCAATGTAGGTCATCCTAGTATGTTTTATGCAAATAGAACTAGTGGATCAATTAGTAGAGATCTATGTCAAGATGATAAGGTTTTATTGTTCCAATTTCTCCATCACTACAATATGAAGATCATGATAGACCCCAAGTCTAATGTTCACAGGATCAAAGAAAAGTTGGTCTAGTGTCTTTAGTTAAGAGATTGTATGAAATGAAAAGGTATCAAGATGAATCACCTTATGATCTATTCTCCAAATTTGTGGATATTCTATTGGAAGTACCTAAAAGTGCTAGAACAGAAGATTCAATATGTATTGATTTTTTTTGTGAAATATATCAATCAGGATTGAGTACTTACAAAAGGAATTGCAACCTCACAATTTGAGCAAAGTAATTGATTGGATAAAGATTGTAGAGGAAGCTAAGAATGGTTATACACAACATGTATTACTTCAAAGTGTTAGTGGTGGTTTCCTTGTGAAGGAATATCAAGACATAAATGGTTATACACAACATGTATTACTTCAAAGTGTTAGTGGTGGTTGCCTTGTGAAGGAATATCAAGACATAACACAAAAAGGTGGAAAGAGTGTATTAGAACGGGAACATTTATCTTTTTGTGTGGGTGAATATAATGATTGCAATCAGTTTACACATAAAATATATGTGGGTCACTACATCAATAATGAAGATGAAGATACACAAAATGACAACCAAAGGGATGCTCCTAACATGTGTCCTTGGAATGTCTTGTATTGTGAAGGATTGGAAGAGGTACAAGATATTATATTTTTCAATGATTTGATCAATAATAGTGGTGCCAATGTTGGTGATGCTTTGTCACTAACCAATGAGCAAGGCATCGAAAATGAAGGTTGAAACATTCAACTTGAGGAACCTGAGTGTAGTCTCAGTATTGGTGGATTCTCATGCTGTGGTAGTTGTGATGGTATTAATTCATTTCATTCTTCTGTTGAGTATGATTATCCTTATGAAATGGAGAGTGATTCCATTCCTTCAAGGAGATATGTTGATAACAATAAGGATGTTTGTTTGTTTGGGAGGAGACAATTCATTTCATGTGAACATTTCCTAGAATGTGAAGCAATGTTGCCAACTAAAAATGAAGAGGCTAAGAGTGATTCTATATTCTCTTCAACTGATTATAATGATTTTGATTATGATGATGAGTTGCAATATTTAGATAATCATGCTGAGTAGGTAGAAGTTTCCATGACATCAATGAAGACAATGGATAATCCTTTATTTGATGAGCCCTCATCCCCACCATTTAATAGAAGTGAGGAGATTTATTGGTGTAGAGATAATCCACTTTTTGATAATTTTGATGATGTATTTGATGTATGATCAAGACATAGCTGTGAGAAAGTAGAGCAGTACACTAAAAATTTCTTTGATGGTAGTGCTTATGAATCCTTTACATTTGGTATTGATGTTGAAGATGACACTACGGATCATGAGGATAATAAAGTTTTTGAATTTCTCTCCCAAAGACATAGTTGCCCTTACAATGATGATTCAGAAGTATTGTAGTCATATGAGGGATACAAGGGTGCAAATATCTATAATATCAATTTTTCATCAATGGATGAACAAACTACATTTGAAGAGTATTGGAAAAGAGGTTTATGTCTACCTTCAATGAAGTATGTTATTGGAGGGAATGATGAAGAATATGAAAACAATAATGTTAATATACAAGGAGCGGGTTTTGAATTTAGTGTTGAATATTGTGAAAGTGTTGATAGACATGTTGATATCCCTGCCACCCATGGATGTTCATGTGAAGCAGAGCTTGAAATTTTAGTCACACAAGAAAAGGATGATGTGTATATTGATGAAAAGGGAGGTGCAGTATTGAATAACCAAATTGTGTATCATAATATACATACAGAACATGTATCAATTCTATTGCCCATTAATAATGAAAGATAATTTGGTTCATGTGTATGGTAGTCAAGTGATGTAGATAACATGGGGTATCATGCTAATCAATATGAATGTGTAGTTGATTTTTTTGTTGATGCTCCCCATCTTCTTGGCATCATTACGGAGCTATTTTCATCCAATGAGGATAAAACTCACATTACAGAGAATGAAGATGTTCCTGAATATGTATCCTTACTTTTTGATACTTCAAGAGTTTGTTAGCCTAACACACAAAAAGGTGTTTATGAAGGATCCCAGTTTAATGTGCAAACTAAATGTGATTTCAAAGTTCATGATCAAGTGGAATATGAATGTTATATTTTTCTAGTTTGACTAGATAAGCCTGTGGTAGAATAGGTTAGTGAACAGGGCAGTTTCACAGTATGTGGGATTGATGGTGTCAATCATAATGATATTGATTGTTAAAAAATTCATAATACACATGTTGATCCATTACAAGTAGCATAGGACAAAGTCTTTGACAAAGGAAAGAGTTAGTCTTGGGCTTTTGGGGGCCATAGGACTCCAATTTAAGGAATGGAGTAAATTGAATGAAAGAGGCTTCCAAGCAGAAGATACACTATATTGTATAGCTTTGTGAATATTGTAAATAGATATGGTGTGCTTCTTTCCTGTGGTGTTTGTTTTCCTTATCTAGGAAGGCTCCTAGTCTTTGTTCCTCTTTGTTGGTCTTCTTCAACCTGAGATTTTGATCCTCACCATACCTACTAGGGGTATGCATCCCCAATCATGAGCTATTGATAGAGTTTTAAAAAAAATCATGAATTCATGAGCAAGTCCTGTTTGGGTCACAATTGTAAGCTTATGCATCCATGGATGGATTAGGGTTTTGATCCAAAAATACTCATTTTGCAGTCTCTTATTATTAACCCTTGGGAATTTTAATTCTATGTTGACCTGTTGCATCTAGTTTCTAGTCACTTAAGTCACCATCTAAGTCATTGTGTGCATGTTATCACCAACCCCTTCTGCTTAGGTTTGTTGGTTGCCCTAAGCTTTATCATGGTTTTAAATCATACCAAAGTTTGGCCAAATATTTTACAATAGGGAATTATGTTCAGGTTTCATTCGAAGGGCCGAGTTTCATCGACCTAGTCCATGACCCCCTTTTAAAAACATTTATTTTCACATGGGAAATATTTTTCTAGTCAAGTAGTCATCCATCGCTGAAGTTCTTTCAACCGACGTGTTTCTTTCTGCGACAACCCATGACTAGGTTCTTCTCTTATGTAACTTATCACCAAAGTTCTTCGAACTGTCAGCTCCACTTCAATGATGAGCGATGAGTATGGTGGTGTGTTGTGTTACCCATCACCAAAATGTTTTAAAAGCTTCTTCTAATTTTGGTGACAAGCAAGGGGAGGAGTGACTAAATAGTATGGTGGCCACATTTTGGGTTCACATTTCATCATTGTCTTCACCCATCATTGAAGATGTGTTTAACTTCAAATTCATTTCTACAATGAGTAATAGCTCAGGTTATTTGGAGACATTGTTGGAAGATCTTCATCACCAAAATGCTCAAGAAGGTCTAATCATCTATGGTGACTAGAGATGGGGTTTTGTATGAGAATATTCCCTTTGAATATGATTTTATGCTTGTCACCGAAGATGGAAGGAAATGTAGGAGAAATTTTGGGACAATGAGCAAGGTGTAAATGATATTTCCTAGATGTGGATGGTTACGTGGCAGATTTAAAAGCACCTCATTTTTGTTTCCAAGTACAAATGGAAAGGAAACTAGCAATCATTAATGGACCTCGTTGATCTAGTTTTACCTCAAAATGATCGATGAATAGGATTCAACATGGAGTGATTGATTTTCTATTTTCTCGAGTGACCCAGGGTGGTCATTAAATTCCATATGCTCTAATTCTTCTATTTAATGAGGATCTCTTGTAGTTCATCTCATTGTCTGCAATTATCAAGGTGTTGAAATAATTGTTGTGGGTACTAGAGGACCAACATTTGAGTACTGAGTGAATCATCACAAAGGTGGTGGTGTAGTATCCCTAGGTTTGTAAGTTTGTGTGCATGCAGTCGAGTTATCCATTTCTAGTTTCCTAGGGTGCTATTGTTTCTATATCTCAATTATGCTTTGTATCATTTTATGAGGGATTGGTTAGAGTTTTCATTTTTGTAAGAGGAGATTCTAAGGTATTAGGATGGTGTATCCTTTATGAGGTTGGTTGTGGGTTAGTTTTTTATTCTGGGTAAGATGGGTGAACCAAGTATAACAGTTACACCAGTTAGAAGGTCTAGGAGGTTAAGTATACATGAACCTCTTTTTTATGTGCTTGATGTTAAACTTGGTGCAATGAAAATTGCAACTATTTTGAAGGGTAAGAGAAGTGTTTGTAAGAAGGGTGAGAAAATTATTATCTAGAGTACTTATAATTTGAGGAACAAGACCATTTTAGAAGAATTGGTCAATTTTAGAGGGAAACAACTTGTTGAACCTATGGAGGACTAAAAAAGTAGAGTATGTTTGATGTTGTGGTTGTGTTGCTGATATGTGGTTATTATTTATTTTATTATTTCTTTGTGGCCAACTTTTAGTGATGTAATTTCATGTTGCATATATATAAGAGCAATTGTTTATTCAAATTGAACTATGCTAAAAAAAATGCATGTGTATGAGATGTGTGAATAATGTCCTAATCATATGAAGGTAGAGCAGAGTGTGAAGAAGAGTGAAGAAGAGTGAAGAAGAGGGAAGAAGTGTTCATGTGCTTAACTAGAACTGTAATTAGGAATTAGCAAATGCTATTTTCTCAATTCAAAATTAGGATGGTTGTAATTTGAATCTCTTTGTAAGACAGTGTATTTTCCTTTTTAATTGAGCAGTGAGCTCTAGGAAATGTGCCTGAATGCATGTGCATTCCCCATTTATTCTTCTTATATTTTTAACTGAATTTGATCAGATATGAGAATAAGGATTAATAAGTTTGAAATTTAGTGACAACTAATTCACCCCCTCTCAGTTGTTTTCCCTTATGTTGCCAACAGAGTAAGGGTCCTACTTAAGGTTTGTTTTGGGAAGCACAACGTTCCCATTGAATTTTTTGATAGTTCTTCAAGTGATGATGGAGGGATGGGCCCTGACTCTAGCCATTGTCCCATTTCTCTGGTGCCCTATGGTGATTCTGATGAAGAGGTGATAATAGCTACTCCAATTTCAATCAAGAGACCATGTAGGTGTGATTACTTAGCCACTGACAAGGTTAAGTAGCACTTGCCTTCCCCTATGAAATGGTGCTTGGGTTTTTGTACTTTTGTGCTAACTCAACTCTTTTATGGCTAGTTCATTAATCTAAATTGTTGGTACTAATGGTGACTTCCCCAGTTTTTACGTAAATTTGCTAGTCTTGATAGAGACACTTTTTTGAGGGTCGGGTTGCTCCTCTCCAACCAATTACATGGCACTCTTTTTTATCTTTGGGTTTCCTGGGTGAGGAATGATTAAATATAATGGTCTGAGAAGTGACCCTAATGAAGATGAAATTAATTTTTATTTTTTTATGAAATGTAATTTCATTTGAGTAGGATGCTTGTTGCTTCCTTGTGCTATAAAAGGGATTTCATGGCTCATTGCAAAGGGTTCAATTTTGAGTCTAGTAAATGGTCTAGGTAGAAGTTAAGTATAGGAAGAAGATAATATAGGAAGCTTACTGAATAAAATAGTAGAATTGTCTTGGGTATAAGTCCTATATGTAGTAATCTTCAATTATTTTTTATATAAGCTACATATATAAAAAAAAATCAAAACAAATCTTATTTTTGAAACACATAGTCTCCTCTTGTAAATTTTTGCAAGTTATAAATGAAAGTATCAAGGGTATTCTTGTTTATCTTCAAATTTTTAATTGAATGTGTGTCCTTTTTTTTATTTGACTCAAAGATTTAATTAAATGCTTGAAGAGGGTCACTAATTTTTAAGAATTTGCATCCCATCTGATAGGAAGTTATGTTTCAAATTTTTGTGAGTTTTCAAATTGCAAAGCATCATGAAAATAGTCCATCATTTTATGAATTAAATAGCTTGTGTATTACTGGTTATTGCATATTTGACCCCATATGCCCAATTGATGAAGTATTGTTCTAATTGTTAAGAATTCTTACAATTAAATGAGTTGGTGATATGCCTGACTATGGATTTAAAATGAGAACAAAACTCACTTAAAAATATTTCAATTATGAAACATGAAATTAAAATATCCCCTTGTTCCTAGAAAATTGTTAGTTATTTACTAAAATGTTTTCCAAATCTTTGGTGAATTATGTTCATTTGCAAATAGTAGGAAATAATTTATGAATAGGAGTTTTCTCCATCAAATAGATCAAAATCCACACAATAAGGAATACCCTCCTAGGTCCCATAGAGCCTAAAGTGTTGGAGTAAAGACCTCAAAGTCCTTTAATAATTATGTTGTCCACTCATCTTAAGTATTCTTGATCATAGGAGTTGGATACCATTTAGAGAATTCCAAGTTGTGCTGGAAAAAACAAAAACACTAGGGTTTCTCAAATTTTGAATTAGTGAAAGTGCATATAGGTTACATTTTTGCATCTCAAATCATTAAAAAAATATAAAATTCTACATTTGCATGTTAGGTTTGCATCATGCAACATAGAGAACATAAAAACAAAGAAGATAAATTAGTGATGAAGGTATCTTGGTGAAAGAAGATATAAGAATTGAGGGTCTTGATTTTCCCTCTCCTCATCTCCCTTTGAAAGATATTAGAAAACAAGAAGAGGAGATCATAGAAACATTTCTAAACTTCCCTTTACCTAAACTCCCTTCATCCCTTGCTTATGTGAATATTTTACTGAAATAATATGATATCATAGATAGGGCCATGACAATCAAAATTTCCCTTCTCCTAATATCCCTCCTCAATGTAAAGAGGATAGGTTGGTTTTAGAAGATATACCTATTAAGAGATATGAGATTCTTGGTCCTCCCATACCTCATGCTCCTACCATTTGGGAAGATATATTTGGTAAGCATGAAAGTCATATTTTTCCTTCTCTTGATGCCTTGCTTCCTTGTGATGAAGTTTCTTTACAAAATTTAACCATGGATGAACATATTATAAGCTCTCCTACTAGTGTAGATAATATGGCACAAGATAATGAGACCTTAGAGACCAATGATAATCAAATAGAGCCTTCCCCTAATTTCCTCACTATCGATAAACAAGAAAATCCAACCCTTGATAACTCCCTTGCAAAGAATTCATTTTATAAGAACCAACCCTCGAAATTCAAGAACATGTGATTTGTAGTTCTCCTAAAACTCTCCTCCTAGGGAGGATATCATGGTGCAAGACAAGGATAAAAATGACAATAATCATATAGTATCCTAAGAAGAAGTTGATGAGGCACTATTAGACTCTCCTTCACTAAGGGATCTTAATATTATTCAACCTTAACTCATCCTTTACCCACCTTCAAACAAACCTCCAACTCAAAACAAACCTATACTTGTCATTTACCCACCTAAGAAAAATGTTTCACAACTGAGTCATAATATCGTTGCTCATACATATAACACTAGAAACAATCCACAACCACCACAACCAACCCAAAAGCCATTACCTTTGCCTAATCCTATTCCACCTAACCCTATATTACCAAGTCCTCCTCGTGGAAAGGAGTACAATCTTGTTGAACAATTATAGAATACTCTTGCAAAGATATCATTATGGGACCTTATTCAAGCCTCCCCTCACTACCACAACATGATTCAAGCAACCTTACAACAAGTTGCTATCCCTTCCAATGTGAAATCAAATGACATAGCTACCATGATTCAAGGAATAAATGCTAATATTATTTTCCACCAAAGTGAATTCCCCCCTTTGGAAGTGTAAAAACAAAATGAAGCTTTCATAATACTATCTCAATACAAATGAATAGGGATAAAGTGAATCCTTGTTGACAATGGCTCATACCTTAATGTGTGTAGTGTCAACCTTTTGGATAGGCTTCATGTGGATAAATCAAAAATTCAACCTGATTCTCTATCTCTTAAGGGATTTGATAATGTAAAAAAAAACCACTCCATGTGATTACTTTACCCATTACAATTGGAAAGGCCACATTGGAAACAAAAATTCATGTTATGCTCATGAACTTTCATATAATATTCTTTTAGGAAGACCATGGATTCATGCAATGAATGGGGTGCCTTCTACTCTTCATTGTAAAATGAAATACATATACAACAAAAAAGTATACACACTTGATGTTGATCCTGAGCCTTATAGTGTCTTAAAACTTGAGAAAAAGAAAGAGAATACCTTAAACACATTAACACCAACCACACAAGTAGAACCTTTACAAAAACAAGACAAAGGAAAACACATTGAACAAGTCACAAAGCTACTAGAAGATGATTGGGGTTCCTTGGATTTCGAACATACATTCTTGGGTGAGGACAATATCATAAACAAAAATTAAAATACGAGACATGAAAAGTAGTAATTTCAACACAAAACTTGAATGACCCTTTGAATGCATCCACCTCAACCACTTCAAAACACAATACAACAAATTACAAAACAACCTTTAATGAAGCTGATTATGAACAACCACTTAATCCAAAAGGAATGAAAAATCTTTATGGAAAAGGTTATGAGCTTATGAAATAACTTGGATATAGTGGAAAAGGATGTGGTCCTAGAGAACAAGGTATTAGTTTCCCCATTGATCCTAACACTCATGAAACAGCTCATGGTCTTGGTTATTGTCCTTTTATAGAAATAAACAAGCCTTCACTCAACATAAACACTATCACACAAGATTCTTCTAAGCCAAATTTAACAGTAGTGCATCCTAAACTCATTGACACTAGTGGTCTTGATTTCTCTCCTTTTCCTAAAATGAAAAAAACAAAGAAATATTCACTTAATGTCAATGTCATATCGCAAAACACTAATGATTTGAATTTGTTAGATTTTACACCCTCCAATAAAGGAGAGAACAAAATCTTGCAATCTAAGCAATCTTGCATAGGTATGGCATCTTGTACTAAGCAAGAGGTATCTTTTCCGCAAACCACAAATACACCTTCTACCATTGATCAAGAGGGTATCTTGTCAAGAATCCTTTAAGATCACTTGATATTTATTCTTCCAAAAACTCAAAAAAAAAATTATTACAAAAGTTCTATTTTGCACATATCATAGAGTTCACGGTCATTCTACTAGTGAATGTAATGATTTGAGTTGTAAAATCCAACATCCTAAGGACTTTGGTGCTCTTCACTATGTGGGGGCACCTCATTCCTCTAATCGATACTTATTTTCACTCTAGCATGTTTCTCATCAATCATTTTGGTTCATCCTAGTCCTACACTAAGTGGAGGCAAGGGGTTAGTTAGTGTTGTCCTTGTATGTAACTTGTTGTTGTCTCTTTTTGCTAGTTGACCACCTTTCATGAACATAAAGAGCAAGCTTGGAACATGGATGGCATGCCTTAAGTTAGCTCGCATGTGACATACTACCTTTTCATGATGTAGCTTATTGGAAACATATGACTTGGCATAGGGATTTCTGAATACACTCTCATGTCTTCTACTTTAAAGTAATTTCTCGCAGTAATGATGTTAGCAATCACTTTAAAGTGGGGGAATATATCGTCACTCACATTTCATTGAGTGATTTTCTTTTCATAGTGGTGTCATTGGGCTTGATTTACTCCAAGAGTGTGATACTTCTTAATACATCTTCTCTTAAAGATATTAAGCACAATGTTCCCTAAGATGAGACCTCACATGAACTAAGCAAAATCCCTTTGAACATTCCTTATACTATCTTTCATTTACAATGTCTATGATATTCAAGCTTACATAGTTTTGCTTGCCTCATAGAGTTCAAAAATCATTTTTTTGTGTGCCACCTTATTAAAGTTATTAGGAGGTATAACTTTGGTATGGTTGAGCAAGAAGTTGATTCTAAGGCATGAATTTTCCCATAGCCACTTGTGTGTGTGAGTGCATACCAGCCATGAGTGTATGTTTCTCACCTTTTGAGACCTCTCACCCGATGGACAACCAAGAGTCCTGTCACCTCAAAGTGAGTATGCATTTTTGGACAAACATCCTAGATCTGATCCACATCATGTTGGACAAATGGTTGAAGCTTGATCCACCTTTTTATTTCTGCTCATTTGTACTTCTCTTCCTCCTAGTTATTGCCATTGCATGATTACATATCATGTTTTGTTGCAAATCATTCACCTTGCACATGTCCTCTTGTGCTTATATGTTAGTTTGAATTGGGATCTTGGATCCTAGGGGCTTTACCACCTCCTTCATCTTTGTTATCCTAGACCATCCACATTGGTATGATTGGACCCCTCTTGAATGTCTACTTTAGTATAAGTTTGCAGCAGGTTCATCCTCTCACTAAAGTGGGGGCTAAATGTAGCATAGAAAAAAGTACTCCTTGCTTGATATGGGAATAATTAATGGTAATTTGGACTTAACCTCACCTTGGTCTAGTGTTGTGAGGTGTTATACACATCCACATTAGGTCTTGGACCCTTGCAAACTAAATAAAATGCATTTATTGATGCCTTGTAAAGGTGTTGTAAAGTGTTGTAAATGACTTTCACACTTTTTTTAGACTTTTATTAAGCATATAAGTCTAATGGACCTATTTTATCTTAATTCAATATTGTAAAATGTATTTAATTTCATTCTCACATTAATCTAGAAGGCTTGTAAATTAAAATTAATTTTATTCTAAGGGTGATGCCACAATAGTGGTTTACAATTTTTGGCCAAATTGGACACTGAAGTAATCTTTTTTAACTAAATCTTCACTTTTGGGCACCTATAGTGGCTAAACTAGTGCAGGAGCACCTACACCTTGTGAAGTCTAAGTTGATACCTAGGTGTGCCTTTTGTTCATTTATGCTTAATAAGGTCTAAAGGACCAGTCATAATGTAATTTGAAAGGGTTTTGAATCATGTAGTTGAATTTGTCAGTTTGATTCATAATGCAAAAGCCATGTGAAAGCATGAGTTTTAAGGGATATGGGGAGTAGGTTCTTATTCCATGTTAAATAAGGTCTCAATGACCATTTTAAATGTATTGGAGGGCTTAATAGGTCAGTTAGGTGGTATTTGCGAGATCAAGTTGATCAAGTTGTAATGGGATAGTGATTAAGAGCAAAATTGGCAAAATTGTTATCTTAGAATCTAATTAAAGGGTGGTTATGGTAGTTGAACACCCCAAGAGGTATTTTTCAGGTGGTATCATGATATATTGTTGTAATATCTTGAAGGGGAGGCTGTTGAAAACGTTTGGAATAAGTTTCTAATAAGAAGTTTGTTGTTTTCTATGTTTTCCATTAAGAAATTGTTGATCCCATGCATTGTATGACCTGTATGTATTGTTGCACACTCCAAGCATATAATGGATGGATATATAATTGAATAAAATTTCTTTTGGAATTGGAATTGTGTTATTTCATTGAGAATCAAGTGAGATATCTACATTTTACTACCAGGTGGTCTCAAACCCCATGTTTTTCCTATTTTCCTGAACTTTGCAAGCATTGTACGGATATGTACCACCACCATATGCTCTAAGACTTATATCATCTTGTATGGGAATGAAATAGCTTTCATTTTAATCCAATTAGAGGTTATAATATTGAGTTTTGAGGGAGTTCTCTTCTTTTTTCTGGGACTGCCTATTTCTAACTAATTTGAGGGTTTGATTGGTGTAAAAGTGATGTTATAGTCATTCCACTTGCTATCCAGCCCTATAACTTGGTGGAATGACTTGTTTCATGGTATTTTATATGTACCAATGGTTTGGGAGGCAGGAAATGCAAATTTTTATGGTTTTAGGGTGATGTTTTCATGAGTTTTCCATGTGAAATTGAGGAACTAAAGTAAGGTTTTGGAAAAATATGATTGGAACTATATATGTGATAGTGTTTTGAGTTTTTGAAGGTCATTTTATGAAGGTCTGAGGTACTGGAATGTTATGATAAGTCTTAGAACCCATATTTTCATTAAACCCTCCTCAAATTGGCTTAAAATGAGGTTTTGTGGTTTGGCTAGTTGGAGTAAGTTTCCCTTGAGGAAAATTGTGTTTTTGGGAGTTTGAATACATTTTAATTTTTTGCCACCTCTGCATCATAGTGGTATCAGAGCAGGAAGTAGGTTTTGGTTTGCATTTTGCAGGTTGAAGAAAAGGTAAGGTTGACAAGATGCCTCCAAAGAGCAAAGATATGGCTAAAGAGATGAGGGAGATGAAGGAAAGGCATGGAAGAGAACTCAAAGAGTTGGAAGAGAGAGTCATAACACTGGAGAAAAACAAGAGAAGAGATGCTGAAGAGAGTGAGATAGAAGAAGAGGAAGATGAGGAGTTTGAAGACATGGAAGAAGAACTTGATCTAGAAGACCAAAGAATGGCAAAGTTGTTGAAGGCAGTGAAAAATGACAAGCCTAAGGTAAAACTTGATGTTTCTAAATATAGTGGTAGTCTAAATGATGAAGAACTACTTGATTGGATTGTTGCATTAGATAACCATTTTGAATGTGAAGAAGTTCATGAGGAGCAAAGAGTAAGGATTGCAAAGACTAAGTTGCAGGGTCATGCTTTGGTATGGTGGGATTACTTTCAGTCTGAGAGGAGGAAACAAGGAAAGTCTAAGATCACATCATGGGACAAGACAATATCAAAATTGAAAGGTAAATTCTTACCCAAAGACCACCAAGTTCAAATGTTTAAGAGATTACAAAACTTAAGACAAAGGCAAATGGATATTAAGTCTTATACTGAGGAGTTTTATAAACTAAGTTTAATATTTGGTCATCATGAGAATGAAGATGAAAAGATTGCTAGGTATGTTGGTGGTTTAAGGCTTAATGTACAAGATGAATTGGTTCTGGATAACCCTAGGAGTGTAGAGGATTGTTATCAAATGGCTATTAGGGTGGAGGAGAAATTGAAGAGAAGGAAAGACAAAGCAATAAGAGGTAGAGGTGGTGCATCAAGAGGAAGAGGATTCATGTCTAGTTCAAAGCCAACCAATGATAATTAAGAGGATGCCATGAAAGGCCAAGAGCAATCTGATTCTAGAGGTGGTTGGAGAGGTTCAAGAGGTAGATCTAGTGGAGGAAGAGGTTCCTACCAGTTCTCAGGGAGATGCTATACTTGTAACCAACCTAGACATCCAGCCTTTAAATGCCCTAAAAAGCAGGGCTCAAGCTCTTATGGTGGAGAAAGGAGGAATCAATTAGTACATGAAGATGAAGAGAGTGGGACTTCACCTATAGTCAACCTTACATCAAAAGAAGGAGAGGCACTCATGATAAGAAGAACTGTGTTGCAAGCATCAAGGAGGAAGATTCAAGTCAAAGAAGGAGCCTATTCAGAACTACACGCAAAAGCAAAGGTAAAGTGTGCCAAGTTGTCATTGATTCTGGTTCTCAAGATAATCTAGTGTCTAGGGAGATGGTGGATAAGTTGAGTTTGGAAAAGTTACCTCATGAATAACCTTATGAGTTTCTTGGGTCAATGATAATAAAACTTTGGTGGTAAAAGAGCAAGCATGTGTTGATTTTTAGATTGGAGAGTATAAGGATAGGGTTCTATGTGATATTTTTCCAATGGATTGTTGTCATGTGATCTTAGGGAGGCCTTGGAAATTTGATAGGAGGTCTATATATGATGGCTAGGAGAACACATACACCATCAAGAAGGAGGAAAAAACTTTTAAGTTGCTTCCCTTGAAAACAAGTGTAAGAGATACGGGTAAGTATAAGGTAGTGTTGTTTGGAAAGAAGGAGCCTTTAAGGCATGATGACAGTAAATCTGATATGGTTGCAGGTTTAGAAAAGATTGGCAGTGTTGTGACAATGGGGAAGACACCTACAAATGATGTTAAGATAGTAGGGAGTTTGTTTTTGCAAGGGGAAGAGAGAGAACTCGGGCCTAAATATAATTTGATCAAGGTAAGTGCTAAGTGTGCAAAGGAGTATGAAGGACAGGGTGAAATTGTTGTTGGGACCATGGTGTGTCCCATTACTATGAAGGTTGCTGCAAGACAAGTGAAATTTGGTAATGCAAAAGAGGATAAAGTTGTTAGTGCAGGGGTATAAGAGGATGGTGACATGGCAGGTCTAGGGGGCATTACAAAAAGAACAAATTAAGCAGAGGGATGCAGGTCTGATCACAGAGCTAGTAAGGTAGAATGTGCAAGGAATGGTGAGGAGCTATCCATGTATGGGTGGAGCAAGGAAGAGAGAAGGTTTATATGATTCTAATGTTTGTTTGTCTACATATCTAAGGCCTAGAAAAACACCAAATTTTGATTTAGGACTAAAGAGATTAGTACCATGTCTAACGATGCTTGAAGCAACAATGAGAAGGCCAAGAACAAGTTTCCACTCTTGGGGCAAGAGTCCTTTTTATGGGGGGGTGTATGGTTCAGGAGCACCCACACCTTGTGAAGTTTAAGTTGATACCTAGGTGTGTCTTTTTTTCATTTATGCTTAATAAGGTCTAAAGGACCAGTCATAATGTAATTTGAAAGGGTTTTGAATCATTTAGTTGAATTTGTCAGTTTGATTCATAATGCAAAAGCCATGTGAAAGCATGAGTTTTAAGGGATATGGGGAGTAGGGTATTATTACATGTTAAATTATGAAAAGCTAAGAGGATTCAAAAAACATCACATAAACCTTCAACAATAATCCAAAACAATCTTTGTATAACACATGTTATTAGACATTGTATATCACATTGGAAACATAACTATGGCAGCCCACAATTTATTGCCATGAACAGTCATTAATAACTTCTACAAAACAAGTAATGAAGCCAATCCCTCTGGAGAGATTTAATAAAACATAGTTATAGTGTTTTCCTCCAATTCTTATGAAGATCCAATGGTGGAAATGAAAGTTATTATATTTTTCCCAAAACTGCAAACCCTAGGTAGGGTTCAGACCTGCCCTCACAAAAATGTTCATAACTTATTAAATTATTAATGAATTTTGATGATAATTGAAGAAAATGAAAGTATATTCACATGTAAATAAAATCCAATTGGTTTTGGATCTAAAATATAGATTTTATATTCCGTACCATCACACTTTTCAGACTGTAAATTCTGCACAATATTGTTAAAATAGGCAGTCTCACTAAAATAATCATATCTTCCACAAAGCTAAATAAAATTTAATGAGACAAAAATAATTGAAAACTAGAAATAGAGATATTTCCATCAATATATGATACTCCATTATTTCTGTCCATACCAGGCCATAAAAATCACAACCTCAATCTGAAAACAATGTGAAAGTCAGAAAATGCACAACATTTGAGGTTTCCATTCATCAATCTTCAAAAATGATGTCTCCAACCCCCAATTCGAGTTTTGGAGGGTGTATTTATACATTTTCAACCAAAAAAAACTATTTTCAACCACCCTTTGATTAGTTTGTTGACAAAACACCTTAATGAAACTTCATCTACCTAATTTTGCACTTTTGACAATTTTTACAATATATGAAAAATGAAGATCCTAGGACCTATAACACCACAAAGGTGGCCTCTTGGGCTTATTAAAATCTCAAAACATAAAAATGGAAAAAATTACTCAATATGGCCTCATGGAGGCAAGAAATCAAATAGGTGCTCCTACACCATTAAATAAGGTCTCAATGACCATTTTCAATGTATTGGAGGGCTTAATAGGTCAGTTAGGTGGTATTTGCAAGATCAAGTTGATCAATTTGTAATGGGATAGTGATTAAGAGAAAAATTGGAAAATTTGTCATCTTAGAATCTAATTAAAGGGTGTTTATGGTAGTTGAACACCCCAAGAGGTATTTTTCAGGTGGTATCATGATATATTGTTATAATATCTTGAAGGGGAGGCTGTTGAAGAAGTTTGCTATTTTTTGTGTTTTCCATTAAGAAATTGCTGATCCCGTGCATTGTACGACATGTATGTATTGTTCCACACTCCAATAATATAATGTATGGATAGATAATTGAATAAACTTTCTTTTTTCATTGGAATGGTGTTATTTCATTGAGAATCGAGTGAGATATCTGCATTTTACTACCGGGTGGTCTCAAACCCCATGTTTTTCCTATTTTCCTGAACTTTGCAAGCATTGTACGGATTTTTACCACCACCATATGCTCTAAGACTTATATCATCTTGTAGGGGCATGAAATAGCTTTCATTTTAATCCAATTAGAGGTTCTAATATTGAGTTTTGAGGGAGTTCTCTTCATTTTTCTGGGACTATCTGTTTCTAACTAATTTGAGGGTTTGATTGGTGTAAAAGTGATGTTATAGTCATTCCACTTGCTGTCCAGCCCTATAACTCAGTGGAATGACTTGTTTCATGGTATTTTATATGTACCAATGGTTTTTAAGGAAGGAAATGCAATTTTTATGGTTTTAGGGTGATTCCCTAGGGTGTTTTCATGAGTTTTCCTTGTGAAATTGAGGAACTAAAGTAAGGTTTTGGAAAAATATGATTGGAACTATATATGTGATAGTGTTTTGAGTTTTTGAAGGTCATTTTATGAAGGTCTGAGGCACTATAATGTTATGATAAGTCTTACAACCCATATTTTCATTAAACCATCCTCAAATTGGCTTAAAATGAGGTTTTGTGGTTTGGCTAGTTGGAGTAAGTTTCTCTTGAGGAAAATTGTGTTTTTGGGAGTTTGAATACATTTTAATTTTCTTCCACCTCCGCATCATAAACCATGAGGAATTTTAAGATGATGCAAACTAGAGTTTCGTGACATTTTTTCTATAGATTCTAAAAAAAAAATTCAAAATTTTTGGAATTAGATTGCACTTCTTTCTCCGTCTCCCTCGAAAACTAGTTTTTTTTTAAAACAACATTTTTGAAAAGTGACACTCATCGTATAACACATAACATTTTTTCCATGAAGGATAAAATTCCAATTCTTTCAAATTTAGATTTGTAACTCCAATATCTAGTGCTTCCACTTGGTTAGATATTTTTTATTGAATATTTTTTCTTTAATCAAGTTTTGAAGTCAAACCAATTACAATTCAGACATAGAGAGACCATATAACACAATTTTTTTTGTATGTATCATTTTTTTTTTGTTGGATCAAGGACTTCAATATCTAGTGCATTCATATTTTTCAAAAAACAAAAAAAAAAATTCTATTTTTCCACATGTGTAGAATAGAGAGCTTCATTTTCAGTGAAAAATGTATGTTTAATAAAACTAAAAAAACAAATAGATAGTAAAACCAAAACATATTAAAATTATATTCATTGGATAGCTCATTCTGATGACTACTTCATTCAAGTTGGGTCTATGAAGTCTCCACCATTTTAATCTGCAATCGAAGCTCTAAAACACAAAAAAAATGATTTTTTTGGTCATAGAGAGCAAGAATCGTGAAAATAGGGGGTTCACTCGAACTAGAAGGTTCAAGTGAACCGCCAGGGTTTTGAGAGAACTTAGGTTCACTAGAACTCAGATTCAACTGAACCCCCATCCAAAAAGGGAGTTTCATGTATTTTTTTGTTTGTACAAGCATTAAAATGGTTTGCTCAAACCATGGTTCAAGCGAACCCTATTTTTGGTCGTTCGAACCAACAAGTTCAATCGAACCTCAAAAATGAAAATTTTTGGCATGCGGTCATTTTTTATGAGATTTCCTTCCTCATTAGAATTGTAAGCAACTTTTGTGGGTTTACCCCTAGTGTTTTAATACACATTCACATTGGATGTTGTGCCTTTCTAGGCTATGTGGACCTCATTTTAATGTTATAAAGTGTATTTAATCACACTTTTACATTGAAATTTGTCCCTAGCCCTAATTACCCTTTACATCATCATTAATAGGCCCCTATGACCCCATATTGTGCATCCTGAGGCTTATTTTGATCGAAGACCTGATAAAATCAACATAACAACCTAATTTCTTCACTCCTCGACATCCCAACTAGTAAAAGAGCCCTTGTGGGACCCATTCACCACTTTGGGTGAATGAGTCCCCTCCAAGTGGTACTAAGTCACCTAGCTTTACGAATGAGTCCCATTTCGGCCATTTTCAAGGTTTGAGTGGGAAAAAATGGGTTTTAAGTTTAATTTTCTTCAATGTTGGCCTTGGGGATCAAATTAATGAGAATTTTAGGTGTATTTCCTATATAAACAAGCTTTTAAACCCTAATTCATTATTCATTCATAATTCATTATCCACCTCTAGTCAAGCAAGTTAGGGTTTTAGCATTTTAAGTCATCAAGATAGTTTTCTAAGGCATTCAAGGGAAAATTCATCATCCATTATTGTAGAAATTCAAGATCTATCATCATGGAAAGTCTCTAATTGCTTTATTTCATTCATCATTATCTTATTTCATTATTTTGGTTTAATCACCTCAAAAGGGGTTTGAGCAAAGCAAACCCCCATTCCCTAACATTTAACATTTCTCTTTCCTTCTTTGTGTGGTTGTAGATTTATGTACTTTTTAGGCTTGGAGATCATTGAAGAATAAGTTGAAAACTTCTTGAAGTCATCTCCTAATTGGATAGGCCAAAATGTCCACAAAAAGTCACAGTGCCAAAAATCAGGGTTTTAGGTCCAAACACCTAGAGGAATAGAAAGAGCAAACCAAGAGCTTCTAATTCCACTTTCGAGGTTTTAGAAAAGAAAAAGTGGACTCATATTCCATTAGTGGTGTATGAGTCCCACTGTACATGTTTTTCAAATTTGTTTGTGGATTTAGATAATCATTTTCCCAAAATAGGCTCTGGTATAGTTTTCCATATTTGGGACTAATTTTCCCATAATGGAAAATGATTCACAGTAGGTCAAAATTTCAAGATTAGTAGCATTTCTAGTCTTCATTCCATCCTCTACAAGTTTCCAAGTGCACACTATAAATCTCATAGGTTTATGTTATAGTTTGTTTGCATTTCTAGGTCATTGTGCATATCACATTGTGTTTTCCAATTTTGCACTTGGTGGTGAACCGTATTTCTTGTTTTCATTCATTTCCAAGGATATCTCATAGTCAGATCTCCCATATCCTTCATTGGGTTGAGATCTCTAATAGATTCTTGAATGTGAACATTAGGAAATTGGATCCCTCTTCCTTCATTCCCCTTTTGTGTGAAAAAGGAAGTTGTGCATCCTTTCTTGGTGTCCATAGGAACCTATCAAGCCTCGTGAAGATTTATTTTTCAAATCATATAAAAAATTAAAGGAAAAAAAAATAGCAAAATTATCCCTTCAAAACATGCCTCAACCTATGGCCGAACCAACTATCCTTGATGAGACAATGATAGAACCAAAAGCACTTCCAACTATACAAGAACAATCTATAGAACAACCTCCTACCATTTCCCACAAGAGACCACAAGATAGTACAAACAATCTTGTTGTCCCTTCTAGATTCAAATAAGTTTACAAAGTCAAAGAGAAAGAGGTTGATTAACCTCTTGTCATTTCTTCTAGTCCTCCCAAGGAAGAGAAGGAACCTATGATTGACAAACCCGCTCTTACACAAAAATAATTTGACAATAAACTAAAAAAAAATCAAAGTGCTAGAGAGCATAGATGTAGACATCATTTTATTGCTCATAGATTACAAACTCAAGAAAACAACCATAACATAGAAAATCAAAATTTGAACCTACCTAGAGCAATGCATGATGACTCTCAACCCTCACCACAACATAAACAAGAACATTGCATGTACACTATTATTCGACCTCTTGTTGTGATTAACTTAGATGATGACATTAGCATTATAAAGATTGATGAACAAGTGCATGATGAGTTGAATACATTATTTTCTTCTTACATGAGCTTAAATGAAAAATCTCTAAAAAAGAGTGTTGAACTTGGTATTTTATTGGTTCAGAACTTCATATTGGGTATGTGTAGGATCATCATGGAAAAAATAGGCCCTTAAGTGGCAAAAATTCAGAAAAATCAGAGTTAGACAACTTGACATAAAAATTTGAATAAGTTATCTATATTATGTTATGAAATAACTTGCACAATAGAAGAATATGATATGAGATATGCTGCAAATACTTGATAATAACTAAGAATAACAAGCCACTTTGAGGGGGAAAACCTCCAAATATCTCTAATGAGAAAATACTTCACACTTGATGATGAAATAAGACTCACAACCTCCTATATATACCTATTTATGCCAAGGATATCACCTAGGCCGACTTAGACACACCTATATAAGACTTAGGCTGACCTAAACAACTAAATAACAATATACTAATGATAATATGACTTAATAGAGAGTTAAGATATCCACAAACTGACTATTCATAACCCGATGTACAATAATATTAAGGGCGTAGCATGCCCCCCTTCTTCAAAGAAGCATTGTCCTCAATGCTAATCAATTTTGGAAACTTTTGAATGAACTCCTCATCTTCCCATGTGGCATCTTCAACTGGTAACTTCTTCCATTGGATGAGATACTCAGTGATAGTTCTATTCCTTAGCTTCTTTGTGCATGTTTGATGAATGCACTCTGGTTCCAAAATGATTCTTCCTTCTTCATCCAGCTCAGGAAGTGTTGTTTGAGTGGGAATATTATGCCCAATTACATTCTTCAAATAGGAAACATGAAAAAATGGATGTATCTTTGTTGTTGGTGGCAACTCAAGCTTGTAGGCAACACTACCTATCTTCTGCATGATTTGGTATGGATCATAATACTTTGGAGACAACTTATTATTATTTCTTTGCTGCTTTAGTGAGATTTACTTATAAGGTTGCAGTCCCAAGAAGACCCAATCCCCAACTTCAAAACTTCTTTCACTACGATGTTGGTCTGCCTATTGTTTCATTCGATTTTGTGCCATGGCTAAATTCTCCTTGAGTCCTGAAAGTACTTGTTGTTGATGAATCAAGTGGTCTTCTACTGCCTGAACTCTTGGGGACACCTTAATTGATGATGTGATGGAATGAGGATGATATCCGTAAAGTGCCAAAAATGGAGACATTTTTGATGAGCTATGAAAAGAAGTGTTATACCATCATTCTGCAAGTGGTAGCCAATCTACCCACTAAGACTGTTTCTCTGAAGTGAAACAACGTAGATATCCTTCCAAACACTTATTAACAACCTCCGTTTGCCCATCTGATTGAGGGTGGTATGAAGAGGTAAGAGCCAATTAAGTACCCAAACATGAGAATAATTCTTTCCAAAAGTGACTAGTGAAGATAGGATCATGATCACTAACAATAACTTTAGGTGTACCATGTAGCTTTTGGATATTCTCCAAAAAAGCTTTAGCCACTGCACTTGTTGTAAAAGGATGTGCTAATGCAATGAAATGTGCATATTTAGTGAGCCAATCAACTACCACCATGATGACATTATGACCTTTAGATTTGGGAAGCCCTGTGATGAAGTCCATGGATACCTCTTCCCAACGCTGGCTAGGAATAGATAAGGGTTGCAAGAGACCTGGTGTCTTAATTGTCTCCCCTTTATGCCTTTGACACACCAAACATTCAGCCACAAATTTTTGAACATCACCCTTTAGCCCCTCCCAAAAGAAATCTTGCTTGACTCGATGATATGTCTTCAAAAATCCTGAATGACCACCCATTGGAGACTCATGCAACTCTGTGAGAATCTTGATTTTAAGGTTGGAATTCTTGCAGAGATACAAACGCTCTTTATACCAAAGAGTATCTCCCTTCCAACAAAACTTATCTAAACTACTAGGATCACTTTTTAATTGCTTGATGAGATTACTTGTCGCAACATCATTTTGCCACTCTGCTTTGGCTTCCTCCACCCAATTTGCTTGTAATATTGAAAGGGCACACAATAAGGCTTCATCTTTCTCATCCTTCCTTGAAGTGCATCTGTGACAATATTTTCTTTCCCTTTCTTATATACAATCTCAAAGTCATATCCTAACATCTTAGTGACCCATTTTTGTTGCTCTTCAGAAGATAGTCATTGTTCCAAAAAATATTTTAGGCTATCATGATCTATCTTAACCTTGAAATTTCTACCCAATAGATATGGCCGCCATTGTTTCACTACATGGAGTATTGCTAACATTTCCTTCTCATAAATAGGTTTTAGTTGATTCTTAACTTTTAATTGATGACTCTGAAAAGCAATTGGTCAAACTTCTTGCATGAGCAGTGCTCCTATCCCATTTCCAGAAGCATCACATTCCATAATGAATTCCTTGGTGAAGTCAGGAGTGGCAAGTACTGGAGTTGTACACATAGCCTCCTTCAATCTCTCAAATGTTGTATTGGCAGACTCGTTCCAATGAAAAGAATCCTTCTTCAATAAAGTGGTGAGAGGTGCTACTATACTAGCATAATTCTTCACAAATCTTCTATAGTACCCTTTCAATCCCAAGAATCCTCTCAATTTTTTAATGGTTTTTGGAATAGGCCATTCCATGATAGCCTTAATTTTGTTAGGGTCCACCTTTACTCCTTCATGTGAAACTATGTGTCCCAAATACTCCACCTCTGTAAGACCAAAAGCACACTTGGATGGCTTAGCATAGAGTTTATGTTCTTCAAGTATTTGTAATGCTTGGTCCACATGTTGCAAATGTTCTTCCCAAGTCTTGTTATATATTAATATATCATCAAAGAATACTAACACAAACTTTCTCAAGAACTTAAAAATGGAATTCATCAAACTTTGGAATGTAGATGGTGCATTGGTAAGACCAAATGGCATCACCAAAAGTTCATAATGACCCTCATGAGTATGAAATTCCGTCTTACTAATATCTTCCTCCTTAATTCGAATTTGGTGATAACCAGATCTAAGATCTAACTTGGTAAAAAACATAGCTCCATTTAATTCATCTAGCAAATCATCAATGACTGGAATTGGAAACTTATCTTTAATGGTGTACATGTTGAGCACTCTATAATCTGGACACATGTGCCAAGTATCATCCTTCTTACATACCATCACCATAGGAAAGGAGTCAGTACTTTGGTTATGCCTGATGATTCCTACCTCTAGCATCTCTTCAACAATCTTTTCTATCTCACTCTTTTGTATGTGTGGATACCTGTAAGGCCTGATGTTCAGTGGTTGGCTCCCTGGGACTAACTATATGGAATGATCATGATCCCTCTTAGGAGGAAGTACCTTAGGCATATCTCCAAGAACAACTAAGTGATGATCAATTATAGCTTGCAAATCTGGATGAGTAGGAGTATTAGATTGAGAGACTTCTAATGAACATAGTTGGGCCACAAATCCATCCACTCCTTTCTTAAGAAAATTTTGCATTTGATGAGAGCTTACCATTTGTGGAGATTTTTCCTTCAACCTCCTTAGCTCTACTAGCCTTCCTTCCGATTGAAATCTCATGAATAGTTCTTGGAAGTTCATCTCAATTGTTCCTAATATAGTAAGCCATTGTACTCCCAAAACAATATCTGTTGTACCCATGGATATCGCATACATTGGGGTATCAAGTTGATAATCTCCCATGGATAATTTAATGCTATGACACTTCCCTAAACAACTAACTGTACCACCATCTGCAATCAAAATTTGAAACTCTGGAGCTGGATATATGAAACAATTCAGACAAGTAGCTAACTTTTTGTTGATGAAATTATGAGTACTACCTAAGTCGATCAACACTGTTACCTTTTGCTTCTTTAGGAACCCCACCACCTTGAGAGTTTGTGGAGCGCTGAAACCTAAGAGTGCATGACAAGAAATTATTGGTTGAGAATCATGTGATTCCTCATTTTACTCCCTTTCATCTTCTAGTATGGGTTCCTCCTCTTCTTCCTCATTGGGACCTTCAATATAAAACAATTTATTTTCACTACATTTATGTCCTCAACTATATTTGCTATCACAATTGAAACACAAGCCTTTTTCTCTTTTCTCCTCAATTTGTTGTGGAGTCCACTTAGTAGGTTGTGTTGAATATCCTTTCTCTCTTGTCACATTATCCCCTTGCTTCTTAGGAATCAAATACTTCTCCTCTACCCTACGTGCTAAGATAAAAGACTCATTTATGGAACTAGGGCTAAACATGTGTACCTCATGTTGAATGTGATCCTTGAGACCACCCAAGAATAATTCATTCAAGTTTTCGTCTATAATTGTATCCACCCTTAAGGATAGATTTTGGAATTGTTGAATATAATCCTTAACTGATCCTGTTTGTTGAAGTTTAGCTAGCTAGCTGAAGAAGTTGTCTGTGATGCTATTGCTATATTGTGCTTGGAGTTCCTCTGTAAAAATTGACCATGATACGGTGAGCCCATTTTTACTTCAATGAGTGCAAAGCCAATGATACCAAATGAATTGATCTAGTTCTAGATATAAGGAAGCCATCGTGACCTTTTGTCCATTTGGGATTTGGTGTACTTCAAAAAAAATCTCCATTTGGTTTATCCATGTTAGAGGATCCTTACCATCGAACTTGTGCATATCCACCTTTGGAAATAAATTCCTAGATCCCATAGGATTACTAAAGCTTGTGTCAGTAGTAGCTGACCTAGAATTTTCACCTTGGCCGCTTGAGAACTCCTTTCTTGATTCAGCCCTGTACATGCTTAACATGTTTTGTATGTTTGATATATCACCTCTTAGGTCACACATATCCATCTTAATTGAAAAAATGTCTTCCTTGACCTTATTTATTTCCTCATTATTAGTATTATCTTCGATTGTTTCACCATCCTTATCAGGAGTCTTCCCCGGAGTGACATTCTTTTTACCCCTTGTTCCAGGCCCTGACATGATGGAAACTACTAATGTTCAAATAAATCACACAAATGAAACTTAAATTCTCTAAATATTTTACTGTAATCTCCTTTATTATGTCTTCAAAAACCCAATAAAAATTAGACTCTAATTCAACAAGATGTGCGAGATATGTAGATTTCAAAAAAATAGTGTAAAAACCCTAATTCTGCAATAATTCACTTAATTCTGCTCTAATTCTTCTAAAATCTGGACTGTAGCTTCTTCAATATTTTCTTCAAAAAGCCTTTAAAAATTAGAAAAAAAAATTCCAAAATTTGAAAGATATGCTCTTCCCAAAATCGCCTCTAAAATTGAGAAAAACCTTGCCTCTATGGTGCCAAGATCATGCTCTAATACCACTTGTTATGAAATAACTTGCACAATAGAAGAATATGATATGAGATATGCTGCAAATACTTGATAATAACTAAGAATAACAAGCCACTTCAAGGGGTAAAACCTCTAAATATCTCTAATGAGAAAACACTTCACACTTGATGATGAAATAAGACTCACAACCTCCTATATATACCTATTTATGCCAAGGATATCACCTAGGCTGACTTAGACACACCTATATAAGACTTAGGCCAACCTAAACAACTAAATAAAAATATACTAATGATAATGTGACTTAATAGAGAGTTAAGATAGCCACAAGCCAACTATTCATAACCCGATGTACAATAATATTAAGGGCGTAGCATATTATTTCAAAAATGTGTAAGAATAGAATTTGTAGAAAATTGAATTTAGTTTCTAAATTACTAGGTTTATTAAAAAAAAAAATCTATTTGGTGAAAATTTGAAATTTCAATGGAGTAGTACTTAAATTTTAGGGAAAAAATAAGTCAGTGTCCGTCTAACCACCTATACAATAAAAAATAATATTTTTTATAAGATTTTATATATAAGTAGAGGACTCATGTCTCGATGTGATGCATTTTTTTTATAATTTTTCCAAGTAAATAATTAATTATGAATTTTTTATTACAAATTTTAAAAATATAAAAACTCGTATGTTTGACCACCTTAACTTGGTCAAAACTTCATGAAATTCAATTTTTTTTTAATCCTATAGTATGAAAAGCATAGAATGTGATGCATGTTTTGGATTCAAAACATGTGATACTATTTGAAAGCTATAGATGTTTTTCAATCAACCTATCAATCAGGACTTTAGTCATAATTCAAATAGAAAATGAATAATATTATTTATTAAATTCAAAGTAAAAATAATTTATGTTGGTGGAAAGTTGATAATTTACTTTAAAAAACCTTTTCATTTCTTCAATTTTGGGTAAAAAAAAGTTGTCAACCACATACCCCATCATATCGCCACTTTTTGACCCATCATGATCCTGCACATACCCTGTTGTCCCTTTGGCTAGTTGCCCACCTTCCATTTATACTGACTTAGATTGGGAGGCAGATGACCTACTTTAGGTTCACTTTCCTATGCCTTAATAGTATTTTTCTTTTTCATTTCTCTTTATGTGATTGCATGTGAGTAATATGATCCCCTGTGATGTTTCTTTTTATGTATCCTCTCTCTTTTGTGCATTCCTCTATATGTACCTTCATTCTTCTTTATGTCGTAATCATTTTTCATTTGTCTTGTGTTTCCCTTTTTCGGACGATGCAAGGTATTGAGACATTTATGTCTCTTCCATGTTGACCCAAAATCTTTTTCTTTTAATATTTGCATTTGTCTTGTGTTTTCCTTTTGGGGATGATGCAAGGCATTGAGACATTCATGTTTCTTCCATGTTGACTAGAAATGATTTTCTTTTCTTTTGCTTTCTTTGTGTCATTCTTCTAGTTCTATGTGTATTTGGGGAATGATGATAGTTGCATGCTCTATGATAACATTGTATCATACACATACTAACCCAAAATCCATAGATCCCTTATGTATTTTTGGGGGAAACCCTTCCTATTTTATGATGCAACTTATTTCAAAAACATATGACCTGGCATCGGGTTTCCTTAGGAAAGCTCTCATGTCTTGGGATAAAAATGTTTGGCTACTTTAAAGAAATTTCTCATAGTGATGGTGTAACAACTACTTTAAAGTGGGAGCATACATCGATGACATATTTTGGAAAATTTCATGGCATGATTTTTTCTTTTTTCTTCAGATGTGTCCTCTTCTTTGTGGTGTCATTGGGTTTGATGTCATCCAAGAGTGTACAATCTACTTTCATGGCATGATGAGAATGAGGCATCCCATGGGCCATGATTTGACACTTTTTACTTGTCATCTCTTGGAGACAATAGGCAGAATGCTCCATAAGAGGAAGACTGTTACACAAACAAAGAAAAATCCCCTTTAAAAATTTGTTTACATGACAAAAGCATTTTCATTGTGGTTCCTTATTAAAGTTATCAATAGGATAACTTTGGTATGGTTAGTTGATGGGAAGTCGATACACTAGCATGACTTTCTCATTATATGACCTAGGAAGCTAATGCACTAGCATGAATTTATCACTAAACCACTTCTTTGGGACAACTCACCTAGTGGATAGATTGAGGTTCCACTACCTCAGAGTGAGCAAAAAATGTTATGGAAAAATAGTTATGTTTCACATCGCATTGAAACAATTGTGCTTGATCCATTGTTTTTGTTTATTTTTCTTAGCCTTTGATAGGGTATGATCATGTATCTTTGTTATTGTTGCATACTTAAGTGGCTTGGATGTTTACTTTAGTGTGAGTTTGACAAGGGGTCGTCCTCTCACTAAAGTGGGGGAAAAATATAGTAATGGAAAAAGTAGCCTTTTTTCCCTTACTTGGTTTGATAATTGACACTAAAACTAAACTAATGATGTCTTGGAGTGGTGTTGTAATTTTTTGTACACATTCACTCTATTCTAGGACCTTTATTTGACTAAAACATGCCTTAATTGATCCTTTGCAAAGGTTATAACACACTTTCACACTTTTCTAAGATATATGTATTTGCTTAATTAAGCCTAGTGGGTCCCTTTCAGAATAAAATGTACATAATGTGTACCTTGTTTAAGTGTTGCAAAGTGTTATAAGGAACTTTCAAACTTATCTAGCTGGTCATTAATTAATTGTGGGTAATTGGAGTAATTAACCCCTTTTAATTCAAATTTAAGCCTTAAGTTCCTCTTGAAGATCTATCCCAACACTTATAATTTAATTAAAAAAATATTTCATTGGGAAAATTTTGGTCCTAGTAAGTGTAGCCAAGCCACATTCGCCCTAGATGGTGAATGGGTCCTCCAATAACAAGACCCCCCCTTTTTAGTTGATCTAAAATGGGTTTTTGTCCCTCTTTCAATCCCTTGGGGTTAGGTCTTGGTAAACTGAGCTAGGACCGATTTGCCCAAGGTGGAAAATGGGTCGTCCCTTAATGAGACCCCCCTTTTATAATTTCATTCTGGTAGGAATTTAATAATGTTTCTTTCCAAATCTAGCGTCAGCCTTAATTGTTTAAATTTGGGGTTAATCTCCTAATTTAGTATAAATAAGGGGTTAATTCACATTATTTTCATCTAGAAAGTTTATGAGACATCCTATCAACTTCAAGAGAGAATTATAGAGCATTACAAGAGCATTCATAGGGAATTTCAAGGTAGATTTCAAAATTTTATTATAGCAATTGAAGATCATATCATCGTTTCAAGGGTTTGATGCATGCATTCACGTTGTTGAGCTAAAGAGGTGGATGTAGCATTGAATATCTACTTGCAACTATTGTTCATATCATTTTCAAGGATCCAAGATCTACATTCATCATGGCCACTACATGTTATTTTATAGATTTGTTTCACAAGCTATCATCCAAGGTGATATCAATTACATTACTTCATATTCATACTTCATTTTGTTCATTTCATCATTTGGTTTGATTACCAACAAGGGGTTTGGAGAAAAATTGAGTGTGTGATTGTAGATTTATAGGTTGAAGAGCAAGATTTGGAGCAAAATTATCAAATTTTCAAAGTTGCAAAAGCTGTCATTCATGGTTCAAAATCATGGAATGAAGGCTACATAATTGTATACATACTTCTAGAACTTGATAACAGGGAATTTGAGAGTGTAGAAATCTAGGAATAGGACCCTAAAGTTAATTTTCCAAAACCTTGAAAGGACCCATTTGCCACTAAAGGCAAATGAGTCATTTGTATCTCAAAAACAACTTTCTAGCCAAGTACATAGATTTTTATGCTTTAAAAACATCCCCCATAGTTGCTATAACAGTTAGGTAGCATTTCTAATTGTTATTGGCATCTTATTTTAAATAATTTGAGTGTTTAGGGTCTTAGAAAATCCCATGGTAGATCCTCTTGTTCATGCACTTGGGTCTATCATATTTTTCACCTTAAACAAGTAATTATTAATGTATGTCTAGCAAAACAAGGTGGTGAAATTTTTCCAATGAGATCCAAACCCTATACGAAGAATGGCCAAATAGGAACTTGGGCACAAAGCTCAAAAATAGGAAAATGAATCAAATTTCTATGTTCTTGACACTTATGACATTTCTTAACATATTCAAAATAATCTTGTTCCATATATGTCCTTTAATATCCTATGCAAATTAGCTTCTGAACTAATGATCTTCCTTGAAAATGTCCCCCACAAGCACCTGCATGAGATTTTTCAAGTGCTATGTGGATTTTATATTGTTTAAGGCATCTAAGTAAAATACCATCAAAGAACCTTTGGTACAAGAATTATATATCTAGATGCGAGTTTTCTGAAGGTGGGCCTAAGTATTTTTAGTTGTCGTCTTAGGAAAGGTACATTCTTTTAAGTAATTAAATATCAGTGTAAACCATTCACTAGAGCCTTCCATGGTGGATGATAACACTTCTTCGACCATATATTCAATTGATGGTTTCATAATAATATGTATAGTGGGTATGTGCAGGATCATGATGGGCCAAAAAGTGGCAATATGATGGGTATGTGGTTGACGACTTTTTTTTACCCAAAATTTATAAAACAAAAAGGGTTTTTAAAGGAGATTCTCAACTTTCTACCAATATAAATTATGCTTTACTTTGAATTTAATTAGTAATTATTATTCATTTTCTATTTGAATTATGACTAAAGTCTTGATTGATAGGCTAATTGAAAAACATCTATAGCTTTCAATGGTATCACATTTTTGAATCCAAAACATGCACATTCTATGCTTTGCATACTATAGGATTAAAAAAGAAAAATAAATTTCATGAATTTTGACCAATTTAAGGTGGTCGACATACGAGTTTTGTATATTTTATAAAATTTGTAATAAAAAAATCATAATTAATTATTTACTTGGAAAAAATTACAAAAAAATATGCCTCACATTAGGACATGAGTCCTCTACTTATATCTAAAATATTATTAAAAAAACATCATCATTTTATTGTGGTTAGGTGGCTTACGACACCTACTTCTTTATTTTTTCCCTAAAATTTAAGTACTACTGCATTGAAATTTCAAATTTTCACCAAATAGATTTTTTTTTTAAACAAACCTAGTAGTTTAGACACTACATTCAATTTTATACATATTCTATTCTTACATATTTTTGAAATAATATAGATAACTTATTCAAATTTTTATGTCAAGTTTCCTAACTCTAATTTTTCTAATTTTTTTGCCACTTAAGGGCTTGTTTTTTCCATGATGATCCTACACATACCCTAGTAAATGTGAAATATTTTGAAGGGTCTTGAGGAGATATTAGGGAAGTTGCACTTGCCATTGCATCCACATGCCAATTATCTTTTCATGGGATGTTATCAATAGTAAATGAATAAAAAATTTCTAACACATTCATTGTGAGATCCTTGTATTCTAATATTTTTTCATGCTTTTCTTGATATGTTCTATGTATTTTCATAATAACTAATTGTGAATCACCAAATATCCTAATGTTTCAGGCCCAAAGTTAAAGCAACATGTAATCCAACAATTACTGCTTCATACTTTGCTATGTCGATTGTGCATAGGAAGTTTAAGGGGTAGGACAAGGGAATATGATTCCTTGTAGGTGGAACTATTATAACCCCTGCATGGGAGCCTGCTCTACACTTACAACCATCAAAATATAACTCCCATGTATTATTTTCAATCATCAACACATCATCGTCAGGGAATGAATCATTATTAGGCAATACCAAAGGAGAGGGAGTGTCAAATGATTGGTTGGTCAATGCTTGTCCTTTAATTTCTTTTTGCAAGAGAAATTTATGGTCAAACTCAGTTAACAACATAACCCACTTACCTAAGCATCCTAATTAAAAAAAATTAATGAAAAGATGTTTTAAAGGATCAATTTTTTTCATCGTATGTATTTCAGCATTTAGTAAATAATATCTCAATTTAATATTAATGAATACAATGGCCAAACATTTTTTCTATCATTGTGTATCATGTCTTGTAATTAATTAGAGTGTAGTTGATGCAATAAATATGATGTTCTTTACCATTTTCATCTTGTTGAGCTAACAATGATGCAAGAACATGGGTCAATGTTGATGTGTAAAGGATAAATAGTTTGTATTGCATAGCAGGCTATAAAACAAGTGGAGTAGCAAGATAATATTTCAAACTCTAAGAAATCCTATTTGCAATCCTCATTTCAATTAAATTGAAAATCTTTCTTAAGGATATGTGTGAAGGCTAATGTTCGGTCTGCTAGGGATTCTACAAAATGATGGATAGCCTGAATTCTTCCTTGTAAAGTATGCAATTGTATAATGTTTCTAGGAGGTGGAATGTTAACTATAACATCAAATTTATTCGTGTCCACCTCAATGCCTCTATGAGATATAATAAAACCTAAGACTTTTCCACTTTCTATGCCAAAGACACTTTTTCAAGTTTAATCTCATGTTATATTTTTTCATTTGCTCAAAGAATTTTTTAAGGATATTCACATTGTCTTGTTGATTTGAATATTTTTCTAAATATCATCAACATAATCTTCCAAAATATTATGTATGTAATCATGAAATATCAATTCCATAGCTCATTGATATGTTGCACCTACGTTCTTTAATCCAAATGGCATGACTACCCAATAAAATGTTCCCCAAGTTGTAGTAAATGTTGTTTTGTATTGATCTTGAGGGTTGAATATTTTATTATATTAGGAATGGGAAAATAATCTTTTACAGATGCTTTGTTTAAATCATGAAATTCTGTACACATCCTAATATGATTATTAGGTTTTGTGACTGCAACAATGTTTGAGATCTAAAAAGAATAATCTATAGGTCATATAAAACTAGCTTCGAGAAGTTCCTCAATCTCATCCTTGACCAATAAGGTTATCTTAGGATTCATCTTTCATATCTTTTCTCTTACTTGGTTAGCATTCTCTACAAGGACTATCTTGTTCATCTTCATCAAGGAACTTTCTTATCTTAATCACTTTCTCCTTGTTATCAACATCCATCGATATATTGATTGTATCCCCCAAAGGAAATACAATTTGTTTTGCAAATTTAGGATTGTATTCTTCGTTATCTGTATTACTTTCCTTTTCTCTATATTCTTGCTTAGTACTAATCACAACACATGTAACATGTTTCTTTTTAGGAGGAGTATTGTTGAAAGGTTGAATTTTTTTTTATTCTATACTTGGGATATTGAATAACAATCTTCACACTCTCGCATTCAAGGATAACCCTAGAGATCTCAATCCTAAGTAGAAAGGGGAAAGAGATCTTGTAATAGGGCTATCCTAGGGTCTAATTATAAACTAATGAGGGGTTCATCACCAAGTTAGAGATTGGAAAGACAAATGCATTGCAAATCAAAATGCTTAAACCTTCTATTATGCAATCCTTCACTAAACGACTTAAAAAAAGCATGTAAAACATAACAGAGAACTATAAGATGAAATATGTGCACTTGGAAATCTGCAAATGACTAGATGAAGGCCTAAAATTTTGAAAATGTTGATGTCAAAGGCTACTAGGACTCATACGCTAGTCTGGGTAGAAACTGAAATCTTGCATAATGGTGTCTGAAACTATAGAAATCTAGAAAATGACCTAAATTGGGACACATTTTCCAAAACTGGTGTATCAGTCTAGCTAGGGTTTTTTGAAACTTCAAAGCTTGAATCTACTCCTCAAAGTCTGCTCTATCCTTTCCAATTGATTTTTGGATTTGAAACCTTGATTTGCAACCAATAGAATTCTTCTAATGATTTTTAGTGCAAGGTGACAACTTTGACAACTTTCTCCAAACTTTCTCTTCAATGTTTCTTCAACCTAAACCTACAAATCACACATTAAAGAGAGGGAAATCTTTTTTTTGTTAGTAGAAAGAGGTTTTCCTTGGTCAAACCCTGTTTTGGTAGTCAAACCTTGAAATGAAATGAAATAGGGATGGAGAATGATGAATGAACAAAATAAGATGGTAAAAATCACCAAACCCTAGCAATAAAGTGCTAAAAACATGCATGGAGTGGCTCCAATGGATGTAGATAATGAATCTTTCTTGAATATGATAGATCTTGAATTGAATGCTAGCTTGAATCATGAAACCTTACATCACCATTTTTATCTCCAAAACAAACATGATGCATGAAGACTTTGACATGATGCTTGATGCATGAATAATTCTCTAAAACACTTGATAATTAGCCCTTGAATGCTCTTGAATTCTCTTGTAAATACTTGAATTCTATTGTGAACTCCAATTCACTATAATTCATGAATACTTGAAGGCTTAGGATGATCTCTTGAATTATTAGCTTGTTAGGATGAAATGATTGAAAGAACCTTGTATTTATACTTAATTATGCCAAATTTCTTGAAATTACAACACTACAAACCAACACTAGATCTAGGAGGATAAAATCCTACCAAGAATTTGGATTAATTTTAATTTTGGGCCACATGGGACTCATACACCCAAGATGGTGTGTGCATCCCATTAGGCATAAATTATGGGACCAATATAAACAATGCTTAGAAAGGTGTAAAATCCATATCAAGAACCAAAACCATAGGTGGGACTCATATGCCCAAGGTGGCATATGAGTCCCAGATCACTAAATTTGGGCCACACAACCTAAAAAATCCTAAATTATGATTGGATATTGATTTATGTTAGGATTATCCTAAAAAATATGCATAAATTAAGGCTTGTGGATGCAAAATAAGGTTGATTAAGGCATAAAGAAGCCCAATTATTTATGAAAACCCTAGAAAAGTGTGAAAGTGTGTTACAACACTTTACAACACCTTAAATAAGGTAGGATTAAGTTCATTTAGTTTACAAGGTCCCAAGACCTAATGTGAGTGTGTTAGACACATTACAACACTAAGTCAAGTCATCATTAAGCTCAATTTTATGAGGGCCCAAACAAGTGTGAAAATGTCACCAACGACAATTTTTGACACTACATTTCACCCCCACTTTAGTGAGAGGATGAACTTGCTTCAAACTCACACTGAAGTAGACAAACTCACTTAAAGAGGGGTCCAAGTGTACTAATGCCAGTAAGATTGGATGAAAATGATCAAGAGGGGTGATCAAGCCCCCATGATCAAGAACCCATGGAAAACTAACATAGGCACTAAAGAACACACATGAAAATGATATATAGAGCACCATTAAGGCACAAGCATGCACTACCAAAGGTAAAAATAGAAATATAACAAGAAAAGAAAAAGAAGTAAATGGATCAAGCTTCAACTATTTGTCCAAAAAATGTGTGCTCACTCTAAGGCAACAAAACTCTAGGTCATCTACTAGGTGAGGAATCCAAGAAAGTGAGACACATTCACACATGGCTGGAACGCACTCACACACACATGTGAGTGGCCATGGGAAAGTCATGCCTCAATCGGGCTTCTCCTGAAACCATACCAAAATTATATCTCCTGATAACTTTGGTAAGGTGCCACACAACAATGAACTTCGAGATTCATGAGGCAAGAAAAGCTTTGTATGCTTGAAGCTTATGAACAAACAATGAACTTTGAGCTTCATGATGCAAGAAAAGTTTTGTATGGTTGGAACTCCTGAACAAATAAGATGGCTCCACAAGCATGCAAAGTGTATTATGCAAGGTGGCCATATAACTAAAAATGGAAATGCAACAATAAGGAATGTTCAAATGATTCTTGCTTAGTTTGCATAAGGTTTTTAACTTAAGGTACATTGTGCCTAATGTCTCCAAGAGAGGACCAATCAAATAATAAAAGATTCACAACTTAGGGGATGTGATGTGTTGCATCAAGACACTAAGAGGAATATAATGTGTTGAGAGAGATGATGCTCTTTTGAAGGACATCACACCCAATGTCATCCACAAAGTGAAATATGCATCACATAAAGTAAGAAGACTACACCATGAAACATGAAATACAAAATAATAATGTCAATGTATGCCCCCACTTTAAAGAAATTGCTAAACACCATGTTGTGAGAAATTACTTTAAAGTATCAAATGATAAATGCTAATGATAAAGAAGACATGAGGGATAACTTGGAAATCCATATGCCAAGTCATATGTTTCCAATTAAAGCTATGTCATGTCAAAGAAAAGAGAGGGGTTTCCCAAAAAATGAAAATCCAAACACATGAGGGATCTATGGATTTTGGGTTAGTATATTCTTGCTACAATGTTTTTAGAGAGCTCATAACTATCATCATTCCCCCAAATACTCATAGAATTGGAAGAATGACACAAAGAGAGAAAAAACAATGAAAAACATTTTGGGTCAACATGGAAGAGGTATGATGGTCTCAACATCTTCCGTCATCCCCAAAAGGAAAACACAAGACAAAGAAAATATAAAGGAAAATATAAAGGATTTATGACATAGAGAATAATGAAGGTACAAATGGAAAAATGACACAAAGAGATAGATACCTCAAATAGAATAGTACGGAGGATCACAATATGCACATGTAATTAAAAAAAAAAAAACAAATAATGCAAAGGACTAGTAAGGCACATGGGATTCAACCTATGAGTAGGTCATCCGCATCCCACTAGAAGGAAGACAACTAGCCAGAGAGACAATGAAAAATGCATTACTAGGACAAGGCTATCTAATTCTTGCCCCTACTATGTGTTGTAAGGAAAGACTCTAGTGAGAAAATTGTTTTCCTAATGTCAATTCATTGGGGAATAATGCAGGAGTAATTTTAATTTCAAATCACAGAACATTAAGATTCATACGTAAAGGAATAAAACATAATACACAATAATATCAACATAGAATCGACGCCAAATTTACATGGGAAAACACTTTCGAGAGAAAAACCCACCACCAAAGAAAGATCACTTTATTCACAGTAGATTTAGAAATTACAATAAAGTTATAGATCCCTTCTTCATAGGTATTTGTTCTTTGATATTACACAACAACATTCCAATCGAGCCAATCACGTAGTTCTTACATACCACAATCAATCACAACTCTATTACAATGTGCTTTCAACATTAAGCACATGCTCAACCGAAACCAATCCTTTTTCTTCTTTCAACACAAAAAACCCAATGAGTTCGTTGTTTCACCATACTCCCTATATGACTCTTTGATCTCCAAGAATATTTTATTCAAACCGATTCAGTTCATTCAACTATCCAAGAAGTTCAACCATCAACTTTATCCCACATTGGTGCAAAATATGAAGAGTCAATAGTTTAAATCTAAAATCCTAAAAACTTTACACATCCACAAGTTATCCCTTTTGTTACTTACTCACTTGTACATCTATGGGCACAAAACACCCATCGGCATGGTTCCAACAAAGTGAACACCCATCAACATGTAATGTAAAACTCTAACTTCACAACCACCACATAGAGGTTAGAAATTTCTCAATCCCTATGACAAGCTGATGCCACTATTGCCTAATCAGAGAAAACTCAAAATTTGCAATATCCACTATAGGTTAGAGAATTATTGAATTCCATGACAATGAAGGAGATCGGCTAGTCGAGAAGTTAAGAAACTTCTTGACTCTGTGAAAAAGTTCTAAAGTTAAAGAAAATAGTGATGTCGCAACCAACACACTATCACCAAGTTAAAAACTTTCAGAACCCCGCAACTTAGGTTACAAAGTTACAACTCCAACGATCAGCCGATAATGAAGACCGAACAAAGGGAAAAATTCTACGTCCTTAACTGAGATTCAAGCCAACAAGTTGAGGCACAATTTCCCAAAAATGTCCCACTTGAAGAAGACTTGCTGGCTTCCTTTAAACTCAAAGTTAATGAAGGTCATGGGCTTCAAGGCCCATCAAACTAACACATGACCTGTACTTGTTTGTGTTCATCAACTTTATCAATGCATCTACAACATTTTCTAGAATATCCACCTTTTCTAAACTAATCTTTCCATCCTCCACCATATATCATATAAAATGATACTACACATCAATATGTTTCATCTTGGCATGGAAAGTTGTATTTTTTTTCCAAACAAATAGCACTCTAACTGTCATAGAAAATTGAAAATTTCCTTGCACTAAAACCAATATCAGAACACAAACATCTAAGCCATACAACTTCTTTGCAAGTGTATTTTTTTGCAATGTACTTTGCCTCAATAGCGGATAGAGTGACTACAGATTGGCACTTACTCATCCAGCAAACTACACCACCATTCAACATGAAAAAATATCCACTGATGGATCTTCGACTATCAATGTTCCTTGACCAATCAGAATCCACATAGCCTCAAATGCTGAGAGAATCATGTGATCCAAACGAGTTACTGTGATAACACAAAGTGTATTGTGATGTACCTTTTAAATATCTAAAAACTCTTTTCACATCATCACAATGTGGCCTTCCCAAATTTTTCATAAACTGACTAAGAACTCCCACTGCTTGGGAAATGTCTTGCCTTGTGTAGACCATTGCATACATTAAGCTTCCAACTACACTTGCATAAGGCACTCTGGTCATTTCCTCCATCTTAGTAGGATATTTTGGACAATCTTCAATAAATAGTTTCGTTCCCTACAAAACTAGAACAACTAGTTGCTTGCAATTAGTCATACCAAATCTCTCCAAAATAGTATTAATATACTTACTCTAGTTGAGCCAAAGTTTTTTGTTCTTTCTATCCCTAGTTATTTCCATCCCAAGAATATACATAGCTACACCAAGATCTTTCTTTCCAATCTTTACAAACAACTTAGATTTTAGATCAGAAATCATAAACTTACTATTCCCTAAGAACAACATATCATCAACATAAAGGGAAATAATAAGAACATGATCATTTTCAGTCTTGTAGTACACACAATGATCTATCTTACAAATCCCAATGACAAAAAAAAAGTGCCAAATTTTTGGTGCTACATTCTTGTGGACTATTTCAAACCATATAGAGATTTCTTTAACTCACAAACCATTTTTTCTTTACCTTTTACCACAAAGTGCTTAGGCTGGGACATATAGATTTCTTCTTCAAAATCTCCATGAAGAAATATTGTCTTCACATCCATCTATTCAACTTCTAAGTCATACGCAACTGCAAGTGATAAAATAAATCTGATAGATGTTAGTTTAGCTACAAGAGAAAATATTTCTCCATAATCAATTCCCTCTACCTAGGAACATCCATTCGCAAGCAACCTCACTTTATACTTTTCAACACTTCCATTCAAACTAGTCTTCTTAAATACCCACTTATAGCCAATAGCTTTTCTACCTTCAACAAAGGGCACCAAACTCCAAGTTTCATTCTTCTCTATTGATGTGATTTCTCCACTCATGTCTTCCAACCAACAGTTTGAATCAGGCATTCCAATTGCCTCTTTAACAATCCTAGGCTCATCAACACCAATAATTAAAGCATAGGCATAGATCAAAGCTAACATAGAGAACCCATACCTATCAAGTTGATGCTTTTCACGTGCAGACCTCCGCACAGACTGAGGCTAAGGTTGTGGTTCTTCTTCTTGTTCAGAACTCTTAGAGCTGCTCAAACTCTCCTTAGATTCAGGCACACTACCAATTTGTTGTTCCTCTTTTTTAGGTTTTAGAGGAATTTCAACACCATCATTTTTCTCCTTGACTTCTTTCATCCCTGACTACAAATCCACTAAAGAAGGTTTCAACTCACAAAAGATTACACTTTTTCTATATACCACCTTTTTAGTCACATGATTCTAAAGCTCATATCCTTTCACACCAATGTCATAGCCAATGAAGATACACTTAACAGATTTGTTCTCCACTTTAGTTCTCTTCTCATTTGGCACATAAACATATTCTTTGTAGCCAAAGACATGAACATGTCTCAGAGAGGGCTTCTTACAAGACCAAGCTTCCATAGGAATTTTTTCAACAAGTGCTAAAGAAGGAGATCAATTTACCAAGTAACAGGTTGTAGCCACAACCTCAGCCCAAAACTTTTGCTCCAGACCAATACTACTCAACATATTTCTTTCTCTTTCCATCAACATTTTAGCAACTCCATTTTGTTGCAGAGTGTAAGGTGTTGTTTTATGCCTTTTAATATCATGTTCTTTACAATACCTTTCAAAATATATAGAACAAAATTCACCACCGTTATCTGTCCTCAAGCATTTAATTTTCTTATTAGTCTGATTTTTGACCAAGTTCTTAAACTCTTTAAACCGTCTAAACACATCTAATTTACTTTTTTTAAAATATAAAAAATTCCCTTCTCGAATAATCATTAATAAAGGAAACATAATATCTTGATTTCAATAATGAAGGAACATTTACTAGACTAAAAACATCATAGTGAATATAATCCAGAACACCAGAAGATTTGTGAGGACTAGAGTAAAATGAAATATGATAATGTTTTCCATATATACAATGTTGACAAAATTCAAATTCCAGGTTACAATCTTCAAGCCCCTCAACCAAGGTTTTATTTCTCAAGGCTTTTAAGCCTTGATGCCAAAGCATAGTCTTCTCTATAGGAAGTTTAGCTTCCAAAGAATTAGACCCTATAGGGACTTCAGTCTCCTTTACATGAACAACCTTTTGTGACTTTGTAGAGACACTACTAAATTGAACAAGTGCGTCCAACTTGTACAGAGTACCAATTTGAGCGCCCCTAGCCAACACCATCGAGCATCTAGTCATTTTGCAACCATTGCTAGAGAATGAGACTTGCACTCCAACATCATTTAGCTTGCTTACAGAAAGTAAATTTTGAGCTAGACCTGGTATATGCATTACACCATCAATTCCCTTAATTCTTCCATCGGAAAACTGAATTCTGACTCTTCCATGGCCAACAATTTCTAGAGATGAATCACTTGCTAAATACACCTTTCCACCATCATATTATTCATACTTTGTGATCCAATCGCTATGAGATGTCATGTAGAAATATGCTCTAGAGTCTATCAGCTAGACATCATCGAATTCCTGAGTCACCAAGGTTGTAATGAAGGCATCTGCTTCCCTCTGAGAAGAATCATTATTGGAAGAGTTCTTTTTTATTTTTCTCCTCTTTGCAATCCTTTTAGACATGACCAGGCTGCCCATAGTTCTAACATTTCACCGTGGACTTCTTTCTAGGAGACTTTGATTTCCCTTCTAATTTTGATTTGGAATTTTTATCCTTCTTTCCTTTCTCTTTCGATCTACCATGAACAACAAGATCCTCCTTCACCATCTCAAAATATTTTCTTCTCATCTCTTTCTATAAAAAAGAAGAAACCACATCTTCCATCTTGAAAGTGGTTGTCGTGCTCCCAATCACCATCACTAAATGATCCTAAGAATCAGGCAAAGAACTCACCAAGAGCATTCATCAATCCTCATCATCTATCTTTACACTCACAAATGTTAACTAAGCAATAAGTGTGTTAAAAGTATTCAGGTGATCAGCCACATATGCCCCTTCCTCCGTCTTCAAAGAGTACAACTTATTCCTTAAGAACATCTTATTCACCAAGGACTTTCCCTGATAAGTATCTCCAAGATTCGTCCACAAAGAAGATGAAATCTTCTCTTCATGAACGTTCAGGAGAACAGAGTCTACTATACATATTCTTATCAACCGTTTCAATTTTATGTTTATGAGACCCCAATCTTCTTGCTTCATGCTTGAGGGTTTCATTCCAGACATAGCAAGCCAAAGGTCACAATCCACCAACAGATCTTCCATTTTGAGTTTCCACAACTCAAAATTTCTACCATTGAATTTTTCAATTTTAGTCCTTCCTAATGTGCTTTCCATCTTAATCTACAATCAAGATTACCAAGTTTCTACAAAACTCCCACTTTAGAATTGACACAAAAAACCAACCCAACCCACAAGGATAACACAACTATCCATGCTCTGATACCACTTTTAAGGAAAGACTCTAGTGCATAAATCACTTTCTTAATGTCAATTCATAGGTGAATAATGCAAGAGTACTTTTAATTTCAAATTATAGAACATTAAGATTGACACATAAAGGAATATAATAGAATAGAAAATAATATCAACAAAGAATGGCCACCAAATTTATACAGGAATAACCTTTCGGGAGAAAAACCCACCACCAAAGAAAGATCACTTTATTCATAGTAAAAACAAATTACAATAAAATTACAGATCCCTTCTTCATAGGTATTTATTCTTTGATATAACACAGTAGCATTACAATCTGGCCAATCATGTAGTTCTTACAGACCACAATCAATCACAACATTGTTACAATATTCTTTCAACATACAGTACATTCTCAATTGAAACCAATCCTTTTTGTTCTTTCAACACAAAAAACCCAACTAGTCCGTCATTTCACAATACTCCCTATATGATTGTTCGATCTCCAAGAATATTTTTTTCAAATCAATTCAGTTCATTCAACTGTTGAAGAAGTTCAACCATTGACATTATCCAACAATGGTGTGTAATATGAATAGTCAATAGTTTAAATCCAAAATCCTAAAGACTTTATGTTTCCACTAGTTAGGCCTTTTTTTACTTACTCACTCATACATCCACGAGCACAAAACACCCATTGACATGGCTCCAACAAAGTGAACACCCATCAGAATGTCGTATAAAACTCTAACTTCACAACCACCACATCGAGGCTAGAAATTTCTTGATCCTGCAACAAGCCAATACCACTATTTCCTAGTCAAAGAAAACTTGAACTTTGTAACCTCCACTGCAGGTTAGAGAATTCCCAAATTCTGCGAGAATGAAGGAGATCATCCAATCAGGAAGTTAAGAAACTTCCTAACTCTGCAAAAGAGTTCTAAAGTTAAAGAAAACAACAATACCATGACCAACACACTATCACCAAGTTTGAAACTTTTAGAACCCTATGACTAAGGTTACAAAGTTACGAACTCAAGCAATCGACCGACAATGAAGACCAAACAAAGAGAAAAATGCTAAGTCTTTAACTAAGATTCAATCCAACAAGTTGGAGCACAATTTTCCAACATGTGTAAGACAAGAATGAGCCAAGGTAGGTGATGCGAAAGATTGTGTAATGGTGAGAATATAAGATTCTACAACTATTACATGACAAGGAGCGGAAGGGTATGTTATTGCAATCTTTGGGTAACAATCATTGTTATCAAAGTGGAATTTTCTCAAGATTATTTTGAATGCATGACACTCATCAGTACTATGTCCAAGTGTTCTATAGTATTGACAACGTGGAACATCTATTATCTTTTCTTTCATAGGTGGAAATAGTATAAGTCCTTGATTTAGAAGTATTTGTAATTTGCTTTTAGTTTTAGGTGGCAGACAAGGGAATTTTAATTTCTTTAGTTTGTAAGCCCTTCTACGATTGCTAGATTCACCAATTTCTATATTTGTATGTCAAGGAGGAGGACCTAAGATGATCCTTTCAGCCTTATCATCGTTACGAATCATAGGTTGTTCTTTAGGAAGGAGGACATTCATATTAGGAGGAGGATCTTGATATCTTAACCCTTTTATATTTTCAATTGGAATTTTCTCTAAGAGTTGATGAATTTCATGTTCACTTGTTGCATCACATCCTTGTTTACTCAAGATTGTTAAGCCTTTTCCATATGTCTCTTCTAGGTTGATGGGATTATCTATCACTTTGTTAACATAAAATGGTTGAGTGTTTACTTGCTTAGAAGAACTAGGTTCACCTATTGTAGGGAACTTAGGTTCAATTTTTGTCTCAACTTTAGGATGTAAGTAACCAAACATCTCAAGTGGTGATATTATTGGGAGTGTTGATTGTTCCATTGATGGATAAAAGGATGCATTAGCTTCAAGGTTGTTAAGGAAATTATTTAGGAATTTATTCATGTTGTCATCATCTTCTCCAATGATGTCAACATCACAAGGAGGACATGCATTAGTAGTTGAGTGAGCATGAGTAAGTTCAATTTCATTGGGGTCATTTCCAAAAGCACAACTTGACACATCCACTAAGGACTTCAAGGAGATTCATAGTTTACCAAAGAACATATCCATGATTAAATGTAATACAAATTTCATATTCTAAACTATGCAACAATGTGAAATGAAATGTTCTAGATGAAATTAAGCAATGCATAAGATGGACTGATTTGAACTAGATGCAATGAAGTAAATAAAATAGAAAGTTATCAACAACAAAAAAGAGCACAAAAATAAATTTTTAAATTATGGAAAATGCAGTGCAAAATTTGCACTAGGACTAAGTTGCCTAGAGGGCGGTATGAGTCCCAATGGAGGTTATTCTAAAAGCTTTCAAAAAACATTTAGTGGTTTTTATGCTTTTTAGTTTGTATGATCTGTAACCTAAGTGCAAATGTAGTTTTTAGATAATTTTTAATGATGTAAGATGCAAAAATGCAAGATATATGCACTTTCACTAATGCAAGATTTAGAAACCCTAGAATGCCAATTAACTAGTGCAAACCCTAATGAAAAGTTAATGCAAGCAAGATCTAGGATGATGATGCACTCCAAATCAGAATTATGATGTTATAAATGCAGGTTCACCATAATCAAAGGTTGGATTTTTTTTATTCTATACTTGGGATATAGAATAACAATCTTCACACTCTCTCATTCAAGGATAACCCTAGAGATCTCAATCCTAAGTAGAAAGGGGAAATAGATCTTGCAATAGGGTTGCCCTAGAGACTTATTATAAACTAATGAAGGGTTCACCACCAAGATAGGAATTGGAAAGACAAATGTAATTCAAATCAAAATTCTTAAACCTAGTATGATGCAATCTTTCACTAAATGACCTAAAAAAGCATGTAAAATAGAATAGAGAACTGTAAGATGAAATGTGTGCACCTAGAACTATGGAGATGACTGGATGAAGGCCTGGAATGCTGAAAACATTGATTTTAAAGCCTTTTGGGTCTCATACACTAGCTTGGGTGATTTAGTCCCACGTTAGGCTTTTTGGGCAGATACTAAAATCTAGTAATAGGGTATCTAAAACAACAAAAATCTAGAAAATAACCTAAACTAGGACTCATACACCAGAATTGTTGTATCAAACTAGTTAGGGTTTTCTAAAACTTCAAAGCTTGAATATGCTCCTTAATGTTTTATCTATCCTTTCCAATTTATTTTTGAATCTAAAACCCTAATTTGCAACCTATAGAAGTCTTCTAATGATTTTCAATGCAAGGTGACAACTTTGAACACTTTAACAACTTTCTCCAAACTTTCTCTTCAATGCTCTTCAACGTAAACCTACAAATCACACACTAAAGAGAGGGAAAAATGTTGTTTTTTTAGTAGAAAGGGGTTTACCTTGGTCAAACCCCATTTTGGTAGTCAAACCTTGAAATGAAATGAAATAGGGATGGAGAATGATGAATGAACAAAATAAGATGTTGCAACTAACCAAACCCTAGAAATAAGTGTTGTAAACATGTATGAAGTGGCTCGAATGGATGCAATTCTTGACTCTTGCTTGAATATGATAGATCTTGAATTGAATGCTAGCTTGAATCATGAAACCCTACATCACAATTATTAGCTCCAAGACAAACATGATGCAAGAATATTTTGACATGATGCTTGATGCTTGAATAATGCTCTAAAAGACTTGATAATCAACCCTTTAATTCTCTTAAATGTTCTTGTAAATACTTGAATTCTTTTGTGAACTCCAATTCACTCTAATGCATGAATACTTGAAGGCTTATGATGATATCTTGAATACTTAGCTGTTAAGAATGAAAATGAGTGAAAGAACCTTATATTTATACTTAATTATGCCAAAGTTCCTCAAATGACAACACTACAAGCCAACATCAGATCTAGGAGGATAAAATCTTGCAAGGAATTTGAATTAATTTTAATTTTGGGCCACATGAGACTCATACATCCAAGGTGGTGTATGAGTCCCTTTAGGCATAAATTATGAAACCTGAACTATAGATTTTTGGGTATGGCTTAAAGGCTACTCTTGCACTCTTAGAATGTTTCACCTAACAAGAGAGAGGTAAACCCTACGCAAGGGAATCTATGCTAGGTTCACTCAAATTATGCAATGTATGATGTAATTAAGACTAAATGAGATTATCTAAATGCAATTGGATGATCTATTTGACTAATTATGTATGAAAAACCTAAGAATTGTGTAAATTTGGAAAACACAATGTGATATACAAACATGAAATAAGAATGAACAAATGCAAAATAAAATAGAAAAGGGTTGATTCAGAGTGCACTTGGGAAAAGAATGGAGAATTTGGAATATTCTAAACGTTGTTTGAGATTACTGAAAATCACTAGTGGGACTCATTTGCCACTGATGGTGAATTAGTCCTATTTCTAATGAAAACTATTAGGAATGGGTTTTTGAGTGTTGAGATCCAAAATCTAGATTTCCAGCCTTAAGGAGGGACTCATTCACCACTGATGGTGAATCAGTCCACTCTAAAAATTCTAAGAAATCAGGGACCAATTCTATAGCACCAGATCTCAAGTTGTCTACTTGTTAGGTTGTCGAGGTCAAATTTGCAAAAAAAAGACAAAATGTCTTCTTCAAGCTTGAAAAAGGATATAGTTGACTTGAAACACTTTGTTGACTTCTTGTCCACTTTTCAACACCTAAATCCTTATCAAATCTGCATACTCAAGTCTACAAATACACATACAAGAGGGGGAAGATGGTGAAGGGTTAGGTTATAGGGATTTCCTTTTCAACACTTAAATCCTTATCAAATCTACATACTCAAGTCTACAAATACACATTCAAGAGGGGGAAAATGGTGAAGGGTTAGGTTATAGGGATTTTCCTTTGTCAAATCCCACTTTGGTAATGAAACCCTTAATGGAAATAGTTAAATTAAAGAGAATGATATACAAATAACAAGAAAATGCTATTAACTTACCAAACCCTTGTTAAAGAGAATCTAAAGATATAACAATGGTTGCTCTTGAATGATTGATTGATGCTTGATTATAGGATGTAAAGTTCTCAAATGATTTAATGAATGAAATGATTCCTTGAATGAGTTAGGAGATGTAGACTGAGGAGAAAATAACATATTTATGCACACTTGTGCCTTAATAACCCAATGATACCTAATGCAAAGTGAGCAAGGGAAGACCTGATCTTGGAGACAAACAATCCTCTTTTCACAGCTCTCTCAAATACTCTTTATGTGGACCTCTCAAATCCATTATTCACTCAAGGAGATAACCCAATCTTCTACAAGTGTTTTAAAAGGAAGATGTTTATGCTGACTTGGTAATGTTTTTAAAACTCCCCACATGACAAAACATGGTAGACAACTCAAATTTGTAGGCAGAACACTTCATTTTTCCATCGCTTCCAAGACTGACCTAAAGGTTCCTTGTAACCTTCCAATGTAGGAAAGTCATAACCAACCTTCCTAGACACACACTACTATGACCAGACACAACCAAAATATTGGAAATGTCATCAACATCACTTCCATGATTCATTAGCACCCATTAATAGGACCTTATAATTTAAGAATAGCTAAACACCCCCAAACACAATATTGGGCCTACCTTCCTTGTAGCCCTCTCCACTAGGATAGTCAACACAAGACCTTTATGAAGACAAGAACTAGGAAAATGAAATTGAATTTTGACTCCTTAAATAGACTTCCTCAAACCCTCAAGGCCTTAGGATATGACAATTGATAGAACAAGCACAAAACAACAACTTTACAATGCCACAAGGAAGTCTAATTAGTTGTTGCAAGTAAGAACCAGGTTGTCTAGGCACACCCAAACTCCCCTAAACCATTAATATGGTTCTTAAAAAATAAAATCACACATTTCAACCCCTTTTTGACACTCTCCTACACAAATTTCACTTACAAATCAACTATCTCATATTTTGTACTTCATTTAGGCTTGTCACATGAGGATTCCAATCCTAGGGTCTCCAAAAAGTCACTCCAAATGCTCTGCCATTCTCCAAAACCTTCACAATAATAAAATACATGTTGAATTCTATCATTCCACCAAAAATCAAACCCTGAGCATGAAGAAATGGTGAGTTGTGAGCATCTTTGTGACCAAACCCTAATTTTTGAGGGGTTTTGACCACTTCCAAAAGAATGCAGATAACTTCCTCAATTATTTATGGAATTGGACCAAACCACCACCAAACGAAATCTATCTCACTCCCCTATTGAACCATAATATACGTGTTTCTATACAGAGCATTCCTTGTCTATACCACACGAGTTAGCATCAAATTTACATAGAAAATTAGAGGGAAATAGAGTTCTTTACATTCAATAATTTTCCAAACTTAACAATAAACCTTACCTCAACCAAGAGAGGCCTATTTAATCATTTCCAATCTCCTCCAAATATCCCTCAACTTTATTTTGAATTAGAGGGCTATTGGGAACTAACAAACTCCATTTTAACCCTAAGTTGCCTAGTTAATACAGCTTAACACTACACCCAAGAACTTGACTTCATTACAAACTCAAAAGATGTCAAAGACACCTCAAAACATATTAAATTATCAAGGTTACTCCTCTCTATTACATGGTTGCATCATGAAACCTTGATTCTTTACTTGGCCTAGATGCACCAAGTTTACATGGTGAGGAGGAGACCTTGTTCAACCACCAAAAACACATTACAATGATAGAAAACCTTTTAAAAACTACTGATATTGGTCCTTTGGAGCATATTACACCATAAACAACTTGAAAGAAAAAAAAAATTGCCCCTACACCATGCACCCGGGGTGGAAGAGATCTCAAGTACCACCTAAGACCAGTTGTTGCAAAGTAGTACCATGTTGTTTGATGTCTTCTTCACTCATCCAAGTTGCATATTCAAGTGGAAGACCCTACCATTTAACCAATTATTCATTATGTACCTTCTTTCTTGTCCTTTTCACCTCTTTGGTGTCTATAATAGCTTCAAGTTTCAAAGTTTCAAATGATGGAAGGTCCTACACCCAATCTTTATCAACTTCAAGACATGCACCTACATCCAAAGATCCCTTAAAGGGGTACAAGTTAAAAACATTAAAAATGTGGGAGATAGACACTCCAAGAGGGAGGGCTATCTCATAGGAATTTTTCCCAAATTTTTGAATGATCTTGGAAGGGCCTATTTTCTTCATTTGTAGCTTTGTGTATTTTCCTTTAGGAAACCTCTCCTTCTTCAAGTATGAAAAAACTAGATCCCCCACCTTATATTTATCATTCCTTCTTTTCAAATATGCTCTCTCTTTGTATTGATCCATACTCTTCTTTATATTTTCCTTCACTTGATCATGAATAGATTTCATGGCTATGGAAAACTCCTCTCCTTCTGCACTCCTCTTCTCCATTCCTTTCAGATCCCTCAACTCAAAGATTCCCCTTGAGTTCATCCCATACACTACCTCAACAAGAATTTTACCTATGCTCCTATTAATGGAGTCATTATAAGCATACTCTACTTGAGGAAACACAAAATCACATTGAACACCATGTTCCTTTCTCAAACACCTTAAGAGATTACCAAGTGATCTGTTGACCACCTCTATTTGTCCATCCATTTGAGGATGGTAGGAAAAACTATACTACAAATTAGTCCCCAAATTTTTCCATAAGGTCCTCCAAAAATGACCTATGAACTTGGAGTTTTTATTAGATACAATACTCATAGGAATGACATGCATTCTCACAACCTCCCTGAAAAAAGACCTGCAATGTTAGAATCATCACTAGTGCATCTACAAGGAATAAAATGGGCCATTTTTCTGAATCTATCAACCACTACAAAGACACTATCAACTCCCCTTTGTGTCTTAGGAAATCCTAAAACAAAATCCATAATTATGCTCTCCCAAGGTCTATTTTGGATTGGTAGAGGTTGATAAAGACTAGCATTTGAAGTAGTCCCCTTTGCTCATTGACATATGGTGCAATTTTCCACAAACCTTCTAACATCCACCTACATTTTAGGCCAAAAATAGAATCTCCTAACTTGCTCCAAAGTTTTATCCGGTCCAAAGTTCCCTCCAAGACTCCCACTATTCTTTTCTTTTATTATGTTCTCCCTCATAGAGCACTTGGGAATGCACAATTGAGCCCCTTTAAAAAATAGACCATCTTGCAACACATAATCAATATAAACACTATGAAAAGCATTAGAAAACTGGAGAAAGCATCAAAAGCAGCCTTGAAATCCTCATCCTCCTTATACATACCTTTAAGAGCTTCTATTCCCACACTTTGAAATTGAACTTCTTGAACCATCATGACCCTTCTACTAATGGCATCTACAATCTTATTTTCTTGTCCCTTCTTGTGCTTTATGGAGAATTTATATTCTTGTAGGTATTCAACCCACTTCATGTGCCTTTGGTTCAATTTTTCCTATCCACTCAAGAAACTAAGGGCATGGTTGTCAATAAATACTATAAACTCCTTTGATAACAAGTAGTTCCTCCATTTCTTTAGAGCTTGGACCATAGAATACAATTCAAGATCATATGTGGAATATTTTCTCTTAGCCTCATTTAGTTTTTTATTCAATAATGCAACAAGTATACCTTCTTGACTCAAAACAACACCTACTGCTTGACCACTTGCATCACACTCAATAGTAAAAACTTTATTAAAATCAGGGAGAGCAAGGATAGGATGTTGTGATACCTTTCTTTTCAAGTATTCAAACCTTTCATTTGCTTCATTGGTCCATTTAAAATTACTCTTCTTATCTTCTTTGATTGTATCCATGATGGGTGCACAAATCTAGTTGAAACTCTTGATGAACTTCCTATAGAATCTTGCTAGGCCATGAAAGCTCCTCACATCACCCACTGAATTAGGTGTTAGCCAATTAAGAATAGCCTCAACCTTTGATGGATCCATTTTCAAACTGCCCTTTGAGATGATAAACCTAAGGTAGACCAATTCTTCTTTCATAAACTCACACTTTTGCAAGTTGATCAACAACTTTTCTTCATGAAACCTTCTCAAGACCTATCCAAGATGCTCCAAATTCTCCTCCTTCTAGTCTTGCTAAAGACAAGAATGTCATCCAAATAAACCACAACAAATTTTCCAATAAAAGGTTTCAATACCTCATTCATTAGCCTCATGAAGGTACTAAGGGCATTATACAAGCTAAAGAGCATCGCCATCCACTCACAAATACCTTCATTGGTCTTGAATGTTTTTTTCCATTCATCACCTTCACGAATCCTAATTTCATGATACCCACTTTTCAAATCAATCTTTGAAAAGTAGCGAGCTCCTACTAGGCCATCCATAAGATCCTCCATCCTTGGCATAGGAAACCTATATCTGATGGTTATCCTATTTATGGCTCTTGAATCAATGCATAATCTCCATTTACCATCCTTCCTTGGAGCTAACAAGGTTGGAATAGCACAAGGACTTAAACTCTTACTCACTAGGCCCTTATCCAACAACTCTTGCACTTGCTTTTCTATCTCTTCATTTTGGGTTGGTGTCATCTTGTAGGAAACCTTAATAGGAAATGTAGCACCTAGTATTAGGTCAATATGGTGACTAATATTTTTGATTGGAGGCAAGGAACTAGGAAATTCATCCACTACAATCTCCTTGTACCTCTCCAACAAGGTTTGGACTTCACTAGGTATAGGTTCTTCTTTGTTTGAGGACAAAAAATACTTGTATTTAGGATTAACAACCGAGGAAAACCCTAGACCTCCCTCTTCCTTTAAGGTCTTCAAAAAATCCTTCTCCCCTATGACCATAATGCTAGACCCAAGTTGTTTATCTATACCCTCATCCAGTAAGGGAATCGTGGTGAAAGAATGCCCATCTTTTGTTATCATGTAGGCATTTTTCTAGCCATCATGTTGAGATTTCCTATCATACTTCCATAGGAAACCTAAGATTAGGTGGCAAGCATCCATGGGAATAACATCACACAAAATTTTATCCTTATACTCCCCAATTTGGAATTCTACCCAACATTACTCATTGACAAGCACCTATTGACCTCTGTTCAACCAAGACACCCTATATGGTGTGTGATGAGTATTTTTCAATTTTAGTTTTTCAACCATCTCTAGTGATACTAAATTATCAGTAGAGCCTAAGTCTACAATTACCTTGCATACCTTCCAATGAGATTTGCATGTAGTCCTAAACAAGGACTTTCTTTGTGGTGGCTCCTTCACACTTGGTACCTTGAGAAGTGTTCTCCTCATTATCAAGCTCTCTCCAAATTAAGGATCAAAAATTCTAGAAGGTGAAGTTACACTTTGAGCATCCTCCTCTTGCACCAATTGGTTTATCCTATCCCCACTATGAGAGGTTGAAGTTTGCTTCTCAAGAAACTTGAAGGTCGGGTGTCCAAATTGGTTACAAGAGTAACATCTTCCAGAGAATGAATTGGAACCTCTTCCATTAAACCCACCCCTTCCATTAGACCTCCTACCTTTGAATCCTCCTCTTGACTCTTGAATTTTTACCTCTTTTCGACTTGACTCCCCTTCTTGTCTTTGTGATTGGTTTCTTCCACCAAAATTGCCTCTTCCCTTGGAGTTTCTACCTCTACCTCTTCCTTGCTGCTCCTGCTTTCTTTTCAACTTCTCCTTTACCTTGCATGATACTTGGAAGCATTATTCCACTATTTTAGGAGTCACTAGACTCATCTCATCTTGGATTGCATACCTTAGGCCATTCAAATATCTAGCCACCTTCTCCTTGTCATTCTCTACATGGCCACACCTCATACTAATTTTGTGAAACTCCTCAATATAGGTTGCCACATCCATGTCCTTTTTTTTTAGGCTTTGCAACCTCCTCAACACTTGAACTTCATGATTTACAGGAAGAAATTGTGCCTTCAATATTCTCACCATTCTATCCCATGAGGTAATCATGTTCTTACCCTCCTTCGCTCTTTCTCCTTGGTAGTAATTCCACCAAGTCAAATAAGCCCCATTCAATTTAGTCTTTGCAAATTTAACCTTCTTTCTTCTACCATATTATATTCAAAGTAGTTTTTCAAGGCATCCACCCATTCTAGTAGTGCCTCAACATTCATCTTTCCCCCATACATTGGAATGTCCATCTTTACTTCGGTGGCTTCTTCTTTTATGGTTTTCAAGGCTCCAAGGAGCCTTCTCTCTTCAAGAGGTATCTCTTCTTCTGGGTGGCCTATATCTCCACCCTCTACCTCCTCTTCTAAGGTTCTCTCTTCCTCAGCATTCCCCTTCCTTCTCTCTAAGGCCTCTATCCTATCTCGCAAGGCCTTCATCTCCCTTGCAACCACAATCCCACCTTTTGGAGGCATCTCATTTTACTCACCACAACCCCCAATTTCTCTTCACAACTTTCCCAATCAGTACTTGGCTCTGATACCACTCTAATATAGAGTGATTAGGGGAAGACCTTATCTTGAAGACAAACAATCCTCTTTTCACAGCTCTCTCAAATACTCTTTATGTGGGCCTCTCAAATCCACTATTCACTCAAGGATATAACCCAACCTTCTACAAGGGTTTTCAAAGGAAGATGTTTATACTAACTTGGTAATGTTTGTAACACTCCTCACATGAAAAAACATGACAAAAAATTAAAATTTGAAAGTAGAACACTTCATTTTTCCATCACTTCCAAGATTGACCTAGAGGTTCCTTATAACCTTCCAATGTAGGACAATCATAACCAACCTTCCTAGACACACACTATTGTGACTAGACATAGCCAAAAGCTTGAAAATTTCATCAACATCACATCCATGATTGATCAACACCCAACAATAGGATTTTATGCTTTAAGAACAACCAACCACCCCCCAACACAATATTGGGCCTACCTTCCTTGTAGTCCTCTCCACTAGGACAGTCAACACAAAACCTTTATGAAGAAAAGAACTAGGAAAATGGAATTGGATTTGGACTCCTTAAACAAACTTCCTCAAACCCTCAAGTCCTTAGGATATGACAATTGAAAAAACAAGCACAAAACAACAACTTTACAATGCCACAAGGAAGCCTAATTGGATGCCCCAAGTAAGAACCAAGTTATCAAGGCACACCCCAACTCCCCTAAGACATGAATATGGTTCTTACAACATAAAATTACACATTTCAACCCCTTTTTGACACTCTCCTAAACAAATTTCACTTACAAATCAACAAACTTAGATTTTGCAATTCATTTAGGCTGGTCACATTAGGATGCCAAGCCTAGTGTCTCCACAAAGTCACTCCAAACCCTCTTCCATTCTCCAAAAAATTCACAATCATAAAATACATTTTGAAATCCACCATTCCACCAAAAATCAGACCTTGAGCATCAAGGAATGGTCAGTTGCAAGCATCTTTGTGACCAAACCCTGATTTTTAAGGGTTTATGACCACTTCTAGAAGAATGTGGATAACCTCCTCACTTATTTATGGAATTGGACCAAACCACCACAAAAAGGAATTTGTCTCACTCCCCTATTGAACCATAATAGTCTTATGTTCGTATAGAGTGTACCTTGTCCGCACCACACTAGTTAGTAGCAAATTTACATAGAAAATTAGAGGAAAACAAAGTTGTTTGCATTCAATCTTCTTCCAAAATTAACAATAAACCTTGCCTCAACCAAAGGAGGCCTATTTAATCATTTCCAATCTCCTCCCAATGTCCCTCAACTTTATTTTGAATTAGAGGGCCATTGGGAACTAACAAACTCCATTTTAACCCTAAGTTGCCTAGTTAAGACAACTTAACACTACACCCAAGAACTTGACTTCATTAGAAACTCAAAAGATGTCAAAGACACCTCAAAACATATTAAATCATCAAGTTGACTCCCCTCTATTACCTGGTTGCATCATGGCACCTTTATTCTTTACTTGGCCTAGATGCACCAAGTTTACATGGTGAGGGGGAGACCTAGTTCAACCACCAAAAACCAATTACAATGATAGAAAACCTTTTAAAAACTACTTAGAATGGTCCTTTAGACCTTATTACACCATAAAAAACTTGAAAGAAAAAGAAAAAAATGAAACAAAGCCTCAAGGAGGCATGTAGACCCCAAGGTGCCTATGCACCAGTACCTGATCATAGGCTGACATAAGGTGTTTTTAAATGAAAACCCGAAAGACAAATTTAAAATATTTTGAATTTTGTACCAAGAGGGACTCATTCACCACCCATGGTGAATGGGTATGACCTTGAACTTGAAAGTGGGTGTCAAGAATTATCTTGCATTTAATGTTGTTTGGTGAATTTACATTCAAAAACACACTTAATTAAGCCTTATAAGGGCATAAAGGGGTCAAATAAAGAATAAGAAAGGTGTAAATAGTGAAATTATGCCTAGAAAAGAATGAAATATTGTTACAAGACTTTACAACACTTCAAAATAGGACTCAAGTGATAAGTGATGAAAAGGTGATTTTTAGGTGAATTGTAATGATTAAAGTCTAGAAAAGTGTAGAAATATTTTACAACACTTCACAACACCTTCACAAGATGCCATAATTTGAATTTTAAGGACCTAATGTGCATGTTCAAGCCAAATTATATCAAAAAATCAAAGAAAAATGGACCAAAAATCATGGAGAAAGGCCTAAAAGACCATGAAAATGACAAGGGGCCATTTTTCTATGGGACATTTAGCCCCCACTTTAGTGAGAGGATAAACTTACTTCAAACTCACACTAAAGTAGCCATGCATACCAAGAGAGAGGTCTTAATGCACTTATGTTAGCAAGATGGAATGACAATGATCAAGAGGGATGATCAAGCCCCCAAGATGAAGATCCCATGGAAAACTAGACATAAGAACAAAGGGACACAGATGTGAAGTATAAATTGAATTGAGCTTCGATTTTCTCTCCAACTAGTTGTGGATTAGATCTAGGTTGTTTGTTTGAAAAAGAGAATGCATACTCACTCTGGGGCAACAAAACTTATGGTGGTTCTGTAAGGTCTCAAAAATGTTGGTTTGAAACCACAAGAGGTTTCCAAGCTCTTGATATGTTTTTGGCTAACATACAAGGACAAATGATGAATTTGAACTTTCTACTCTTTAGGTCCTACTAGACCTGGTGGGTATACCTGTGTTAATGGAACATATTTGAACTATGTGTTTCTTCTCTAAGAAATCTATCCACAATGGAAATTAGAAGTGTTGGAGTTAAAATGACACTGAGAGGGGGGGTGAATCAATGTCTTAACAGATTTTGACTGATTTTCAAAAATTCAAAAACATAGCTCAGATTTAATCTCAATATTATTCTGATTAATGCATTCATGAGTTGAATGTAATCATTCATAAATAGAATTGAGAAAAGTAATAATCCCAACAGTGTACTGAAACAACAACATAGTAAAGCAGAGAGAACACAGAAGAACAAAGTGACAAAAATTGTTGAATGGAAAACCCTCCTGGGGTATAAAAACCACTCCCTAAATGCCTTCTAGGCTTAATCTTTTAATCAACTATTCACAATGCCTTATAGGCTATTTTTGAGCACCCACTTAAGGAGCACCAACCCCTCATTTAGAGATATCTATCTCAAGGAGTACCAACCCCTCAATTTATGTTTTGAACAATAGTAATGATTCAGAGGATTTCTCTATTTTTAGTTAAGCACATATCTCTCTGTTTTCTCATCTACAGAATACCTTAAAGATTCAATAAATGAATCCCTAAAATACATCATAGAGAAGAAATTTTACAATCTCTGCATCTTGTTATTCAGATTTTATTGCAGAGTTTATTCATACATTTTCATACAGCCAAACAATGATAATCTTTTGAATTACAACAACAGCCAAACTGAAACATTGTTTTTCTGCTCCTCTTTAAATATCTTTTTGAATTAAAAAAGATAAGTAACTATCTTTAGTAGTAATGGTTGAATAGCCAAAAGCAATACAAGTGTCATTTAACCCAGCTCAGTGTCGTCCTCAACAAGTCTGAAACTTATGAGATCATTTCTCTACATAAAACACACAACTTCCCACCACATAAAATCATAACATTTAATGTATGAAAGATAATACTTAGTCAAGGCATCATTTGTCATAGAGATAAAGAGATCAGTTAAAGAAAATGGTGATTATAAACTAGTATGTGCAGCATGAAATGCATAAATAAAAATACCAGACAAATCTGTAACTCCCATGGCTCCATCAACCACTGTCGAGCTTCCAGCCAGAGAGGCGCATCAAGCATAGTAGCCATACCATTCATTTTTGAACCAAGAACGAATTTCATCTTGAAAATGCCCTTACAGCTAGCAACAATAAAAAAGAACAGTTTATGAAGCATTCTCATGATGGCAGCCAGACTAGGGTTCGATACCTAGTCAAAAATAATAAGCTCAAAAAGTTTTCCCTAACAACCTTTCATTTCAATCGATGACACCTTATGCCGAAGGAAACTTTAATGCCAGACATTCAATTCACTTTCACTGTGACACATTAGATTCAGAGAGAAGACATAACAAATACAACATGCTATGCCGATGGATTTCCTTAGTATATTATTCTTTCACTGAGACATGAGGAAACTTCTCACCGAGATGCCCTTTAGTTTCATTCACTATCACTGTGACCAAACGATATCGGAGAGACATCTTGTAGTCTTCATAATGTTTTGCCGAGAGCCATAACATCCTTCTGGTTGATGAGACAAAAAAGGTTATCTCACCAAAATGAAACCATCATTTGCTATCGCTATAGCTTCTGATAGTGGAGAGACATCATATAGATCAACTTTGTTATACCGAAAGTCATTCATTTGACTTTATCAACAAGACACACCATCCTGGCCAGGACCTTACTTTGATGAAAGAGTCTCACCGAAAAGACATTTCAACTCTTATGTGTCATTGTAACATACAACCTTAGGGGAGACCTCTTGGAAAAAAATTTGTCATACCGAAAAACTTTATTCACTGATTCGCTGAGACAATACCAATCTCTCACCGAAAGAACTTCATAAGACTTAGTTGGCAAGACCAAGGTGTTCACTATGACATTCCATCGAAACAAAAACTCTTGCTGATATGCAATTTTTCACCGGCGGTTGGAGTCACATAGCACATTCGTTATGACTCATAGCTCTTGCCGATGTGTTTCCATTAAATCTGCGCTCAGTGAGACAAATCAAATTCGTTGTGACCACATACTGACAAAATAACATATGCCAATAGAGATCATTTTCAACCACTGAAACAAAAGACAAGTCTTGCCGAAATAACCTTTCTTGTGTCGGTTGCCAAGACTCAAAACAATCGATGAAACAACATGTCGATAGGGATATCTTACGTCGATGAACCACCTTATGAGTTAGTCAGTGAGACCTAATTCATTCAATAAGGAATCCTAGTGGTGAACACAACTCATGCCAATAGACTTTTCACTATCGCCAAGACAACGGGAACGTCACGCCGAAAGTTGCCAGTATGTTAAATTTAATTGACTTGACATTAGAAATGTCTTGCAGATAGGAAACTTAGACATTTCAAAGTGGATCAGGGAGACCCTGCCATACTCATGCCGAAATGTGTAAGCCAGATATAAAAAAAGAACCATCTTGACAAAGAAACCAACTTCAAACTCTGTCAGTAAAAGAGATAGCATTCATAACATGAAACAGAGATCTCATCACCATGAAATTGAAACATAATAAATAACTCTTAGTAATAGCCAAGAGAGATCAAAAAAGTGCCATTATAAATCATAATGATCCAAACTGAGACTGATCATCAAAGAGAACTAACTGAAAGAGATTTTTTCATCAAGGACAAACCATAAACACAACTGAGATCCAACAAACTCCCCCTTTGTCCTTGATGGAAAAACACAAATGACTCTCCCCCTTTTTGCCTCAATGACAAAGAATAGAAGAGAATAATGTGCATTGCTATGAAACACAACTAAGAAGCCAACCAAAATATCATGAGAAACAACTGCAAAAAAAAGTAACAGAGCAGCAACCAAGATTGTAGGAGAGTTGTAAGTGAATCAAAACATATAACATGCCCCCCTAAGCAGTAGCTTGGAGAATCAGTGAAGTAACGATTGAGAGATAAATCCCAATTGAAGTCTCAACCTTTCAAATAGCTCTTTTGCTAAGGGATTAGTAAAAATGTCAGTCACCTGATCTTGAGATCCAACAAACTGTAAGTAGACTTCTTTAGCCAAAACCTTTTCTCGAAGAAAGTGAAACTTGATAGCAATATGCTTAGTGCGAGAGTGCATAACATGATTTTTTGAAATATTTATTGCACTAGTATTATCACAAAGAATGGAAACAGGTTTAGAAACATCAATACCCATATCTGAAAGAGTTTGACTCATCCACATAACTTGAGTACAACATGAAGTGGCTACAATGTATTCTGCTTCAGTAGTAGAGAGAGAAACAAATACTTGTTTCTTGTTGTGCCATGCCACTAATTGATCACAAGAAAGAATGTAGCACCACTGGTGCTTTTGTTATCATCCAAACAACCAGCCTAGTTAGCATCAATATAAGCAATCAAAGAGAAATCATTGCTCCTAGGATACCAAAGACCATAATCAAGAGTGCCCTGAATGTATCTAAAGATCCGTTTAACAATAGTAACATGAGATTCTTTAGGTGATGCCTGAAAACATGCAATAGTGTAAACCACCTACATAATGTCAGGTCTAGAGGCTGTTAAATATAAGAGATTGTCGATCATTGATCTATATTCTGTTTGATTTGAATCAAGAGAATCGTCAATTTTAGTAAGTTTGCATCTAGTAGCCATTGGAATGCTAACAGGATGGCATTCATCCACTTGAAATTTCTTAAGCATCTCTTTAGCATACTTGGTTTGAGAAAGAAATATTCCATTTTCACATTGAGAGATTTGAAGACCTAGAAAGAAATTTAAGTCTCCTAACATTGACATTTCAAACTTAGATTCCATTATCTGAGAGAAATTTTTACTCAAAGTGACATTATTGCAGCCAAAGATAGTATCATCAACATAAATTTCAACAACTAAATTATCAGAACCTTCAATTTTAACATAAAGATTACTGTCAACACCTCCTCTAACAAAGCCATTACAAATTAAATGATTGTCTAGCCTAGAGCACCAAGCTCTAGGTGCTTGTTTTAAGCCATAGAGAGCCTTTTTCAACCTGTAAACATGGTTAGGATTATCTTTGCATATAAATCCTTCAGGCTATTCAACATAGACCTCTTCATCTAAATAGCCATTCAAAAAATGCAATTTTGACATCCATTTGATAAATAGTAAATTTTTTGTAAACAAAATAAGCCAAGAATATTCTGATGGATTCTAATCTAGCCATGAGTGCAAACATTTCACCAAAATCAATACCTTCTTGTTGACCATAGCCTTTGTATAAAAATCTTGCTTTGTTACGAATAACATTACGATTTTCATCAACCTTGTTTCTGTATATCCATTTGCCTCCAATGACATTCTTGTCATCTGGTCTTGGGACTAACTCCCAAGTCTGATTTTTCTCAATCTGATCAATTTCTTCCTACATAGCATTAAGCCAACATGAGTCTATGAGAGCTTCATTAAAAAATTTAGGCTCAAACTAACTAACTAGATAGAAATCAATTTGTGCCTTTTCATCAGATTATGTAGCCTTTCTTCTAGTTTGAACTTCTGCATTTTTATCCCCAATAATCTGATCTTTGGGGTGGTATATAGCTAGATTTTTCAAAGGGGAATTTGATGCAACATTTTCAGGACTTGCATTTTCATTTGTATGGCTTGTTGATTCAACAATAGACTTTTCTATTCCAACTCCTTTAGAAATTATTTCAGATTCAAGTTCTTCTACCTCATTATTCTGCAAAGATTCAGCATTCAGATGTGGTCTTTCATAAATTTTGCATTAACAACTTCAATGATCTTATTAAGCCTTTTGTTAAGACATTTATAAGCTTTGTTGTGAGTTGAGTATCCCAAAAAGATACCCTCATCACTCTTTGATTGAAAGATCCCAAGGTTATCATCATCTTTCTTGATAAAAAACTTACTTCCAAAAATTTTGAAGTATTTGATAGAGGCAGTTTTTCCATACCAAAGTTCATAAGGAGTGTGTTTAGATTTCACCCTAAGCTGCACTCTATTCAAAATGTATACAGTTGTATGAACAACTTCTTTCCAATACATGTCAGACAATTTAGCTTCATCTAGCATGGTTCTAGCCATTTCTTTTATAGTTCTATTTTTATGTTCAACTACCCCATTTTGTTGAGGTGTTTTAGTTGCAACATACTGCCTTTTAATACCATGTTGTTCACAGTAATCAATAAACTCTTGAGAGGTGAACTCACCTCCTTTGTCTGATCGAAGGCATTTGAGTTTCAGATCAGATTCCTTTTCAACCATTTTACGAAATATTTTGAACCTTTCAAAGGATTTTGATTTGTGCTTAAGAAATGTGATCCAAACCATTCTAGTATAATCATCTACAAAAAGCATAAAGTATTTTTCACCATTAATAGACATTGTTCTAGTTGGTCCACATAAATCAGTATGCACAAGCTGTAAATATTTTGAAGAAGAATGTTCTTTTGTCTTGAAGCTGATTTTAGATTGTTTACCACTTAAGCATTCTTTGCACACAGAGTTTTATGGCTTGTTAAGAATTGGTAAATCTCTAACGTTCTGATTCTTACTGATTCTAACCAGATTTTCAAAGTTTATGTGTCCTAATCTTTTATGCCATAACCAACTCTCTTCAATTTGTCCCATTAGACACATACCTTGATTATTGTCATTGCATGATGAGTCAAGAAGATTGTATACATTTTGTTTTGTCCTCCTTCTAGCTGCAACAGCCTTTCCAAGTTTGTTCTTAATTTCACATCCCTGTGATGTAAAAAGAACATGATAAGCACTATCATAGATTTGACTAACACTTAGAAGATTGTGCTTGAGACCTTCCACATAGTACACATTATAGATAGGAGTGTCTTCATTCAGAAGAAGTGAACCACTACCTTTAATTTGAATACCAGAGTTATCACCAAACTTAACATATCCACCTACATAATCTTCAAGTTCTATAAACTTGTCCTTGTCGCCAGTCATATGGTTAGAACATCCACTGTCTAGAACCCATAAGTCTTTTTTCTTGGAATGAAAAGTAGTTTGAACCAACATAGTTTATTCAATGTTGTTGACAGTCTTAGGTTTCTAAACCTTTTTAATTTTCTGATGTTTAGATTACAGATTAGTTTTGCACTATTTAATAGAATGTCCTAAAGTATTGCATTTAAAACATCTGATCTTTCTAACAAAACCATAGTGTTACCTAAGACCAAACCTGGGTATTCTAGAATTCATAAGCCTACAAGTGCTCACCTTATGACCAAATTTGTTGCAGAAAAAGAAATAACCATAGAAAAATTAATTGACATTGTATGAAGGTCTATTACCTCTAAAAACTTTAACATGATCCTTACCAGATTCTGAGTGATTTGAACCTGAACCTTTGACTTCAGAAGAGGGGTTTTGTTTTTCTTTGTCATTTGAGCATTCACCCTTTTCAAAACCAACACCAACGTTCTAACAACCTTTGTGACCACATCAAATTCATTAACATCTTGACCTAGACCTTTCATTGAATATACAACTTCATCAACTCTTAGGAAATATTCAGCCACTTTTTCATCATCCTTCATTTTCAACTCCTTAAATTGAGGTTTGAGTGTAATGATTTTTGAAAGTTTGACTTTCTCATTACCTTGATATATAGTTTCAATTTTTTCCCAGATATACTAAGTAGATTTGCAATGCATGACTTTAATGAACACATCTTTAGTTAACCCACATAAGATGGAATGCTTAGCTCTAGCATTTGTTTCATACCTCTTTTTTTCAGCAGCATTAGTGGGAATAGTGGTTGGTACATTGTAATCTTCTAAAACAATACTCCAAACATCAACATCAAAAGAAATAGGAAAAGCTTCCATTCTTATTCTCCAGAGCACATAATCTATTCCATCAAATAATAGAGCTCTGGTTATAGAGGCACCATCTTGAGAATGTGCCATTAAAAACAAAATCTAAGACGAAGATCAATCCAAGGTAATTAAACCAAACAGAGGACCGTATGCTCTGATACCAATTGTTGGAGTTAAAATGACACTGAGAGGGGGGTGAATTAGTGTCTTAACAGATTTTGACTGATTGTCAAAAATTCAAAAACATAGCTCAGATTTGATCTCAATATTATTCTGATTAATGCATTCATCAGTTGAATGTAATCATTCATAAACATAATTGCGAAAAGTAATAATCACAATAGTGTACTAAAACAACAACATAGTAAAGTAGCGAGAACACAAAAGAACAAAGTGACACAAAATTTGTCGAGTGGAAAACCCTCCTGGGGTATAAAAACCACTCCCTAAATGCCTTCTAGGCTTAATCTTTTAATCAACTATTCACAATGCCTTATAGGCTATTTTTGAGCACCCAGTCAAGGAGCACCAACCCCTCATTTAGAGATATCTATCTCAAGGAGTACCAACCCCTCAATTTACCTTTTGAACAATAGTAATTATTTGGAGGATTTCTCTATTTTCAATGAAGCACATATCTCTCTATTTTCTCATCTACAGAATACCATAAAGATTCAATAATTAAATTCCTAAAATACTTCATAGAGAAGAAATTTTACAATCTCTGCACCTTGTTATTCAGATTTGCAGAGTTTATTCATACATTTTCATACAACCAGAGAATGATAATATTTTGAATTACAACAACAGTCGAACTGAAACATTTTTTTCTATTCCTCTTTATATATCTTTTTGAATTAAAAAAGATAAGTAACTATCTTCAAAAGTAATAGCTAAACAACCAAAAACAATACAAGTGTCATTTAACGCAGCTAAGTGTCATCCTCAACAAGTCTGAAACTTATGAGATCATTTCTCTGCATAAAACGCACAATTGCCCACCACAAAAAATCATAAAATCTAATGTATGAAAGACAATAGTTAGTCAGGGCATCATTTGTCATAGAGATGAAGAGAGAAGTTAAAGAAAATGGTGATTATAAACCAGTATGTGTAGCATGAAATGCATAAATAAAAATACCAGACAAATTTGTAACTCCCATGGCTCCATCAACCACTGTCAAGCTTCCAGCCAGAGAGGCACATCAAGCATAGCAGCCATATGATTCATTTTTGAACCAAGAATGAATTTCATCTTGACAATTCCCTTATAGCCAACAACAATAGAAAAGAATAGTTTATGAAGCATTCTCATGATGGCGGCCAAACTAGGGTTTGATACCTAGTCAAAAATAATAAGCTCAAAAAGTTTTCCCTAACAACCTTTCATTTCAATCGATGACACGTCATGTTAAAGGCAACTTTAACGTAGACATTCAATTCACTTTCGCTGTGACACATCAAATTCAGAGAGAAGACATAATGAATACAACATGCTACGCTAATGGATTTCCTTATTATATTATTCTTTCACTTAGACATGAGGAAACTTCTCACCGAGATGCCCTTTAGTTTCATTCACTATCGCTGTGACCAAATGATATCATAGAGACATCTTGTAGTCTTCATAATGTTTTTCCAAGAGCCATAACATCCTTCTGGTCGATGAGACAAAAAAGGTTCTCTCACTAAAATAAAACCATCATTCGCTATCGCTATAGCTTCTGATATCGAAGAGACATCATATAGATCAACTTTTTTATACTAAAAGTCATTCATTTGACTCTGTCGACAAGACACACCATCCTCGCCATGACCTTACTTCGATGAAAGAGTCTCATTCAAAAGACTTTTAAACTCTTATGTGTCATTGTAACATACAACCTTCAAGGAGACCTCTAAGAGAAAACTTTCTCATACCGAGAAACTTTCTTCACTAAGTGGTTGAGACAATACCAATCTCTTGCTGAAAGTAGTTGATAAGACTTAGTTGACAAGACCAAGTGTTTGCTATGACATTCCATTGAAACAAAAACTCTTGCCGATATGCAATTTTTCACTGGCGATCGGAGTGACATAGCACATTTGTTATGACTCACAACTCTTGCCAATGTGTTTCCATTAAATCTCTGATTAGTGAGACAAAGAAAATTCACTATGACCACATATCGATGGAATAACATATGCCGATAGAGATCATTTTTAGCCATAGAAACAAAAGAAAAGTCTTGTCGAAATAACCTTTCTTGTGCCGGTCACCAAGACTTAAAACACTCGACGAAACATGTCGATAGGGATATCTTACATCGATGAACCACCTTATGAGTTAGTTGGTGAGACCCAACTCATTCGGTAAGACCTCCCAGTGGTGAACACAACTCATGCTGATAGACTTTTCACTGTTGCCAAGACAACAGGAATGTCACGCCAAAAGTAGCCAGTATGTTAAATTCAATCTACATGACATTAGAAATGTCTTGCTGATAGGAAACTCAGACATTTCAAGGTGGATCAGGGAGACCCTGCCATACTCATGCCGAAATGTGTAAGCCAGATATGCAAAGAGAACCATCCTAACAAAGAAACCAACTTCAAACTCTGTCAGTAAAAGAGATAGCATTCATAACATGAACCAGAGATCTCATCACCATGAAATTGAAACATAACAAAGAACTCTCTGTAATAGCCAAGAGACATCAAAGAAGTGCCATTATAAATCATAAGGATCCAAACTAAGACTAATCATCAAAGAGAACTAACTGAAAGAGATTTTGTCATCAAGGATAAACCATAAACACAGCTGAGATCTAACAAGAAGTGGAGAAATGAAATCCTATTTGGTATAAATTATATAAGCAATATCAAGGTAAAATTTAATATTTCAGTTAACAAATGTAAATCTTAAATATGGGTATGTGCAGGATCATGATGGGTCAAAAAGTGGCAATATGATGGGTATGTGGCTGACGCCTTTTTTTTTAACCCAAAATTGATGAACTAAAAAGTGTTTTATTGGAGATTCTCAGCTTTCAACCAATATAAGTTATGCTTTACTTTGAATTTAATAAGTAATTATTATTCATTTTCTATTCAAATTATGACTAAAGTCCTGATTGATATACTGATTTAAAAATATCTATAGCTTTCAAACGGTATCACATTTTTTGAATCCAAAACATGCATCACATTCTATGCTTTGTATACTATAGGATTAAAAAAGGAAAAATTGAATTTCATGTAGTTTTGACCAAGTTAAGGTGATCAGACATATGAGTTTTTATATTTTTTAAAAGTTGTAATAAAAAATTCATAATTAATTATTTACTTGGAAAAAAATTACAAAAAAAATGCATCACATCGTGACATGAGTCCTCTACTTATATCTAAAATATTATAAAAAATATTATCATTTTGTTGTGGTTAAGGTGGTCAAACAAACACCTACTTCTTATTTTTTCCCTAACATTTAAGTACTACTGCATTGAAATTTCAAAATTTCACCAAATAGTTTTTTTTTTAAACAAACCTAGTAGTTTAGAAACTACATTCAATTTGTTACAAATTATATTCTTACATATTTTTTAAATAATATAGATAACTTATTCAAAATATTACGTCGAGTTGCCTAACTCTGATTTTTCTAATTTTTTTCCACTTAAGGGCCTTTGTTTTCCATCATCATCCTGCACATACCCATATGATGAAACTAAATAAAATGGGTGAGACTAGTGCCTTGTTGGGTAATGCGGAGTCAGATGAAAGTCTCAGATAAGAGACTTCTATTTGGCATAAATTTTAATTGTTTGGCATACAAATATTTGTTTATGACTTGTGTAAACATGCAAGGATGTAATTACCAAGTTTTGGGTATGTGCAGGATCATGATGGGCCAAAAAGTGGTAATATGATGGGTATGTGGCTGATGAACTTTTTTAACCCAAAATTAATGAAACAAAATGGTTTTTAAATGAGATTCTTAACTTTCCACTAATATAAATTATGATTTATATTGAATTTAAGAAATAATAATTATTCATTTTCTATTTGAATTATTCCTAAAGTCGTGATTGATAGGCTGATTGAAAAACATCTATATCTTTCAAACAGTATCACATTTTTTGAATTCAAAACATGCATCACATTCTATGGTTCGCATACTATAGGATTAAAAAAAATGAATTTCATGAAGTTTTGACCAAGTTAAGGTGGTCAGACATACAAGTCTTTATATTTTTTAAAATTTGTAATAAAAAATTCATAATGAATTATTTACTTTGTAAAAAATTACAAAAAAAATGCATCACATCAAGACACGAGTCATCTACTTATATCTAAAATCTTATAAAGAAATATTATCATTTTATTGTGGATAGGGTGCTTAGACATTCACCTACTTCTTATTTTTTCCCTGAAATTTAAGTACTACTCCATTGAAATTTTAAATTTTCCCCAAATAGATATATTTTTTTAAAGTAAACCTAGTATTTTAGAAACTACATTCAATTTCCTAGATATTCTATTCTTACATATTTTTGAAATAATATAGATAACTTATTCAAATTTTTACATCATGTTGCCTAACTCCGATTTTTCTGAATTTTTTGCCACTTAAGCGCCTATTTTTTCCATGATGATCCTGCACATGCCCTTCTTCTTATGATCCAAGTGATAATTCCAAATTATTGTGAATGACTTGAAGGATTTGATCTTTACTTGAAAGAGCCAACTAATCATACCACACAAGTGCAGCAAATGTGCATTGATAAACTAAGTATATGCTTGATATATCAATTTAAATAATGAGAATTATCAACCTTGGAGACAACTTGATAATATTTTTAATTAATCCAACAAACAATTGATACTAGAAATGTGCCACAAAAATTAGATATCTTCCATTGATTCCTCTAGAATTTTATACATGCATCATAGTCTTTTGAAATGTAAACATCATTGAAAACTTTCTACTCTCTACTTCTCCTATTCACCTATATCTATTTTGTCACTATGAAACAGATATATATACATCAAAATTTGGAAGGGACGCATCCCTTTAGAAATTTCTTTTGCTAATAATAACAATTAACAATAATTAAAACAAGCAATTAGGATCTATTTAGCCATAAATGAACTTTTGACAAATGATCCAAATAATTTTGTCACTCATGAGTGTCAACATCTCCTAATGCATTCCTGATTGATATCTCCATTTTCACCATCTTCTCTTTCTACTCGTAGGCCTCGTCCAATTTTGAGTTTTTCTTATAGTCATTTCCAGAATCTTTCATAGCATTAACTCACATTCCTCGATCCACTTGGCCTTTTCTTTCATTTTTCCTCCATTTTCAAATAATGTTGGTAGTCTTTTTTTTGTGGCATCAATTAGTCCTTTTGTACCCTCTATAATTCCTCATGGTAGTCTCTATGTTTCCTTATGATTTGGTTAGTAGTATCAATAGCCACATTATTAGGAATATCCATCTTATTTAATTCTTGGAACTTTTCTTGGATTCTACCATCAATTCTCTTATGCTCATGCTCTACAATATAATTATTTAAATGTGTCCCCTAAAGCTTATTCAACCTAATCATCAAGCTGGCCTACCTCTTTCTGATCACTACAGCAAGTGTATCATATTTACCCTTTAGAATATGCATATGATCCCTCCCATTGGTCTTTTGTTTGAGAGCTCTCCCCATGAGTCAGTAGCCTAGTGGATCCCAATGTGATTCGGGCATCATATCCTTTAGGCGATCATTTTCTCTAATTATTCTTTCATTATTCATCTTATACAATTCCTTCTCCTTGATTAACATTTGGATTTTGGCCTTATTCAACTTGGTAACATTGATTCCCATCTCAGATGTAGCCATAGGATCAACTTCTCCAATCTTCAGTGTCATGATATTCCCAAAAGATTTTTGAATATCAATAATAATAGATATTTTATGTGGTGGATATAGGGCCCATATCATAAGTGAACCTTCATCAAGGTTATATTTGGATCATGTATATACCTTTGTTACTCCTTCAGGGCTAAGCTTATGTATTGCATTATTATTGTTTAGGAAACTATCAAAAACCAAAGTAGAATTCAGATCTAACCCTGGAAAAATCATAACACCCACATCTTCCAACAGTTATCTTCACTTCTTAGGGGTCATGTCTTTCATTTATCTTTCCATCCTTTACTTTAAATTTTTCAATAATTGTCCTTCATTACTCAGTGTTATACTTTCAACTAAATCCCTTATTGATTTTCATTTTTGTTTGTATAAGAAAGCCTTGAATTCAAGAGACTTTAGAAATTCATCATCAGCCTTGGGTTATAATGGTTAGCTTATATTTTCACCAATTCTACATCCACAAATACATTCGGGCATGCTAACTTTCCTAGGTTGAAATTCAAAGGATTACATACCGACTCAAACTGATGCCTTCAATGGTAGTAAAAAATGAACAACTAATATCCCCAAATTGAGATCCATAAATCCCCTATGTTTTTACATTTATCCTCAAGTTTCTCTACCTCTTCCCTAAGCTCGGTAGAGTGCCTGGCTTTAGGTCCTAAGTCAGAAAGTTGATCAATAAGATCTTGATTTAGTTTCCTCTCAACTACCTCTGGCTCATTCCCAGTCTCAATCTTTTGTTTTTTTCCTTTAGGATGACTACCCTCACCCTACCTCCTACCTTTTAATTTTCCTGAGCTTTCACTTTCCATTTTATTTTCTTAAGATTACGGAATTGAAAATGGAATTGTAGAGAACTCACAAGCTTTATTTGAAGATCTTCAGCTACAAAATCCTCTGGCCCTTTGTTCACTCTCTCATTTCTCTTGCTACCAATTCTACAAAATCTCCTTTAATTATTCTTCTTCAACTTAGGGAATTATCTCTGCATTGCGTATTTGTGCTGCCATTAATGTTTTAGCTTTGAGCACGAGTGTAGCAAGTTTTTGGAATTTCCCACTATCAAATCAAATGATTATATTGGCACAACAATTTGAAATTCTAGGCGATTCTTACATTTGAGTCAAGACAAACATTCACTGAACACACTGTTGGTCAAGGAGACAACACGTCATTCCCACCGATATCAAATAGTTAATCTTTTAGATCCATACCACCTTTGAAAATGACATAGATACCATAGGTGTTGCCAAGTATCACTCTAATGAAACTGTTGATCCATTTGTATCTTTATCGGCAAGAGAACAAGTATCACTAAAATATTTGAAAGTTTCTTCGATGTTACAAGTCTCCCCAATGTGCATTTCTTTCCTTTTGAGTGAGTCAAGGAAACTCTCTCTGATGTAACTTCCATCGATGCACGCATAGAGAGTCAGGAAGACATTTCAGACTTATTCTGATAGCACGTCTTCTTGATATACTTCTTAATGCTTCATCGATGACATAGAATGGGTATCTCGTCGATGGTATTCCATCAACATGACTTGTATGCTCAAGAGTTGACTTGTAGATCTCACTCTGATAATGTTTGTCTTGTTGATGAATTTATTCATCAGTGAGATCACAAGTTGTATCTTCTTGATATGTATCTTCCCAAGTAATTTGATCGATGTGACAATCTTGACCTTTTGTTGATATGCCCAAATCACCTATATTGGAATGTAATAGCTTATGGGTCAGAGAGACCTATTCTTACTCATGTCGATATGAATTATTTATTTACTAGTTCTTGGTTGATGAAAATCAAAGGGATTTTGGCATGTCAAAAAGATCAAATTTGATGGAATCACTTGGGGATAATGATTTATGGAGTGGACCATAGAAAATTTATACTTAAAATGTAGATGCCTAGTTGAGTATATGAATGTAAGCTACTGCAAAATCTAAGGATGAATGATTGTGAAATCATTGCAAGAATTCAGATCTCTGGGAAAGCAGGCCATGTGATATATGATAAGGACTGGTGGTAGAGATGAAGGTAAATGAAAAATGATGACAATGATATGGAGTCCTATTCTAATGTGCATGGAAAATTTATTTATTTTGAAAAGGTTGTTTAGGAATTTTCCATGCATTTTCAATCCCTAACCTTTACCTATTCTATTGTGCATGGAAATGACATATTTTATGAGGCTTATCAAGATTTGTCCATGCGCTAGCAACCCTTAGTCCTCTATTCTCTTCAAGGAAAGAAGTCTTTTAGGAATTTCCCATGTACAAGAAACTCTTGTTCCTCACTAGACATGTTCTACAAATAATATGAATCTTCTCCTCCCTTGCTAATGATAACAAAGGGCCCTAACCACAAGGCTTCAAATTTTCCATGCTTACCATTCTCTTGACATCTAGCATTCTAAATTAATACCAATTAATTCTCCTTAAATTTTCTATCTTTAGCTTTTTAATCAAATATATATTTCATCTGTGATTGCAACTTCACATTTTTCTTTTGAGCCATTCTCCTTATTTCATCAAGTTTTGCAAGATACTCTATTCTTTCCTCCATTGGCTCTAGAATATCTATATCTTCTTGAAGGATAAAATTATAAACTGGTAACAAGTTTTGCAATGGCATCTTGGCTTGTGTTCCATATACCGGTTCAAATGGAGACTTTCCAATCGCCTTCTTTATAGTGATCTCTTCCCACATGGCCATTCTTAGCTTTGAGTCCCATGCCTTCTTTTTCCCATCTAACATCCTCCTTATGATTTTCAAAAGGATTTTATTACTAGATTCTTCCTAACCATTTGCTTGTGGGTGGTAAGGAACATTATAAGAAACAATAATACCATATGTGTTGCAAACATTTTGAAATTCATCAGATCTAAAACACATCCCATTGTCTGTGATCAACCTTACTGGTGTACCAAATTTGCTTAGAATATTCTCCATTAGGAAATTTGCTACCACCTTGCTTGTTGCTTGTTTAGTTGGGACTGCCTCTACCCATTTAGTGAAGTAGTTAGTTGCCACCAATATCCACTTATGTCCCCCACTTGACTTCTCTTGTATTTCCCCAATAAAAGAAATTCCCTATTGATGGAAAGGGGCTTCTACTTGTAAAGGTCTAAGTGGTATGGCTCTTTGATATTTCATCTTTCCTAAGAACTTTTGGCAAGCTTCACACCTCCTTACATATGAAAACGAGATATTAAAGATCTTAGGCCAGTACTAGCCTACCCTGAGAATCTTATGTGTAATTTTTTTGGAAAAATAGTGACCTCCACACACTCCTTCATCCATCTCAATCAAGACATGGCTAGCCTATGGTTCATCTAGACACAATAATAAAATTCCATCTCTGTTTTTCCAAAAAAGATCGCCCTCTATGAACACATACTTAGATGCTTGCAACTTCAAAGTTCTCTTTTGGTTATCATTCAATCCTTCAGAGAATTTCATGTTTCTGAGATAATACATGATGTTTGTGTACGAAGAAGTATGTTCAATGCTTGCAACTACACTCTCTTCTCTTTCCATATTGCAGATTTGATTTTCTTCAATGTTTGTTTATGCCATTATTTTTTCCAAACCATGTCCCCTTATGAACTTGGTAATCTGAATCTCCATATCAAACTCTTGGATTTTATTAATCAATCTACATCTCTTCCCTATCACCTCTGTCTATACCAAAATATCTTTCACAGCTTCATGTGGCACATAGGCAATTACTTTGGCTCCAACTAGATATGGTCTTAAAGCTTTTGTTGCTTTGACTAATGCAAAATCTTTCTTTTCCATAATATCATACTTCAACTCTGACCCCTGCAATGATTTACTAAAAAAGGATACAAGCTGCTCATTACCCTCATCATTCTTTTGTAACATAATAGCTGCTATAGTATGGAATGAGGAAAATAAAAAAAATTGAAAAGTTTTGGAAAAATTAGGAGACTTTAGGATAGGGGCTTCTTTGATGGATTTCTTGATGGATATAAAGGCTTCTAGTGCTTATGCACTCCAGTCCATCTTTTCTCCCATTTTTAGCATTTCAAATATGGGTTTAACAATCTCAATAAACTTTCATATGAATCTCCTGACAAAGTTAATCTTCCCAAAAAATGATTAAATAGCTTTGAAATTCTTGGGAATGGGGATTTTATCTATGGCTTCTACCCTTTCAGGGTCTATTCTAATTCCTTCTTTTGACACAATATGCTCTAAAAGTTTACCCTATGTAATAACAAAGTGACATGTTTTAGGATTAAGACTAATACCATATTCCAAATCCTTGATGAATATTTTCTCCAAGTGTTCTACATGATCTTCGGCCTTTTTTGAATAAGCAGTGAGGTCATCTTGATACACTACCATTATAACATTGATCAAATCTACAAATGCCACATCCATGGCCCTTTGGAAGGTTTCCCCTACATTTGTGAGACCGAATGGAATTCTTACATAAACATATGTCCCCCATGGGGTGGTAAAATTGTCTTATATTGCTCAAACTCATTAACTTTGACTTGATTGTAGCCAAAAAATCCATCCATCATTGACAACAACTCACACCCTATCACTTTATGTAGTATAGCTTCCATATTAGGGAGAGGGTAATTATCTTTGAGGGGAGCAACATTTAAATTCCTAAAGTATACACATAGTCTAATATCCCCATTTTTCTTTCTTACTGGAACCAAGTTTGAGACCCATGTTGAATGTCTAATGGGCTTGATAATGCCCCTATCTTTGAGTTTTACTAGTTCCTCTTGCATTTTTGGTTCCAGAGTTGGGTTGATGGGCCTTTTATTTTTCTTGAATGGTGTTGCGTCTCATTTTAATAGGATCTCATGTTGAAATAAATCCTCCCTATACACCTTGAGATCCTCATAGGACCATGTAAACACATGCTTGTATTTTCTTAGCATCGTAATCAACATTCTTCTGATTATTGGACTTATTTTTTTCCAATATATACCTATTTTGGTGCTAGCTCGGTCCCCATACTAATTTCTTCAATATCCTCCCTTTTGACTAGTGTTTGCTTCATGAGAGATCGATCATTTCCATCATATACCCTTTCTAATGCCACAAGTCCTTTGGGAAGCTTATTGGTTTTAAGCTGCAAGACCTCTTTTCCAAATACAGTCTATTTTCCATCCACTTCCTCCATAAAATCATTGAATTCAATCTCCTAAGCCTCATACTGATTTATGCAATGAAGAAACCATATGAGGTAAGTATCATCATTGAAAAATTTCCAGCTATATATATTGTCAAAGATAGTAGGTCTTGTTTTAAACTCAACTTGGGATACTCCAGGCAAGGCGATATCATCTCTTCTCAGGGCTACATTAGCTAAAAAATATTCCATTATGTTTTTTTACCTATCTATCCATTATTTGGAGAAAGCATCAAATAATTTATTTGTATCCCATATAGCATTCCTATATTGTTTCAACCTTTTGTGTTTTGCAACATATTTTGACTTGACTTGTGAAACAATTAGTTCAAAGTCTCCCAGAATAGTTAGCAATTTAATCTTGTATTTAATAGCCATATTTAAACCAATTAATAGAGCCTCATATTCTGCTACATTGTTAGTACACTCAAAAGTTAGCAGAAATGAATATTTGAATGTGATACCTTTAGGTGAGATAAAAACTACACAAGCCCCATTTCCTCCCTGACAACATGCTCCATCAAAATACATCTTCCACACACCATGCTGATTTTTAGAAACATGTTTGTCAATCAAATCAGTATTGACTAGTTCAAGCTAAGGAGGTTCTATTCTGAAACTCCCTAGATCCACATCAAAAAAGCAGTTTAATTGATCTTGAGGAACAAAATATACTATTTGGTTCATCCTTGGTTCTTTATACAATTTGACCTCTTCACTATTTATGGGTATGGTATCATAGGATAGATCAAATTGTACATTCCCTCCAACTGTTGCAATCCACTGCCTTGATAAGAGCATTCCAAAATGTGGATGTGTATCAATCATAGTTATGTCAATATTATAAATTGCTTATGGATAAGCATCCAATTTTACTTCCACATATTTCACGACTCCCACTACTGGGACAAGCCTATTATCCATAGCATAACACTTACCATCATTGGTATCCACCCACATGCCAAGTTGTTTCATAACACCTATTGACATGATATTGATAGCAGCACCAGAATCTATCATACAGTTCCTTACCAGTTTGTTATTTATAAGTAATGTAGTAAAGAATGGGTCAACTTGTGGGGAATTTATCAGTGTATCCCCTAGACATACCTTAGGAATATTCACCTTTTCTTGCTTATTTTTTACCTTATTGATCCCTTTATTTTCAGCACTTGTGTTTTTATCATGCCCACTAGATATCAATTGAATGGCACTATCCCTATACTCTTTAATTTTCATCATTTCAAGTAATGGAATAGACATTTTTACTTGGGATAAATCTTGTGTAAATTTAAAGGAGGTACCATTTGATTTGATCGTCTTCTTTTCTCTAGTGACTCTCCTTTTCTTTCCTCTTTTTCTCTTTTATTTGTATCACCAAGCTTTTGTTTATTTTTATGCAACTCTTTGCTTTCCTCCTTCTGAACATTATTCTATACATTTTTGTCAGGTTGCTTATTTTTTGTTTTCTTCGGTGCTCCCTATGTTTTGTCTTTCACAAATATCCCTCTTGGAACACCCTCATTTTCATTTAATATTCTATTTCTCAACCAGTATTTTCTTTTGGATTGTTCCACTACAATGATGGTCAATTTCTTAATTTCCTCCTCGGTTGGTCTCCTTATATTGCATTTGCATGACTGTTATGGTGCACCAGGGGAACATCGTTCATCATTGATTTCTTCATGATCAGAAAAGACTTGTTGTTCTACCATGTGGACATTGTATCTTTGGTGATCAACATCATACTCATAACCTTCTTCTTCTGAAGATGAATATCTCTCTTCAACGGGATGGAAGTTGTTGGAAATTAATTAGATTGTATGATCTTCTCCATCATTATCTACTAGTACTTATTCTTCTTGCATCTTCTAAGCTACAATACAGTGATCTGGGGAATGTGGCAAGTCGCAAATTTCACACCAAGGACTATTTTTGACCATGTATGCTCCTCTTTTCTTTAAAGGGTCAGGAGTTTCCTTATTCTTAAACTTGTCAACTATGGGTTTTCCATCCTTCCAATTCATATTGTATGGCATATCATACAACCTAGGTCATTCATTTCTATATGTATTTTCTTGTCTATTTTGAGGATCATTGAAATTTTGGGTAACCCTATGATTATCTCTTTTATCAATTATCCCTACAACCTTTCTATTGTTTTCAATAGTCAATGCTAATTTTTGAGCTTCAACTAAATTTTTGGGGCACCTATTTCTAAGTTCATATCCTATTTTTGGATCAAATGCTTTCAAATAAATACTCAATGCTGCAGAGTCTACCAATTTTGACCCAGGTGGTATCTTATTATGAAATTTGTTGAACCTTTAGTTAAAGTCATAAATTGACTCATTCTGATGTTTCTGGATAGTTGCTAATTCATGCAAGGAAAAATCTAGTGCACACTAGTTCCCATACTATTCAAGGAACTGATCTTGAAACTCTTGCATGGAATCAATAGAAGTTGTTGGTAAACTATTAAACCAATCTCTAACTTCCTCTATTAATGACATCATAAATAACCTCATTTGTACATCTTCATGTTGCATATCCAAATCTTGAATAAAGGTAGTAAAACTCCTTAATTGTTTCTCGGCAGTGACTACACTACTTCCTATAAATTTTGGCACAAGGTCTCTCCAACTACTATCCATAGGGTAATGATATAGTTGAAATCATGCTAAGTCAAATTGTCTAATCATGGTTGTGTATTGCTAAGGGGGTGGGTTGTGAGGATGTTGATATTGGTATAATGGATTGTTGTATTGTGCATGAGGTGGTTGAGCATTTAGATGATGTGATGCATATTTTGGTGGATTTGAAGGTCATGTATTGTTATTTCCTTTCTTGTGAGGTGGTAAATATTTAGAGAGGTTAGTCGTCTGAGCATTAATTTGAGCTTTCTGTAATTTTAAATCTTGGAGCTCCTTTATTAATCGGAGACTTATCTGTTCATATTCTGCTTTTTCTCTTTCCACTTCTTGTCTTTCAAATTCCAAGTGTGCATCTAGTTCCTCCTAACTCATGAATTCATAACTTGGTTCAGGGGCTATAGGCTCATTTTTATTTCCTTCAATTCTATGATCATATTCCTATTGTATCCTGACTCTTTTAGCCTCAAGTTCAACATTGAATTCTTCATCTTTATGAGGATCTAACTTAGAAAAAGGATTCCTTTTTTCTTCAGGAGTACAAGGTTCTCCACCTAAGCTATTTTCATTTGTCAATGTATTGTATCGATTATATGTCTCAAGATGTGGTTTTGATGTTTTATCTTTATTCATCATGCACATTTCATTAGACACCTTCTTACCTTTATCATTCTTATGTGTCCACTTACTATTGTCACTAGGACCCCCTTTATATAGATATCTTCTATCATGCATGTGGTGATAGTTTGATGTGCACTTTATTTTATCAAAGTTTCCACTCAATTGTGTGGAAATGTGAAGCATTGACTCTATGAAGGCTTGGATTCAGAGTTGATTCCCTAGCAGAATCACCAAACTGTTTGGTCTCAAAAATGCTAGTTTGAAACCGCAAGAGGTTTCCAAGCTCTTGATATTTTTTTGGCTAACGTACAAGGCCAAATGATGAATTTGAACCTTCTACTCTTTAGGTCGTACTAGACCTAGGAAGGTGTACCTATGTGAATGGAATAGATTTGAACTATGTGTTTCTTCTCTAAGCAATCTATCCACAATGGCAACTAGAAGTAGAGAAATGAAATCCTAGTTGGTATAAATTGTATAATCAATATCAAGGAAAAATCTAATATGTTCAGTTAACAAATGTAAATCTTAAATATGATAAAACTAAATAAAATGGGTGAGACCAGTGCCTTGTTGGGTAATGCGGTGTTGGATGAAAGTCTAAGATAAGTGACTTCTATTTGGCATAAATTATAATTGCTTAGCATACAACTATTTGTTAATAACTTGTATAAACATGCAAGGATGTAATTACCAGCTTCTTCTTAATGATCCAAGTGATACTTCTAAATTATAGTGAATGACTTGAAGGATTTAATCTTTACTTGAAAGAACCAACTAATCATACCACACAAGTGCAACAAATGTGCATTGATAAACTGAGTATATGCTTGATATATCAATTTAAATAACAAGAATTATCAACCTTGGAGACAACTTGATAATATTTTTAAATAATCTAACAAACAATTGATACCAGAAATGCACCACAAAAATCAAATATCTTCCATTGATTCCTCCAGAATTTTACACATGCATCATAGTCTTTTGAAATGTAAACATCATTGAAATTTTTTTATTATCTACTTCTCCTATTCGCCTATTTCTATTTTTTCACTATGAAAAAAATATATATACATCAAAATTTGGAAGGGATGTGTCCCTTCAAAAATTTCTTTTGCTAATAATAACAATTAACAATAATTAAAGAAAGCAATCAGGCTCTATTTATCCACAAATGAACTTTTGACAAATGATCCAAATAATCTTTCCACTCATGATTTTTGGCATCTCCTAACGCATTCCTGACTTATATCTACATTTTCGCCATGTTCTCATTCTGCTCACAGGCCTTGTCCAATGTTGAGTCTTTTCCTATAGCCATTTCTAGAATTTTTCACAGCATTAAATCACATTCCTCAATCCACTTGGAATTTTCTTTCATTTTTCCTCCATTTTCAAATAATGTTGGTAGTCCTTTTTCATGGCATCAATTAGTCCTTTTGCATCCCCCTGTAATTCCTCATGGTAGTCTCTATGTTATCTTATGATTTGGTTAGCAGTATCAATAGCCACATTATCAAGAATATCCCTCTTATTTACTTCTTGGAACATTTTTTGGATTCTACCATCAATTATCTTATGCTCATGCTTTGCAATATAATTCTTTGAATGTGTTCCCCAAATCTTATTCAACCGAATCATCAAGTTGGCCTACCTATTTCTAATCATTAGAGCAAGTGTATGATATTTACCCTTATAATACGCATCTGTTCCCTCCCATTGGTCATTTGTTTGAGATCTCTCCCCATGAGTTAGCAGCTTGGTGGATCCACATGTGATTCCCATCATATCCTTTGGGCGATCATTTTCTCTAAGTATTCTTTCATTATTCATCTTATAAATTTCCTTCTCCTTAATTAACATTTGGATTTGGGCCTTACTCAACTTCGCAACATTGATTCCCATCTTAGTTCTAGCCATAGGATCAACTTCTCCAACCTCCAGTGTCATGATATGCACAAAATCTTTATTAGTATCAATAACAAAAAAAAATTTATGTGGTGGATACATGGCCCATATCATAAGTGAACCTTCATCAGGGTTATATTTGGATCCTGTATATACCTTTGTTACTCCTTCAAGGCTAAGATTATGTGTGGCATTATTATTTTTTAGGAAACTATCAAAAACCAAAGCAAAATTTATATCTAACCCTGGGAAAATAATAACACTCACATCTTCCAAAAGTTTTCTTCCCTTCTCAGGGGTCATTTCTTTCATTTCTCTTTCCATACTTTAAATTAAATTGTTCAATAATTTTCCTTCATTACTATGTATTATACTATCAACTGACTCCCTTATTGATTTTCCTTTTTGTTTGTATAAGAAACCTTGAATTCTGGAGACTTCACAAATTCATCATTAGCCACAAATTACCTATATTCCATTTTCCTTGTATCTATATCTGAACCTTCTTCATTATCTAATTCTCTAGGAGGAAACTTGTAATCTTGAGTTTTTAGTCTAGATATTTTGTTAGCTGGACTTTGAGGCCCATCATCACCAGATGTCTTCTTTCTAGAAGATAACAACTTTGCATCTTGCATTACTTTCATTTTTCAGTCCATTCCCCTATTGTACTCATTAAATACCCTTTCTGCTTCTTCCTCCAATTTTTTGATTAAATCATCATATTGATAGGGTATATGATTATACCCACCTAAACTCATTTTATGCCTAGAAAAACGAATGTACCACTCTGGATCAAAACCCTTTCATGGTGAAGCTCTCTTTAGATTATATTGGAACAATTTATCCAGAATCATATCATACCCATCTTTTGACAACACAATGAAATAACCAAAGCACAATGTGCTGGGCATGAACACTTGTTGTGCAAAAGAACTCAAACTCATGACTCTTGAATAATCCATCTGCCTAATAATCTCCAAGTAAGCAATTCTATCAGGAACCATCTTGGACAAGATAAAAGGTTTATCCTCAAAACCATATACTCTAATCATAGTTGCATCTTCAAAACAATACCAGTCTCCCCAATTGTGGGTAATAGGCTCATTGACATCTTTGGGTCTAAGAAATCTCTTTATCTGATAAGATAATGAATAATCACAAGGATGATTAAAGAATCTATACAATGGCATCACAAAATTCTCCTCAAAATGTACAAAACTAGAGCTAGAAAACATCCTATCCCAAATAGCAGTCCATAGCTGAATTGGTAATAATTTACCTTCCCTATCAAACTGTGAAACTCTTAACTTTTTAGGCCAAATCCCCAATTCTTGTCCATAATACAGTATTATATGCATAAAAACTAAATAATGCTTGAAATGTAAAACACGAGATCCATTTTTTATTGCCATCAACCCTAAATCAAGTCCTTTGAAGATGTATGAGGAATAATAAAAGGGTCGAGAATTATGACACTGAACATCTATTGCAATCACCATTGGCACAATTGACATATACTCAGGGGCCTCCATCCCTAACACTTGGCATGATGAGAAGTATGTATATTTCATGTAGGGCTCAAACAAGTCAATATGAAATGGGGGCCCGTCATTGTCCTCCTGTGGAACCAAATTTCCGTCCCTCTTAGGTCTATGCAATGGTAGCCTCCAACCCTTATATATGGTGTCCATCCTCCATAACTCTCTCTCTAACTCTTTATGCACAATTTTTTCATCACATGTGCCTTCCAAGTTAAAAACTTCACATATCGTGGCTTTCGATACATGTATGAATGGATTTCCTAATGGATCACAAATGGATTTGAGCATTGGGTTATAATGGGTAGCAAAGAGTTTCACCAATTCTACATCCACAAATACATTCAGGCATGCTAACTTTCCTAGGTTGAAATTCCAATGATTACATGCTGGCTCAAACTGATTCCTCCAATTGTAGTGAAAATTGAATAACTCATATCCCCTAATTGAGGTCCATACATCCCCTATGTGTTTACATTTATCCTCAACTTTCTCTACCTCTACCCAAAGTTGCGCAAAGCACCTGGCTTTAGGTCCTGAGATGGGAAGTTGATCAATAAGATCTTGATTTAGTTTCCTCTCAACTACCTCTGGCTCATTCCCAGTCTCAATATTTTGCTTTTTTCCTTTAGGATGATTACCCTCACCCTACCTCCTACCTTTTGATTTTCCTGAGCTCACACTTTCCATTTTATTTTCTTAAGATTACAAAATTGAAAATGTAATTATAGAGAACTAACAAGCTTTATTTGAAGATCTTCGGTTGTAAAATCCTCTAGCCCTTCATTCGCTCTAATTATCTATGCATTTTTTATTTGTGCCACTATTAATATTTTAGTTTTGACCACAAGCGTAGAATTTTTTTTCAATTTCCCACTGTCAAATCAAATGATTATATCGGCACAACAATTTGAAACTCTAGGCAATCTTTACATTTGAGTCAAGCCAAACATTCACTGAACACACTGTTGGTTGGGGAGACAACACATCATTCCCATTTATATCAAATATTTAATCTTTTAGATCCATACCACCTTCAAAAATGACATAGATACCATAGGTGTCATCAAGTATCACTCTGATGAACCTTTTGATCCATTTGTATCTTTATCGGCAAGAGCACAAGTATCACTAAAAGATTTGAAAGTTTCTTTGACATTAAAATTCTCCCCGGTGTACATTTCTTTCCTTTTGAGTGAGTCGGCAAGACTCTATCTGGTGCAGGAGCACCTAGATAACACTAGGCATTCAGGAAGTCTAGGATGCATTTCTTTTGTTTTTGATGTTTATCATGAGGGTCATTTTGACCATTGAGTAGAGAAGATAGTTTAGGGATGTGGTTTATCTCTAGGATAGAAGTTGTGACAGGATGGATAAGTTTAGTAACTCACCTTAATTTGTTTTCTTGAAATTGGCAAAAGTTGAAAAACATAGTGTGTTTTACAACTTTGCCACCTATAAATTACATGTCTGACCAAGCGAGCATAACTGATTGTGGAACCCTATATAAGGGGTTCCTTGACTTGAGAGCAATGTTGGAAACATCTTTGTTATGATTGAAGTTTTTAAATTGAAGAAAAATAGTGGTGTTTAGTGTGAATTTCTGATTTTGTCTCAAAGTAGAGCTTTAATGGATTGAATATATTATTGTTTTATACGTAGGCTGTAGTGTACTGATAGATTAAGCCCTGTGTGGTAGCAATTTATATTTCTAGTTCTATTTCAAGCATTATTATAGATAGTTGTTTCTTTGCATTTGCTATTTTGACAAGTTTGTTAGTAGAAAATGGAGGTTTAGGTCACATTCCCATTGTACATAACGTACAGCCTCTTGAGAATTGTCTCTAGACTCCATGATTGTAAATATGGTAGGGTTAGGAGTCTTTAATAGTCAAAGTATCATTGTGAAAGACTTCTCCTAGGCGAGCTAAGAAGAGTCCAGCTAGGGAAGTCAAGAAATGCAGAGCACTTGGGTTGCATGTGTTTTCATCTCTTGGAAAAAGACGGTGAGGAGAGGGTAGACATGAGCCTTGACAAGGTTTGAATGTAGGAGGAAGCTCCATCTAACTGTCTGGTGATAGTAATCTCTAACAGTAGCCGGAAGGATAGGAAAATGGCTTAAAAAGCCCTAATTATTACCAAAATGTGGTTTAGGCCTGTGTACGATCAGTTAAGGGTTAAGACCTTTAAAATATTAAAATGGTAGGAATAAGGTCCAAGAAGCCAAAGGAAAGATTCTAAGTTCTTTGGGAAAGTTAGGAGAGATAACCTGTTTTCTCGGAAGTGGAGACCTAATTGGAGCTCCTAGGCTAGTAGCCTTTTTAACCCTAAATGAGGGTTTGGTGGAAGTGATGAAAAGATGGAGTTAGGAAGTTCCTCCAGAGCCATGATGGGATGGAAAGAAATTGTTTGAAACCTCTCCACACCCCTACAAAGCTAAGTTCAAGGTTTGGAGTAGAATAGTCTTTAGGGAAGATTAAAGGCTAAGGAAGAGTTAGAGGTATTGCACCAAGATTGACTTGGTTGGCTGAATAGTGATGGTAGTGGGGTTGGCCAAGAGAACCAGGGGTACCTAAACATGAGAATGGTCCTATAGGTTAAGGTGGTGAAGCAAAAATACCAAAGGAGGTATTGCAAGCAAGACCTAGAGCAGGAATCTATGATTGATTCCTCCAACCCCCTTCCCTATCAGATTGGTATCAGAGCAAGCAAAAGGTTTGGGATTAACCATTGTATGTCTGATATTGAGTCTAGTGGTTCTACCATCATGGTGACAAATGAAAAATTGGCTAAGATGGTCAAAGAATAGGAGGAAGACAATAGGCTATTGAGGGAAATAATAGCCCAACTTGAGCAAGTAATGAGGAACATGTAGTTGGAAGGAAGGATACCAAAGGAAGAAGAGGTTGTAGAGGAAGACAAGACCCCTGAACCTGACCCTGTTTTGAAAGAAGAGCCTTTCTTGAAAGCATTGAAGGCATACCACTGTTTAGTGGAAAAATGGAAGTTGATCTAGTCATGGATTGGATAGAGGGAATGAAAAACCACTATGAATGTGATGGAGTCATAGAAGCACAGAAGGTAAAGGTGGCCAAATCAAGGTTAAGAGGTTGTACCTTGACATGGTGGAAGTTAATTTAGATAGAGAGGGAAAAGGAAGGCAAGCAGCCTATCTCTACTTGGAAGGGAATGGTTTCCAAAGTGAGGGAAGCATACATGCTAGATGATTATGAGATTCAGTTGCACAAGAAAAGATAGAGCTTGAGGCAAAGAGACCAAGATGTGAACACTTATACTAAGGAGTTTCAAAAACTTTGTATGAGGTCCAATGTGATAGAGTATGAAAGTCTCAAGGTGGCTAGATACCTTAGCAGTTTGAAGTGGAACATTCAAGAGGAGATGACTCTTCTAAGTCCCAAGACAGTGCACCAATGCTATCAATTGGCTATAAATATTGAAGAGAGGAGTAAGAGGAAACAAGAACAGGCTTCTAAGGGAAAAGGAAAAGGAAGAGATCAAAGAGGACATACAGGTGGATACCAAGGTAGAGGGACTGAACAAAGAAATCGGGGAGAGTCAAAACTTACTAAGCATGGGAGTGAAACAACTTCTAGAGGACATTATGGAAGAGGTAGAGGACCTCAAGGAGGTCCAAATAGAGGAAGAGGAGCAGGCAGAAGTAGCTCATACTTTGCCACTATGAAATGTTATAACTATGGTCAAGTAGGTCATCCAGCTTATAGGTGCCCGGAGAAAGCATCTTCATCAAATAGTGAAAAGAGAGTGGCATATGCTCAAGAAGACACTATGAGTGTCAAATCACCAGAGGTTAGTCACATTGAATCAGAAGTGGGGGAGAATATGATGTTTAGTAGAGTTTTGATCAAACAACCGGTCAAGGAAGAGCCAAAGCAAAGAAGAGCTTTATTTAGAGTAAGATGCAAAATACATGGGAAAGTATGCAAAGTTATAGTGGACTCAGGGTCTACTGATAACATCATCTCTGAGGAGGTAGTAAGGAAGTTGAAATTAGAGAAAACACCCCACACTAATCCCTACAAGGTGAGATGGTTGAACAAAGGACAGAGTGTTCTTGTTAATGAGCAAACAATGGTGGAGTTCTCCATTAGAGGGTATAAAGACAAGTTGATTTGTGATGTGTTACCCATGGATGCATTCCATCTTCTATTGGGCAGACCATGGTAGTATGACAGAGGTGGCATCTATGATGGAAAGGAAAATACTATCTCATTCAAGAAGGATGGAAAGACATTTCAGTTGTAGTCACTGTCAGATGAGGAAGAAGGATAGTCAAAGACACCTAATGTCTTGTTGAGCAGTGGTAAAGAGTTCCTTAACAACCTACATCAAGGGGGTGAAGGATATGTGGTTATGTTGCAACCTAAAGAAGAAGACAAGCTAAACAAATAGTCATACCCAAAGCAGTCCAAGAGTTGTTAGGACAGTTCAAAGATATAGTCAGTGATGGTACACCTGCAAGTTTACCTCCAAAGAGAGCCATTAGTCATTAGATTGACTTCATACCAGGGGCTTCATTTCCAAACAAAGCAACCTACAAGCTTACCCTAGATCAAAATCTAGAGGTAGCTAGACAAGTGCAGGAGTTATTGGATCAAGGAATTATTAGGAAGAGTATCAGCCCATGTGCAGTACCAGTGGTCTTAGCAACCAAGAAAGGAGGCAAGTGGAGATTATGCACTGATTCTAGGGCAATAAATAGAATCATAATCGAGTGTAGGTTCCCTATTCCTAGAATTGAGGACTTGATGGATTGTCTTGGAGCAGCTTAGTATTTTACCAAGTTGGATCTCAAGAGTGGATGCCATCGGATCAAAATCAAGGATGGAGATGAGTGGAAGACAACTTTTAAGACAAATGATGGGTTGTATGAGTGGAGAGTTATGCCATTTGTCCTCTCTAATGCCCCTAGCACACTCATGAGACTCATGAATGAAGTGCTTAAAGACTTTACAAGGATATTTGTGGTGGTATACCTTGATGATATACTCATTTTTAGTAAGACAACAGAAGAACACCTAAAGCATGTGTAGATGCTTCTTAGAAGATTGCAAGAAGAGAAGTTAGCCATCAACCTAGAGAAATGTGAGTTCTTCAAACAAAAGCTTGTGTATTTGGGGTTTTTAGTATCCCAAGGATCATTGAAGATGGATCCAAGCAAGGTGGAAGCTATCCTAAACTGGCCTACACCAACCACTGGGACAGAGGTAAGAAGTTTTCATGGATTGGATCAATTTTATAGAAAATTCATAAGGAACTTTAGTGGCATATGTGCACCGGTCCTAGATACAATCAAAGGAGGTTTAAAGACTAAGTTTAAGTGGACTCAAGAAGCTGAGAAAGGTTTTGAGAAACTAAAACAAGAAGTGGCAACTCAACCTATTCTTTTATTACCTAGTTTTGACAAGTTGTTTACTATGGAATGTGATGCTAGTGGAGTTGCAGTAGGAGGAGTGCTTAGCCAAGAAGGCAGGCCTGTAGCTTTCTTTAGTGAAAAGCTCAATGAAGCTAAGCAAAAGTATTTTACCTATGACCTAGAACTATATGCTTTAGTATAGTCACTTAGGAAGTGGAGGCATTATCTCCTACCTAAAGAGTTTGTAGTGTTTACTGATAATTAGGCACTTAGCTACATCAACACACAAGAGAAGCTAAGCAATAGACGTTTGAAGTGGATGGAGTATCTTCAAGCTTTCACTTTCACCATCAAGCACAAGAAGGGATAGTTGAATACAGTGGCAGATGCACTAAGTAGAAGATTTTTGACAGTGTAGGAGATACAGGTAAAGAGCATTGGGATAGAGAGTTTCAAAGATCTCTATGGAGAATATGAAGACTTCTCAGAGGCATATAAGGTATGTTCTTATTTTGAGAATCACTTTCATAGTCAATACTCAGAGTATACTTTGAAAAGTGGATTGTTATTCAAGGGAAATCAGTTGTGTGTGCCAAAAGGTTCTATGAGAGAGAATCTTATGCAAGAAAAGCACAATGGTAGTCTTAGTGGTCATTTTGGTATCAACAAGACAATGGAACTACTGCAAAGGTTCTACTATTGGCCCAAATTGCCAAGGGATGTCAGGAGCTATGTGGAGCAATGTGTAGTTTGTATGAAAGACAAAGGGGGAGCTAGCAATGTAGGTTTGTATCAACCTCTACCCATTCCAAACAGACCATGGGAGTGTGTTAGCATGGATTTTGTTGTAGGACTCCCTAAGACTAAGTCAGGGTTTGATAGTGTCTATAGGGTGGTAGATAGATTCAGCAAATGAGTAACTTTATCCCTTGCAAAACCACTCATGATGCTAGTTACATTGCTCACCTTTTCTTCAAGGAAATTGTAAGTATCCATGGATTGCCTTTGAGCATTGTATCGGACAGGGATGTGAAGTTCATGAGTCATTTTTGGAAGACTCTATGGAGAAAATTAGGTACCAACCTATCTTTTGGATCAGCTTACCATCCTCAGACTGATGGGAAAACTGAGGTGGTTAATAAAGTGTTAGGTAACCTTCTCAGATTCCTAACCAAGGAGTATGGATAGACATGGGACATGGTTATCTCATAGGTTGAGTATGCATACAATGATAGTGTGAACCGGACCACAGGGAAGAGTCCTTTTGAAATAGTGTATGGGATGCACCCAAGAGGAATATGTGAGCTCAGAGATCTAGGAGCTATGGAGCATAGGAGTGGACATGTAGAGGATTTCTCTCAGACCATGAAGGAGATTCAAGAGTAGGTAAAGAAGATAGTCACCGAGGCTACACAAAAGTTGAGGGATAAGGTAGATTTGTCAAGAAAATATTTGCAATTTGTAGTAGGAGACTATGTCATGGTCCACCTCAACAAATCCAGGTTGTAGAAGGGTACATCAACCAAATTGCAGATGAAAAGAGTGGGACCATGCAAGGTATTAGCCAAATATGGGAAGAATTCCTACAAGGTGGAATTACCTGCAGATTTAGGCATCTCTCCAGTGTTCAATGTAGTTGATCTAATCAAATATAATGGAATAGTCAATGACATGGATCAGAACAGTAGGGAAATCTTCAAGGATGTAAGCAATATAGCCTTACCTACTCAAGACAAGCTTCAAGCAGAAAGGATCTTGGAGTCAAGGGTGAAGAAATCTACAAGGAATAAGGTGTACATGGAGCATGGATCTAGGAGCTATGGAGCATAGGAGTGGACATGCAGAGGATTTCTCTTAGACCATGAAGGAGATTCAAGAGCAGGTAAAGAAGAAAGTCACCGAGGCTACACAAAAGTTGAAGGATAAGGTATATTTTTTAAGAAAAGATTTGCAATTTGCAGTAGGAGACCATGTCTTGGTCCACCTCAAAAAATCCAAGTTGCAGAAGGGTACATCAACCAAATTGCAGATGAAAAGAGTGGGACCATGCAAGGTATTAGCCAAATATGGGAAGAATTCCTACAAGGTGGAATTACTTGTAAATTTAGGCATCTCTCTAGTGTTCAATGTAGTTGATCTGATCAGATATAAGGGAATAGTCAATGAAATGGATTAGAACGGTAGGGAAATCTTCAAGGATGTAAGCAATATAGCCTTACCTACTCAAGACAAGCTTCAGGCAGAAAGGATCTTGGAGTCAAGGGTGAAGAAATCTACAAGGCATAAGGTGTACATGGAGCACCTCATCAAGTGGAAGGACAAGCTAGAATCTGAAGCTACTTGGGTAGATGAAGCTTAGTTTAAGAATCAGGGCATTGATGTGTCCCTAATCTCTCCTCACATTCCTTAGTGTTTGTGCAGAGCGGGGGAGAATGGTGCAGGAGCACCTAGGTAACACTAGGCATTTAGGAAGTCGAGGATTCATTTCTTTTGCTTTTGATGTTTATCATGAGGATACTTTGACCTTTGAGTAGAGAAGATAGTTTAGGGATGTGGTTGATCTCTAGGATAGAAGTTGTGATAGGATGGATGAGTTTATTAACTCACCTTTATTTTCTTGAAATTGGCAAAAGTTGAAAAACACAGTGCATTTTACAACTTTGCCACTTGATAACTTACATGTCTGACCAAGGGAGCATAACTGATTGTGGAACCCTATATAAGGGGTGCCTCGACCTGAGAGCAGCATTGGAAGCATCGTTGTTATGATTGAAGTTTTTAAATTGAAGAAAAACAGTGGTGTTTAGTGTGAATTTATGATTTTGTCTCAAAGTAGAGCTTTAATGGATTGAATATATTATTGTTTTATACATAGCATGCAGTGTACTAACAGATTAAGCCCTGTGTGGTAGCAATTTAGATTTCTAGTTCTGTTTCAAGCATTATGGTAGATAGTTGTTTCTTTGCATTTACTATTTTGACAAGTTTGTTAGTACAAAATGAAGGTTTAGGTCACATTCCCATTGTACATAATGTATAGCCTCTTGGTAATTGTCTCTAGAATCCATGATTATAAATATGGTAGGGTTAGGAGTCTTTAATAGTTAGAGTATCACTATGAAAGACTTCTCCTAGGTGAGCTAAGAAGAGTCTAGCTAGGGAAGTCAAGAAGTGCAAGGCACTTGGGTTGCAGAGGTTTTCATCTCCTGGAAAAACATGGTGAGGAGAGGGTAGACATGAGCCTTGACAAGGTTTGAATGCAGGAGGGAGCTCCATCTAACTGTCTGGTGATAGTAATCTCTAACAGTAGCCGGAAGGATAGGAAAATGGCTTAAAAAGCCCTAATTATTGCCAAAATGTGGTTTAGGCCTATTTACGGTCAGTTAAGGGTTAAGACCTTTAAAATATTAAAATGGTAGGCATAAGGTCCAAGAAGCCAAAGGAAAGATTCTAAGTTCTTTGGGAAAGTTAGGAGAGACAACCTATTTTCTCGGAAGTGGAGACCTAATTGGGGCTCTTAGGCTAGTAGCCTTTTTAACCCTAAATGAGGGTTTGGTGGAAGCGATGAAAAGATGGAGTTAGGAAGTTCCTTCAGAGCCATGATGGGATGGAAAGAACTTGTTTGAAACCTCTCCACACCCCTGCAAGGCTGAGTTCAAGGTTTGGAGTAGAATAGTCTTTAGGGCAGATTAAAGGCTAAGGAAGAGTTAGAGCTATTGCACCAAGATTGAATTGGTTGGCTGAATGGTGATGGTAGTGGGGTTGGCCAGGAGAACCAGGGGTACCTAAACATGAGAATGGTCCTATAGGTTAAGGTGGTGAAGCCAAAACACCAAAGGATGTCTGGCAAGCAAGACCTAGAGAAGGAATCTGTGATTGATTCCTCCAACCCCCCTCCCTATCACTATCCAATGTAACTTCCATTCGTGTGAGATAGAGAGTCAGGAAGACATTTCAGACTTATTTCGATAGCACATGTCTTCCCAATATACTTCCTCACACTTCATTGATGAGATAGAATGGGTATCTGGCCGATGGTATTTCATTGGCATGACATGTATGCTCGGGCTGACTTGTAGATATCACTCTAATAATGTTTATCTTGCTGATGATTTTCTTCATCGGTGAGATCACAAGTTGTATCTTCTCGATATGTATCCTCCCAAGTAATTTGATTGATGTGACAATATTGACCTTTCACCGATATGCCCAAAACACCTATATTGGAATGTAATAGCTTATGGGTCGGAGAGACCTATTCTTACTCATGTCGATATGGATTATTTATTTACTAGTTCTTGCTTAATGAAAATCAAAGGGATTTTGGCATGTCAAAAAGGTCAAATCTGATGGAATCACTCAGGGATAATGATATATGGAGAGGACCATAGAAAATTTATACTTAAAATGTAGATGCCTAGTGGAGTATATGAATGTAAGCTACTGCAAAATTTTGAAAAATTTATAGTCCCAACATGTCCATTGGGTGAGAAGACCCAATAAGGTAAGATACATATGCTAGTTGGTATCCACTCACAAGCATACAAGTGGCTATGGGGAAATTCATGCCACTGAATGGGCTTCGCAGTCAACCATATTAAAGTTATACCTCTTGATAAATTTAACAAGGTGCCATAAAGGAAAATGTCAGTTAGTGCTTCATGAGACAAGCAAAGCTTTGTATGCTTAGAACTCATGAACAGAAATCAAGGTACCACATGCATGCAAGTTGTGTTATGCAAGGTGGTAAAAATGCAAAAAACGTAAAAATGTAAAATGTATAAGATGTTCAAAGGAGTCTTGCTAAGTCCATGCAAGGTCTATCACTTAGGGAACATTGTGTCTAACATCTCCAAGAGAGGACCAATCAAAGAACATAATATATACAACTTAGGGCATGTAGTGCATCACATCAGGCCACTAAGAGGAATGTAATATGCTAAGATAGATCACACTTATGAAGGACATCACACCCAATGTCATCCACAAAGTGACGAATGCATCGTATAAAGTGACAAGGCTACACTAAGAACCAAAAATGCAAAATGAAATGATGCCAATGTATGCCCCCCACTTTAAACAAATTGCTACACACCTTCTTGTGTGAAATTAATTTAAAGTAGCAAATAAAAGAAATGCATAAAGAAGGAAAAAAAAGACATGAGAGCTAAATCAAAAATCCCTATGCCAAGTCATATGTTTCTGAATTAGGCTGCTTCATGTAAATGAAAAGAAAACGAAAGAAAGGGGAGTTTCCCCTGAGAAAGGAACAAACCAAACACATAAGGGATCTATGGATTTGAGGTTAGTATGTTCGTTACTGTAATGTTTTTATCAACGATATCGAAACTATCATCATTCCTTGAAGAACATAGAACTAGAAGAATGACACAAAGAGAGAAAAAACAAAAGGACAAACAAAGTCTATTTTAATCATGTAATCTACCATTCCATCTACTGTTTTAATTTGTCTCAATGGAATGGTATAATATGATGGTAAAGTAGGTATTTCTATGTTTTAAAGTGAAGCTGAAGTGAATTGAAATTTTTGGGATGTGACCCTAGGGTGTAATTCTGTATTTTCCATTTGAAATGAGAGTGGGAATATGGGGTTTTTACAAACTATTGATGGAACTAGTTCTGAGTTGGATTTTTAAGTTTGTGCAGAGCATTTACAAGGTGTTTGATGTGTTGGTTCTATCAAGAAATCCCAGATGTTGTGAGTTTCAATAAAACCCTAGGTATTTGCTTGCAAATGGAGGGTTTTTTGGAACAATACTAAAGAATCCTTAAATCTAGAAACAAATCATGGAATTTGAAGTTTTGTCACATGCTTGTTGACTATTTTTGTGTTGTTGTGAAGGAAAGATGTTTAAGAGGGACCTCCTTTGGAAAATTGGGCTAATTAGATGGGCTAGAGTAGGGTAGGGGCATTGAAAGTCCAATTTGGTTCAAATGAGTCTCTATTGGTTTCAAGATATATTTTGTGAGTCCTTAAAGCGTATCTAAATCCATCATTTATTTGGCAAGTCATTTGTACAATTTGGTTGAAAATTTCCTTAAACCGGGTTGCATTTGCTACAAGGAAAAGCATGGTTAAGAGTTGGATTTTTAGAAATCATCTAATTTTACTTTGAAGTATGGTTAATATCAACTTGATTTATATATCAAATGGTTTTTCACCCCTATACTACATCAAATTGGTATCAAAGCAAAGGGACAAAAGTGTGATGACAATGATGAAAGGGAAGAGTATACAAGTGAATGTGGATGGATACAAGTGTGTGGATGAAGCCAAGAATAAGGTAGAGCAAGGTATTGCTAACTCTTGTTTATTTTTAGGTATAAGGACTAGGAAAACATCAAGTTTTGACCTAGGTATAAGGATGGGGAAAACATCAAGTCTGAGCATGAAGATGCAAGCACATTTCAACATGAACATAGTTAAGAGGGTAGAGCGGGTCAAGAGAACTCCATAATTGAACCAATTGAAGGAGGTTGCTAATCATAGGATGTATGGAACAATGATAAGGCATGGAACACATTTCAACTCTTGTGACAAGTGTTTCTTTCATTTCCTTGATCATTGACACCCATAATGGAGAAACGACCTAAATCAATGAGGTCTTGAACTAAGTGTTTGAGACGCTTACATTGTTTGGTGTCATGGCCATTTTGGCGATGAAAATGGAAATAAGAATTATATTTAAAGGTGGGTGCTAAATTTTTGGTGGTATCAAGTGGTTTAATGGTAGGCAAGGTGATCATTTGTTGTTGGAGGAATTGGTTAATTGTATTATGAAGGGTATTGGGTAAGGGAGTAAATTATCTCTCTGGATTCCCAGAGGTATAGGGAACCACTGCGTTAACAATTGCCACTTGATTTGGAACAAGTTGAGTTTGTGGTTGAGGAGGTGGATTGAACTATAAAAATCCTCTATTTGGTTTGCAAAAGTTTTGTGTGTTGTTTTGATTATTTTTCTCAGACTTCTCAGCTCGATTAGAAGTGGGATATGAATTATGACTAGAAACCAAGTTGTAATATTCACAAAGGGTTGTGCATAAATGCATAAATGAAGGAAATTTCATCATAGTTAACATATCTTGAAGGTGAGTGTGCAAGTTTTCGATAAACATCTTTTGTAGATGTGAATCAAGGATCTTGACATCAACTTGGGCATATAATGATTGATAACATGAAATGAAGTCAGTTACTTTTTCATTAGTATTTTGTCTACATTGCATTAAATCAACCATTGTATTTTTAGGGGTCATATAGACTTGAAAATGACTTATGAAGGCATCCACAAGTTCATTGAACAATCGAATAGAATGATTAGGTAGGCTTGAAAACCACTCTAATGTAATGTCCTTCAAGGTCCTAGGAAAAAGTTTGGCTAATAGCTTATCATTGAGGAAAAAGTCACTACACAAGGCTATATAAGCATTGACATGATTAGTAGGGTCTCCTTTACCTCCGTATTTCTCAAACCTAGGCATTTCTATCCCTTGTGGCATTAGGGTTCATAATATTTCTAAGGATAAGGGGTTACTATGAACATGATATGTGGGTGGAGAATTTTGACTTTGGCTAATGGTGGAAATTTGTTGTTGCATGGATGAAATAATATTAAGGAGTTGTGTAATGATGGAATCGGTGTAGGTGGTATGAGGTGGAAGGGAAAATGGAGATGGAGTGTATGTAATGTGAGGGGAAGTGAAAGGGACACTAAGAGGGGTAAAGTTGGTCAAGGAGATTTGTGATGCCACAATATAACCAGGAATGCTAGTTGGAATTGTGAAAGAAGGATCCACATGACTAACCTGTTGCATAGTTGTTGTAACTTGAGGAGTTGTATAATTTGGTATGGATGCTATGGCTAAAGGGGGAGGAATGCAAGGACCTCCTTGGCTTGCCACTATGTTTGTTGATTGGGATGGGGAAGGAGCATGTTCATTGTATATCTCATCAATTCTTTTCATGACTTGTAAGCCATAGTGACTTTCAATCAAGCGATGAAGGTTTTATATTGAAAGTATGGGAGTGGTGGAAATGTTTTCTAGTAAAAAATATTGTTCTAAATGTGCAAAATCCTCATGAATACTAATGACCTTTTCTTGTGGAATAGAGTTGTTTTGTGTGTCAACATTCATTGGATGGAAAGCTGAAGGAATAAAAGTGGTATTGCCCATGTCTAATTCACCATTTTCCAGACTATGAGTAGGAGCTCTTGAGATCCCAAGGTCCACAATGAAGGTTCTATCATGGGAAGCCATGAGTCTACAACTATGTCTCACTAAAGTATTATCAAGGGGGCACCAAACACTCATACAAGTACCACAAAGGACAGGGTGAATGCAAATGCAATGTAATCTAGGAATGAAAAATAAAAATAATAGAAATTCTGCAAACTAAAATAGAGAAATAACAACAAACAACAAAAATGCAAGAAATGCCTAGAAAATGCCTAAAAATGTGGTGCAGGAGTACCTACATCTTGTTGAAAAATTGAAGTCTTGAAGGTCATTTATGGGGGTAATAGGTAGTATAGAGTAGGTTTTAGATTTTTTTGTCTTTAATAAGGTCTAATAATACCATTTTTAATGTAATCAAAGGTTTGGAGAGTCCCTTAGGTGAAAATGCAATAAAAAGTTCTGAATAAGAGTTGTCAAAATGCAAATTAAGGGAATATGAAGATTTTGGTACTTTAAAAGATAGTTGAAGGAGTTATGTCATTGGGATTTGGTTTTAAAATGTATTTAAATGCCTAAGAAGGCTCAAGCAAAGGTTGTTCAATCCTTTTTGAGAAGAATTTCAATAAGACTTCAATGTTTCTTGACAGATTTCTCTGTGTTTTCATCTTCTTTTACACTGAACAACTCGTACAGACTCTCTTATAATTTGAAACTCCTGGTATCTTGTTGAATTATGTTTTAACATTAATTTGAATTCATTTTGAGGGTTTAACAATAATCTTAGAAGAAGATAGATCCTAATTTTTTTAGTGACTTCCTTGTAAAAACTAGTGAGGCTATGTCTGAGATTTTAATCATGTAATCTCTCATTCCATCTACTATTTTAATCTATGTCTCAATGGAATGGAATAATATGATGGTAGAGTAGGTATTTCTATGTTTTAGAGTGAAGGTTAAGCAAATTTAAGGTTGTGGGATGTGACCCTAGGGTGTAATTTTGTGTTTTCCATGTGAAATGAGAGTGGGAATATGGGGTTTTGAAAAATTATTGATGGAATTGGTTCTGAGTTGGATTTTTTAAGTTTTTGCAGAGCATTTACAAGGTGTTTTATGTGTTTATTATGTCAAGAAAGCCCAAATATTGTGATTTTGAATAAAACCCTAGGTATTTGCTTGCAAATGGAGGGTTTGTTGGAACAATACTAAATAAGCCTTAAATATGGAAACAAGTCATAGAATTTGAAGTTTTTCCACATGATTGTTGACTATTGTTGTGTTTTTGTGAAGGATAGATGTTTAAGAGGGGCCTCCTTTGGAAAAGTGGGTTAATTGGGTAACCTAGAGTAGGGTAGGGGTATTGAAAGTCCAAATTGGGCCAAAAGAGTCTCTGGTTGGTTTCAATATATGTTGTGTGATACTGTAAAGGCTATCTAAATCCATAATTTATTTGGAAATTCATTTGTAAATTTTGGTTGAAAAATCCCTTAAACCGGGTTGCTTTTGCTACAAGGGAAAGCATGGTTAAGAGTTGAATTTCAAGGAAATCATATGATTTTTCTTTGAAGTCTAGTTGATATCAACTTGGTCTACATATTGAATGGTTTTTCACCCCTATATTGCATCAAATTGGTATCAAAGAAAAGGGAGAAAAGTGTGACGACAATGATGAAAGGGTAGAGTATACAAGTGAATGTGGATGGATACAAGTGTGAAAATGAAGCCAAGAAGAAGGTAGAGAAATGTATTGCTAAATCTTGTTTTCTTGTAGGTATAAGGACTAGGAAAACATAAATTTTTCACTCAAGTATAAGGATGGGGCAAACATCAAGTTTGAGCATGAAGATGCAAGCACATTTCAACACGAACACAGTCAAGAGCGTAGAGCAAATCAAGAGAACTCTACGTTTGAACAAGTTGAAGGAGATTGTTGATAATAGGATGTATGGAGAAATGATAAGGCATCAACACATTTCAACTCTTTTGAAAAGAGTTTCTGTCCTATGTGGGTGTGGGTATGTGCAGGATCATCATGGAAGAAACAAGCCCTTAAGTGGCGAAAAATTTAGAAAAATTAAAGTTAGGAAACTTGACGTAAAAATTTGAATAAGTTATCTATATTATTTCAAAAATATGTAAGAATAGAATCTGTAGAAAATTGAATGTAGTTTCTAAACAACTAGGTTTATTTAAAAACTAAAAAAATCTATTTGGTGAAAATTTGAAATTTCAATGCAGTAGTATTTAAATTTCAGGGAAAAATAAAAAGTAGGTGTTTGTCCAACCACCCTAACCACAAGAAAATGATAATATTTTTTTATAAGATTTTAGATATAAGTAGATGAATCATGTCCCAATGTGATGCATATTTTTTTGTATTTTTTTTCCAAGTAAATAATTAATTATGATTTTTTTTATTACAAATTTTAAAAAATATAAAAACTTTTTTGTCTAACCATCTTAACTTGGTCAAAACTTCATGAAATTCCATTTTTTTTTTAATCCTATAGTATGCGAAGCATTGAATGTGACACATGTTTTGGATTCAAAAAATGTGATACCATTTGAAAGCTATAGATGTTTTTCAATCAGCCTATCGATTAAGACTTTAGTCATAATTCAAATAGAAAATGAATAATAATTATTTATTAAATTCAAATTAAAGCATAATTTATATTGGTAGAAAGCTGAGAATCTCCTTTAAAAACCCTTTTTGTTTCATCAAGTTTGGGTAAAAAAAAGTGGCCAGCACATACCCTACACATACCCTTAATATCGCCACTTTTTGGCCCATCATGATCCTGCACATACCCATGTATGGTGTAGGAGTACCTACACCTCTTTGAAAAATTAAAGTCTTGAAGGTCATTTAAGGGGGTAATAGGTAGTATAGAATTGGTTTTAGATATTTTATCTTTAATAAGGTATAATAAAACCATTTTTAATGTAATCAAAGGTTTGGAGAGTCACTTAGGTGAAAATGCAATAAAAGTTGTTAATAAGAGTTGTCAAAATGCAGATTAAGTGAATATGAAGAGTTTGGTAGTTTAAAAGATAGTTGAGGGAGTTATGTCTTTGGTATTTGGTTTGAAAATGTATTTATAGGCCTAAGAAGGCTCAAACAAAGGTTGTTAAATCCTTTTTGAGAATAATTCCAATAAGACTTCAACATTTCTTGACAAATTTCTCTATGTTTTGATCTCCTTTCACACTGAACAGCTCGTATAGACTCTCATATGATTTGAAACTCCTAGTATCTTATTAAATTATGTTTTAGCATTCATTTGAATTCATTTTGAGGGTTTTAAAATAATTTTAGAGGAATATATCCTAATTTTTCAATGACTATTTGGTAAAAACTAGTGAGGCTCTGTCTAAGATTTTAATCATGTAATCTACTATTCCATCTACTATTTTAATATGTGTTTCAATGGAATGGAATAATATGATGGTAGAGAAGGTATTTCTATGTTTTAGAGTGAAGGTGAAATGAATTGAAGGTTGTGGGATGTGACCCTAGCTTGTAATTTTGTGTTTTCCATGTGAAATGAGAGTGGGAATATGGGGTTTTGACAAATTATTGATGGAATTGGTTCTAAGTTAGATTTCTAAGTTTGTACAGAGAATTTACAAGGTGTTTAATGTGTTGGCTATGTAAAGAAATCCAAGATGTTGTGAGTTTGAATAAAACCCTACATACTTGCTTGCAAATGGAGGGTTTTTTGGAAAAATACTAAAGAAGCCTTAAATCTAGAAATAAGTCATGGAATATGTAATTTTTTAACATGCTTGTTGAATATGGTTGTGTTTTTGTGAAGGATAGATGTTTAAGAGGGACATCTTTTGGAAAAGTGGGCTAATTGGGTAACCTAGAGTAGGGAAGGGGTATTGAAAGTCCAATTGGTCCAAAAGAGTCTATGTTGGTTTCAAGATATGTTCTATTAGCCCTTAAATGGTATCTAAATCCATCATTTATCTAGCAAGTCATTTGTAAGGTTTGGTTGAAAAATCCCTTAAAACGGGTTGCATTTGCTATAAGGGAAAGCATGGTTAAGAGTTGAATTTTGAGGAAATCATCTGATTTTTCTTTCAAGTCTAGTTGATATCAACTTGATTTACATATTGAATGGTTTTCCACCCATATACTGCATCAAATTGGTATCAAAGAAAAGGGAAAAATTTCTAATGGCAATGATAAGAGGGTAGAGTATACAAGTGCATATGGATGGATACAAGTGTGCAGATGAAGCCAAGAAGGTAGAGCAAGGTATTACTAAATATTTTTTATTTGTAGGTATAAGGACTAGGACACCATCAATTTTTGACCCAAGTATAAGGATGGGGAAACCATGAGGTCTGAGCATGAAGATGTAAGCACATTTCAGCATGAACACAGTCAAGAGGGTAGAGTAGATCAAGAGAACTCCATCTTTCAACTAGTTGAAGGAGGTTGTTGATCATAGGATGTATGGAGCAATGATAAGTCATGAAACACATTTCAACTCTTATGACGAGAGTTTCTTTCCTGTGGGGGTGTATGGTGTAGGAGCACCTACACCTTGTTGAAAAATTGAAGTCTTGAAGGTCATTTAAGGGGGTAATAGGTGGTATAGATTTGGTTTTAGATATTTTCTTTAATGAGGTCTAATAAGACCATTTTTAAGGCAATCAAAGGTTTGGAGAGTCACTTAGGTAAAAATGCAATAAAAGTTGTTAATAAGAGTTATTAAAATGCAGATTAAGGGAATATGAAGAGTTTAGTACTTTAAAAGATAGTTGAGGGAGTTATGTCATTGGGATTTGGATTGAAAATGTATCTAAAGGCCTAAGAAGGCTCGAACAAAGGTTGCTCAATCCTTTTTTAGATGAATTCCAATAAGACTTCATAGTTTCTTGACAAATTTATCTGTGTTTTGATCTTCTTTTACATTGAACAGCTCGTATAGACTCTCTTATGATTTGAAACTCCTGGTATCTTGTTGAATTATATTTTAGCATTCATTTGAACTCATTTTGAGGGTTTAACAATAATTTTAGAGGAAGATCTCCTAAGTTTTTAGTGACTGCCTAGTAAAAATCAATGAGGCTCTGTCTGAGATTTTAATCATGTAATCTGCCATTCCATCTACTTTTTTAATCTATGTCTTGATGGAATGGCATAATATGATGGTAGAGTAGATATTTCTATGTTTTAGAGTGAAGGTGAAGAAAATTAAAGGTTGTGGGATGTGACCCTAGGGTGTAATTTTGTGTTTTCCATGTGAAATGAAAGTGGGAATATGGGGTTTTGAAAAATTATTGATGGAACTAGTTCTGAGTTGGATTTTTAAGTTTGTATAGAGCATTTATAGGGTGTTTGATGTGTTGGTTGTGCCAAGAAAGCCCAAATTTTGTGAGTTTGAATAAAACCCTAGGTATTTGCTTGCAAATGGAGGGTTTGTTGGAATAATACTAAAGAAGCCTTGAATCTAGAAACAAGTCATGGAATTTGAAGTTTTTTCACATGCTTGTTGACTGTTGTTGTGTTTTTGTGAAGGAAAAATGTTGAAGAGGGACCTCCTTTGGAAAAGTGGGCTAATTGAGTAGCCAAGAGTAGGGAAGGGTTATTGAAAGTCCAATTTGGTCTAAAAGAGTCTCTATTGGTTTCAAGATATGTTGTGTGAGCCCTTAAAGGGTATCTAAATCCATCATTTATTTGGCAAGTCATTTGTAAAGTTTGGTTGAAAAATCCCTTAAACCAGGTTGCATTTGCTATAAGGGAAAGCATGGTTAAGAGTTGAATTTTCAGGAAATCATTTGATTTTTCTTTGAAGTCTTATTAATATAAATTTGATTTACGTATCGAATGGTTTATCACCCCTATATTGCATCAAAATGCAATTTGAAATGTGCAGGTGGATTGATTCGCCCAGGGTGGCAAATGAGTCCAACTATGAGGATTTTTTTTGTTTTTCAAAAATTTTAAAGTGAATTTAATTCATTTTAGATGCCCATAAAGGATGCAGATGTAGATTTTTAGTTTTTTGAATGATATCTTATGCAAAAATGAAATCTAAATGAGTCTTTCACTAATGCAAGTTTATAAATCCTAGGATTGAAAAATAAAACAAAACCCTAATTGAATGTTGATGCAAATGAGTTCTAGGATGCAAGATCCAATTGAAATCAAAATTTTAAAGTGTTCAATATGCAAGTTCATCAAAATGAAACATACATTTTTGGGTAGGGCTTATAGGCTACTCTTGCACTCTTAGGATTTTTCACCTAAAAAGGGAGAGATAAACCCTATGCAAGGGAATCTACAATAGGTTCACTCAAATTATGCAATGTATGGTGTAATTAAGAATAAATGAGAGGGTAAAAATGTAATTGGATGATCTATTTGATTGATTATGTATGCAAAACCTAAGACTTTACAATGTTGGAAAACACAACATGATATGCAAACATGAAATAAGAATGAACAAATGCAAAAAAGAATAGAAAAGGGTTGATTCATAGTGCATCTGGGTAGAGAATGGAGAATTTGGAATCTTCTCAATGCTATATGAGATTACTGAAAATCACCAGTGGGACTCATTCACTACTGATGGCGAATCAGTCCTGCTTCTGATGAAAACTATTGGGAACAGGTTTCTGATTGTTGGGATCCAGAATCTGACAAAATCTAGATTTCTAGCCTTAAGGTGGGACTCATTCACCACTGATGGTGAATGAGTCCATTCCTAAAATTTTGAGAAATCAGGGACCAATTCTGTAGCACTAGATCTGAGGTTGTCTACTTGTCAGATTGTTGACATCAAATCTGCAGAAAATAGACAAAAGGTCTTCTCCAAGCATGAGAAAGGATGTAGTTGAATTGAAACACTTTGTTGACTTCTTGTGCACTTTTTAACATCTAAATGCTTGTCAAATATGCATACTCAAGTCTGCAAATACACATGCAAGAGGGGGAAAATGGTTAAGGGTTAGGTTATAGGGATTTTCCTTGATCAAATCCCACTTTGGTAATGAAACCCTTAATGAAAATAGTGAAATGAAAGAGAATAATAAAAAAATAACAAGCAATTTCTATCAACTTACCAAACCCTTCTTGAAGAAAAGCTAAAGATATAACAATGGCTGCTCTTGAATGCTTGATTAATGCTTGATTAAAGGATGCAAAGTGCTCAAATGCTTCAATGAATGAAAGGATTGATTGAATGAGTTAGGAGATGTAAAATGAGGAGGAAAGCACATATTTATACACATTTGTGCCTTAGTAACCCAATGATACCTCATCACAGGCCGACATAAGGTGTTTTTAAATAAAAACCCAAAAGAAAATTTAAAATATTTTGAATTTTGTGTCAAGAGGGACTCATTCGCCACCCATAGTGAATGGGTCCCACTGTAGACTTGAAAGTGGGTGTCGGGAATTATCTTGCATTTAATGTTGTTTGCCAAGTTTACATTCAAAAACACACTTAATTAAGCCTTATAAGGGCATCAAGGGGTCAAATAAAGCATAAGAAAGGTGTAAATAGTGAAATTATGCCTAGAAAAGTGTGAAATATTATTACAAGACTTTACAACACTTCAAAATAGGACTTGATAAGTGATGAAAAGGTGACTTTTAGGTGAATTGTAATGAATAGAGTCTAGAAAAGTGCAGAAATATTTTTACAAAACTTCACAACTCCTTCACATGATTCCATAATTGGAATTTTAAGGACCTAATGTGCATGTTCAAGCCACATTACATCAATAAATCAAAGAAAAATGGACTGAGCATCATGGAAAAAGGCCTAAAAGACCATGAAAATGACAAGGGGCCATTTTTCTTTGACACAACCAATTTAAAAAATTCTTAGAAATGTGTAAAATCTAGATTGAGACCCAAAATCCTAGGTGGGACTCATACACCCAAGGTGGTGTATGAGTCCCAAATCTATAAATTTAGGCCACACAACCTAAAAACACCTAAATTATGATTGGATATTAATTTATGTCAGGATTATCCTTGAAAAGATGCATAAATTAAGGCTTGTGGATGAAAAATAAGGCCAATTATAGCATAAAGAAGCCTAATTATTTATAAAAAACTTAGAAAAGAGTGGAAGTGTGTTACAACACTTTACAACACCTTAGATAAGGTAGGATTAAGTTAATTTAGTTTACAAGGGCTGAAGACCTAATGTGATTGTGTTAAACTCATTACAACACTAAGTCAAGGCATCAATAAGCTCGATTTTACAAGGAGGGCCCAAACAAGTGTGAAAATGTAACCAATGACATTTTTTGAGTCTACAATCATAAAATACCCCAAACCACTGATGTTGTTTTAGGGTTACAAATGATGATGTTTATGTTTAATGGAGGTATTTTCTTTTCTTGTGTTATCTTAGAAGGGAAATACCTGAAACCACTTTTTGTTTCTTGTGTGTTAGGTTCTATAGGAACACATATGCCTTACTCTATTTTTCCACATCCTTTTCCACTCTATCCAAGTTATCTCATAAATTCATAACCTTTTCCATAATTTTTCTCCATTTATTTTGGGTTTGGTGGTTGTTGATAATCTATCTCATCAATTTTTTTTGTATAGCTTGTGTCTTTGCCTAGAGTAGAAGGGATATCTATGCTTTTGAGTGTTCTTCTAAACTCTACATTGATATTACCATTGGTTTCTTTTTTTCTTAGTTTCTTTTGTTGTGATTGTGTACTCTCCCATAAACAAAGGTGTGAAGTCTAAGGAACCCTAATCATATTTTCCTAAGTTTTTCACTTCTTTCATAGGTTCTACGCATGAGGTTGGAATTAATGTGTTTAGAGGACTTGTTATTCCTTTTTCAACTTGTAAGAAACTTTCAGGCTTACGGTCTATTTCAACTTGGTACACTTTATTATTATAGACATGTTTCATGATACAATGAATATTTGAAGGAACCACATGCATCTCAAGAATCCAATGCCTTCTTAAAAGAAGATTGTGTAAAAGATCATGAGGAATAACATGAATAGGAGTTTATAATACAACCTTTCCAACTATAATAGGAAAATAAATCACACCAAGCAATTTATTTCCTACATTGTAAAATCCTTGAATGAATAAAGAATTAGGTTTAATTTTGTATTTATCCATACCATGTTTATCCAAAAGGTTCATGTTGCACACATTAAGAGTTGAGTCATTACCGAAAAAGGGTTCTTTTTATTCCTACCCTCTTGAAGATTGCTACTATCATGAAGGCATCATTTGTATTTCTCCTTTCAAAAGTAGGAAGCCCATGTTGATGAAAAGTAATGTCTACATTAATTGTATTTATTCCTGGAATGAAAGATGCTACATCACTTGCATTTTTATTAGATGGAATTACAACTTGTTACAAGGATGTTTGAAGCGTAGTATAATAATTAGGTGAATTTTGAATTAGGTCCCATAGGGATATCTTTTTTAGAGTATTCTTAATTTGTTCAACAAGATCATACTCCTTCCTAGTATGTGAATGCAAGCGAGGAGCACTAGGAAAGATGGGTTTAGGCAAAGGTAAAGATGTTGAATTTGCCTGTCTTGGCTGTGGATTGTTTCTAGTATTATATGTATGGGCGACGGTATTGTAACTCGATTGTTGCAACACATTATTTGTAGGTAGTTCAAGGATGAAAATGGGTTTCTTTTGAGTTGGATATTTTTTTGAAGGTGGGTGTAGGATGAGTTGAGGTTGAATCACATTAACTTATATATTTTTTAGTTTGTTGTAATAAGCCTTAGTGCATGAACCTTGAGAGATGAAATAATAAAGGGCTTCATCTAACATGTCAAATTCATCACTACTAAAAGGCTTGAGGGTTAGGTTAACTTGGTGTATAGGAGAAAATCTGCACCCCTTCATAAAATTTCCCTTTCACATACCCTCACCTTAGAAAATCAAATCCAAAGGAAAAATTCCACATCACCCACCTACCTTCCATCCACCTAGAATTTTTCCTATATTTCGGTGAGAGAATATTTATCATGGATGCACACATGTCATGTAGATGTCAACAAAGTGTGTTTTTTCCCCGATGGATTCTTGCATCTCAAGTTGATAGAGGTGTTACACACTCGATTGGAGTCAAATTGTAATGTCTCTCTTCAACCAACTAACCTAAAAATAATAGATTCTTCTCATCCCACCTTCAAAAACATTCTCCATTCATTCATTTCATCTTTTACCAATCTTCTAGCAATCTTCTACACATTCACTTCATCTCTCTTAGCAGTTCATTCACATTCTCAAGCATTGCAACACTTCATTGTGAGAATTGTAGAAGCATTGACACTCACTCAAATCCACATTGCAAGTGTAAGGTAGCCATAGAATTGTGGAATTGGAGTCTTGCAAGAGCTCCCTTCATCACTGCTATGATTATGGTGAATTTTCCAAGTCCATACCTTGCATTCTCCCTCCATTGGCTAGTGAGCTTTTGGGTGGAGGTGGTAATGCTTCACTTCTCTCCTTTGTGATTTGATAGAGTAACATTTGTATTTTGTAGTGTTCATTATATTTCTTTCTACTTTATTTATCAAATATTCTACTTCATTTCTTTCCGGTTTTCTGTGGAGGTGGAAACACCAAAACAAGGGTCTAACTAAGGCAAGCCCTATATAGCCCCAACAATTTCCCCCTCTTTCTTGCATGTAGGTGAACATGTGTTTGGAGCTAGCTAGAAAATAAACACTTTTGTGAGTTAATATTTGTCACCCTAGCTTTCATCTACTTGCTTTATCATCTCCATTTTTATTTCCTATACTTTTTCATTCTATTTTTCCCATCAAGATCTGCTAGCTAGGCTGTCAGTAAGTTTCTAGGTAGTTTTTATTAGACTTCATGTTTTCTGGTCATATGGACTCCAATGTACTAGAGAGATGCCAGTGCACCATGTTTTTATCCTAAAATCTCATTGTCATCCTTGGATAGAGAGCTATCTGAGGTGTAGTACTAACTCCAAATACTAGCTCTCCTAACCTAAACTTGAAGCTCAGGTCTATAGAGTGACATAAGTCCTACATAGTTCTCTTCATTGTCATTCCTCATCCCAAAACATCCCTTTAGAGTGAGGTAAGTTAGGGGAGCCCTCCGCTCTTGTCTCTTCATGACTTGGGGCCTTGACGTGGTTAGTCCCCCTCTCTTACATTTTTGGTGAACTTGACATGAAGAACATCTTTCCATTCACCTGTGTTGAGACTTTTTCCCCATGCCTGGTGGTTTTCATAACCCTAAGTGTTGTGAAGGTTTATGAGCATCACAACCTAGTCCACAGCTTCTAGGTATGTTGTTAGAAGAAGTGTACAAAACTTACCAATGGAGAAGATGAAGGTCACTTCTAGTTTCACCTCCAGTTTCTCTATTGGTTTAGCTAATGATTTTACCACTATTTTCCTATAGGCTTCATTAACAAGATGGGTTTCATGGATGAGACCAATCACATTCCTAATCCTCCAGCATCCCCTATGGCTTCATCCATGGACAAAGATGAAGCTATGCATGTCCCTATAGAAAAGATTTTTGCATTGGATAACAGATTGACAAACCTTCTAAATCATTTGGAGAAAGAGCCAAACATGGCGAGAGTTGCTAGGGTTACTAGAAAAGTGAGACATTTGTTATGGAAGGATCAAATAGGCATAGAGTTCTTACATGGCCTTACTGATCTAACCAAAGCTTATGTCCCTTAGTATAAGACTAGATCAGGTACTAGCTGAGGGGAAGTGCTCGATACCTATGAAAGACAGATAGGTGTTTCAATGCCTACCACATCTATATACATAGCCAAAAAGGTCCCCTAGATCAATGTCTCTTTTTCTTCTCAAAACCCCCCCACTATCAAGGTGAGTAAAACACCCCTTGGGTTCACCTTAACCCCTCCTACTACCCCTAATGGTGGGGGCACTAATGGAATGAGTGGTGATGTCTTTGGTAGTGGTGGTGGTACTGGTGGAGGTCATGGTGGTGGTTTTAGTAGTGGAGGTGGCTCCGATGGAGACTCTACTGATGGTGGAGGCTCTGATGGTGGTCAATGTAGTGGCCTCAGAGGTGGTTCTAGAAGTGGTTCTGAAGGATCCACTAGTTCATTGTCATCTACTGACCCTATTTTGAATGTCATGCTTTAGAATATGGGTTGTATCCAAAACTAGCCAGTGATTCTCTCCTAGGCCTTAGCCTAGTCTATCTTTCAACCATTTTTCTGACATAGCCCATTGTTGGTAACAATCCTAAGTACTCCCTTCCCACAAGGAATAGATATTCCCAAATTTGAGAAATATGATGAAAAAGGGGACCTTAAAATGCATGTTTCTGCCTTTAATTCCATGTGTACAAACTTCTTCCATCACAATGCATTGATGGAAAAATTATTTCCTCAATCTCTTCAGGATACAACACTCGAGTGGTACTATTCCTTAGCTAGCAAATCTGTATTCTCATTTGATCAACTTGTAAATCAGTTTCTCCAATAGTTCCAAGCTAACATCAGATCAAGGATGACCTTTTCGAATCTCATCTAATTCAAGAAAGGGGATAACAAGAAGATAACTAATTTCATATTGCAATACCAAGTACTACTCTCACATATCTCATACCCGCTGTCCAATTCTAATGTGCAGAAGGTCTTCATAGGAAACCTATAGAGACCATGGCAGGAAAACTTTTCCCTTATGAAACATCCCTCTTTTGCACATCAATGTGTAGCCCTACAAGAATATTAGTAGATGGTAGTTTAGATTAGAGGATCCTCCTTATGCTCCCATTCAAAAGGAAGATATATTGTGTCAATCTTAGGAAAAGGTAAGGTTGTTGTGAATGTAGTAGCCACAGGGAATGATAATGGCCTCATATGGAACAAAAAGTTCACAAAGTTAGAATAATCTTATTCTTCCATCTTGCAGATGTTATTGAAGGATAAGATCATAACCTTGGAGAAACCTTGACCTCTCAAGGAACCTTACCCTAATTGGTATGATGCAAATACCTTATGTTAGTACCATCGAGTCAACAAGACATGATACCAAATTTTGTATGCACCTATGTTGCAAGATATAGGACCGCATCGAGGATGGTACTATTCATCTCAATGGGAGTAAACAAAATACAAACGAATCAGTGGCAAAAGAAAATAGTGAGTTGAAAATATACATGGACCCATTTCCATCACATTTTTCTAACTTAATTATTGATCCCTTCGATTCTACCACTCAACCCTCGACATACATTAACATGAGCATGATTACTCCTTCCACGCAGCCTGCGACTAGTTTGCTAGACATAAAATTCACCTCGCAGGACCTTCCCTTGAATAACAATCCATCTCCCCTTTACATTCTCACTCACCTCAATGGGAACATTGTGAAGGGTGTCTTAGTCAACCCCATGATTCAAGTGAATATTATCATAGAGGAGACGTTGTGGCTGAATTCATTGTAAAAGGAGGAGTATGAAGAAACAAAAGCTATCATTCATACGCACAATGGCCTCACTCATTGTGTACTCTTGAATAAAGAGACAAATTTTCAATTAATTTGGTCCTATTTTAGACACCATTGCAACAATCACACCCTAAAAATTTCATTTATTGGCCCCTAATGTTCATGATTTTGGACTTTAAGGCCTATTCCACTCATAAATCATACAAATCCCAACAAGAAACATTCAAACCACTCAAATTTCATAAAACCCACCTCAAAAATCCTTGGTGGGAATAAGTCTCCCAAGGTGGCAACTTAGTCCCTTTTGAGTTATTTTTCACTTTTGAGTGGAAAAATCACTGACTTAATTCAAATCCTTGAGGGATGTTGGCCTGTGAAGTTAAACTAATGAATAATTTGGCATTAATTCCTATAAATACATGTTTTTAGGTCATTTTTTCATAACATAAGTCATTTTCATCAAGCAAAATCTAAAGTCAAGAGCCAAATATCTTTCACAAGAAGATTCTTTAGTCTTTCTACAACAAAGTTGAAGCTTTAGGGAAGCAAGCTAGGGTTTTTGTAGGTCTGCAAGCTCACTTTTTTTTTGAAGATTTTGCATTGCAAAGGGTTGATCATGGATTCCTATGGAGAATCATAGAGAAATTTAGGTTGAGGTGATGCAACTAGCCATCAAATCTAGCCTAAAGACTTCTTTTCAAAGTGTTTCCATCTTCCATTTTCTCTTTATCTTCAGCCTAAGGAAGGTTTGCATGTCATTTAGATTCATTTCTAATGTTATTTAATGTATCTTAGGATTATTCTTTCATTTTTTTGAACCCATTTATGCATCTTTTTCTTATACATTAGAATAGGGTTACATCTTATTTTCAAAATTCCTAGTCTTAAACACACTTAGGGCTAGGTTTTTATGCATATTTTATCTTTTCCAAGGTTTAAATACCAACCATGGGTTTGACCAAGGAAAACCCCCCATTAGAAATCAATTTATATTCTCTTTTGTAGGTAATTTTGCAGATTCAAATCCAGGTTTCCATCAAAAAATAGAGTGCAGATTATGGGCTTCCATTTCCACTTTCAAATTTGTAGAAAATCCAAAGTGGAATAAGTCACCAACAGTGGTAACTTAATTCCACTGCACTGGTTTTTCAAAGATTTTTTACAGTTTCATATACCCATATGGCAGAAACAGCTTTCTAGGCAGTTTCCCTGATCTAGGACTAAGTCGCCCAACTTGGCATAAGTGTCCCAATTGGCTCAAAAATCATTTTTTCTAGAATTCTAGAGGTCTCTTCAATCTCCATTCTACTCTACATCAGTCTCCAAGTTCACATTTTTAGTTTAACATCTTTACTTGGCTCTTTATTGCATTCATTTTATCATTCTGCATATCAAGTGTGTTTTCCAACACTTTGTATTTCTTAGGTTTAGCATTAATAATCATCTTTACTTTTTAGTTAGTTTCATTAGACATCATATTTAGGAATATTGCATCCATCCATAGAATAATCTTGAGTGTAGACATTAGCATTTTGGGTCCATTTCTCACCTTTTAGGGGAAAAACCTTAGAAGAGTTAGAGAACCCTTGGACACCCAAAATCAGCACCACATTTTGGTGAACCAAAATTTTCAACATTTTCTTTCTGATTTCAAGTGCATCTACATCCTAGGTTCAACTTGCATCAACATTGCATTAGGTGTTGAATTGTTTGCTTTGCATCTTAGGGTTTTAAACATTGCATTAGTGAAAAGCTCATTTAAGCTTGCATTATTGCATTCCATTTCATTCCACAATAGTGAAATTCTACATTTGAACTGTAGATTTGCATGGTACAATTAGATCACACCAATATCCACCAAAAAACTCAAAAAAACTTAAAAAATCACCCTACTTGGACTAATTCACTACCCTGGGCAACTTTGTCCCAATACACATTTTGCATTTGTGTTTTCAACATTTTGTTTCTAGTTTCTTCAATTACTATTTGTTTTAGTCACTTTTATGCTTCTATGAAGTTATTTTTTGTTACATCTAAATCATTAGCACTAGTATCATTTACTTTAATGGCAATTCTAGATAGCATTAGATTTTTACAATTTTCCTTCTCAACATTAGTTCCTAGTTCATTTAGATCAGATTCATCAGAAAAAGCAAACAAAAATGTTCAAGAATCAAATGAAACAATAAAAACAATTCTTCACTTTAGGACAACTATATCATCCAAACCTTTTAGTAGTGATGACTTGGATAAGTTAGATAGATCTTTATAGGGCTTCCTCTCTCTGAGTTCATCCATTAAGGCTTGTGATGACAAACCCAAACCATCCAATGATAACTTATCTCCCAAACCTTTTAATAGTGATGACTTTGATATGTTAGATGAATCCCTTGAGGACTTCATCTTTCTAATGCCATCCACTAAGGTTTATTGTGAGAAACTAAAAACAAAAGATGAAAATGTAATTCAATAGTGTGTCTCACTCTTGGGATGTGTTGTTTTTGCCTGAAATCATTGTTTTTAGAAAAATCTAATGATTTAAGTCTTGAGAGGCTCCATATAAAGGGTTTTAATTGAATAGGGATAGCTAATACCTCCTTGCATAGAATCCCTTTACTGTTAAATCATGCCCACAATGGAGTCTCCTTTGCACCTATGAAAATGCTCGCAAAAAACCAATTTTAATTTATCTTTTCAGGGTTTAAATAAAATCATTTAAAAATTATATTTTACAAGATTGTAGCCCTCAAAACGAGATTTCCAACAAGTATATTTTTGATATATTTTTATTTTATCATGTATTTAATTTTAATTTTTTTACTAAACATAGGTTTTTCTCTGAACACCAAGCTCTTTGTTGTGCAAAGGTGGAAAAGTAGTAAACCATTGTAAAAAAGAATCAAAAAATACTCATTCCCTAGGTATTGATTTCCTCATTTCACCTCAAAAAGAAAAATTCGATTTCAATATATACACATGTTAGCTTGTACGACACACATGTATGTCCAAATTATAGTTATAGTGACTTAAAAAATTAATTTAAAATAAAATATTCAACAAAAAATTATGAAAAAATATCGTTTCCCTAGATATTGATGTTGAGAATCTATATTTCAAAAATTAGAATTTAATCCTTTATAGAAAAAAGATTATGTTGTACGACACAAACATTACTTTTTGAAAATTTGTTTTCTATTTAAAACTAGTTATTAAAGGAGATGTTGAAAGAATCATTATATATTTCAAAAAAATTGGAAAAAATATATTTAGAATCTACTCACAAATTGCCACAAATCACTAGTTCATATCATGTTCAAATTCTTAACGGTTTAGCTACTATAGGTCTTAGAAGATGAAGATTCAGTTAAAAAATATTGATGTAAATGCCCATCTTGGGAAAAAAGTGAGACACAGTATTGTGATTTCACCTATGTCCTTTACCCACCTTCACATTAGTCTCAAGCTCCACCTAAACCCAAGTTTACCCTTTACCCACCTCAGCATGATGTTGTTGCACATACCCATTACACTAGAAATAATCCACAACCACAACAACCCAATCCAACATCTTTACCTTTACCAAACCCCATCTTCCCTAGTGCTCCTTGCTCAAATTCACACCTTAGGGAGTATGATCTTTTCAAAAAACTTAAGAATACTCCTGCAAAGATATCCCTTTGGGATCTTCAAAATTCACCAAATCATCATCCAATCTTCCAAATAACATTGCAAAAATAGTGGTTTCTCCTGGTACAAATGCAAATGATGTGGCAGCTCTTATAAAAGGAATGAACGTAGTTAATGTACACATTACCTTTCATCAACATGAGCTCCCTCCATTAGAATTAAGGAAACACGATGAGGCCTTTATGATCATTTCTCAATACACTACAATAGGCATCAAATGAACCATTGTTGCTAAAGGCTCTACCCTTAATGTGTGCAATGTAAAGTTCCTAGATCGATTGTGTGTGGATAAATCACAAATCAAACTTGATTCCTTATCTATTAGAGAATTTGACAATACTACAAAGCAACCGCTCAGTGTAATAACTTTACCTATCAAAATTGGAGTGGCTACCTGGAAGACTCCTATTCATGTCATGCCCTATGATCTTGCATATAATCTTCTCTTGGGAAGGCCATGGATTCATCATATGCATGCGGTGCCCTCGACCCTTTATCGAATAATGAAATATGTCTATAAAAATTTTTTTTATCAAGTTGAAATAGACCCTGAGCCTAAAAGTTGTTTACAGCATGAAAAATGAACACCAAGTCCTCTAAACACATTAATTCCAACATCTCATATAGCACCCTTTGATACTAGCAAACCAAAAGAAGAACCTGTGTCTAAATTGCTAGATGATGATTGGGGTACATTATAATTCAAACCTTCATTTATGGATGAATACATAATCACATGAAAATAAGATGAAAAATAGGAACAACCAATGGTTATGTCAATAACAATTCAGAAGAATCTTCCCAAATATCTACCTCATCCCCTTTGGAAGAAAATACAACCTACACAACAAATTTTGATGAGATAGATTATCAACATCCTCCTAATCTAAAGGAAATGGAAAGAATTTATGGGAAAGGATATGTGTTAGTGAAACAATTGGGATACAACAGTAAAGTATTTGGAAACAATGAACAAGGCATTTGAGTTCCTATAGAACCTAATACACAAAAAACAAAGACTGGTTTGGGATATTCCTTTTCTAACACAACAAAAGAAATTCAATGACCATCTCTCAATGTCAACACCATCACATGTAAACCAAGAACCAATCTTATGCTAAAGCATCCATAATTTGTTGATATGGACTCCCCACCATCATGGGAGTATGTTCAAAGTGATGAAGCCTTGAAAAAAATGTTAGGTGCTTCTGATAAGCCATTTTCTTCCAAAAGAAAAGTTACTTGCGCTATGATAAGTACCCAACCAAAAGATATTGATACTAATGAGACAAAAAAAAGCATGTAACCATATGCTCCTAAATCTCCTAAGTCAAATTAACTCCCCTTAGGAGATACAATTGATATACCAATAGACAAAGATGATAAAGAAAAGGTCATTAAGATTGGGAAGTTTCTTGATGATGATGAACAAGAGGATACTACAACCTTGCTTCATGAGTTTCCTAAATATTTTTCTTGGAAATATTCAGATATGCTAGGAATAGACCCAAACATAGTAACATATGACATTGTTCTTGCAAAAAATGCTAAGCTTGTTCAACAAATGATACAAAAAATGAATCCTAAGATAGCCTTGCACGTTAAAGGAGAACTTCAAAAAATCCTTGACGCATGTTTCATTCTCCCTATTGATTATTCTCCTTGGATCTCAAATATGGTCATAGTTGCTAAACTCGATAATCATATTAGGATATGTATGGATTTTCATGACCTAAATAAACCCTTTTTAAAAGATGATTTTACCTTTCCTAATATCAACATGATCGTGGATTCAACTGCAAGACATGCTTTTTTGTCATTCATGGATGGATTTTATTGATATAATTAAATCTTCATCAACCCACAAGATCAATACAAGACAACATTTACAACTCTTCCTAGGGAACCTTTTGTTGGGTTATGATGCCCTTTGGATTAAAAAATGTAGGCGTAACTTATCAAAGAGTAATGAAATTAATATTTCATCATTATATACATAAAATCTTGGAATATTATGTTGATGACATCCTTGCCAAATCCTTAACAATACAAGACAATGTGAATTTCCTTTGACAAATCTTTGAACGGACATGCGTAAATATAACATGCGACTCAATTCAAAAAAAGTGTCTTTGGAGTAGATAGTGGAAATTTTTTAGGGTTTATCATATCTCACAAAGGAATCAAGGTGGACACAAATAAAATTGACTCTATCATCAACATGCCACCTCCTAAAAAAATTTCTCAATTGTGCATGTTACAAGGATGAATCCAAGCCATCTATCTTTTTGTCACCTCCTTAGCTAGTACAACATTACCTTTGACACATATCCTCAAGAAGGATGTGAATTTTGATTGGAATGAGGATTGTAAACATTCCTTTGAGATTTTGAAGGAATACCTTTCAACTCCACCCATTTTACAACCTGTTGTGCCAAAAAAACCGTTCATCCTTTACATAGCCGCATCAAGTCATGCTCTTGCAGCATTGTTGGCTCAACATGATGATAGTGGAAAAGAACATGTCCTATTTATTATATTAGTCAAAATTTAATTGATTATGAAACATGATACACTCCAATTGAAAAAAAAAATTAGCTCTTGAATTCGCTACTAGTAAGTTGCGACATTATTTACTAAATGCAAAAATAAAAGTCATGACAAAATTTGATCCTCTCAAACATCTTTTCAACAAAACAGACTTATCGAGAAATTTAGCTAAATGGATTATGTTGTTGACTAAGTATAACCTTAAGTTTTTTTTACAAAAAGTAATTAAAGGTCAAGCCTTGATTGACCACTTAGCTGACGCTCCTTCTCCTCTAGCACTACTCGACAATGATTATTTTCCTAATGATAGTGTGTTGACAATAGAAGTTTCTACATGGGAATTATATTTTGATGGATCCAAGTGTAGAACAAGCTCTGGTGCTAGAGTGATATTGGTTCCACCTGAAGGAAATCCTATTCCCTTGTCATATCAATTAAATTTCTCATGTACGAATAACACTGCTAAATATGAAGACTTAATTGTTGGATTATGTGTTGCTTTAATCATGGGTATTAAAGATATTAAGATATTTGATGATTCACAATTAGTGATCAAACAAATAAATGGATTTTATCAAGCTAAACATGATGAATTATCGAAATATATGGATATGACAATGTCCTGGTTGCCGAAAATTGACTCATTCACCATTGATAACATCCCATGAAAAGATAACCAACATGCGGATCCAATGGTGAGTGTTGTTTCTCTTATTTCTCCTCTAGATCCTTCAAAGGATGTTATATTCATTGTTAACCCAATCCTCAAACCCTCAATCGATGAAACCATCATAGACACGTTAACAACAACCAATGATGATTCAAGTGAATGGTATGATTCCATATATAATTATATGAAAGATGGTACCATTCCCAAACCTATAACAAATAACACCTAAGCTCATTTAAAACAATTAGCCATCAAGTACATAATTCTTGCTGATGTGTTATATAAAAGGTCCTTTGATGGCATTTTATTAGATGTCTTAAGGATTCAAAAATAAATATGGCACTTGAGTAGGCTCATGTAGGCAGTTGTGGAGGTCATTTTGGAGCAAAGAACCTAGCACAGAAACTCATTCGTACAAGCTACTATTGGAAAAATATGGAAAAATATTGTTATGCGTATGTTAAGCGATGTCACAAATGTCAAGAGCATAGCCATTTTATTCATACTCCTTCTTTTGAGCTTTGTTCCCAAATCCCTATTTGTTTGTTCTCTGTATGGGGGTTGGACATAATTGGAAACATCTCACCACCATCTTTCATTGGACATATGTTTATAATCACTTCAAGTGATTACTTCACAAAAAGGGTAGAGGCTATTCCTCTTTGATCTAGACAACCACTGAGGTAATATGTTGTTTCATCCTAGAGCACATTATTGCTCGCTTTGGACTCCCTTTCACATTAGTCTCTGATAATGGAACACCATTTAAGAATAATGATGTGAAGAAATTCTTGGAGACCTTTAATATCCAACATCATTTCTGACACCCTATTACCCACAATCTAATGGTCAAGTTGAGTCAACTAATAAAGTTATTGAACAGATTTTGAAGAAAACTATTAACAATAATCATCGGGATTGGCACACTTAATTGCACTTTGCGCTTTGGGATTACCACACAAGTGTTTGATCCTCCACTGGAGCCACACCTTATAACCTAGTTTATGGTACTGCAGTAATCATGCCCTTGGAGTTAGAAATCCCAACATTACCAATTGCTCTTCAAGGTCTGGTTGACAAAAACACTTATAAGGAAAAGAAACTACACCAACTTGAAATGCTTGATCAACAACACATTAACGCTCTTGAGCATCTCCAAGCTTATTGTGAAAGGAAACAATGACATTACAATCTCAATGTTATCCCTCATACATTCCACAAGGGTGACTTAGTTCTATTTTCAAATCAACCTAATGTCAATGCTAGACCTGATGAAAAAGGAAAATTTAGTCCTAATTGGTTAGGACCATATACAGTCAAAAAAAGCTTTGGGTATGGTGTGTGGGTATGTGCAAGATCATCATGGAAAAAATAGGCCCTTAAGTGGCAAAAAATTCAAAAAAATCAGAGTTAGGCAACTTGACGTAAAAATTTGAATAAGTTATCCATATTATTTCAAAAATATGTAAGAATATAATATGTAGAAAATTGAATACATAGTTTCTAAACTAGTAGGTTTATTTAAAAAAGAAAATCCTATTTGGTGAAAATTTGAAATTTCAATAAAGTAGTACTTAAATTTCAGGGAAAAAATAAGAAGTAGATGTCTGTCTAACCACCCTAACCACAATAAAATGATAATATTTTTTTGTAAGATTTTAGATATAAGTAGAGGACTCATGTCCAAATGTGATGCATATTTTTTTGTAATTTGTTTCCAAGTAAATAATTAATTATGATTTTTTTAGTGTAACTTTTAAAAATATAAAAACTTGTATGTCTGACCACCTTAACATCGTCAAAACTTCATGGAATTCAATTTTTATATTTTTAAATCCTATAGTTTATGAAGCATAGAATGTGATGCATGTTTTGGATTCAAAAAATGTGATACTGTTTGAAAGATATAGATGTTTTTCAATCAGCCTATCAATCAAGACTTTAGTCATAATTCAAATAAAAAATTAATAATAATTATTTTTTAAATTCAAAGTAAAGCATAATTTATATTGGTGGAAAGTTGAGAATCTCCTTTAAAAACCCTTTTCATTTCATCAATTTTGGGTAAATAAAAAGTCATCAGCCACATGGGCCATCATGTCACATACATATTGCCACTTTTTGGCCCATCATGATCCTACACATACCCGTGTATGTCTTAACAAAACTCGATGGCTGACCCCTTAAGGAACCCATCAATTTCGTGCATTTGCATCGATATTTTGTTTAATCCCTTTTGAATAGTATGAATGTTAAAGTAGTGTTGTTAAAGTTATGGGGTCATATCCTATATACTTTCACATTGCTTTTTTCTTGAAAACCCAATCATGTGTATGTATTGAGCACTAAAGTGATTATTTAATTTATTTTTATATTTACTTTAGGTTTCATGCTATTTGACTTAATCTTGTGTGTTATATTTAGCATAACATACTTAATCATCATGTTGTATCTAAAAGAAACTATAATAAGTTTTAATTAGATCACATAAACTTTGTTAAATCATGAATACATTAATTAAGTAATCTTGCAAAGGTTATGTAATTAATCTCATTGCCATTTAACATTCAAACACATTAAGAAAAATCATAAAACATGTATCAACTACTCATATATATATATATATAATGAGTATAAGCACTAATAGTACATGCATAAAATCAAATATCATCACCTATATCTCTGGTAGGTTGAGCAATCTCGACATAATCCTATGCAAGGGGCATAGAGGATGTGCTAGCCTCTCCTTCACTATGAGTACTGGTGCCTATTGCAGCTACTACTCGTGATCTCATCATATGAATGGGAGAGGGATCTCCCCACTCATGTTGATCCTTAGTCGCTGCCTTATCACTCTCACTTAGGGGTGGCTCCTCCTCCTCATCCCCCTCCTCTCCCTCCTAGCCATCATAATCTAGATTACATCCTCATCATACTCATCATCAATAAAATCAGTGAATATATTTGCATCCTTGTAGTATGTCTCCTCAGCCATATCCTCTCTGTCATCTCCCTTGTCTGGTAGTGGACCTACATCTCCCACTAGCTCATCCATTGGGTATATTAGTGTTGGTCATGTCACTGCCCACCACTCCTCATAATACCCTAAGGCACTGACGTTGTCTGTGTCGAATACTGAAGGCTGGTCATGATCAGAGAATTTGGAGTCACTCTTAGCCACATGGTCTATAGTGAGTCACACTATATCACCTAGTCTTTGGGAACTTTGTGTTGACCTCTTGAAAGAGGATCATGCCTAGGGTGGTGTCTAAATATGTCCAAATTTTTGCATGACTCGATTGTAGTAAAAAGGACGTACTACATGGTCATGTCGTGCAACCAAAAATCTATCCAACTACAGTCTCCTTAACTGTGTAGTATGATCTGGCCACTGTAGCATCAACTAATAAGGTCTCCATAAGATCTTATCCTCCTCCAGTTGGTCAAATCATACTCTCCAAAAATAAAAATCACCATACTACCACAATCATTGTAGAGGATAGCCAAAAGCTTGAGGATACCTACTGTTGTAGCACACATGTAGTTGACTAGTCTGATACATGTAATATGCTCTAGGCACCACACCTATAATATGTACATACTTGTAATCTAGTCTGCTTGGCATCTTTCCATCTCACTTGTCATTCTCAAGCTATAAGAAGGTAAAGCGAAATAGTAAGTCACCAAATACTACCCTTTCACCTATTTTAACTATTTCCATTCTTTTTACTCTTATGCATCACATTAGGGTTTTTTCTATCTTAAGAGTTAATAAAGTGATTTTTATTCAAAACACCATAATAGGTACTAGGGAACTTCATTTTTGACGTCATTTGATGTGTTGGAATCGTGATTCTGCACCTGACATCATCAATTTTCTATCCTTATGTGGCATGGTACTTGGAAATTTCCTATGATATGATGTTTCTTATTCGATGTGGCTAGATTGCTACCTTGATTCTACCTCCGTAAAGCAAGCGGAATCAAGGGGGAATACATCTACCCTCAAATTTGATTTCCAAAACTTAGGAAAAAGGATTTTTGGAAACTAATGAATTTGTGTTGTAGGATGTGGTTCCTAATGTTGTGGTTTTGTAGATAACTACACTAGGGGATTCATTCTTCCCTCTTTTGAATGAGTATCCTTTTATAGAAAAGAAATTTTTTTAGAGTCCTTTAGCTTACATATGTACATAGAGTCATATGGGCACTAAATTATGGGCTTAATGTGTCACCAAAAATTGTATACTCTTGAAGAAAGAGACAATTTTGTGATTAATTTGGTCCTATTCTAGACACCCTTGCATCAATCACCCCTTGAAAATTGCATTTATAGGCCCCTAATGTTCATGATTTTGGACTTTAAGGCCTATTCCACTCACACATCATACAAATCTTGACAAGCAACATCCAAACCACTCAAATTTTGAGGTATTTTTCACTTTTGTGCGGGAAAATTGCCAACTTAATTCAAATCATTGAGGGATGTTGGCCTGTGAAGTTAAAATAATGAGTAATTCGGTGTTAATTCCTATAAATACATGTTTTTAGGTCATATTTTCATAACACTAAGTTATTTTCATCATGCAAAATCAAAAGTTAAGAGCCAAATATCTTTAACAAGAAGATTCTTTAGTCTTTCTACAATAAAGTTGAAGCTTTCGGGTAGCAAGCTAGGGTTTTTGTAGGTCTTCAAGCTCACCTTTTGTTCAAGATATTACATTACAAAGGGTTGATCATGGATTCCTATGGAGAATCATGGAGAAATCTAGGTTGACGAGATACAACTAACCATCAAATCAAGCCTAAAGACTTATTTTCAAAGTCATTCCATCTTCCATTTTCTCTCTATTTTCAACCTAAGGAAGGTTTGAATGTCATTTAGATTCATTTCTAATGTGATTGTCTCTTAGGATGAGTTTTTCATTGTTCTAAACCCATTTATGCATCTTATTCTTACACATTAGAATAGGATTGCATCTTATTTTTAGACTTCCTAGTCTTAGACACACTTAGGGCTAGGGTTTTATGCAAATTTTATCTTTTCCAAGGTTTAAATACCAACTAGGGGTTTGACCAAGGAAAAACCCTCATTACAAATCAATTTATATTCTATTTTGTAGGTAATTTTGTAGATTCATATTCGGGTTTCTATTAGAAAATAGAGTTCATATTGTGGGCTTTCATTTCCACTTTCAAATTTGCAAAAAATCCAAAGTGGACTAAGTCACAAATAGTTGAGAATTAGTCCCACTACACTATTTTCTTAGAGATTTTTATAGTTTCGGATACCCATCTGGCAAAAACAGCTTTCTGGGCAGTTTCCCTGATCTAGGACTAAGTCTCCCAGCTTGGCGTAAGTGTCCCAATTGGCTCAAAAATCAAGTTTTCTAGAATTCCAGAAGTCTCTACAATCTCCATTCTTCTCTTCATAAGTCTCCAAGTGCACATTTTTAGTTTAACACCTTTACTTGGCTCTTTATTGCATTCATTTTATCATTATGCATACCACAGTGTGTTTTCTAGCACTTTGTATTTCTTAGGTTTAGCATTAATAATCATCTTTCTTTTTTAGTTAGTTGCATTAGACATCATATTTAGGAATATTGCATCCATCCATGTACATAAATATTGAGTGTAGACATTAGCATTTTGGGTCCATTTCTCACCTTTTAGGGGAAAAACCCTAGAAGAGTTAGAGAACCCTTAGACACCCAAAATTAGTGTCCACAAAGCCATATGGCTCAATAACCCTTTTTATCCTAGTTGGCCCTAGGGCTATGAACACAACCTTTGATGTTATCCTAGAATTGGATTTTTTCAAGGTGAAGTTAGGCATACCTTTGCTAGTTTCCATGAACAAAACCGCTTTTGTCATTCATAAATCTTTAAAGTTCTCCCACAAAGGTGTTTTGCACATCATGCATGACACTGGGTACTAAATTTTGGTGTCTCGTGTGGGATGCTCATTGGATGATTTTTTATCCACCCCGGTCGGTCCACTTCCCTCAAGAATGGACCTACTTTAGCAAAACTATATGAAGTATAAGACCGAAAGCAAGAGACAACTGAAATTGACCCTTCCAATAATGCAACAAGTTGCCTCCTCTTCTAGAAAGGGAAAAGAGAGGCTTACTTGTCGTTAGGGTGCCCCTTTTGCTCCTCTTTCTAAAGAAGAGTTTTGGATGAATACTCCTAGATTCAACATGAGAAGTCTAACGATGCTTGCTTGGCACAAGGCTAAGATCAAGATATTGGACCTTCCCACTGTGCCTCCTAGACCTTGGCCCTACCCATACAGTAGAAGGAAGGGTCCCACAAGGAACCCTCTATGTCTTGGTCTTCACAACCTCCTACTACTCCTACTCCTAGAGCAGTGAATGGTAAGAGGCCCATCGCGGAGGCACTAGAACTGACTCCCCTTGTTGTCTCTCAAACTCCTCTTGCTCCCGTTCAGGAGTTTGTCCCTCCACTGGAGATAGCTGTGATGGACACTCCTATGGCTTAGCAAGAGCCTCCTGTCCCCTCACAACTCTCAACCTCTAGCTCAAAGAGTCACATAAAGTACCTTGTGCATGAGTGAAAGTGCTAGAAAAAGGCTCTATCACTTGAGAAAGTCACTTTGCAGAGAAAGGAAGAGGAATTGAATTCCCTTATTTCAAGATGTCTTGATGTGTCTTCCTCTCTCCTTCCCTTTTCTTCTATTCAAATGAATTTGTTTATGTTGTTGGCTCCCCCTACGAGTGTGAATGCACCTAACCCTTAGAAGGTGTAGGTTTTCATCACTCCTTCGATTGAGCCACCCCTTTTGATGTCCCTCTTGGACATCCCATCATTTTATAAACTTATGGACAAGCTGAATACCTCAGTGGTGTCCACCATGGTTTTCTCCTCCTCTCCTGCACCTCTCTCCTTGTCTGTGGGGAGTTCACATCCTTCAACAAATCATAGAGTGGAAGTTGTCCCTTCTAGAAATGGAGGGCATAAGAGGATCCCACCCTCTCTAAAGGGTGGTCCCACACTAGCTTGTTCCATCCTAGTGATAGAGCTAGTTGCGTCTTCCCCTAAGTTTATCACTGCTCCCAATTCATTCACTAATTGTGATCTAGGTGGATCTAGGAAACCTAAAAATTTGACAGTCTCAAAAATTCATGAAACTAGCCTCATCACATGGATCTTTCAAACACAATCCTGACACACCTTGAACCGTGCCAAAAGGAGGTCGTATGCAAGAGTTATGCTTGGTCAAAGATTGATCAAACTAGCAAACCAGGGGGCAAAAAAAGGTGAAAAAAATGATCATCTTAGAATTCATCAAAACTAGTATCAAAACAAAAAGATCATCAAGACCTTTCCAATGACATTCATTTCATCAAAAATGGAGCTTATACGTGCAAGATATGATTAGTCAAAGTTCGTAGGTAAAAGGGTTGACTTGATGATGTCAACAAGTCCAGTCAACTTCCATGCAAGTGACGTGGCAGATTGTACACTGACGTGGCATGATGAGATGGTAGTCCATACAATGACATGGAAAGTATAGTTAGGGTCTAGTCAATAGGTATACATGGTGGTCCAGTTAGCTTCTGGTGTCGATGTGTCTTGGTCGATGAATGAGGAGGTGAGATGTGGACCAATTAAGAGGCACCACGTGTCACCCCATCGACACACTCCTCTGGCATAGTTGGTTGTTTTATTTTACAAAATTGTTGTGAGGTTTGAACCCACAACCCCCACCTTAGCACCGCACCATTCCACCATTATACCAACTACCTTGTCATCTTCTATGTTAAGCATTGGTTGGTTTTGTTATGTTGCAATTTAGAATTCAATTTGAAATTTTAGGCTTGTGGGAGTTGAACCCCCGACCGACCGGATGATAAAATTAACTCCTACTGATAAAAAACCAATATTTGTTGATATTTATGTGGCAATGGTGTTTAATAACTTGTGTTTGCAGCCCGAATCAAAACTAATTTATAAAATACATCCAAATAACCCCTAACAAATGATACAATGTATAAGGGACAAAAGGGGTTAGAAGTAAATGCAAATTTTTTTGTAACAAGGGGTATTTGTTATTGTATTTATGATGGTGTTTTTCTTAACCCCATATGTAAAATAATGTATAAAAGGGGGGTGTAGTGCTTGAAATTAGTTCAAGTGTTTGAGGGAATTTTATTTCTTTGTAAGAAAACTTTAGGGAGTGTTTATAAGGTTTTTTTGTACACCAAAATTTGTAAAATTGAGAGTGAGAGATTGTGAGGAGTTTTATGTGGGTTTTTGGAACTTGATATTGTAAGAAGGTTTTTTCTTGGTGATATCAATAAAGTAGTCCAACATGGAGAAGTGGACTCAGAGACGTAGCTCAAATTGAGCGAACTCCGTTATCAAGAGTGTTATCTCTATTTCTTCTTTGTCTTATAATTATTTCAGTATTTTGATTCTTTGAGTTTCCTAATTATGATAAATAAGTATTTAGTTTCCATCTCTTGAATTTGGATAAAGTATAAGTGAACTCTATTTGTCGTAATTTCAAAGGTTAAGATTCATAACCACATAATTATGTTGGACCAGGATAAAATTTGTAGTTGAGAGTTAAGTGCAAATTATTTGTAGCTCTTTAATTACATATCAAGTTTGATATCAGGGTAGTTTAATAGGAAAATTGCAAGTGGTGAATGTTAACCAAGTTGAAATTGAAGCGAAGAGAAGGTGCACTTATAGAGTTCAACCCAGAGATTGGAAAATGAAGGAATTTTTCATGATCAGAGATGGTAGCTAAACAAATTGCTATAGAGGTCGATGAGAAAGCTTTTTGGAAAGATTTTCTTGAAATGAAGGCTATGGTGGAATTTCTTTTCCAAGAGAGGCAAGAACAATAGAAGGAAAAGGAAGAAAAGAACATAAAGAAGAAGGAAGTTGAATTCTCATTGAAAGAAGATAAAGGTAAAGGAGTAGGAGGTGGTGGTGACCCTCTTGGACCTCCATCCCCATCCTCTTCATCTTCTTCATTCTCTTCATTTTCTTTTTCTAACTCTTCTAAAAAGAAACAACCTGTGCAAACACCTTTGTTAAAACTAGATGTTAAATTTTAGTTGCCTATATATAATGGTGAATTGGATGCAGAAAAATTGGATAACTGGCTTAAGAAGATCGGACTGTATTATAGGGTTCAGTAGATCTTGGATTATTCTTCCAAAATCCAGCTATCTACTCTTATAATGGGAGGCATTGCATTGGTTTGGTGGGAGAGTAAGATTCAAGATGATCTTGCTACGCATGGTAAAATCATTTCATCTTGGTATGAATTTACTTATGCTTTAAAGAAACAGTTTTATCCTTTGGGTTATATGCAACAAGCTGTTATGGACTGGAAAAATCTGATACAGGGTAGAGGACAAATGGTGCAAGAGTATACACATGTGTTTAGGAAGAAATCACTTACTCTTGGCATTCCTCTTAATACACAAGAAAATTTATTAAAGTATATAGGTGGTTTACATTCACATTTGAAGCATACAATATTGATGTTTAATCCATCTAACTTTGATGATGTGTGTGTACAAGCAACCCATATTGAAGTAGGTGAAAGGAACATAAGTTCTAGTTCAAAGAAGAATTTTTTTCCTCCAACTGAAAGCAATAATAAGGGTAAGGAAAGGAAAGAAGCTGCTATGAAGAAAAAGGAAGGTGAAAAGCCTACTTGTTCACATTGTCAAAAGAAAGGGCATGAAGATGTGAAGTGTTGGAAATTGCATCCAGAATTGAAACCAAAGTGGTTTAAGGATCATAAAGGAAAGTAGAAGGCTACAACTGTCATTCAGGATCTTGGATTGGAATCTGATGACGAAATAAAGATAATAGTTGTGGGTTTGAAAGGTAAAGCTTTTTTCAGTAATGAGTCTGCCACTAATGTTTCATGTGCTTCTACTTCTAAAAGTCGTATTGTTCCTGAAGATAGAAAAAGATGTGAATTGTTTCATATAAGGGTAATTTCTAAGAACACTAAGATTGATGTACTGATAGATAGTGAGTCCCAAGTTAATCTAATTTCAGAAGAAGTTGTTAAACAATTGGGATTGAAAACAAAGCCACATAAGAAACCTTATCTATTAGGTTGGGTGTGCAATGATAACAAATTGTGAGTAACAAGGCAATACAATTTAAGATTTGCAATAACATCTTAGTCTATAGATAAGGTTGAATTTGATGTGGTTCCACTTGATATCTGTAGGATTGTGCTGGGTAGCCCATACTTATATGATAAAAAAAAATCTTTTACAATGAACATAATTAGTGATGAGCTCAAAAAATGCTCATAATTTGAGTATTATGATGTATTTTTAATATCCTTACTCTTATTGCTAATGGATATTTTAACTCTTTGATTAAAGACTTTTTATCTAAAAATGGGTAGCATCCTGTAGCAATGCATTCCTATATTCTTGCAACTTAACATCTCTATGTGTTTGTATTAATTACCCTATTTGACCTCCCAAATGACTAATATAATGCATGAGGTTTTTGGATAATGAAATGGATTTAATATATGATTAATGAATGTGTATCGTGTTATTTTACATGCATGCTTTCTTTTTCTTTTGTTGCCATGTGCATCACAAGTTGTTGAAGGGAGCATGAATGAGTCAAGTGCAACAGATTTTGGCCTTGCAGTAAAGTCCATTTCCAGCATGGTGTTGAGGAAGTTGTTCCAGCGAAGACTCTCTGACCGGGTCCTTGGGAAGAAATATACATGATCATTAATCTGGGAAGAGTGGAATTCTAAATTCTCTCTAAATCGTGTTGAATGGATATGCTTTCATTTATGAGAAGTATGTCCCTCGGTTTTAGGATACATTTATGTCCACATCTTTCTCTGTTAGAGTTAGGTAGTTAGTTGCTTTTCTGGTTTAAATAAGTTTTCCTCCTACGCGAGTGAGCAAGAAGAGTATGTAAAAGTTAGTATTATAATAAGAGATAGTGTTTTGTGTTAGTTTTCTTATAAACAGAAGAGTGTATATGGTTCCAAGTTTATGAATAAAAGTTGATAAAGTTTTGAGTTCAATTCTTGCATAACTAGTTGATGCTTGCTAAGGGGGCCCACTTAGTAAGTATCCATAGTTAGTTAGTTGGTTGTTTATTTCCTGTTGATTATAAGTTAGATTTCATTTTTGAAAGTTTCAGCACAAACTCAGTCTTATATTGTAGCATCAGGAATCCATCCCTGTGTTTGTTCCTACAACATAAGGCCAGTTCATAGTTTGTTTCTTAGTCATAGTTGTCATATTTTTTCTTTGATTAAGTTTAGAAGGCTTCGCATTACATTCCTGTAGCATAAGTAGAATTCCTTTCACACATTTATTTCTGGTAAATCATGACTGAAACTGGTTCTTAGTGCACATACAGTGCTGCTCCATTTCAAGTATACGTTCCCTGGTTTGACAATGTAAATGAACGACCATAAGAAGATGCTAGTCGCCTGCTGGAATGTCCAATTCCTAGGTTAGGATTTGCCATGACTTGTATATCCTTTTATGGATGCGACCATTTTTGGCGCCGTTGTCGGGGATGGTGTCAAGCTAAGAACCTGTCATAGTCATTGTTAGCAGTAGTTTAGTCTGTTATTCAAGCATTTTCAAAATTCATTCTATTGCATGCATAGAAGAAGAGACGCTCTGGGAAGATTCCTCCCTAACCTTCCATTCCTTGATAACAATCTTGAACCAGCTTATAATCTATTTGAGGAAGGAGGAGATCAAGATATCAATCCGTTTGGTGAAAACCTACTTGTTGAGCTGCCATTTGATCTAGCTGATGAAAAACCTGAACAAAATTTCTTGAGAAATACAAGGAATATTGTAAGAGTGGTAATAAGGGTGATGATATATTCACAATTCAACAAAAGGAGGATGAAAGTATGGAAGACTATATCTCAAGATTCTTTTTTTCCCTGAAAAAAATTCAGACAATACTCTCAATGAAGAATCTCATAAACTGCTTTTTCTAAGAGGAATCAATGATACCTGTATAGATGCCTTGGACCTGATGGGAGGAAGAGATATAACCCAAGTATCTTGGGATGATATAAAGAAAATATGTCTCAACTACTTTCGAACAATTGTTAAGAAGGGTAGAGGTCATCAAGCCATAGTGGGAAAGTCTTCTACTAATGGAGTTTCATGGATGGAGATCACAAATTTGTTGTCTGACTTCAAGCAGGATATCATAAACAATATGGCTACATAGTTGGATACTATGCAAGCCTAGAAGAAACATGAGGAAGTTGAAGAAATATTGGCTAAGTTTTGTCCACATTGTAGATAGAAGAAATGTGACTGCAAATGTAAGATGGTGGCTAACCTAGAGGCTAAGTAGTTACCTACTGATTTTAAGATAGTAGAAGGTGATGATGACCAATTATTCTTCATCACACAAAGGCGACCATGGGCTCAAAGACAAGGTATGCCTCAAGACCCTTTGACTTTTGGTAATCCTTATTTTAATTACAATAACCAATCAAAACCTACATATGCTCATCCCACTTTCTAATACTTCTCAACCACATTGGCCTAACTATCAGATTCCTCAATGGTAATCTCCTCAAGGAGGTTGGTAACAGCCATAAGGACAATGGACTCCAACCCCAGGTAACTGGTAGCAAAATCCTCAATGGAGAGGTTCTTAGCAATGGAAAAACCAATCCCCTGACTCCCTGCAACTTTAGTAGCCACAACCTTCGGCTCTCATACCACCTCCTGCAGCACCTACAACAAATATTGGCCCTAAAAAAAAAACACCTATGCCTGCTCAACCATTGCCAAATCCTAATAATAAGTAGCAGTAGCTACAATAGCCTATGAATCTTGTAGAAGCCAATCAGTATCTAGCTTATGCCCTAAATATTCATGATATCCATCTCAGTTCTGGAACCACTCTTCCTGCTCCACAGCCACTTGTAATTACATAGGTTCTAGATTCTACCTCTAAATAACCTACTGATCTTATAGAACATATACCTGTATCAGATACTATTTTTAAGGAACCTGTCCTACAACATCAAGCCAAACCATCTTTTCCTCAGAGATTACAAATTACTACATCAAAGTCTATGGAAGAGCCTACCTTTGATATTTTGGATCAGCTAAAGAATGTACACATTCAAATTCCTCTTTTTCAAGCCATTAAAGATGTCCCAATTTATGGAAAATCCATTAAGGAGGCATGTTTAAAGAAACTAGGAAGAAAGAAAAAGGGTCCCCAAACTATCCATGTTCTAGGACAGTTGACAGATATTATGTTAGGGAAGGTAGTCATTCCAAAATATATTGACCCTGGGAGTCCTGTGGTACAAATAAATATTAATGGCAAACTAGTAAATAATGTTTTGATAGACCTTTGTACAGCATCAATGTAATGACAAAGAATACTATGGAGTGTTTGAAAATCCCAACAATTCATTCTACACCTACCATCTGCAGCTTGTTGATAGTTCCACACTAAAACTTGATGGAGTGGTAGAAGATATTATTGTCATCCTTGAGTCTTGGGAATACCTAGCAGACTTCACCATATTGTCCACTAAGGAAACTTTGGGAGAATATCCTATCATCCTAGGTAGACCATGGTTAGCTACAACTGATGTTTTTATAGGATTTCATTCAAGAGACATGACAATTTTTGATGGACAGTCAAGAAAGAAATTGGCTTTATATCCACCTGTCCAGCCTCAGTCAGACTTGTCTCAACCAATTTGGCCAGATTTAGGAGAGGAAACTGAAGAATTCAATTCATTGGCTCAGCTAATGATGCTACAAACTAATCTATTTTCCTAGCTTCAGAGTGAGGATGGCCTACTTTTACACATTTTGCAGTCTAACTCTGATCTAAGTAGCCCATCTGTTCCAGATAGCTATCATCAGCAGTGTTTCTTGCAACAACTGAATCTGAGACCCTGCCACTTAAATCTCCTGTAGTTTATCACAACTTGCTTCCACATGAAATAAAAACACCACCTTTATCAACAACATCCATGAATGATCTTGCCAAACAAGTAGAAGTATCTTCAGGCCACTGTCTGAACATCAATAATAAGCTGCCTCAATCTCAACAAGCTTCCCTAGTCACAATGCTGCAAGATCAACACAGAGCTTTTGCATAGGACTATGGGGATATGAAGGGAATGGATCCTCAACTCTATACTCATAGGATCTACATTAGGGAAGAATTTTTACCTATTAGACAACCTCAAAGAAGGATAAACCTAGCACCCAGGGAAATAGTTAAAACAAAGCTCCAAAAATTGCTTGATGTTAGTTTTATCTACCCCATTTCAGACAGTCAATGGGTATCTCCATTGGTGATTGTCCCTAAAAAATATGTAAAATGGAGAGTTTGTGTAGACTATGGGGAGTTGAACACAACAACTAAAAAGAATCATTTTCCACTACCATTTGTTGACCAAGTACTAGACTCATTGTCTAGTAAAAAGTATTTCTCATTTTTTTATGGATATAGTAGGCATAATCAAATTAGAATTTTCCTTGAGGATCAACACAAAATAACTTTTACTAGTCCATGGGGTACTTTTTCCTACTTTGTCTTACCTTTTGGACTGTGTAATGCACCTACAACATTTCAAAGGGTAGTGATCAGTATTTTTGTTAACATTTCTCATGATTTTATGGAGATCTACATGGATGACTTCACTACTTATGGAGTTACTTATGAAGAAGCATTAGCCAATTTGGAAAAAGTGTTGAAAAGATGTCAAGAGAAAAATTTGTCTTTGAATAGTGAGAAATTCTTTATGATGATGCAAGAGGGAATTGTTTTAGGTCATCATATCTCTCAAGCAGGAATTCAAGTTGATCCTACAAAAATATAAGTTATTCTAACTTTGCCAACACCTATAAAACAAAAGGATGTTAGAAGTTTCCTAGGACATGCTAGATATTATAGAAGATTTATCAAAGATTTCAGTAAAATAGTCAATCCATTATGTGTCTTATTAACTAAGGATTCTGAATTCAACTGGACTAAGGCCTATGACAAATCTTTCTTGTAGTTTAAGAACCTACTTACTTAGGCACCTGTTCTTCAACAACCAAAGTGGATTCTTCCCTTTCATATACACACAGATGCTTTTGATTATGCCATAGGGGCAGTTTTAGGATAGAAAGAGAATTCCATAGAGTATGCCATATATTTCATTAGCAAAAACCTTCAACAACTTGAATTAAACTATACTATCACAGAGAAAGAATTGCTAGCAGTTGTGTATTTCTTGAACAAGTTTCAACATTATGTCACCGGTTACCAAATATTTGTCCATGCAGATCATGCTGCAATAAGATGCCTCATGAATAAGCCTATCATATCTGAAAGATTAGCAACATGGCTCCTATTGTTGCAGGAATTTGATATCACAGTTATTGATAAGCCAGGCCGAGTTAATGTAGTGGCTAATTTCTTGTCAAGACTTCAAACAACTACACCTGACACCCCTAGGGTAATTGATGATAGATTTATTGATGAACGTCTATTTTATATTGCTGCTCAAATTCCATGGCATGCAAATATTGCAAATTATTTAGCAACTAAAAAAATTCCAGCACACTTCTCACCAAAGGAAAGACAATTGTTGGTAGAGAAAAGTTTTAGCTTTTCATGGATTGCAGACTGTTTATTTTACACAGGACCTGACCAAGTCATGAGAAGATGTGTTAGGGAAGATGAGACCTATGAAATTTTTCATTCCTGTCATGATGAGCCATGTGGTGGGCACTTTTCACCCAAGAGAACATCTATGAAAGTGCTTACTACAGGATACTATTGGCCCACCCTACACAAAGATGTTGCAACCTACACCAGGAAATGTGACATATGTCAATGAATGGGGAGACCAACAAGGTCTGATGAAATTCCCCTGAATCCACAAGTGGTAGTTAGTCCCTTTGACAACTGGGGCATGGATTTTGTTGGGCCTATCGATCCTCCATCCAATGGAAATCATACATTTTGGTTTGTACTAATTATGTAACCAAGTGGGTGGAAGTAAAAACAATGACACATGCCTATGACAATAAAGTTGTTGAGTTCATGTATGAGTAGATTTTTACTTAGTTTGGAGTCCCAAGGGAACTTGTTACTGATCAAGGAGCTCAGTTTACATCCAACTTAATCACTACATTGATGAATGATTACAAAATCAGGCATAGAAAGTCTATCCCCTATCACCCTCAAGCCAATGGTCAGGCAAAGGTTACCAACAGAGAAATTGAGGCAATCCTTACAAAGACAGTCCAATTACACAAGAAGGATTGGAGCAGTCACCTTCCTGAAGTGGTTTGGGCCTATAGAACAACATGGAAAACAACTACAGGGTTCACTCCTTTTGAGTTACTCTAAGGAAAAACTACCATGTTGCCAATAGAGTTTGAGAATAAGACCTTGAGGACTGCTCTCCAGCTTAACACTGATATTTCAGAAGCCCAAAAGGAACACATCCTATAGCTGAATGCATTGGATGAGATAAGGAAAGCTTCCCTGCAACATTCTGAAACTATCCAATAGTAAAGAAAAAAATGGCATGACAATCATATTCGAACTAATAAATTCTCTACTGGTGATTGGGCACTTCTCTATGACTCCAGATACAAGGAAAATCAAGGTAAACTCACCACAAGATGGCTTGGTCCTTATGAAATAGAAAATGTGTTTGATAATGATTCAGTTTAGTTAGCTACAATAGATCCAGTCTTATTCAAGCTATTGGTTAATGGACACCGTCTTCAGTTGTATCATAAGCAAGCATCCAAAGAAGAATTTATGAAGCAGTTTGTTTCAGATGCGGCCACTGATCTTCCTGTAGCAAAAGACTTCAGCGATTCTCCTGTAGCATCTCTTTAAAATTCCACGTTGCATGCCCATAATAAAGGTTTCCTTTTTAAGGAAGCCATGTTCTCCGTTTCACATCCATCACTATCATTTATTCCCTTTTCTTCCACGTCATCCATCATGTCGTACCACCCTCATTTATGGTTTCAATTCCAACCATCATTTCATGTTGAGTTGTGATCTTTCCCAGCATGTACGAGCATTTATTACAAGGTATGCGATATCTTTTATTGTCACATCATTTATTTATTTAATTTATTCATCAACTGCTATGTACATATCAATCATTATTGCCTATTCTTCGTCTGTCCTTTCACACATGTGTGGAAACATGCCAAATTTTTTGTAGGGGGTGGGGATAATCCATTTCGAATCTTTTCTTATGTCACTGTCACAACTGATAAGATATTTTTATTTTCTTGTACTTTCCAAATATGACTGCGTGTTTTTATCCTAAACTGTTGGAATCTGTGCCTCAATTCTTACTGACAAGAAACTCCTTGAAGGAAAAGTTGGTGTGACATCACAGATGTCTGGCCAACTAACTATTCTAAAGTTCTAAAAATTTTCATATCGGCATGACAGGGTTGATGTCTTGCCGACAAGACTATTGTTGTGACTTTCGACATTCAGCATGACCTTTTGGCGAATGGATTTCTTCGAGCGAAAATGTGATCTTATCGGGATAACTTGGGTGTCGAGGAGAGGTCCTAGGGATTGGTGGATGTCTCACTAATAGCTTAAAGCTATCCTGGTAACACAGAGGTCGCAGGGAGATGTCTCAACGATGCAGCTTGCTCACGCCGACGGGAGTTATTCACAGTGACAAAAGACTTCGCTAGGAAGTCCTGGTGACTTGGTTAGGTCATGCCAACGGGAGATGTCTCATGGTCTTCGCAGTGACAAAAGACTTCGCTAAGAAGTCTTGGTGAATGTCATGAGTCTTTCTGATAGTAAGTCTTCGATAAGACTTAGGGAGCTTGAAGAAAGGTCATGGCAATAGACACAAGTCTTGGCGATAGTGTGAATTTTAGTGGAAGCTTTGTTTCGGTATGACGTCTTACCAAAACCATGGGGGTATTGATGATAGGTTAAAGGCTTTAGAGTAACATAAGGTTGTCGACATAAAGTCTTGGCGAGATCGGTATGTCTTTCTGAAAGGAATAGCTCATCGTTGTGACTGAAGACTTTGATATGAGTCTCTCCGAAAAGAGAATCTCTCGCCAAATGGAAACCTCATCAGTGTGACTTGTGAACTTGACATGAGGTCTTGGCGAGAACAAAGTGTCTTTCCGATGGAATTTCTGATCGCTATGACTTATGCATTCAATATGAGTCTCGCCGATAAGGGAAACCTTTGCCGATAGGAACAAAATGGACATCGATGGTTTCGGTATAACTTCTTTGTTGTCTTGTCGACTGCTGGAGACTTAAAGCCGATATCAATAGAGAAACTTTGTGGCATCGGGGAGACACTATGAGTGTCTCACCAATATGCCAACAAAGTTTGAATGCCATTGACTGTGTGACCATCCTAATTGGCATCCCGTTGAACCAATTAGAGGAAACAATTTTTCAAACTAAATGATGGTTGGATTTTTGTAATTGCTGCGATGTTGGAGAAAAATAGTTTGTAGGGAAAAATCTGTATTGGCATGGAAAATTTCTTAAATGTAGATCTAGTGGATAAGGATGGACAAATGGAAAAATCATAATGTGATTAGTTTAAAGCAGATCAATTCTATTCAGACTATGATGATGAGAAAATCGAATTGTTGAGATCTGTTCTGTAACTGAATGAACATTTGAATGTAGCTATTGAGAACTGATAACCAGAGAGTTGCATCTTTGAATTGTATGTAATAGTTTGTTACTGAAATACAAAGAGATTCAGCTTGGTGTGGTGGGTTTTTTCCCGAAAGGGTTTTCCCACGTAAATCTGTTGTTCATTGTCTTTGAGTATCTTCTCTATTTTTGTAGATCTTGCATGTGTGTCTTAATTGGACTGTAGTTAGAAAATTAAAAGTACTTCCTACTTACTCCCCTATGGTTTTGATGTTAGGAAAGTTGCTTCTGCACCTCTACTTTCTTTACAAGTGGTATCAGATCCTGGCCAGTTGTGTTGTCCTTGTGAGTGGGTTGGGTTTTTTAAGTCAATCCTTTTTCCAATGGGAGTTCTATAGAGTTATTTTAATTTAATTACAGATTAAGATGGTGAGCACATCCAGTAGGATGGAAATAGAGAAATTCAATGGTAGCAATTTTGAGCTGTGGAAACTCAAAATGGAAGATATGTTAGTTGATCGAGATCTTTGGACTATCGTGACTGGAACAGTGCCTCAAGGCATGTAGCAAGATGATTGGGACCTGGCAGATAGAAAGTCTAAAGGGTTGATAAGGCTCTATTTGGTAGACTCTATTCTTTTGAATGTGCATGAAGAAAATACTGGCATCGATTTATCAGGGCAAGTCCTTGGTGAACAAGTTGCTCTTGAGGAAGAAGTTGTACTCATTGAGAATGTAGGAAGGAGGGTCTATTGCTAATCACTTAAATACTTTCAACATGTTGATTGCTCAGTTAACATCTATTGGTGTGAAGATAGAAGACGAAGATTGTTGCATGCTGCTACTATGTTCTTTGCCAAATTCTTGGGATCATCTAGTGATGGCTATTGGGAGTACGACATCCACTTTCAAGATGGAAGATATTATTGCATCTCTATTATCAGAAGAAATGAGAAGAAAATCTTCTAAGATGGCAAAGGAGGCTCTGGCTATCAAATGTAGACCAAAGCAGAAAGGCAAGAAGAAGGACAAGAAGTCCATATCAAAATCAGAAGGGAGATCAAATTCTCCTGGCAAGAAGTCTAAGGTGAAGTGCTGGAATTGTGGGCAACCTAGTCATGTTTGAAAGGATTGCAAGGAGGAGAATAAGAAGAGGAATTCTTTTGGCAATGATTTGTCTCATAGTGATGCAGACGCCTTCATTGCAGCTTTGGCTACATGGGCATTAGATGATGTCTGGCTGATTGATTCTAGAGCATCTTTCCACATGACATCTCATAGAGAATGGTTCATGAAGTATGAAGAATACAATGGTGGAAAGGTGTACTTGGCAAGTGATTCATCTTTGGAAATTTTTGGTTGTGGAAGAGTCAGAATTCAATTCCCTGATGGAAGAGTGAAGCGAATCAATGATGTGATGCATATACCAGGTCTAGCTCAAAATCTACTTTATGTAAGTAAGCTGAATGATATCAGAGTGTAAGTCATGTTCTCTAGAAATGACTACAAGATAACTAGAGGCTCTATGGTGCTGGATAGGGGTGCTCGAATTGGTACTCTGTACAAGTTGGATGCACTAGCTGTCCAATGCAACAATGTCTCTGCAAAGTTACTTGAGGCTGCTCACAGAGAAAAGAAGGAAAATGTTCCTGATGGTGTAAACTCCATGGAGATTAAACTTCCAGTAGAGAAGACTATGCTCCGGCATCATAGGCTAGGCCACATTGGTGAGAAAGGTTTAAAAACTTTGAAAAATAAAAACCTGGTAGAAGGGCTTGAAGATTGTAACCTTGAGTTCAATTTTTTGAACATTGCATATATGGAAAGCAACACAGTGTTTCATTTTATTCCAGTCCTCACAAATCTTCTGGTTTGCTTGATTATATACATTCTAATGTGTTTGGTCCATTGAATGTTCCTTCTCTATCTAAATCAAGATACTATGTGTTGTTTATTGATGATTATTCTAGGATATTTGTATATTTTCTGAAAACTATATCAGAAGTGTTTAGTTAGTTTAAGGAATTTAAAATCCTTGTAGAAAATCAGACTAGTAGAAAAATAAAATGCTTAAGGACTGACAATGGCAGTGAGTTCTATTCAGATGAATTCAAAAGGTACTGTAAAGATCATGGGATCAAATGAAATAATACTACACCTTATACTCCACATCAAAATGGAGTTGCTGAAAGGTTCAATAGGACAGTAATGGAAAGAGCACGAAGTATGCTAAGCAGTGCTGGCTTGGATGAGAAGTTCTAGGCTGAAGCGATCTCTACAACATGTTGGTAAATAGTTCTCCTAACTCTACTCTTATTGAGAAGATGCCTTTGGAAGCATGGTCTGGAAAGAATCCCTCTCTGAGAAATTTGTGTCTTTGGTTGTGAGGCATATGCATATGTGCCATTTGAAAAAAGATCTAAGTTGGAAAAAAAATTTGTGAAGTGTATTTTTATTGGCTATAGCATTGGAATAAAAGGATACAAGCTTTGGAATCCTGAGACTGAGAAGGTTTTGTATAGTAGGAGTGTTATCTTTCATGAGCTGAAACCTTCTACATTGGATCTGCAGTCAGAGAAGAAATCAGAAAATGAAAAGGATGTAGCACCAATTCCTCAGACACCAGATAAAGAGGAATTGAAAAATCAAAATGTACCTAATACTAAGGAGAGCTCAAGCAGTTCTGAAAGTTCTGAAGATGATGAAGAACCACCTCATCCTTAGCCTGTGAGGAGGTCAACTCATGAAAGAAAGCAACCTGAAAGGTATGGGTTTTCTTTAATAGAGTCTACTTGTGCCTATTCTTTAATTTCTAGCACTGATGAACCTAGGACTGTCAAAGAGGCATTTAAAATGTCTGATTCAAACTCTTGGTTGGAAGCCATGAATGAAGAAATGGCATCATTAGAAAAGAATGACACCTAGAGTTTGGTTCCATTGCCTAAAGGTAGAAAATCTGTAGGCTGCAAATGGATATTAAAAAAGAAAATTGGTCTCGATGGCAGTGTAGAAAAATATAAAGCAAGGCTGGTTGCAAAAGGTTATTCCTAGGTAGAGGGAATTGACTATGAAGAAATCTTTTCTCCTGTAGCTAAGCTAACATCTATTAGATTTCTTTTGTCACTTGCATCAACATATGATTTAGAGATTGAACAATTGGATGTGAAAACACCGTTTCTTCATGGTGATCTTGAAGAAGAAATTTATATGTCCCAGCTGGAACAATTTGTGGTAAAAGGTAAGGAAAGACTAGTTTGCAAGTTGAAGAAATCTCTGTATGGTTTAAAACAATCTCCTAGAATGTGGTACCAAAATTTTGACATGTTTGATTTGTCATTGGGATTTGTAAGATCAAAATGTGATCACTATGTGTATTACAAAGCTGAAAGTGATCGAATACTTATTATTGCTCTCTATGTTGATGATATGTTGTTCATAGGCAATAGTAAGCTAATGATTTATGATCTTAAGTCTCAGTTGTTTGCAAAGTTTGAGATGAAATATCTTGGTGTAGTAGGGTACATTCTGGGAATGGAAATAACCAGGGATAGAAAGAACATAAAGCTTTGGCTTAGTTAGAGTAAGTATGTCATGACTGTTTTAAAGAGATTTTGTATGACTGAATGCAAACAACTAGTTGTTCTAGTTACATAGGGAACGAAGCTATCTTTTGAGGATTGTCCAAAATCTTCTTCTAAGATGGAGGACATGACCAGTGTGCCTTATGCAAGTGCAGTTGGCAGTCTCATGTATGCTATGGTCTATACAAGGACAGACATTGTCCAAGCAGTGGGAGTTCTTAATCATTTTATGGCAAATCCTGGAAGAACACATTGGGTTGTTGTAAAGAGAGTGTTTAGATATCTGAAGAGCACTTCAGACTATGCTTTGTGCTACCATGGTAACTTGGTTGAATCACAGAAGACTCTCAACATTCAAGGTTATGTGGATTCTGATTGGGCGGGGGACATTGACAGTAGGAGATCCACCAGTGGATATAATTTCATGATGAATGGTGGTGCAATGAGTTGGATGAGCAAGTGGCAGGTTGTAGTCACTTTTTCTACTACAAAGGTAGAACACATGGCAGCCACACATGCCTGTAAAGAATAAATCTAGTTAAAACATTTTTGTTCTAACATTGGCTTTGATGCAAAAAAGATTACTATCTACTGTGACAACCAGAGTGCTATATGTTTGGAAAAGAATCCTACTTTCCATTCCAGGATGAAACATATAGATGTATAGTATCATTTTGTACGAGATATGGTGGATGATGTAGGGAAGGTCTCTTTGGAGAAAGTGGATACTTTGGAAAATGTTGCAGATGCATTGACGAAACCTGTGAGCACAAACAAGTTAAGTTGGTGTGCCAGTTCGATGGGCCTCTTGGCCCATGAATCTCAGTAGTTTTATGATGCACTGGATGTGTCAATAAGATCTTCATCAAGTGGGAGCTTGTTGGAATCTGTGCCTCAATTCTTACTGACAAGAAACTCCTTGAAGGAAAACTCAGTGTGACATCACAGATGTCTGGCCAACTAACTATTATGAAGTTCTAAAAATGTTCATATCAGTGTGACAAGGTTGATGTCTTGCCAAAAAGACTATTGCTATGACTTCCAGCATTCGGCATGACCTTTTGGTGAATGGATTTCTTTGGGCGACAATGTGATCTTATCGGGATAATTCAGGTGTCAGGGAGAGGTCCTAGCGATTGGTGGATGTATCACCGATAGCTTAAAGCTATCGAGGTAACACAGAGGTCACGGGGAGATGTTTCAATGATGCAGCTTGATCACACCAATGGGAGTTCTTCGCAGTGACAAAAGACTTTGTTGGGATGTCCTGGCAACTTGGTTAGGTCACACTGATGGGAGATGTCTCATGGTCTTTGCAGTGACAAAAGACTTTTCTAAGAAGTCTTGGAAAATGTCATGAGTCTTGCCAATAGTAAGTCTTCTATAAGACTTAGGGAGCTCAGAGAAAGTTCATGATGATAGACACGAGTCTTGGTGACAGTGTGATTTTCAGTGGAAGCTTTGTTTCAGTATGACATCTCACCGAAACTGTGGGGGTCTTGCCGATAGGTGAAAGGCTTCAGAGTAACATAAGGTTGTAGGTAGAAAGTCTTGGTGAGATTGGTATGTCTTACTGAAAGGAATAGCTCATTGCTATGACTGGAGACTTTGATATGAGTGTCTCTGAAAAGCAAATGTCTCACCGAATGGAAACCTCATCGGTGTGACTTGTGAACTCGACATGAGGTCTTGGTGAGAATGAAGTGGCTTTCTGATGGAATTTCTAATCGCTGTGACTAATACATTCGATCTGAGTCTCGTCGATAAGGGAAACCTTTGCTGATAGGAACAAAATGGACATCAATGGTTTTAGTATAACTTCTTTGTCGTCTTACCAACTGCTAGAGACTTAAAGTCAATATCGATAGAGAAACTTTGTGGCATCCGGGAGACACTGTGAGTGTCTCAATGATATGCCAACAAAGTTTGAATGCTATTGACTATGTGACCATCGTATGTGGCATCCCATTGAACCAATCAGAGGAAACAATTTTTCAAACTGAATGACGGTTGGATTTTTGTAACTGCTGTGATGCTAGAGAAAAACAACTTGCAGGGAAAAATCTGTATCAGCATGGAAACTTTCTTGAATGGAGATCTGGCAGATAAGGATGCACAAATGGAAAAATCAGAATGTGATTAGTTTAAAGTAGATCAATTATGTTGAGACTGTGATGATGAGAAAATTGAATTGTTAAGATCTGTTCTATAACTGAATGAACATTTGAATGTAGCTACTAAGAATTGATAACCAGAGAGTTGCATCTCTCAATTGTATGTAATAGTTTGTTACTGAAATAAAAAGAGATTCAGCTTGGTGTGGTGGGTTTTTTCCCAAAAGGGTTTTCCCACATAAATCTGTTGTTCATTGTCTTTGAGTATCTTCTTTGTTTCTATAGATCTTGCATGTGTCTTAATTGGACTGTAGTTAGAAAATTAAAAGTACTGCCTGCTTACTCCCCTGTGGTTTTGATGTTAGGAAATTTGCTTCTGCACCTCTTCTTTCCTTACATAAACAACAATTAACTGCTTGATTTGAGAAGTTCCTAACAATCATTTCATGCAATTCTCTTTTGAGTCATTCTTGGAAAAGTAAAGAAAAGTGACGACGGGATAGAAAGAAGCAAAAAGAAGCAGAGCCGAAAAAGTTTTTTTTTGAATTTTTAGAAGTTGAGTTTCAGGAATCTTAGCAAGGATAATTTATGAATATGGGTGGCTAGTTAGTAAGACATGAGCCTGTAGCTCATGAGCTCTTGACGCAAAATCCTCAAACGGTTCAGGCATTCAGCAATTGTGGTTGGTTGAATTATTTTCTGAGGTTAGATTCCTTTGATGAGGAAGCTGCAGGTGAGTTTTTGATGACTCTTTCAGAAGGAGAAGCTACAGTGTGGGGTTTGATAGTGGTTGTAACAGAAGAACATATTGCTGAAGTAACTGGGCTTTCGACGGTAGAAGAATTTTTTTTTCAAATGTTGTCTCTGCTAGGGCAGAATTTATAGTACCAACAGATGGACCCTTGGAGGTTTCTAAACAAGGATGAAAATGAGTCACTACCTTTTCCATACTCAAAATATTCCATCCACATAATCAGGTACTTAACTTGTGAGGGATGTTTTTCCTATTTACATTCCTACCATTTTAAATTATTGAGTCATATGAGGCATGGTTTAGCTGTCAATGTTCCAAATTTTTTGTTAAACCTTTTGAAACAGTGTTCCCATGAAACCCAGAAGGGTACGAACAACTCTATCACCCATCATGCCCTCATTAAACTCTTGATTAAGCATTCCCTGAGGGATGTATCACCCCTTTCTTGGCACAAATTTTTTGCCCAAAAGGGTCTGCAACTTCCAAATCCTCCTAAAGCACTCCCTGCAGCACCTACTCCTACAACCTCCACACCACAGCCCTCTACCAGAGTACAAACTAGGTCTACTAGTAGAAGAGAAAAAGGGAAAACGAAGGTAGGAGAGTCATCTAGGGTAGAACAAACCCCAGAGTCTTACCCTCATGTTAAAAAATAATAGTGTTCTCTCCTGCAGCATCTTCTCCTGTAGCAACACCTATTGCCACTGCAGTTTCACCATCATCTTCTCCTATTGAGTCTAAATCCTCGAGGCAAGTCAGAAAGAGGAAAGCCACAAGGGTGTCTCCTATAGCTGTTACTCCTAAAACATTTCCAAAAAGGGTTTCATCAAGGAAACAACGAAAAGTTACCTCAACCTCTGCCCAACCTGAAGTTATAATAATTTATGAGGACTCTGAAGAATATAGTCATCATGATTCTCATAATGTATCTGAGAATGTTCCACAAAGACCATATGTTGTTCTTGGGGAAATGAAAAATGAGCCAATGGAAGTTGAGGAAGCACACCATGTTAGTAGTAATGAAAATGGAATGCAAAGTCTTGATGACTTTGTTGAGGCAGCTAGGCAAATTTCAGAGGAAGTACACTCTCCTCCTACGCAACAATAGGAATTCATCTTGCAGCAAGAGGAAGAACAACTTGAACAATTGGGAGTGTCCAATGAAACCTCATTACCCCCTACAACTTGTCAAGCAATGATTATTTATAAGAAGACATTGTTGATTGAATTTTTGGAATATCTTAGGACCACATGGAGGCCTGTCACATTTCAAACCTTGAGTTTTTACCATTTAGCCAAGACTAAAATTCAACAAAGTCTTTGTGAAGAAGAGAAGAAGAAATTGAAAAGAGAAATTGAAATAAAAAAGCAGGAAATCCAAGAAATGAAAGAGAAAATGGATGAAATGATGAAAATAACTGGTAAAATTATGGAATGTAGACCACCGCCTCGGGTATATTCTATGTGCCTAAAAGAGCAATTTATTTGGTTTCAATTAATGAGAATTTCAAGGAATTTAGATCATGTTATTCATACAGCCAAAGAATTTTATGATGCATATCAAGTAGCCCCTAGTTGACTCAAAAATTATTTATGTGAATTTTATTTGCATGGTTTGATAATTCACTCTAAAAGAGAGTGAAATTCACTTCTCTATATTGGTGATATTCATTTGAGGTCACTCATGTCTTGGGAGGCCAATGAAAATAATTATGGCACACAATTAGAAGCTTATGAAGAGGCTGAAAGGGATGAGCCTATTCCACTACGACCTGAAAGCTCAGATCCCTACACAATGTTGAAAACTTGGCTTACTATTGCGTATGGGTTCAATGATCAAATAGAAAGAATAAAAATATTCGATATCAGGAAGCAAGTGTATGAAGAATTCAAAGGCCAACCATATCTGTTTTGGAAGCTTTCATCTTCTAGAATTAAAAAGAGATGCGGAAAACTAACTATTGGTCTTAGGAAATCTGAGCCTCATAGCCCCCTGAACTTTAAAGCAGCCCTTAGAAGGACAAAGAAGTACATGTAGCTTGGTCTTCAGAAGAGGTTTGAGTTATGGTTGCCAATAACATTTTGACCTCTGGTTTTGATGTGGCCACTTTATCCTTATCGGGCTACAGATGTTAATGAGGATACAAAAACCCACAGATATGAAGGAAAAATTTTAGAGGTTTTTATTATAAATTTGGAACTTCATTGCAAGGCCATGCTACTCCTACCGATTTCAAAGAAGCAACCAGGAAGCTTAATGCTAGAGGACCATCATTAGCATAAGTAGGGGGTAGATGATGAGCTTGAAATATGCTCATAATTTGAGTATTATGATGTATTTTTAATATCCTTAGTCTTATTGCTAATGGATATTTTAACTCTTTGATTAAATACTTTTTATCTAAAAATGGCTAGTATCCTGTAGCAATACATTCCTATATTCTTGCAGCTTAACATCTCTATGTGTTTGTATTAATTACCCTATTTGACCTCCTGAATGACTGATATAATGCATGAGGTTTTTGGATAATGAAATGGATTTAATATGTGATTAATGAATGTGTATCGTGTTATTTTCCATGCATTTTTTTTTAGCTTTTGTTGCCATGTGCATTGTAGGTTGTTGAAGGGAGCATGAATGAGTCAAGCACAACAAATTTCGACCTTGCAGTAAAGTCCATTTCTAGCATGGTGTCGAAGAAGTTGTTCCAGCAAAGACTCTCTGACCGGGTCATTGGGAAGAAATATAAATGATCATTAATCTGGGAAGAGTGGAATGCTAAATTCTCTCTGAATCGTGTTGAACGAATATGCTCTTATTTATGAGAAGTTTGTTCCTCGGTTTCAAGATACATTTATGTCCACGTCTTTCTCTGTTAGAGTTAGGTAGTTAGTTACTTTTCTAGTTTAAATAAGTGTTCCACCTGCATGAGTGAGCAAGCAGAGTATGTAAAAGTTAGTATTAAAATAAGAGATAGTGTTTTGTGTTATTTTTCTTATAATCAAAATAGTGTATATGGTTCCAAGTTTATGAATAAAAGTTGATGAAGTTTTGAGTTCAATTCTTGCATAACTAGTTGATGCTTGCTAAGGGGGACCACTTAGTAAGTATCTGTAGTTAGTTTGTTAGTTGTTTATTTCCTATTGATTATAAGTTAGACTTCATTCTTGAAAGTTTTATTGCAAACTCAGTCTTATATTGTTCTTGCAGCATCAGGAATCCATCCCTGTGTTTGTTCCTGCAACATAAGGCCAGTTCATAGTTTGTTCCTTAGTCATAGTTGTCATGATTTTTTCTTTGATTAAGTTTAGAAGGCTTCACATTATATTCTTGTAGCATAAGTAGAATTCCTTTCACGCATTTAATTTTGGTAAACTGTGACTGAAACTATTTCTTAGTGCACATACAGTGCTACTCCATTTCAAGTATACATTCCCTAGTTTTACAATGTAAATGAACAACCATAAGAAGATGCTAGTCACCTACTAGAATGTTCAATTCCTAGGTTAGGATTTTCCATGACTTGTATATCCTTTTATGGATGCGACCAATTAGTATCACTTGTTTAAGGAAGGAATTGAATACACTATGCATTCTCATCCAATTAAGACTGATAAATCTTTTGTGACAAGGGAATAATTGAAAAGGGTAGTTAATGCAAGAAATAATTTGGAACTTATGTCTGTACTACAAGAAGTGTGATTGCATAAAAGAATATATAATTATAAGGTTGTTCTAGTTATGAAAAATAAGCATGGTGTTCCTACACTCTTTTTCTCATCCGCAAATTTAGTTTTGTTATTCATCCTTCTAATTTTTAGCAGTGTATGGTTGGTAGCAGCAACACTTAATGTGGATGCGTATATGGCTAATGTACTTAACAATATCAGTGAAGTTTTGATTGTTGTTATAATGAACTAGATGTAAAGGTTCCAAAAAGGAAGGACAAATGATACTGGACAAGTGAGGAAAAATTTCCCTCACTTTAATTGTATGTAAAAATAGACTTTTGGTGGTCCAAAAGTTTCTCAATGGGGAGGAATGATCCAAGTGGATCCAGGAAACCTAAAAATTTCAAGTCTTAGAACCTCATGAAACCAACCTCATCACATGTAACTTGCAAACATGATCCTGATGCAACTTAAACCATGTCAAAAGGAGGTCATATCCAAGAGTTATCCTTGGTCAAAGATTGGACAAACTAGCAAACTAGGGGAGCTAGAAAAAGGTGAACAAAATGATTATCTTAGAATTCATCAAAATCGGTGTCAAAACGAAGAGCTCATCAACACCTTTCCAATTATGTTAGTTTAATAAAAAAATGGAGCTTGTATGTGCAAGATATGGTTAGTCAAAGTTCGTAGGTAAAAGGGTTGACTTGATGATGTCAACAAGTCTAGTCAACTTTCGTACAAGTGATGTGGTAGATTGTACGATGATGTGGCATGATGAGATGGCAGTCTATACAATGAAGTGGTAGGTAGAGTCAGATTCTGCTCAATAGGTATACATGGCAGTCCAGTAAATTTCTAGTGTTGGCATGTCTTGGTCGGCGAATGAGGAGGTGACACGTGGACCAATCAGGAGGCACCATGTGTCACCCCATCAATTCACTCCTCTAGCGTAATTGGTTGTTTTGTTTTACAAAATTTTTGTGGGGGTCAAACCCATGACCCCCACCTTAGCACCACATCGTTCCACCATTATACCAACTACCTTACATCGTCCCTTCTATGTTAAGTGTTGGTTAGTTTTGCTATGTTGTAATTTAGAATTCAGTTTGAAATTTGAGGCTGGCAGGAGTTGAACCCTTGACCAGCTGGGTGATAGATGTTAGTGTAATTAATTAATTAATTATTACACTAGCATAAGTTAACTTAGGTCTTGCATTTAATTAATTAAGTCCTAGGTTGCATTATTAGATAAATCATAAATAAATGGGATAATATTCCCTTCCTTGTTTGGTGGGATAAGATTCCTTCTAGAAGATGAGTTGTTATTCTAGAGCTTATCTCAACATTTAATAATCATCCTGATAGGGTTCACATGTCACATGTTGTTAGATCATGACACATGGCAACATCTCATGCATCTTAGGTTTTCTTTTTTGCCTATATATTCAAGGCATCTTGTACATTTGTAATCATGTCATATTCAATTTGACATCCTTGCATCTTAATGATAGCATGATATTTCTGCTATTTCTCTCTTGTGGAAGTTTTGTTTTGTAGGTGATTTTGGGGTGTTTGAAAAGTTCACCTAAACTCCTAAATGGTATTAGAGCTTTAGTGCTGCAGACTTCTCAAATATGAGAGATCATTTTTTGACATGAAAGTCTTGTTGGATGCAAAAAACTATTTTTCATTTTTGCTTCAAAAATCCAGCTTCCACTCGGTTCTAGGAAAAATGATTTATGGGTTTTGTAGTCAGGGTCAAAATATGAACTGGGTATCTTTTAGATTTTTGATATCTTTTATGGATATGGACAAAATCACTGGACAAAATTGGCGCGCGTCATTTTTCTTTTGGCTGAAGGTTTTAAAAAAATATTTTTTCATTTTCTGCTTACTGGATCAAAAAAATATTTATGGGTTTTGTTTTTAGCTTAAAAATATTTCTGGGTTTCTATTTTTGTCCACTCATTGTGAACAGATTTTGCATAAATTAAATCAAAAGGAATGTTTTTTTGCTAGAAAACCCATTTCCTACAGGCTAAATTTAGTTTTTTGAAAAAATCATAACTTTGGCCATGATATCAAAAATTGACAATCAGGATACTGTCGGAAAGGGAATTTCATCTACTTTCCATTGGTGGCATCTATTCTATGAAATTTTGCTTACAGAAAATTCTACATTCAATTGAAATCAATCCTCCACTTTGGACTCAACAGCCAATATCTTCACATCAGATTGTTGACATCTGAAAATTCTAGCTGCATTTGGGAGATATTTCAGAGCTTTTTTAATCAGTCCAGATCCCTTGATCAGTTTCAGCTCTACGTACTCTTGCATTGATTTTTTTAGTTTGGTGCATTTGTTCAATAACTTGGACATCCTGAAGCTTGGGAAAATATTTTTTGATCTGGGTAGCATCACTTTAGTTGCATATCATATTTGGAAGCTTCTATTTATTGTTGAATGTTAGTGTCTTTGTATTTTTTGGAGAAATTTCATTATGGGGTGTGCATATACTCCTTTGGTTATGTTGCACAAGGGTAACTATCAATAATGGCGAGATGGGATCTGCCACCATTTATTGCCTCATTTGTTTGGTATAGTTCCCCATCTAAGTGAAGGTATTCATGACCTTGCTTGAAGTTGCAATAGATACACTATTTTGGAGATCATTTCTATGCAAGTTGATTGTAATGTTTTGATATCTATTGATCATTATGATTGTCCTCACATCCTTTGGACTAAGCTTTGAGAGCTATATGGAGATTCAGATACTCCACCATTTCTTGATGGTCATGATTCAAAATTTCATTCTTCATATCAAGTTTCCTATGATGCTATTGTTGTGTAGGAAGTTGATTACCTTGATCTTTCCAAAGAGGTTGACAAGGTTCCTTCAGGTGCTTCTTCTCCATCAGAGATGGTATCCCTTCACATTCAGTGATTCCTTGTCTAGAATCATTGATTAAGGCTTCCACTATCATCATCCATTAGGACACATTCAGTTTTTCAAACTTGATATCACATGATGGCTTCGTTTCAGGTATCACTGACTTGGCTACTTCTATAGGTTTGGAGGACATTCTTGAGGGGATATCACCCCTCTATTCAGATCACACCTTGGAGATTTTTCTTGAGTCTCCACATTCCTTTGTCTCGACCTTGATTAGGAATCCAAAGACCATATTGGAGGCAATTGGTTTCTCTTCATAGATTTCATATTTGAGACTTCTTCCTTGTTACTCTTTTTAGGACTTGAGGTTTCTTCAGCATCTACCATTGGATTTGCTTCAGACTTCCTTCAGTGGTTTTGAGGACACTTCATTTAAGGGGGCTATCAAGTCTCCATCACATCCATCATATCCATCACATCTTTGTCTTTGGATATTGTTTAGGATCAGTTTCTGCATCATCCTGGTTTGTCACCCTCTTCATTGATTGTGGCATCTTCATCAAGAAAGGAGACATTTGAGTGGAGTTTCGAGACATCATCGTCATCCACATTCATCCTTCCTTCAATTCCTATCTAGAATGGGAAGCATCTTTGCACTTGCACTTGGTTTTGTTTCTTCCGAAAGGGAGACAAGTTGTTTGTCGACATTGGATCATGTTCTGTCTTCAGACACTTACCATTTTTGCAGGTGATATCATCTTATGGGGGGGCTAATATATTGTATCCATGTGACAGATGGTGTCCTTGGGGGGTATTTGGGAGTCCTCCATCCTTCCCATCCTATCTCACATTTTTGCATTTTCATCTCATTTTTGGAGAGGGGTTTTGTTCCCACTAGGTTTTCCCCTTTTCTCTGGTTGTGGGAGATTTTTCTACATCTTCATGTACATGGGTACCTAACATGGCCTTGTAGTTGGGACCCATCATCATCTTGCATAACCATTGCATTTTCCTCCCTAAGTTGAACTTATGGGGGGATGTTAGTGTAATTAATTAATTAATTATTACACTAGCATAAGTTAACTTAGGTCTTGCATTTAATTAATTAAGTCTTAGGTTGCATTATTAGATAAATCATAAATAAATGGGATAATATTCCCTTCCTTGTTTGGTGGGATAAGATTCATTCTAGAAGATGAGTTGTCGTTCTAGAGTTTATCTCAACATTTAATAATCATCTAGATAGGGTTCACATGTTGTCACATGTTAGATCATGACACATGGCAACATCTCGTGCATCTTAGGTTTGCCTTTTTGCCTATATATTCAAGGCATCTTGTACATTTGTAATCATGTCATATTCAATTTGACATCCTTGCATCTTAATGATAGCATGATATTTCTGCTATTTCTCTCTTGTGGAAGTTTTGTCTTGTAGGTGATTTTGGGGTGTTTGAGGAGTTCACCTAAACTCCTACAATAGAATTAACTCCTACCGATATGCCACTAACATTTGCTGATATTTATGTAGTGGTTGTGTTTAATAACCTGTGTTTGGAGTCTGAATCAAAACTAATTCATAAAATACATCTAAATAACCCATAACAAAGGATGTATAAGGGACAAAAAGGGGTTAGAAGTAAATGGAATTTTTTCTATAATGAGAGGTATTTGTTATTCTATTTATGATGGTAGTTTTTTTAACCCCATATGTAAAATAATGTATAAAAGGGGGGTGTAGGTGCTTGAAATTCATTCAAGTATTTGAGGGAATTTTATGTCTTTGTAAGAAAACTTTGGGGAGTGTTTACAAGGTGTTTTTGTACACCAAAAATTGTAAAATTGAGAGTGAGAGATTGTGAGGATTTTATGCAGTTTTTGGAGCTCAATATTGTAAGAAGGCTTTTGCTTGGCAATATCAATATAGCGGTCCAATGTTGAGAAGCGGACCTAAAGACGTAGCTCAAATTGAGCAAACTTTGTTATTAAGAGTGATCTCTCTACTTCTTTGTTGTCTTAAAATTCTTTCAGTATTTTGGTTCTTTGAGTTTCTTAATTATGATAATTAAGTATTTAGTTTATGTCTCTTGAATCTAGATAAAGTATAAGTGAAGTCTATTTGTCATAATTTCAATAGTTAAGATTCATAACCACACAATTATGTTGGATCTAGATAAAATTTGTAGTTGAGAGTTAAGTGAAAATTATTTGTAGCTCTTTAATATACATCAGATCCAAGCAGTGAATCACAAGTGCCATCATCCCCGTCCATTGAGGTACAACATGGCACTCCTAGAAAGTGCATGTTTAACTCTTTAGATGAAGTTCTAGCCTTGTTTGTGACCTTTCAAAAGTCGCTTATGATAGCTCTACAAGAGATGAGAAAATAAGACCTTGTGGGGCCTTCTTCCTTATTCCTTGTTGCAGGAGGGTCAGAAGCACCTCCCCTTAATATTCCACCATTGTAGACTCGTCTTCCTTCCTCTTATAATGATCTAGATTGGGAAGCAAATGACCTCTTGGCCGATAAGTGTTAGGGGAGGCCTCTTCTTTATCTTTAGAATAGGTGTGTGTCTATTGTGATGTGTTCCCCTATGATTGTATCATATGTTCCTAGATGACCTTTTTCACCCTTGTTGGTGTTTGGATACAAGAGTGATTATGTTTTCTAAACCTTCTTCTATTTGTATCATCTTTCTTCCTCTGTTATTTGTTTTTTATTTTTTTCAAATTGGGGTTGATGCAAAGTGTTGGGGGAATTTAGGCTTCCCTTCCATGTTGACCCAACTTTTTATTTTTACTTTGTCTTCTTGTGCATTCTTTGCATGGTCTGATATAGTAGGGGGTTGATGATAGTTCATTAATATATTATTACTATGTACTTATATATATTCATGAGCAGATCTGACTTTGAAATCTCATATAACCCATGTTCCCTTTGTTTGTGATGCCTTTGTCTCTTTTTAATTTTCTTTTATCTTTCTCTCATCTTTGCTAGAGTTGTCCCTCATATGTGTGAAAATGTCACTTTCACAATATTTCAATTTTTAGAAAATACATGTGTTTCTAGTGAATCTTTTCTCAAAAATCCTTGCAAACTTTTTAAAAGATCGCATCCTAAACTTGGATCTCTAACAGAATGTGTTTCCTTCATCATGGGTTCACAAAGAAAAAACTTGAACTTCCCTCTAAGGAGGGAGTAGCCTTTTTCCTGTGGGAGAAGCCTCAACCTTCCCCTCTTGGGGAGACATTTTCTTCCTTTTGAATTCATTGATGAACTGAACATATTTCTATAGGATTCCTTAATGATGAATTGATTTCAAAAAAAAAAAAACATCTATTTTGCACTTTCAAACAACACGTCCCTTGGGTTGATCCCTCTCCTTTTGAAGGGTTCCTAAGGGAGCCCCTTGAAATCATTCCAGCTTACCAACTTTCTGTATGACAGTCTACTTATTTTCCTATGTGGCTGCTTTGTTTTTTGACATGTTTTATCTACGAATTAACATGTCACTTCGTAGGTTCACCTGTGAAGCTACTTTCTAGTCCGACTCTACAAAGTCCCCTTTCATCAATCTTCCTTCATGATAGATAACTTGTGGTATTCCTCCTTGCAATATTGGTATTCATCCTTGCAAGACTATGGGAATATAAGGTGCTTAATTTATTGGGCTTCCTTCACGAGAGAGAACTTGGGGGTTTCCTTCTTGTAGGTTTGCACGCTTGTGAGATGCTTTCATCCTATGGGATTTATCCATCATTAGTTTGAGGGCCTTCAGTGTACTTTGCACAACTTCATAGATTTGTGGGGATATGGAGTCCTTTTGTTTTAAAACTCCTTAGGAGAGAGTACCTACGAAGTCCTTTTCCTACCTTGTGCTTTTGAGTTTGCCAGATTGTGGTCTACTTCCTCAATGGTTGAGGTATACATTTCTAACTCTAATAACTCTTTGATCTACTTTACCAAAAACTCATTGATATTTACACTCGCTAAAGTGGGGGAAAGATGTATAGGATCAAATTTGCACCCCTTAAGAAAATTCCCCTTTCACATACCCTCACCTTAGAAAATCAAATCCAAAGGTGAAATTCCACATCACCCACTTGCCTTCCATCCACCTAGCATTTGTATTGTGCATCGGTGAGAGAATATTTATCAGGGATGCACATGTGACATGTAGAAATCCATGTGGCGCATTGTCATCCCTGATGGATTCTTGCATATGAAGTTAGAAAATACATTACACACCTAATTGAAGTTGAATTGTAATGTCCCTCTTTGACGAACTAAGCTAAAAAATAACAGATTATTCTCATACCACTTCAAAAACATTATCCATTCATTCATTTCATCATCTACCAATCTTCTAGAAATCTTCTACAAATTCACTTCATCATTCTTGGCAGTTTATTCACACTCTCAAGAATTCAAACACTTTATTATGAGCATTACAGTAGCATTGACACTCCATCAACTCCACATTGCAAGTATGAGGTAGCCATATAAGTGTGGTCTTGGAGTCTTGTGAGACCTCCCTTCATCACCACTCTGGCTGTGGTGACTTTTCCAATTCCATACCTTGCATTCTCCCTCCATTGGCTAGTGATCTTTTGGGTGGAGGTGGTAATGCTTCACTCCTCTCCTTTGTGATTAGATAGATTGGAATTTGTATTTTGTAGTGTTCATTGCAGTACTTTCTACTTTCTTGATCACATATTCTACTTCATTACTCTCTAGCTATCTGTGGAGGTGGAAACACTAAAATGGGGATTTCATTGAGGTAGGCCCCTATACAACCCCAATCATTTTCCCCTCTTTCTTATGTGTAAGTGAATGTGTATGTGGAGCTAGCTGGTGAACAAGTGATTTTGTGAGATAATCTTTGTCACCCTAGCTTCCATCTACTTGCTTTATCATCTCTGTCTATATTTCCTATTCTTTCTCATTTTATTTTTCCTATCAAGATCTACTAGCTAGGCTATCAATAAGATTTTAGGTATTTTTTTACTGTATTTCATGTTTTATGTCCATACGAATGGGACATATGATGCCAATGTGCTAGAGAGATACTAGTGTGTCACATTTTCATTTTAGAACCACACTATTTTCCTCAGACAAAGAGTTGTCTGAGGTGCAGTATCGACTCCAAAAACCAGCTCGCCTAACCTAAACCTGAACCTTAGGTATATAGAGTGAAAGAAGTAATACATAGTGCTCTTCATTCTTGATCCTCATCCCAAAACATCCCTTTAGAGTGAAGTAAGTTATGGCAACCCTCTACTCTTGGCTCTTCATGACCTAGGGCCTTGACGTGGTTGGTCCCTCTCTCTCACACTTGGAAAAAAGAGGTTTTACATACTTAAATGGATATGCTTTCTCCAAGTGGTTCATCTGTTTATAGGTGTTTTTTATTTTGTTTTCTAATGAATGGAAAATGTAATCTAAAACTATGAACTAATGCTAGAAATGAAAAGTACAATAATGTAATTTTATCCATAATTGAAATGAATTTAAATTAAGCTATATCTAATGAAATGCATTGAAAATAAATTCAACAAACTGAAACAAAATTCTATCAGCAACAAACAAAAGCACATAAACAAGGTTTTTAATGGTGTAAAATGCAATTTCAGGTCTGACATAGGACAAAATCAGCCAAAACTACTTGTACTAGAACTAAATCATCCAAAGGGGCGTATGAGTCCTAAATTAGGGTTTTGACATGAATTTCAAATTTTTTTGAGTGAATATTATATTTTTTGTTTTGAATGATGTCTAGAGTAAGTGCAATTACAGATTTTACATAAATTTCAATGAATGCAAGAGGCAAAAATGCAACCTATATACACTTTCACTAATGCAAGATTAAGAAACCCTAGAATGAAAATTAACTAATTCAAGACCTAATGCAAAGTTAATGCAAGCTAATTCTAGGAGTATGATGCACTAAAAATTAGAAATGAGGTGTTCTAAAGGCTAGGTTCACCAAAATGAAACCTAGAAAATAGGGGGGTCTAATATTTTTGGAAGATAGAACTAGGGTTTAGGACCTTTCCACCTATTTCCTTCAAGTTTCACTCAAGGAAACCTTAGAGATATCAATTTCAAGAGGGAATAAGGGAAATATTTTTACAATAAGGTGTCCTAGGGTATGATTCAAGACTAAAAGGGGGTTCACAATCAAGAAAGGGCTTGGAAATACAATAAATTTAAATGACATGCAAAACATAAGTAAATGACCTAGAAAATGAACCGAAATAAGAACAACAAACTAGAGATAAAACAAATGTGAACCTAGAAACTAAATAATCCTAGAGCAAGATCTGAAATCCTAAAAACCTCATACACCAAGCTGGGCGATTTAGTCCTAGTTTAGGGTTTCTAAGTAGAAACTAGAATTTCATAGTGGTAAGTCTGAATCTTCTAAAATTTGGGAAAAGTGCTATACCAGGACTCATATGCCACAAGTGGTGTATTAGTCCCATTCTAATTTTTTGGAAACTTAAGATTTGAGTCTATTGTCCTATCACTTCTCTTCCTTCCAAACCTAATTTCTAGATCTGAACTTGTCAATAAACCTACAAAATAGAATATTGTATTGATTTCTTTATGGGGGATTTTTCATTGCTCAAACCTTTATTTTGGTAATTAAACCTTGATAAAAATGATATATCTTAAAATTAAATATGAATGAAATTTCTAATATTAAGTGCATCTAAGATTAGAAGATCTAAAATTGGTGCAGGAGCACCCAGTACACACAGTTTCAACAATTTATCCTTTAAAGGAAGGCATTAGGAATTTAGGGGTATTTGAGTAAATTAATGTTAAATAAGGTCTTTGAGACTATTAATGATGTAATTAGGGGTCTTTGATGTTATTTAGTTCAAAAAATGCAAAAGGTTCCATAAAAATGTACTTATTGTCAACAAATTGTTAAAAGTGCAAAACTAGGCAATTAGGGGTCTAATTGGTAAAAAATTGGTTTCCAATGTCCAAATAGTTAAAATTCCAGTTGGAGGATGTTTGTAAGGGTGGTTAGATGTTAAATAAGCCTCTCATGGTTGAGGCATGGTTGCTGAATCATTTTTTTTGAAGTTATAATGAAAAAAAAGGCTGCTTTCTGGAAATTTTTGCATATAAATTTACTGCTAAAACGTGTGGTACAACCTTTGTATGACGTATACAGGCTCAACCCTATTATGGTTGGAAAGAGGAGAGTGTCAGATTTCATTTGAAAGTGGTTTTCTGAATTTTAATTGAGTTTAGAGAATTTTATTGATGTTTTACTGAAACTGCCCTGTTTTGTTGTAAATTGGTGGTTTGAGAGTAATAAAATGAGTTTTTAGGGAATTCCACCTACTGTAGCAATTGTAACTCAGTGGAATGACCCAATTTGTTGTAAAATAGGTTTCCAAATTATTTACAGGTTAGAGTACGTGTGTTTGTGGGTTTTGGGTGTTGCCCTAGGTTGAATTTGGGTGATTTTCCTTGTGAAAGTAAGGAACTAAAGGATGGTTTATGAGTTTTTGGAAGAAATAACATATTAAATGAAGTTTGAAGCTTGTGCAGGAATAATTATGAGTTTTTGAACAGGTGGTAGGGTCTGGAAAGGCCTGGAGGTATGATTTACAATAAACCCTCCTTTTGAAGGCCTAAAATCAAGGGTTTTAGGGTTTTCCATGTTGGAAGAGTTATTTCTAGAAGCTAGCAGTGGATTTAGTAGTTTTTGGGAATTTTAATTGCTTCCCAAAGGTTTCATAAGGTTTGGTGGAGTTTAAAGGGTACCTTCTTTGTAAAAGTGGGCTAATCCACTAGCCTTTTCCATGGCAAGAGTATTGGATCTTTGAATTTGTCCAAAAGAGTTGATATTGGTTTTCCTGTATGTTGTATAACTTGCAAAAGGGTATCTTAATCATCCTTGATTTTGTTAGGTGTTTTGGAAAATATTGGTGAAAATGCCTAAACTAGGTTTGCACTGAAATTGGGGTTTAGGAGTGAAATTGAGAAATTGTGCTTATGATGATTGTTGAACTTGGAAGACTGGTTGAATTACTTTATATGATCATTTTAATATTTCTAGATGCCTCTTGAAGGCAGGTTTCCAATTTGAGTAAGGTTGAGTCTCTTGACTCTACATCAGAGTGGTATCAGAGCAAGGAAGTAGATCTCTTAAAGATTGAAGGAGAAAGGACATCATGGCTACTAGAGGTTTGAATGAGAAAGAAGAACAAATGAGGAATGATCTTTTCTAGACCAGATGCAAATGCAGAGGTAAGATCTATAAAGTAATGATTGATTCAAGTTCATTGGGTAATGTTGTTTCAGAAGAAATGGTTGAAAAATTGCATTTGACAAGGCTAAAACATGAATCACCTTACAAGGCATATTGGGTAAATGATAGTCAACATGTTGTGGTTAGAGAGCAAGCATTTGTCGATTTTGAAATTGTTCTTTATAAAGATGTTCTATTATGTGATATTATGCCTATAAGGGATTGTCATATGATACTAGGAAGGGTTTGGCAATATGATAGATTTGCTATGAATGATGGAAGGCTTAATGTGTATGAAATTGAAAAGGATGGGAAAAGGTATATTTTGAGTTGTTTGCAAGAAGAAGGGACACAAAGAAGGATAGGGATGTGTAGAAAAAGAGAGATGCTATAACAAAAGGAACAAGGGAACCTAGAAGAGACAATAGGGCATAGCATAGTTGCAATGGAGAAAGAAAAACACCATGAAGAAGCATTGGGAAGGACAGTACAGATTGAAGACATAAGAGAAACAAGGGAAGTGAAGGTCAGAGATGAGAAGAATTTGATGACACAATATAAGGATAGAGAGTGTGAAGAAGACAAAGAAAAAGTTGTAGCCACCACATGTAAAAAGATTACTAAGACAATAAGAGCATAGGAAGATTCCAATTTAAAGTGTGTGAAAGGTGATGGGAAAGAAAGGATCAAGGGTGAAATAACCTTAAAAGAGAAAGGTAAGCTTGAAGGTTGTGTTGAAGATAAAGGACATAAAGAGGTTTGTTCATTGAAGGCTAATGGTGTTCTAGGGCAGACACCTATGAAAAGTACAGTGGTACAAGAAGCTGAGACAGAGTATTGTGAGTAGAAGGCACTTGGGGCAGAGATCCCTCAAAGAGAAAAGAATAAGAATGTAGGAGAGTTATCAATGGAGAGCCAAGGAAGGCCTAGTGAGGTCTATAAAGGTGAGAAGCAATGTCTACTAAATGGACAGGGTAATGGGAAGCCACAAAAACATGATAACAAAGGAGATGAGTTGCATCAGGGAAAAAGATCTGATGATAGGGAAGTTTTGAAGGCTGAGAATGTTAAAGGAGAAAGAAGAGATATAGACAAGACAAGTGGGAAGGTTGGAGAAAGCCATGAAAGGCTTGAAAATTATAACAAGATCATGATTGGGGCAGTGGAGTGTCCCTTAACAATAGATGTAAGTGATAAGAAGACAGAGATTGTGAATATGGTGGACTATGTGATAGAGGATACAGAGGTCAATAAGATAATGGTACTGATGCAAAGCCTAAATTTCAAGGAACTTAAAGGTGCAGAGAAGATCAAGGAAGAGGAATATGTCTTTGAGGATTATCATGAAGACCTATTGGAAGAAGAATAAGATAAGTAAAAGAAGGGGTAGTGAGTGAGTTTGTAGGAGAGTGTGAAGTTACTGAGAACGGTGCAATCGCTTTGAATGATGAAGAAGATCAAGTAAAATGGATAAGTGCATTTTCAAGAAAGGAAGAGTTGATGGTGAATGGCCTAGTGAAGGCTAGAGGAAAATAATTTGGGAAGTCTCCAATTGGGATGGAGCAGAAAATAGAGAATATGGATTGGATAGGGGTTGTGTATGCTACTTTGTAGGTTATTTTGAGCATGGGAAAGCTGGGAAGAGTTGTGAGGAGGAAAATTGAGAGGTAGAGAATGAAGAGAATTGTTTGCTATTTCTTTGTTTTGATGATTTTGATGATGGAGGTTAAGCCAGGAGTCAAGATGAAAGGTGAAGCACATAGTGTGGTGTTGTGTGAACATGTTGAGAATGTTGGGAGCAATTGGTTAAGGTATGTAAGTGCAGGTCTGAGATTTATAGTGCAAAACCAAGGAATCAATGCAAGCAAGGGAATGCTACACATGGACAAGACAAAGCAAAAGGTCAAGATGAAGCATCTAAAAGGAGTATCAGAGGATGTACATCCAACCTTTTTGCAGGTGAAGGCTTCCAAGAGACTTGGAAGAATTTTCAAGCCAGGGTGTATGGTGCAGGAGCACCCAATACACACAGTTTCAAAAATTTATCCTTTGAAGGAAGGCATTACTAATTTAGGGGTATTTGACTAAATTAATGTTAAATAAGGTCTTTGAGACTATTAATGATTTAATTAGGGGTCTTTGATGTTATTTAGTTCAGAAAATGTAAAAGGTTTTATAAAAATGTACTTATTGTCAACAACTTGTTAAAAGTGCAAAACTAGGCAATTAGGAGTCTAATTGGTAAAAAGTTGGTTTCCAATGTCCAAATAATTAAAATTCTAGTTGTAGGATGTTTGTAAGGGTGGTTAGATGTTAAATAAGCCTCTAATGGTCAAGGCATGGTTGTTGAATCATTTTTTTTGAAGTTATAATGAAAAAAAGGCTGCTTTTTGGAAATTTTTGTGTATAAATTTGCTGCTAAAATGTGTGGTATGACTTTTGTACTACCTGTACAGGATCAAACCTATTATGGTTGGAAAGAGGAGAGTGTCAGATTTCATTTGAAAGTGGTTTGGTGAATTTTCATTGAGTTTAGAGGATTTTATTAATGTTTTACTGAAACTGCCCTGTTTTGGTGTAAATTGGTGGTTTGAGAGTAATAAAATGAGTTTTTAGGGCATTCCACCTACTGTAGCAATTGTAACTCAGTGGAATGACCCAATTTGTTGTAAAATAGGTTTCCAAATTATTTTTAGGTTAGAGGAAGTGTGTTTGTGGGTTTTGGGTGCTGCCCTAGGTTGAATTTGGGTGATTTTCCTTGTGAAAGTAAGGAACTAAAGGATGGTTTATGAGTTTTTTTGGAAGAAATAACATATTAAATGAAGTTTGAAGCTTTTTTAGGCATAATTATGAGTGTTTGAATAGGTGGTAGGGTCTGGAAAGGCTTGGAGGTATGATTTACAATAAACCCTCCTTTTGAAGGCCTAGAATCAAGGGTTTTAGGGTTTGCCATGTTGGAAGAGTTATTTCTAGAAAATAGTGGTGGATTTAGTAGTTTTTGGGAATTTTAATTGCTCCCCCAAGGTTTCATAAGGTTTTTTGGAGTTTAAAGGGTACCTTCTTTGTAAAAGTGGGCTAATCCACTAGCCTTTTCCATGGCAGGAGTATTGGATCTTTGAATTTGTCCAAAAGAGTTGATATTGGTTTTCATATATATTGTATAACTTGAAAAAGGGTATCTTAATCATCCTTGAGTTTTTTAGGTGTTTTGGAAAATATTGGTGAAAATACCTAAACTAGGTTTGCACTGAAATTGGGGTTTATGAGTGAAATTGAGAAATTGTGCTTATGATGATTGTTGAACTTGGAAGACTGGTTGAATTACTTTATATGATCATTTTAATCTTTCTAGATGCCTCTTGAAGGTAGGTTGCCAATTTGAGTAAGGTTGAGTCTCCTGACTCTACATCAAAAATTCCATAAAACCCTATTCTAATGTGCTAGAATAAGATGCATGAATGAAATATAGAGATGTTCAATCACTTTTGGAGATATTTTATCACTCTAATAAGCCATAATAATTCATGTGCCTTCCTTTAGGTAGAAATTAGAATGATAATGTAGGATGGAATCACTTAGGAAACAAGTCATTAGGTTTGGCTCAATGGCTAGTTGCATCTCCCCAACCTAGAATCCATCATGATTCACCATAGGAAACCATCACCAATCCTTGACAATGATAGATCTTGAATAAAAGTGAACTTGAAGAATTGCATAAAAACACTATAATGGTACTCCAAGACTTCAACTTTGCTTTCTACTTGCTCTTGAATGCTCTCGACTGCTCTTGTGAAAGTATGCTTGAGTGCTCAAGTTGATATTATAAATACTTAGATCTTGAATCAATTTTTCTAGGTGAAACAAAGATTTAAACTTTGTTTATATAGGAACTTAATCTAATTTATTTTTTATTAGATCCCAAATGCTAACATCAACCAAACAATTGAATTAAAAACCTTAATTTCCTACTCAAACCCTAAAAGGGGCCACACGAGACTCATAAGCCACTTGTGGCCTATGGTTCCCACCTAGGGAGACTCATATTCCCAAGGTGGCATATCCCACCATAGCTTTTTAGGGTGAGAAAATGTCGGGTTGTTAGAAAATTGAATGCATTTATTGATTTAGTTAAGATTTCAACTAAAATAAGCCTTGGGATCCAAAATAAAGGGTCTTAGGGTCCTATTAAAGATTATTTAAATGGTCATGAATGCAAGGGTACCAAAATAGGTCCAAATTAAGTGTGAAATTATACCATCTCCAAGAAGCGAGACAATTTTCTACAGTACAGGATGCCTTGATTGCTTGATAATACTACATTTTTTACCAAAAACCAACTCTAAGGCCCAAAAGTTGGGTTTTCTTATTTGTAACCCAATATACCTTGATTTGAAAATACTTGAATAATAAATTCCACATACAAGTTGATTAATGGATTCCCTGATTGCTCGATAATACTAATTTTTATAAAAAACCAACTATAAAGCCCAAAAGCTGAATTTTTCTATTCGTAACCCATGCTCTGTCTCAAAATATTGATTTTTCTCTTTCTCTTTCTCTTTATCCATTATTTATATCTCTTTCTTACTTTTGAAAGGTGGTTGAAATTTTTAAATATAAATTAACAAATATTTGAGATTTCATAAAGGATAAATGAACTTGTGAGAAAAACATTATTTTAACCATACAATTTTTCATGATACATTACATGATAAATCATTAAGAAATAAGAGGTTGTAAAATACTTACAACTACAAAATCAATCATGCCATCCACTTATTGGTGAACACATCCACAATTATAAATGCTAAAAATAACCAATTGTAAGGAAATCTCAAATTATAAAATAATGTATATACATATACTATTTAATTATATATCTATTATACATAAAATCTAAATTATAATTATACTAATTTTTTTGATAAAAGTGGAAAATTAACTATAAAGAATATTTAATTAAGATATATATTAGATCAAATGCACAGTCAGACTCCATGAGTTGAAAGTAAAGATATACAACATATTACATTAGGTATGTGCAAGATCATCATGGAAAAAACAGGCCCTTAAGTGACAAAAAAATTAGAAAAATTAGAGTTAGGAAACTTGACGTAGAAATTTGAATAAGTTATCTATATTATTTCAAAAATATGTAAGAATAGAATCTGTAGAAAATTGAATGTATTTTCTAAACTACTAGGTTTATTTTTTATTTTTAAATATATTTGGTGAAAATTTAAAATTTCAATGCAGTAGTACTTAAATTGTAGGGAAAAAATAAGAAGTAGGTGTTTATCTGACCACCCTAACCACAATAAAATGATAATATTTTTTTATAATATTTTAGACATAAGTAGAGGACTCATGTCTGGATGTGATGCATTTTTTGTAAATTTTTTCCAAGTAAATAATTAATTATGATTTTTTTATTACAACTTTTAAAAAAATATAAAAACTTGTATGTCTGACCACCTTAACTTGGTCAAAACTTCATGAAATTCAATTTTTCTTTTTTTAATCCTATAGTATGTCAAGCATAGAATGTGATGCATGTTTTGGATTAAAAAAATGTGATACTGTTTGAAAGCTATAGATGTTTTTCAATCAGCCTATCAATAAGAACTTTAGTCATAATTCAAATAGAAAATAAATAATAACTATTTATTAAATTCAAAGGAAAGCATAACTTTTATTGGTGGAAAGTTGAGAATCTCCTTTAAAAACCCTTTTCATTTCATCAATTTTGGGTAAAAAAAAAGTCGTCAGCCACATACCCTACAAATACCCATCATATTGCCACTTTTTGGCCCATCATGATTTTGCACATACCCCATTACAAAGGGGGCCATTATCAAAAACCCAGTAGTAGATAGTTACAATGGAGAAATGAAAATAGGCCTTGAAAAATGAGTAGAATCAATAGTAGAATACAAAAAGGCCTTCAAAAAAGACATCTACCAAGATGTCAAACATTCACTAGTAGAGGCTGCATAAAAAAGATGATAACCATCACCCAAAAAACCCAAGCAAAAACCGATACTTGTCAAACCCCACTCTTTGTACAGAGGAGGCCATATCCACGGAGGGGAAAAATATGGCTCATAGTAGGGATCTTCTAGAGCATGTTTAAAGAGAAATTGAACTACATGAAATAGAATCAACAACTTATCTGCCAGGTGACACCCCAAGGTTGGCCTCATGGAACAAAGACAAGCTAGGAATGAGGAAGAATGAGTAGTGACCAGATCATAGACCATGTAACTGAGGAGAGAGCGCAAGGCCAAATAAGATAGAAGATCCTTAGGGAAAATGACACCCCTAATCAAATTTGTATCAATGTGAAGATCATAACTTTCAAGAGAAGATTCCAGAAAGATGAAAGGACCCAAACACCTATGCAAATTACCTCCCATATGTGTCAATGATATTAGAGGGACTATCACCAAAAAGAGAGGTTCAGTGCCACCAATGATCATTAATGCCAAGTAAACCATAAAGCCACATCAACGAAAGGATTTTCTACAAGAAATTGAGTGTTAAGGCAACTGACATAATGAAGACCATCCTGATGCCACCTTAGCCAATAATGTTGCACAAGAAACTAAGATTTCATGAGGACCATATCATTATAAAAATAGCAACAAAATACACAAGTGTACAATGCCATAGGGACTGCTAGACACAAGTAGAAGAGAAATCTTTGGACATCAAGTGGACCATCACATGAGAGAACCAAAATGTTAGGCTTGAATAACAAGTACCACAATATCAAAGATCTCTTGGAGGCCACCTCAACAACAAGAATATTGTTAGATAAGAATTTCCAAGGTGATCGATGTCATGGGGACCATCCCAACACCACCTCAATTTGAGAACTAGAGCACAAAATCATGAGAACCATCTAAAACACATATAATGACAATATTTCCATGTCAAGAAGACCATCACTCAAGCAAGCCAAGAATGCTAGTCCATAAAAAGAGAGAAATAGATTCCCATCCAAAAGAAAGCAACAAAGTATAGAATGAGGCTACCACATGCTAGCACACATTAGTCTAGAAAAAAATTTAAATCATAGATAAGAAAGTAGAGAAAGGGAGAGAGGCATCAATTGCCCTATTGGCCAACCTGTTGACCAAAAAATTTTCTTCCCTATAACAATGTTTCAACTAATAAGTTGAGAAATTCTATAACAAAGAGAGAGCATATTGAAGTAAATATTTGAGGTGCCAAGAACCAAGATCTTTTTTGGTGAGGTAACAAATTAAAAATTTTGAATCACCCCCAATCATAATGTGGGAAACCTTTTTATTTAATGACAACTCTAAACCAATAATTAATGCTAAGAATTTTGCCACATTATTAGAGCCAATTCTCAAATATTGACAAGCAACATTTAGAACAGATCCATTACTATCCCTCAGAACCATGCTTGTCCCACATAATCCATGGTTACCACGTAAAGCCTTGTAAAAATTAAATTTAATCCAGCCATCTAAAGGGGGTGACCACTTGACTAGTTTTCATAAAAAAATAGATTTGTAACTTTGATTCGAGCCATGAGAAGGTAGGCTTAAGTAGAGACCAAGATTTAAGAAACTAAACATCCCAAGAAGAAAAGGAATTTAGGGTATGCAACTTCTTAAGAACAAAAGACAACCAATTCCAAAATTGAGGCGTGAATCCTTATAATGATCTAATTGACATCTTTGGCTTTCTATCTAAAAATCTTATTATTTATTTCTAGCCAAATGTTCCATATAACTATAGAAGGACTAATAGTCTAAATAAATGCAAACAAAAAAGATTTAAAGAGAGAGGTCCAACTTTGAAAATGTTGCAAGAGAGTGCAATGCAAAGGACCTTGAACCAACCCAATTTATTCAAAAGCCAAACTGAGCAAGTATGAGCAAAATCACAAGAAAGAAACAAGTGATTAGTAAACTCATAAGCCTTGCCACAAAGAACACAAGGAAAGAGAGGAGTAATGCCCAAGCGAACCAACTGCATGCCAATTAAGATTCTACCTTTTAATGCCAACCAAGAAAAAGCTCCAATCTTAAGTTCACACTGCAGGGCCCTAGTAAAAAATGTAAGGCCAATCTAGAGAATTTTTTGCCTCCACAAGAGACATATAGCCTTCTTTGATAGAATAAGATCTTGACTTAGAATTGATACAAATTATTTCATTATCCTTTTCCAAAAACATAATTTTTCTCTTTACCAATTCCTTGTAGAGAGAATCCTTCTGATCCTTAGGAACAAGGAGGAAATCAAAAGATCTCTACTTGACTAAAGGCAGAGATGAAGATCGATCAATAACCAAATAATCCCTCACTTTTCCCCCCCATAATCTCTTTAACACAACTACAATTGCATCCCAATTTCCAAAAGACCAAAGTGGGAAATTCCCATTCCATGCATCATCCTAGAACAATTATTTCCTTCCATTGTGGACCACCCAAGATAAATGAGGGATAATATTGTATTTGTAGGAAGTGATGAAGTTCCAAATCTTAAATCTAGAAGGGGGATTTTTTAGGGTAAAAATATGCTCTCTCTCCAAAGAATCCAAATACTTATACCACATAATTTGACACCATTTAGCATTTGGATCATGGTAAATTTTCCATAAAGTCTTAGCTCCTAGAGACTTATTTTGGAGGACCATATCCCTCAACCCTACACGTCCAAATTCCTTGGGAAAACATAGCTTATTCCATGCAACCAGAGGTAATTTTTTATTTTCCTTCACATCTCCTCCCATAGAAAATCCATTAAAACCTTTTGTAACTCATTTTCCTTTCCTTTTGGAATATTTAAAACTAACATTAAATAAATTGGCAAACCCTGAAGTATAGACTTAATCATTACTAGTTTCCTTACCAAAGACAACCATTTTTATTTCCATGTCAAAATTTTGTTTGAAACCGATGAGATGAACTTATCCCAATAATCATGCTCATCCTTACTAGAGAAGAAAGTAACATGAAATATATGCAAAGAAACAATTATAATTTGAAACCCAAATACCTTAGAAGCCAACATTTTGCACCACATGGCTTACATTGAGGAAAAATATTTTTGATTTTTCCTTATTCACAAACTAACTTGAGTAAATAGCGTAAATTTACAAGACACTTTACATAGCCTTAGCCTCTGTGATGGTAGCCTATCCAAATGAAAGTGTGTCATCTACAAAGAGAGAATGAATTATTGGTCATGGAACATGATTTAACCTTACCCCTTTCCATATATTTTTCCCATTTTCCATAGAGATCATGAAACTAAGGCCTTCTGCCATAAGAATAAAGAGGAATGAATAAAGAGGATCCCCTTTCCTCACTCCCTATGTCACATTAAATAACCACAAGGGGAACCATTTACTAAAACTAAAAATCTTGTACCTGAAATGCACGATTAAATCCACTTACACCATTTTTGTGAAAAACCAAAAATTTTCAGCACCTCCAATAAGAAGTGCCAATTTACTCTATCATATGATTTCAACATATCTAACTTAAAAATGACAGCCATAACCTTCTCTTCCTTTAGTGAATGAAGCACATCATGAGAAAAAATAGCCCCATTCGTTGTTTCTCTACTTGGGACAAAACCCCCTTGCTCCTCAAAAATGATCAAGGGGATCAAAGTGGTAACTATGAAAATAATCTCTTTGGTGAAGATCTTAGATAAAGTGTTGCATAAAGAAATAGGAATAAAATAAGAAAAGAAGATAGGACAGGCCTTCTTTGGAATTATTGTAATAAAATTGTTGTTTATTTCTTCTGGAATATTTTCATGCTTTATGGACTCTTCAAGAGAAAGGAGGACATCATTCCCTACAAAATCCCAACATTTATAAAAGAAAAGAGTAGTGTAACCATAAATACTAGGAGCTTCATCTAAATCCATTGAAAAAACCACTTTCCTAACCTCCTCAAGGGTGAACTCACTCATGAGCATCTTGTTATGCTTAGTAAAACTTAGACTAGAGATATAATCCAAAGTTCTAGGGTCTATAGAAGAGTTCTCTTGAACTAGAGCTAGAAGCCACTTGAATAATCTGACTACCTCCTCTTCAATTTCCTTAGGGGAGGAAAAGTGACACCCCCTTCCCCCTAGATCAATATAATACTATTTTTATACCATCTAATCTTTGATGAGGCATGAAAAAAATAGTATTTTTATCCCCATCCTTCAACTAGAACTCTCTGGATTTTTTTCACCAATAGATCTCTTCCCTATACAGGACTTCATCTAGCTCAGCTTTCAAATTTTTCTCTTTACCATAAGAAGATACATCCATCTTTTTTTTTATAATGGAAAAAATATAAGATAGAAAATTCCTTTTCAATTCTCTTTTTTTCCATAGAAATGTTCTTAAACTAGTTGATATTCTAGGCTTTTATCTTATCGTTCAAAAATTTTAACTTTGTGAATATAGCTGATACATTCTAGAGCCTACAACATAAGGCCTTAAGATCCAAAAATCCTTGAGAAGGGAGATAAATTGAGAATCCTTGAACCAGATGGGATCGAATTTAAAAGGTCTCATAACCATAGGTCTCTCCTAAAAAATAGAAAGAGATGTTGGAAAGTGGTCAAAACTAGAAACTTGATAAATTTGAGATAAAAAATCATGGGAAGAGAACAACCAATTATTAGAAAACAAGAAACTATCAAGCCTCTCATTAATCTGACAAAAATATTGAATTTTATTTGTCCAAGTAAATGTGCCATTCTTTGATACACAATCAAATCGCTTATTTGACCCCATAAATGTTCTAAAATCCTCCACCACCCTAGCAAGTAGGATAATTCCACCCTTCTTTTCTGAAAAACTTAAAACGACATTGAAATCTCCCCCAAACACCTTCAAATCCTCCTCAAGAGTAAAAAATAAACCATGGACAGCTCATCCCAAAGCTTCTTTTTCATAGGGGAAGAACATAGACCATATAAATTGACTAGCCATAAACAATTACCAAAAGATATACAAAACACCTGAGACCCCATCCAATTATCAGCCAAAAGAAAAGAAACTACATTCACTTTCCTTGGATCCCATAGAATTACAAGGCCACTAGAATCCCCCTGGTAGCAACAAAAAGAAATTTCCATTTTACCCAATAATTGAATATAACATTAGCCTATGAATTTGAAAGTTTTGTTGAACCTATATCAACACTATATATGATTGCAAACCTTCTACCTGACACTTAATCAAGCATCACTTGTTAGGGGTGTTTAAGCCCCTACCATTCCAAGATAAGATCTTCATGCCTTCTGAGGAGAGAGATCCTCTCTCCTCTTCCTCAGGTTAGTTTCCAGGTCTTTTTGAGCCTCAGCAACCTCCTTGGACTGAAAAATTCTTCCCATGATTAGAAGGGCCCACATCATTGAAAAAACTCTTTTACTAGTGGATCTTAATGCTCTTTCCAAAGTTTTATGAATACCCACAACAACTTCTTACATTTTGTGGCTATTTGGTTTCCTCCCCTAGTCTTTCTTTTTGGCAAGGTATATTTAGGCTTATTATCCACTTTATTTTGGGAGATAGAAAGAGAGGATGGAACTATCCCAACATCTTCTCCACAAGCCACCTCATCTTCTATCTCATTTAATAAATCATTTTCATCCTTCTCCATAATCTCATTCACCATGCTCATGAGATGCTCATCAAGTACTCCTTTCATTGTAGAAGGTAGCTCTAAAACCTTGTGTGGAGGAGAGGCATCTTCCAAGTGAGGCATCTCTACATTCGATATCTAAGAATCAACCAATGGTACAAGAGCCATCAATGGTGTACATAGGGGAGAGGAATGAAGCTCCTCAAGATCATACTATGTGTATGTGCAGGATCATGATGGGCCAAAAAGTGGCAATATGATGGGCATTTGTAGGGTAATTGGCTGATGAATTTTTTTTACCCAAAATTGATTAAACAAAAAGGGTTTTTAAAGGAGATTCTTAGATTTCCACCAATATAAATTATGCTTTACTTTGAATTTAATAAATAATAATTATTCATTTTCTATTTGAATTACAACTAAAACCCTAATTGATAGACTAATTGAAAAATATCTATAGCTTTCAAACGGTATCACATTTTTTGAATCCAAAACATTCATAACATTCTATGCTTCACATACTATATGATTAAAAAAGAAAATTGAATTTTATAAAGTTTTGACCAAGTTAAGGTGGTTAGACATCACGAGTTTTAATATTTTTTAAAAGTTGTAATAAAAATTCATAATTAATTATTTACTTGGAAAAAATTAAAAAATATGCATCACATCTGGACATGAGTTCTCTACTTATATCTAAAATATTATAAAAAATACTATCATTTTATTGTGGTTAGGGTGGTAGAAAACACCTACTTCTTTTTTTCCCTAAAATTTAAGTACTACTACATTGAAATTTCAATTCTTCACTAAATAGATTTTTTTCTTTTTAAAATAAACCTAGTAGTTTAGAAACTACATTCAATTTGCTACATATTCTATTTTTACATATTTTTGAAATAATATAGATAACTTATTCAAATTTTTATGTCAAGTTGCCTAACTCTAATTTTTCTGAATATTTTGCCACTTAAGGGCCTATTTTTTCCATGATGATCTTGCACATACCCCTACAAATCATATTATTTTCATTTAAGGGGTCAAAGGGATTCCCATCAATATCTTGACAAGGTGACTCAATAGAAACTCTATGGAGGAAAGCCAATTCAGAGCTGACCCCAATATCCCTCTTATAGTTAAGATTTGTTCTAAGAACCAAAGATTGGTTCAAAATCCCCAAACCTAGATAGAATACACACCCCAAAAGGGATTACTTTAAGATTTTTCAGGAACCCTCGAATCGAAGAGGTTGGAAAACCCCTCTCTAGAAAACAATCTGCTTTGACAAAATCCCCCAAAGCATTACCCATTTCCCTTAAAGAATCTACATTAGAGAATTCAAAAAGGAAGTTTCAGCAGAATGAAGCAGACTGGCTTTTTGACCCCCAAAAACACCTCCAAAAATTTTGGTTTCCAACAATGTAAAACAAAAAAAAATTCCAAACCAAAAAGGGAATTCCCTAAGAATTGTTTCCTTGACCTCCTTATTATCAAAAAATATGATGAAAGAATCCTTCGATAAAAAATACAAACAAAAATAAACACTCCAATTTGTAGCAATCCATTCATTAATCTAGAAAAGAGAATTTTTTGTCCCCAAATGTGACCAACTAAAGCATTGTCCTCTAGATCTGAAAATATTTTTACCATTCAGGCATTAGTTCAACTTACCTTTAGTGTGGGATCTTCCCATGAAGCATTTTCCTTGAACCCCCAATTTTGACTAGTTGATGAAGGCTTTGTATTGCCTTGAGGATCATTTTTTCTCTCCTACAATGGTGCTCGATGAGAGTCTTGAGTGTCCTTGGCAAGAAAACCAACATCATGACTTTCTCTACCTTCCCATCTCCATGGCTCGGGTTGCCACCACCTTTCATTCTCCTTGTTTTCCCGAAAGGATCGAGATCCAAAGTTTCTCCTATCGCTTTTGGCTAAAGAAAAATTATTTCGAGGAAGATCACGAGAATAGTCCTGCAAATTTTCATGAAAACCATTATTCATCAGCCTTTGATATCCAAGATTTGCAAACCGTTGAGGGGAAAAAGTTTCCTGGCCTCCATTTTTGACAGACAATCAACCTAGAGGAAGAAAACCAGAGTCAAATTTAGGGCTTCTATGAACCCTAACTTGATGAGGCCTTCTATGAAAAGAACAGTTAGGGGTTTCCTCAAACACCTTTCCATTGATGATAGAAGGACTTCTTGTCTCTATTGTCAACATGGCTAGAAACTGTATTCCATCCTCTATTTCCATGAAAATATGACAACTTGTCTCTGGAAGACACAGGTGGACATTCACGATCTACAATATTTTCCTAAGTATCACCCTCTTTTCATCGATGCACCATCTTTTTGCAAAGATACTATTATTTAAATATTTTTTAAATAATAAAAAACATATAATTATATTTATTATTATATATTATATTTTATATAATGTTGTGTGATCGATTTTAATTGTGCAAGAATCGTGTGCTAGGCTCAACAAATAGTCTTCCTAGAGAACAAGATTAAAGATGAATGCATGTTATGCTAAGATATGATTAACATGCTTAAACTAAACATGATTGCTAGAATATAAAATTATGCAATTATGAATGCTAAAGTTGATAATGACAATGCGAAAATGCTAATCACCTATCTCTAATGTGTGTGTGTTTGTGTAACCAATGCTTGGATTCACAAGGGTGTTTATAGAGTTTTTGAAAGATTCTAATTGGCTAATGTGATCAATGGTTGAAATCAAGCTTGTCAAGATGAACGGTGAGAGATTTTGGAAGTTGAGAAAAAGATGGAAGGTTGAGAGAAAATGGAAAATGTTTCCTTCCCACAAAACCTTTCACTAAAAAATAGAGGCAACTTGCCATTTGTCATCTTTAGTTATGAGTTGGTTTTGTAGTTGAAGATAATTCCCATAATTAAATAAATAAATTTATTTAATTACATGTGACAATGAATTTAGAAGTTTTCATAATTAAATAATTAATATTTAATCATGTGTGAGAGATGAAAATGGAAGGTAATTAAATATTAAAAAATATTTAATTATGTGTGGAGTGAGAAAAGATGTTAAATTAAATATTTGTAATATTTAATTTAACTATGAAATGAAGAAGGTGTTTGGAGGAATATTCCATTATTTGAATTTAAACATTCAAATTATGAATAATATGATAATTAATTTAAGCAAATTATAAAATTTATTTAATTTAATTAAGAGGAATATGGAAGGTGGTAATAATTAAATAAAGTTATTTATTTAATTAAGGTAGAAGAATTATAAAAGTGAACGATATAAATAAATAATTAAATTTATTTATATGTAGATGACTTTAAAAGATTAATTAAACAATTCATATTTAATTAATTAACAAGCTTGATCAACTATGACCATTTTTAGATGTATACAAATGTAAATTATTATATATTGTTAATATTATATTATAGTATAAAAAATTTATATTTATATTAAATGTATTATATGTATTATAAAAATATTGTAGTCTATAAATATAATGTTTCTAAATTCATTTATGATATTGATTTTTTAAATGGGCTTTCTTCCCTTAAGATATAATCTTGCATATTTTAAAATAATTATCTAACATTGTTTCAACATGTCTTACCCACCAAGGAACATATATATTCTTGAAACTATAAATAGAACTAATTGCCTTGCTTCAAAAATATTTTTTCTTAAATTGTTATTTAAAAAGGTGATCCATCTTTCTTCAAATTTTTGATAGAATAATTTTATTGGCAAGCCACAAGTAACAATATTGCATGAATTGATTTAAAGAAAAAAAGTGTGTACAACTCACTTCCTCTCAAAAAGAACACCTTCATTATAATTAAAAAAATCTAAACAAATCTATTATAAATAAAAAATTACAAACTATCCACTTTTCACCTCTACAAATATATTATTTTAACACATTTTTTTTATTGGAAAAAAAGACTTTATCAACATAATCAAAAATTACATACCAGTACACTAGCAAGTCCAATATAGCAGCAACAAATTCTGCTGATACAAGTTAAAAACCATGTCACATAACGTGTCTAGAGTAATACAAAACATTAAAGGTAACCTCCCACTCAACAATGAATTTTGAAGCTTGATGGTTGTCCATACCCTATTTTAAAACTCCCATTTCATATTGAAATATGAGTGTATCAATCCATCTTGCCTATGTTTACCAACTAAGACCAAAATAGCAATGAACAAAGAAGAATCAAAGACAAACAATGTTGGTTGTCCATGCCCTGTTCCAAAACTCCAATTTTTTGCACAAGTAAGGATAAGCTGGCAAGAAATATGGCTATAGACATAAAATATGAAGTTGGTATTTGGTTGTCTATCAAAATGGAAAAACTCCTGAAGCCTTCACTGTTTTCACCCCCTTAGCAAGAAAGCTCAACAGAAAGACTATAAGGCTTATAACTTCATAATCTTGTATAAAACCTTTTTCAAAATAAACCTCTAAGATTTTCCCTTGAAACTAATAGCCATTTATTCTACAAACTAGTTTTAAATGATTTAATTTGCATATGTAGGTTGGCCAATGTAACTTGAATATTCAGCTTAGTTTGGAGAGTATGCCGGAGAATGGTGAAATGGAGCAAGAAATTTGCATTGAGCATCAAGACCTCTATATGAAGAGGATAAAAGGTATGAGAGAATGAAGCCAAGCATCAAATTCTCCAAATAAATTTAAAGATAATTTTCCTAAACGTCTGAGAGATAAGATTGTAATGTTGAGAAAGCCAAAGAAGTGCAGATCTCCAAGTCCACTTGTGGGGTACAATAGAAGGAAAAGTGGATGAGAGACAACACCAGAGGTTACGAGAATGAGGGCAAAGCCAAAATGTATCCTTAATGGACTCTCATTTAGAGAAGAATGGACAAGAATGGGGGGGAGTTAAGAAGTGAAGGCGATCTCTAATAAGCAATTTACCATGAATAATTTTCCATGCCACGAGTTGGGATTGAGTATCAGCTTTGGAATTCCAAATGTGGGAGCTTAGTTTGTTCCATTTAGCATGGTTAAAGTTGCAATTCCATTTAAGATTAAGCCAAGGGGAAAAGGAAATGGGGGGCACGAGTTGTCGATAGGAAAGCTTGAGAGGAAAGCATTGGAAGTTGCAGTTGTTAGGCCATTTCTGATCTTTGAGAAAGGTATCATGGTAAGATGTAGATAGTAAACATGAGAGCTTAGGGGTGATAAGTTGTTGAATTTTTAGAACATCTTTAACAGCTGGAGAAAGCTTGAATTGGGCTTTGAGTTATTGCGAGGACTTCCAAGTAAATGTATTTGAGTCCCAAAAATCACAAAACACTTGTCCATGCATTTTTTAAACAAGTATATATCTTTCTTTAAGGTTTTTGATCTTTGCAAGAGGAGCATCATCTTGTCGAACCAACCAATTCCACCAAATGGAAGAAGATGAGAAACTTAGACCATGCCTTAAAGATTGATCATACCAAGATAATCTTTGTGAAGTCATATTCCAAGCAGTCTAGATGGTATTAAATGGGGTAGAACCATGAGTCTTAAAGAAGGAATCCATAAGAAGTTTTTCCCTCCAATTAACCAAGTCCCAAGACTGACCAAGTCTAGTAGTTTTTATTCGATAGTGAACCAGATGTTTCCAAGGAGCATCCCAATCCAAGGCCCTTATAATACATTTAGTAGTAAGAGAAATGCCTTGAGTAAGAGGGTCAATGACTCCCAACCCCCCTTGTATTTTGGCTAAATGCAATGGATCTGTGAGGAAGTAGGAAAAAATTTCTTATATCCCCACTTAGCCCAAAGGAAACTCCTGATCAGTTATGTAAGTTGCTTATAGCAGTTTTTGGAAGGGAGCCAACAAGAAGAGATGTAGACATGACTAGCCAAAAAGGATTTTGTTGGTAACTTGAATTCTTCTAGCTAGGGATAAAAAATGGTTGGTCCAATTTAAAATATTGTGTTTGATTTTGGAAAAGAACCAATTCCGCATATCTTTGAGAGAGACCCCTATTCCAAAGGGAATACCAAGGTATCTTGTTATAAATCCATGCTTAACTTCACACCATTTAGTAGGTATCCAAGGTGGTTGGGGGGTGGAGCAGGTCATAAAAAAATATGTTTTATGCATAGCTAACTTGGAGCCAGAGATGGAGCAAAATAGGTCCAAAATATCAAGAGTGATAGCCACTTCATCAGTAGAATTACATATGAATAGCATTCTATCATCAACACAATGAGAATTGAGAGCTTTAGCATTGCTAGGAGAGAGATACCTTGGATAATTTTGGTGGATAGTGCATGTTGTAAAAGATAACAAAGAGCATCAGCAACAAGAACATAAAGAAACAGTGCAAGGGGGCATCCTTGGCATATGGATTTCGGTAATTTTGGTGGATAGTGCATGTTGTAAAAGATAACAAAGAGCATCAGCAACAAGAACATAAAGAAATAGTGCAAGGGAGCAGAATTGGGGTGAAAGGATACCATTAATAGCAATTTTGACATTAGCATCCATGAACAACATGTTGATATGGTTCTAGATTTTGGGACAAAATCCAAGCCACTTTAGCATATTAAGAATGAAGGGCCAACAAATTCGATCATATGCTTTATCAAAATCAAGTTTTATAATTACTGCATCTTGAGTCGATTGTTGAGCCCATTTAGTTGTCTCCCAGGCAAGAATCAAGTTGTCTCTAGAATAAATCATCCTCCTAAGAAGCGGGTCTTTTCTAGACAAACAATAATTTGGGTGATGGGCTTGAGTCTCCTTGCTAGAGCTTTAGCAATGATTTTATAGGAGGTGTTTAGGAGGGTAATACGTCTCCAACCGCTAATAGTGTCTTCATCTTTTCCTTTAGGGATAAGTTTGATTAGGCTCTGATTTATAATAGCACCCAACGAACCAATCTCAATGCCCTCAAGGTAAACATTATAGAAATCCTCCCTAATATGGGTCCAAAGAGGTCTGTGAAATTCAACTGGTAAACCATCAATTCCCCAACCTTTTTCCAAGGCCATACTATGCAAGGCTTCATCAATATCTTTAATAGAAAGAAAGTGATCAAGGAATTTACTGTAATAAAGATCCATTTTGTTAGGAATGCAACCAACAACACTTTCTTCGAGGATAGGAAGAAGGGGGTCCTTTGCTGATTTCTCTAAAAAAAAGGTTTTTATAGTGGTCATAAAAGGTTTTCATAATATCAGCATGGTTGGTTTGTAAGGTTCCATCTGCAGATTTAATAACAAGAATGTGTTTCATTTTGTGCTTATGTTGGAGACAATGAAAGAAGAATTTTGATCCACGATCGCCATCCTTAATCCATTGCATCCGAGCTCGCACTTGAACACCTTTGCTTTTATTGGTAGTCATTTGATGAAGAGCATTCTTAGCATAAGCAACAGATTGTTGCAAGGTAATATTATGAGGATTAGAAGCTAGCAAGGTATGACCATGCTCCAATTGACCTTTGAGAGATTTTTCAAATCTGCAACACTTAGCAGTAGCCTTTCGACCATAATCACGAAGGAAGAAAGGTGACACACTTAGCAATAGTTCACTCCCACTAGCTAATCCAACTATCTTGTTGGGTTTTAGGCTTAGCATTCCAACTAGCTAAGAGGCCATCAATACAATCTTGGTTTTTAAGATGGAAAATATTCAGCGTGGTAAAGAAGATCATGGCAAGGAGGAAGATCAAGTTTTTAACACATTTATAGGTGCAATATAAAATAGAACACAATAGTAATATCATTCACTAAACTCATTTAATACTCTTTGAGACATGAGAGACATTCTTAACAACCCATACGTCAACAATAAAGATGCTCTTACCTGGTCAAAGACCCTTTCAGAATGCATTCCAATGTGAAAACAACTCATACCTACTCCCAGTACCCTGAAATTTCCAAAGAAGAAAGAAAAAATTCTATGGCGACTCCATGCCCATAAAGACTCAAGACCTTTTCCGTTCTCTAAGTCTATGAAAGCTCTTAAATTTCTTATACGATCTCAACACTTGGCTTCATTAGTCGGTCAATGAATGTGAAATCTTTCTCCTTACCAAGTATCTTGAAGGAGCATTAACGTGTTTGACCAATACAAGGCTCTCACACTGTCGTGATGAAGTTCTAAGTCTACTTCCCGCGTACACGTCATCCCCGACAACATTTATGAAATTTGTTTTCATAGTCCAAATAGAATAGCTAAGGTAGAGGGTTCGATGGTGGGTACGCTGTGCGAGGGGTCCACGTCAGCAGGTTTCACATGGGCAAAAAAATAAATTCAAACTCATCAGAGTTCTGTCATTTGGAAAACATCATTGCTAGCGAAATTTACACATAATTTTCTAATGTTTTCAGATGGTTTTTCAAAATCCATAAGTTTTTTCAAAAAAATGAAAAGTGAGTTATAAAGAATCTGGTTGTAACCAAATAATTAAAAAATTATGGCTTTAAACATTTGAAATTAGAGTTTGAATAGATTTATTTTATTACTAAATTTATAGATTCAATGACAAATGTTTTGAAATGTGATTTAATATAGTTTATATTTTACCAGTTTTTATAAACTTCAATTTATCAGGAAACTTAATTAGATAATGGGGCCACCTAAAACAAATAGGTATATTAACTTCCCATGTGCAAATAAAGAACATTGAACACCAATGTCTTTTTGAAAGTATACAAACTTATCTTTGTTTTCAACATCCTTGATTACCTTTGTTCATACCTTTCCTTTTGAAATAGTGTCTCCCAAATTGACTAGAACAATTAGAAATCTAGTAAACTTTTCCTTATGCTTGTCATTATTGATAACAAGATGTCTTTCATAGTTCTACCAATAAACGAGGTGAAGTCTAATAGGGGAAAAATACTTTTTATCTAATTCAATGGCAATCTTCAAAGCTATCACAACCACTCAACTTTATAAAGATAACATTTAATATATGATTTATCAAATGTTGTAATAATCTTTGTGATCAATACTATAACTTTTTAGATTTAGCAATAATCTTTGTGATCAATGCTACAACTTTTTATATTTAACAATGACCTTTGTGATCAACACTACAAATTGTTAGATTTAGCAACAATCTCTATGATCAATTCTAAAAAAATTAGATTCAATAATGATCTTTGTAGTCAGTGCTACAACTTTTTAGATTTAGGAATGATATCTATGATCAATGTTATTTATTTCACACATATAACTTCTCCAATTGTAAATATCACACCTCTACATAGTTTCTAGGATGATATATGCTTCTACATGTCTTTGATGCTATAATAAAATTGCTTCTGGAAAGAAAGAAGAAAATGTGATAGATTGAATGGAGAAAAGGTTGACTAAAATAACTAAATAGACAAAATAGGTGTAGCCAACAAGATATATTTTAGAATAATATATACTACAAGTAATTGTTTCTTATTATTAATAGTGGCTTTCTTCAAATCTTTATAGTTCCTTAAGATTAAACCTAGATCAATTATGAATGGTTAATACTACAAGCTCCCTCATACCACAAAATTTAGATGGTATTTTCAAATTCTTATAACTTTATAGAATTATGAAATGTGATCATCTCTAGTAAGTTTAGGCTTCCAAAAAAAATGGTGTGTTTACCCTCTCTACTTAATTATGGTGGCAATTACTTAATTTTTGGTGGGAGAAATAAATAGTTTATTCAAATAAACCCTTAATTTTTTTACGAATAGTTACTTTAGAATCCCAAATTCCCTCGTATATGTTCAAATTTCTCCTTTGCAATGCCTTTGTTAGCATGTCTACCAACTAGTCTTTAATCTACAAAACTCCAATTACATTTCTCCATTGTGAGACATAAGAGATCTAACTAGGTGATCAAACTTAGGAGTAGTCAAACATTTTCACTTTCTTCAATGACTATTGCAACATGGTTCCATATCAATGTTAAGGATCTCAATACTTTTTTCACCACAACCTACTCTTTCAAAATTTCTCCAAGATTAGCCATCTTATTGATTGCATATTTTAATCTTGAATACAATATTCATTCACACTTTTAGCTTCTTGCATATTCAAATTCTCAACTTCTCAGTTTGTAGCTAGACAACTTTGACTTGATCACTACCTTGGTAAGATTCTTGTAGAATCTCTTAGGCATCCCTGTTTGTCTTTACACCTAAAATTATTGGAAATAGGCTCTTATTTAAAGTTGTTTAATTATGAATTAAGACTAAATATTTCTTTAGCCTTCTTATTTTATCCATCATTAGCTAAAAGAGTGGTCTAATTAGCTAGCTCTTCATGACCTATTTCTATAATTCCTTATAAATACTTTCCTATCAAAAGAGTCATCATCTTGATGCTCCAATAATCATAAATTCTTCCATTAATCTTAGGAATGAGAAAAGAGTTAATTTTTAACATGACCAATTATTAGAGAGATCACAATCAAAAATCAACTTACCTAAATTTTGATACCAAATGAAGATTATAATATAGACCTTATTCATTAAACTAGCTAATAAAATAATTATACCAATAGAAAAATAATAATACCACTTATAGCAAAGACTAGAAAACAAATAAATCTTCATATAGAACTAATTAGAAAATTTGTGATCAATATATGTAATAATACTATGCATTATTACTAAGAGGAATGGTTACACAACTATTTCAAGGCATATCCTTTTAGAGATTAAATAGCTCTTAACATAAGAAAAAAGAAAACCCCCCAAAAAATAGTTGTCATGTGCTCCTTACTATTGTTGTGCATGTTTTGCACACACGCCCCGCCGTAGGCAGGGACCCCCTTTTTTTCGCTCCTGACAGGCTGCCTTACTCCTGTCTTGTTTTGCGTGCCCCATTTCCAAGCCCAAATTGGTCATGTTCCTTCAAACGACAAAATTCCCCTACCCAAATTCAACACCTCGCTGGTATTCCTTCCAACTGCGAAATAAAGTCCCCATCCTCTTTCTGCCTTTTGTCTTTATATTGCCATTTAAACATCCGGTGGACCCCTATCGCTAAGTTCCGTATTTTGACTTTTTGTAACCATTTTTAATATTCGATGTGTTTAGCGTAATGAATCGCTGTTTCTATCACTGGCCTGCGTTTCGAGGGAGCCGTAGTTTCTCCCGCCCTCTCCTCACCAAACACGGTGACCCTCGCCGCCCCTGCTTTTGCATTTTTGATTTTAACGAGCAAACTTTTTGATCCGATGTGTTTAAGGCATGTAAAATGAATCACGGTTGTTTCAATAATGTTTGGTTATTTCGATGGTTTCAACTTTCTCCCAATTCCTTTCCTCCTTAGCTATTTTTAAAACATCCGCGGGACCCCCGTCAGCCCTGCTGCTTTCTCATTTTGACTTTGGGTCAATTCTTTGATCTAGATGTGTTTGATGATTAAATCGAACTACTGTTTCACAGTTTGTTGTTTCGTGGTTTAGGAGCTTTCGGTTCCTCTTTTATTTTAACTTCGGCATTTCGCTCGAGCCTGACTCCGGTATTTCCGTTCTGCTTTCCGGCTGTTTCTGAATCCTGAAGAAATGTTTTATCGGCTGAGTTCGCCCTCCGTGGCTATTTCGTTCCGCCATTAAGCGGAACTTTCCGACGTGTCGCCCGTGCTTCATGGTCTCTCCATGTATTGCTTTCTGTTCCCGCTTCCGTCATTATTTTGAACTTCCGATGGTTGCCTCTTCCTCAACTCCGCCGGAGTTTGCCTTCAGGCCGCTTCTGTGGTTTCTGCTTTCTCCATACATGAACATCCGGCCGCTTTCCTTCCCGGCCTCCGAAGCCCGGCCCCTCCGTGGCCATTTCCGGGGTTCCACCTCTTTGTCGCCATTTTGGAACTTTCGACAGCCGCCTCCCTCCCGGCCTCCGGAGCCTGGCCCCTCCGTGGCCGTTTGTGGGTTTCCACCTCTCCGTGGTTGTTTTGAACATCCAGGAGCTCGCCTTCTTCCCGGCTGTTTTGAACATCCGGGAGCCCGCCTCCTTCCCGGCTATTTTGAACATCCGGGAGCCCACCTTCTTCCCAGCTATTTTGGCTTCCGTCCACTGTCTGCCTTCTGGCTTTCTTCCGCCGTCTTTCCGCCCTCTGGCGCTCGAACCCTTGAAGCACGCATTAATGTTTATGGTCCAAATGAGCTCCAAATATGAATATCAAGATCTTTTGATGATGCATGGATAAATCTAATAGGGAATTTGTAGGTTTGACCAAGACATTTTCCTTAGCTTATGTATAAATGCTCTTACGACATTTCGTGTTTGCAGGAGTCAAGAAGCCTTCCGTAGGTCTATCGAAGAGGCCCATTGAGGGAGTTGTCCTACCTTTTTCCAGATGATGACGATTTTTAAGGATCTTTTCGCCTGAATCAAGGGCCGCTAATCCATTGATGCCAATCATCGACAAACTCATTTGATCAAAGGAAAAACACTGCAAGCACATCAAGCAAAAGACAACTTTCAGGCAGTCTCTGCTATAGTAAAAAGGGAAATTAGCTACAAGACAAAATTGCTACAGTAACTTGCACTAGATGACAAAACAGGAAAAAAACAAGGAATGTATTTTAAATTGCTAGATAATGAGGGGTAGGTGAAACCCTAATGTAACTGAATCTGATCCACTCATTGTAATTGAATCCTAGCCATTCATTTGGGCTTTGGAAAGCTATAAATAGGGGCTTGTAAAAAGCATTTGCAGCAATAAAAGACAACATTGCATGATTTATGGATGTTTTCTTTGATTTTGCTTATGTTGCATGCATAGTTTTTCCTTCCATGTTAGTTTTAGTGTTAGTTTCTTGAATGGAAGTGATAATGGAAATTGTTGTTTTGGTATTTGATGATCTTTTAGCCCATACTTTTAGCACTTGTTGATGACAAGCTGCTGTGCAAAGTTAGCCTGGGCTTCTTTATTCCAATGCTGCAACTTAGTTCAATTACATGTGCATGATGTGCATGTGCAATTTGCAAATCTGCAGTCCTTAGAAGATTGCACTGGTTTTGTGCAACTGTAAGTTTCTCTTGGCCAAGCAAAACCCAGTTTAAGAAGCCTGTCTACTTTAGCAGCCACCATTGTTACTGTTCATTCATAGCTTAGGATTAGAATAGCTTTCCTAACCTTTCTCCTTTTGCTGTTTATTTTAATCCTTGGCTAGAGTAGGACCCAAAGCATAACTATGAAGCCAAATCAGATGAAATTGATGAGTTTCAACTTCTTGTTTTGAGTGGACAGCCACTGTTCATTCACTTTCAGCATTTTGAAACTGCATTTGCAAACCCCACTTTGATGCTTTGTAACTCATCCATAAGTCCACCTTATGATTCCAGCAAATCACATCAAACTACAGAGGTATCTAAGCATTGTCATGACCTGACATCCGAGAGACCTTGGGATAGTGTTCTGCAATTCGATTGTGGAAGATTGTCTTTCAAGAGAGGTAATGCACCTACGCATTACATGTGTTGAAAAGTGCATAAAAACACCATCAACAGAACTGGCGCTAGAAGGAGGGCTAAACAAGTTGAGGCTACAAGATGAAACTTGGAAATTGAAGAAAGCACTTTTGAAAAGAAGTTTGAGATAGGGAGATCTCTTTCAATGCTAAAAATTAGAAAATTTTGAAGGCAAAAGAAGCTGAGTCGAAATGGAGCAGCATGCACAAATTGACATCACTCAACTGCATGCAAATTTGAACAAGAGACTTAAGAAGCCATTGCAGCAATTTGCGTTGGCAGACAGATGTCGGATCCATCGCACTTGCAGGCATAGTGAATTGGGGTGTCTAACATTGTTCGACAGAATTGAGAAGGTCTTGCAGGGAGAATTTCCCTTTTGGGAAATATACCAACCCTTGGCCCCCACAGACCCGGAGGAAGAATTGACAACCATGGCAGCCAAGGCATTCAAGGAGTTGATCGAGAAAAATTTGAGTAGCAAGGTTGGACCAAGATTGGAGGAAATATTAATGTCTTGTTGGTGCAGATTTCACAATGCACCCCACTCTGAATTCACTTACTCATCACGCACAAATGTCATTGCCCAAATCAACGATCATGTGAACAAGTTGGAGCAGCCAACTCTCCATGAGGAGAAGTTATCCAATGAGGCAGAAGAGTTGTCAACATCTGGAGGACAGCAAAATAAAAATGAACCAAAAAATTTGACACAAGTTGGTGTTAGGACAGCAGACATGGAAAATGAAAACCAAGACAGACGAGTTGAAAGTCTTGGAACAGCAACGTGCATTGATGAAAATCTGATTATAACCAGTTTAGAAGACTTTCCCTCCATTGAAGAAGATCAGTCCTCCACTCAAGAAGAGCAATTGGTAGGTGATGATGAACCAATGAAGTCTGCAACCGTGCATGCTGGGATAGCCAATGAAGATGTTGAAAATCAAGAAGAAGAGGAGGCTGAAAGCCTTGGGGCAGCAGAAGGAGATGGTAAAAGCATAAGCAAAATTAGGTCAAAAGACCTCTCCTTCATAAACGACGGTGATCGAGAATCTGAAAATGCAGAATTGGAGGAGTGGGAGCAACCACTCGCTATGGCTGTCTACCATCATGCTTCTTTTTCAAGTGACGAGGAGGACCTGATCATGGATAGATATGACCAACTAGTCTCCAGACTAGCGAGGGATTGGACTGAATTGAAATACCAAGTAGATTTGGAGATATTACTGCTCCCAAATTGGTGTCGACTCCATGATTCATCGCACTCTGAATTTGTATGAGTTATGAAAAGAGGCAATCGAACAAGTTAGAGGACAAGTGGGGCAGCCAAGTACCCGATCTCCTCTACTTGCTGCCCATATTGATGTAGAAGACCAAGAGCCAGAGCCAAGTGACAACGCAGATAAAGGTGGACCTCAAGAGGATGTTGGGGCAGCAATAGAAAGACAACAATATAGTCTCGGACTTTTGAGCGATGAAGTAGATCAAGCGGGAATGTTGTCCACCAATCACCAAGAAGTTCTTCCTCTTGAAGAGCAGTTGTGTACCATGGACGATAGATTTTTTGGCAAGTCTTCAGAGGGAAATTGTGCAGTAGACTTTGGTCCCCTTGACGAGGTGCCATCAATTGATGACTTCTTTCCACTAGGATCTGCACTACGGAGGTATGCTCATGTCGAGGAAGAGCACATCCCAGAAGATAGTAGTGATGAATACATACTCCTTGAGCCCCCGAACGATGATGCACTAGAGTTTCCAGATTGGGAGAGGAGCTCCTTCTCCATTTACAGTGATAGTGAGCAAGAGGAAACGATTAAACATCATGATGAGATGTATGAACAACAAAAAGAAGAAGACAAAGGCGGAGGTGCTGAGATAGTTGCTAATAGAGATGAAGCACTCAACCGACTACAAGATGTAACTTGGAGTCCTTTTGCCATGATCGTTGTTGATCCTCCTTCGTATTCAGATGGCTGCAATAGGATAGATTCATGTATGTCATCATCCCATGACACTGAACATCACAAAAATAAGGCTCACATGTGGGAAAGGAGATGGGACAGCATGCTGCCCCTTGAAGACAACAATCAAGAAGAGGTTCTTGCAACGGAAACCCAGGCAGATGAGGTGTTCCTCCTTCAAGAATAACCAATTGGGATTGTGGATCTTGCTCACAGCTTGGAAGAGCTGTTTGCTGTCCCGTCCTCCCAGTCTTATGCATGCTTAATGTCCACAGTGCTACACCCTCCACCGCGCCCGCCCGAGGCTGCCAATGCAACGATCAAGGATTTTGTGCTTGCTCTTGACTGTCCAACACTGCCACCTCTGTGTGACGACATCCAGGTTTTATCCTTCCTTGCCCCTATTATTTCTCATAACTGCACTTATTATTTTGATTATGGGAATGAGGGAAAAGGAACATGTTTATGGATTAACCATGGGTTCAACGAGCCTCCTCAATTCCTGATTTTTCGTGATGACATGATGGTACTTGAATGCTGCAACATTCAATTTCTTTTTTTAGAATATAAAGACAAGTTTGCATGGTTAAGAATGATAATAATTGCCTGTTTGCTCATGCATGCATTACGAAATTCAATGAATGTTAATGTTGGTTTTTTGTGCCTGAACATAGTGCTTTGTAAATATCTTTGTACATAGCTCATATTTGAGTAGTATAGGTTTCCTATAAATACTCTTCTTTCCTGCTTTCCTTAGGTTAGTTAGCTTTTGTAGGTTGTTTTCTTTCGTTTCCTTTCGCTTTGTTGCTTCTTTGCTCGGGGTCCCTTTTCTTTTAGCTGGGCACATCTGTGCGCACAACAACCATACTTATTGCATGGGATTGTTCTACGTATTTCTTTGTCAAACTCTAATCAAAGCTTCAGAGTGGATCATGGTGAAGGACTTCCGTTAGTGTCAAGTGATCTAGGTGCTTGATTCAAAGAGGATAAGTTTTTGGTTTAGTCTGACTTTGACGTATTCTAAAATCTTATAGCTCTTACACATCTTAAGAATTCGACGGTCACTATAGGGCCTTTTGTGAAGTCTAGTTAAGTGAAAAATCTAAAATTCTGCTCCAAAGGCCACTGCGGATTTTAGCTCCTCGAGTTTGAGCTTCAATGTTGTGGGTTGGAAATAAAAGAGTTCTAAAAAGAGAAAAGAAAGAAAGAAAGAAAACATTGAAAATTAAGAAAGAGAAAATTCAACTTTCAGGGTATTTGAACAACTTTACCGGCCATCGACTCTTCAGCTCGGCAAAGAGCAATGTTCGGGAGAATCACAACGATAACCTCGTCGGGGCTATGGACGCCTGACTGGCAGCGAGGCAATGTCCCGGATGCTTTTGGAGTTAGAATAAACTACGTAGCTTAACTTGACGGAGCTTGGGTTCCTGTAGCAACTGAAGAATGGGAATTAATGCAATTGCACACACTTGGATTTTCAGCATACTGAAGGTTGGGTTGGCTAATGGTTTCGATCCTTTGGTTAATGCCTAGCTTGTTTGCCTTCTAGCATGAAGGTCAAACTAGAGATTTTGCCTGTAATTCCGCTTGTTATCAAAATACTAAGAGAATTTTCCCAAATAGTCGCCGCCATTTGTTGTGCATGTTTTGCACACACACCGCCGCAGGACCTTTTTGCTCCGACAGTCGCTTTACTCGCCTTGTTTTATGCGGCTCCATTTCGCTTCCATATTGGTCATGTGCCTTCAAACGATCAAATTAATTCTACCCAAATTCACCTCGCTAGTATCTAAATATGCGAGAAATAAAGTCCCCATCCCTTTCTCTCACTTTTGTTGATTTACATGAAATATCCGTGGCCCCCGGCTGCCGCCCCGCGCTGCTTTCGTGATTATTTTTGACTTTGGGTGCAACCATTTTGTATCTGGACAAACTTAAAGCGGCAAAATGAACCTGTTGTTTCGTCAACATTCCGCTAAGTTTCGAGTGAGCCTAAACTCTTCTCCGGACTCTTCCTCCTTATCGCTTGAACATCCGTAGACCCTCGCCGCCCTTCGCTGACATTTTGATTTCGAGTAAACGCTTTTTGATCTGATGTTTAGCGGCCGTAAATGAACCGCCAAGGTTTCATCAATGTTTGGTTGAGTTTCAATGGTTTCGAAACTTTCCCTCTGGAATTTCTTTCCTCCTTGGCTGTTTGGTAACATCCGTGGACCCCCGTCGCTCCCGTTTCCTCATTTTTGACTTTGGGGTCACCCTTTTTTGGATCTATGATGTGTTTGATGTGATTAAATGAACTGCCAAGGTTTCATCAAAGTTCGGTTAAGTTTCGGTGGTTTCGGAGCTTCGTCCCCCTTTTGCTGTTTTGGAACTTCTAGCAGTTGCCTCCTTCCCGGCCTACGGAGCCCGGCCCCTCTGTGTCCATTTCTGGGGTTCTGCCTCTCCATCGCCATTTTGGAACTTCCGGCGGATGCCTCCTTCTCGGCCTCCGGAGCCCGGCCCCTCCGTGGCCATTTCCGAGGTTCCGCCTCTCCATCGCCGTTTTGGAACTTCCGACGGCCGCCTCCCTCCAGGCCTCTGGAGGCCGGCCCCTCCGTGGCCATTTCCGGGGTTCCGCCTCTCCGTCGTCATTTTCGAACTTCCGACGGCCGCCTCCTTCCCGGCCTCCGGAGCCCAGCCCTCCGTGGCCATTTCTGGGGTTTCACCTCTCCGTCGCCATTTTGGAACATCCGACGGCCGCCTCCTTCCCGACCTCTAGAGCCCTGCCCCTCCGTGGCCGTTTCTGGGGTTCCACCTCTCTGTCGCCATTTTGGAACTTCCGATGGCCACCTCCCTCCCAGCCTCCGGAGCCTGGCCCCTCTGTGGTCATTTCCAGGGTTCCGCCTCTCCGTGGCTGTTTTGAACATCCAGGAGCTCGCCTTCTTCCCGGCTATTTTGAACATCTAGGAGCTCGCCTTCTTCCCGGCTATTTTGAACATCCGGGAGCCCGCCTCCTTCCTGGCTGTTTTGAACATCAAGGAGCCCGCCTTCTTCCCAGCTGTTTTGGCTTCCATCCACTGTCTGCCTTCTGGCTTTCTTCCGCCGTCTTTCCCCCCTCTGGCGCTCGCACCCTTGAAGCACACATTAATGTTTATGGTCCAAATGAGCTCCAAATATGAATATCAAGATCTTTTGATGATGCATGGATAAATATAATAGGGAATTTGTAGGTTTGACTGACATTTTCCTTAACTTATGTATAAATGCACTTATGACACTTCGTGTTTGCAGGAGTCAAGAAGCCTTCCGTAGGTCTATCGAACAGGCCCATTGAGGGAGTTGTCCTACCTTTTTCCAGATAATGACGATTTCTAAGGAGCTTTTCACCCGAATCAGGGGCCGCTAATCCATTGATGCCAATCTTCGACAAACTCATTTGATCAAAGGAAGAACACTGCAAGCACATCAAGCAAAAGACAACTTTCAGGCAGTCTCTGCTACAGTAAAAAGGGAAATCAGCTACAAGACAAAATTGCTACAGTAACTTGAACTAGACGACAAAACAGGGAAAAATTAAGGAATGTATTTTAAATTGCTAGATAATGAGGGGTAGGTGAAACCCTAATGTAATTGAATCTAATCCACTCATTGTAATTGAATCCTAGCCATTCATTTGGGCTTTGGAAAACTATAAATAGGGGCTTGCCCCTCATTTGTAAGGGTTGGAGAGCTGTTGTAAAAAGTATTTGTAGCAATAAAAGACAACATTGCATTTTTTATGGATGTTTTCTTTGATTTTTCTTATCTTGCATACATAGTTTTTCCTTCCATGTTAGTTTTAGTGTTAGTTTCTTGAATGGAAGTGATAATGGAAATTGTTGTTTTGGTATTTGATGATCTTTTAGCCCATACTTTTAGCACTTGTTAATGACAAGCTACTGTGCAAAGTTAGTCTGGGCTTCTTTATTCCAATGTTGCAACTTAGTTCAATTACATGTGCATGATGTGCATGTGCAATTTGCAAATCTGCAATCCTTAGAAGATTGCACTAGTTTTGTGCAACTGTAAGTTTCTCTTGGCCAAGCAAAACCCAGTTTAGGAAGCCTGTCTAATTTAGTAGCCACCATTGTTACTGTTCATTCATAGCTTAGGATTAGAATAGCTTTCCTAACCCTTCTCCTTTTGCTGTTTATTTTAATCCTTGGTTAGAGTAGGACCAAAAGCATCACTATGAAGCCAAATTAGATGAAATTGATGAGTTTCAGCTTGTTGTTTTGAGTGGACAGCCACTGTTCATTCACTTTCAGCATTTTGAAACTGCATTTGCAAACCCAACTTCCATGCTTTGTAACTCATCCGTAAGTCCGCCTTATGATTCCAGCAAATCACATCAAACTACAGAGGTATCTAAGCATTGTCATGACCTGACATCCAAGAGACCTTGGGATAGTATTCTGCAATTCGATTGTGGAAGATTGTCTTTTAAGAGAGGTAATGTACCTACGCATTACCTTTGTTGAAAAGTGCATAAAAACACCATCAACAGAACTGGGGCTAGAAGGAGGGCTAAACAAGTTGAGGCTACAAGATGAAAGTTGGAAATTGAAGAAAGCACTTTTGAGAAGAAGTTTGAGATAGAGAGATCTCTTTCAATGCTAAAAATTAGAAAATTTTGAAGGCAAAAAAAGCTGAGTCGAAATGGAGCAGCATGCACAAATTGACATCACTCAACTACATGCAAATTTGAACAAGAGAATTAAGAAGCCATTGCAGCAATTTGCATTAGCAGACAGATGTCGGATCCATTGCACTTGCAAACATAGTGAATTGGGGTGTCTAACATTCTTGGATAGAATTGAGAAGGTCTTGCAGGGAGAATTTCCCTTTTGGGAAATATACCAGCCCTTGGCCCCCACATACCTGGAGGAAGAATTGACAACCATGGCAGCCAAGGCATTCAAGGAGTTGATCGAGAAAAATTTGAGAAGCAAGGATGGACCAAGATTGGAGGAAATATTAATGTCTTATTGGTGCAGATTTCACAATGCACCCCACTCCAAATTCACTTACTCATCATGCACAAATGTCATTGCCCAAATCAACGATCATATGAACAAGTTGGAGTAGCCAACTCTCAATGAGGAGAAGTTATCCAATGAGGTAGAAGAGTTGTCAACATCTGGAGCATAGCAAAATAAAAATGAACCAAAAAATTTGATACAAGTTGGTGTTGGGACAGCAGACATGGAAAATGAAAACCAAGAGGGAGGAGTTGAAAGTCTTGGGAAAGCAACGTGCATTGATGAAAATCTAATTATAACCAGTTTAGAAGACTTTCCCTCCATTGAAGAAGATCAGTCCTCCACTTAAGAAGAGCAATTGGTAGGTGATGATGAACCAATGAAGTCTACAGCCGTGCATGCTAGGACAGCCAATGAAGATGTTGAAAATTAAGAAGAAGAGGAGGCTGAAAGCCTTGGGGCGGCAGAAGGAGATGGTAAAAGCATAAGCAAAATTAGGTCGAAAGACCTCTCCTTCATAAATGAAGGTGATCGAGAATCTGAAAATCCAGAATTGGAGGAGTGGGAGCAACCACTCGCTATGGCTATCTACCATCATGCTTCTTTTTCAAGTGATGAGGAGGACCTGATCATGGATAGATATGACCAACTAGTCTCCAGACTAGCGAGGGATTAGACTGAGTTGAAATACTAAGTATATTTGGAGATATTACTGCTCCCAAATTGGTGTCGACTCCATGATTCATCGCACTCTGAATTTGTATGTGAGTTATGCAAACAGGCAATCGAACAAGTTAGAGGACAAGTGGGGCAGCCAAGTACCCTATCTCCTCTACTTGCTGCCCATATTGATGTAGAAGACCAAGAGCCAGAGCCAAGTGACAACGCGGCTAAAGGTGGACCTCAAGAGGATATTGGGGCAGCAATAGAGGAACAACAATATAGTCTCGGACTTCCGAGTGATGAAGTAGATCAAGCGGGAATGTTGTCCACTAGTCACCAAGAAGTTCTTCCTCTTGAAGAGCAATTGTGTACCATGGACGATGGATTTTTTGGCAAGTCTTCAGAGGGAAATTGTGCAGTAGACATTGGTCCCCTTGACGAGGTGTCATCAATTGATGACTTCTTTCCATTAGGAGCTACACTACGGAGGTATGCTCATGTCGAGGAAGAGCACATCCCAGAAGACAGTAGTGATGAATACATACTCCTTGAGCCCCCGAACAATGATGCACTAGAGTTTCCAAATTGGGAGAGGAGCTCCTTCTCCATTTACAGTGATAGTGAGCAAGAGGAAATGATTGAACGTCATGATGAGATGCATGAACAGCAAAAAGAAGAAGACAAAGGCGGAGGTGTTGAGATAGTTGCTAATAGAGATGAAGCACTCAACCGACTACAAGATGTAACTTGGAGTCCTTTTGCCATGATCGTTGTTGATCCTCCTTCATATTCAAGTGGCTACAATAGGATAGATTCATGTATGTTATCATCCCATGACACTGAACATCACAAAAATGAGGCTCACACATGGGAAAGGAGATGGGACAGCATGCTACCCCTTGAAGACAGCAATCAAGAAGAGGTTCTAGCAACGGAAACCTAGGAAGATGAGGTGTTCCTCCTTCAAGAACAACTGATTGGGACTGTGGATCTTGCTCATAGCTTGGAAGAGTTGTTTGTTCTCCTATCCTCCCAGTCTTATGCATGCTTAATGTCCACAGTGCTACACCCTCCACTGCGCCCACCCGAGGCTGCCAATGCAATGATCAAAGATTTTGTGCTTGCTCTTGACTGTCCAACACTGCCACCTCCGTGTGACGACATCCAGGTTTTATCCTTCCTTGCCCCTATTATTTCTCATAACTGCACTTATTATTTTGATTATGGGAATGAGGGAAAATGAACATGTTTATGGATTAACCATGGGTTCAACAAGCCTCCTCAATTGCTGATTTTTCGTGATGACATGATGGAACTTGAATGCTGCAACATTCAATTTCTTTTTTCAGAATATAAAGACAAGTTTTCATGGTTAAGAATGATAATGATTGCCTGTTTGCTCGTGCATGCATTATGAAATTCATTGAATGTTAATGTTGGTTTTTCGTGCCTGAACATAGTGCTTTGTAAATATCTTTGTACATAGCTCATTTTTGAGTAGTATAGGTTTCCTGTAAATACTCTGCTTTCCTGCTTTCCTTAGGTTAGTTGGCTTTTGTAGGTTGTTTTCTTTCGTTTCCTTTCGCTTTGTTGCTTCTTTTCTCGGGGTCCCTTTGCTTTTAGCTAGGCACATCTGTGCGCACAACAACCATACTTATTGCGTGGGGTTGTTCTACGTATTTCTTTGTCAAACTCTAATCAAGTCTTCAGAGTGGATCATGGTGAAGGTCTTCCGTTAGTGTCAAGTGATCTGGGTGCTTGATTCAAAGAGGATAAGTTGTTGGTTTAGTCTGACTTTGACATATTCTAAAATTTTATAGCTCTTACACATCTTAAGAATTTGACGGTCACTATAGGGCCTTTTGTGAAGTCTAGTTAAGTAAAAAATCTAAAATTCTGCTCCAGTGCCACTGTGATTCTCAGCCCTGAGCACGAGCTTCAATGCTTGTGGGTTGAAATAAAAGAGCTGAAAAGAGAAAAGAAAGAAAGAAAGAAAACATTGAAAAGTAAAAGAAAGAGAAAATTCAACTTTTCAGGGGTATTCGAACAACTTTACCGGGGCTATGGACGCCTGGCTGGCAGTAGAGCAATGTTCGGGAGAATCACAGCGATAACCTCATCGGGGCTACGGACGCCTAACTAGTAGCGAGGCAATGTCCCAGATGCTTTTGGAGTTAGAATAAACTATGTAGCTTAACTAAACAGAGCTTGAGTTCCTGTAGCAACTGAAGAATGGGAATTAACGCAATTGCACACACTTGGATTTTTAGTATACTGAAGGTTGGGTTGGCTAATGGTTTTGATCCTTTGGTTGGGCGTCTGGTTTGTTTGCCCTAGCGTGAAGGTCGGAACTAGAGATTTTGGGTTTGTAATTCCAGTTTGTCATCAAAATGCTCAAAAGCATTTCCCCAGCGAGTCACCATTTGTTGTGCATGTTTTGCACACACACCCCGTCGTAGGCAGGGACCCCCCTTTTTTTTGCTCCCGACAAGCTGCCTTACTCCTGTCTTGTTTTGCGTGCCCCATTTCTAAGCCCAAATTGGTCATGTGCCTTCAAACGATCAAATTCCCCTTCCCAAATTCACCTGCTTGGGGTATTCAAATATGCAGAGAAATAAAGTCCCCCATCCCCTTTCTGCCTTTTGCCTTGCTTTGACTGTTTCATAAACATCCGTGGATCCCCGTCGCTCCCGTTTTCGCATTTTGGACTTTGGGTACAACCATTTTTGTATCTGGGATGTGTTTGAAGTGTGTAAATGAACTTCCAAGGTTTCGTCAACATTTCGTTAAGTTTCGATGGTTTCAAAACTTTCCCTCTGGAATTCCCTTCCTCCTTGGCTGTTTGGAAACATCCGTGAAACCCCGTCGCTCCCGTTTTCGCATTTTTGATTTTAGAGCAAATTTTTGATCTCGATGTGTTTAGGCAGCGTAGTCGAACTGCCCGTTTACAATGTTTGGTTGAGCGCTCGGCGTGGTTTCGGAACTTCTCCGAATTTCTTTTTTCTCCTTGGCTGTTTGTAAATATCCGTGACCGCTTCCCGCTTTCATTTTGACTTTGTGAACCGGCGTTTCATCAAAGTTTGTTTCGTAGTTCGTAGCTTCGTCTCTTTTGCTTGCTTTAAACTTTCCGGCACCGCTTCCTTTTCCCCGGCCAGAGTCTTCGCCCTCCGCGGGCTATTCTCATGCTCCTCTGGTTTTTCCGCTGGCTGCTTTGAACTTTCGCAGCGCATCGCTTTCATTCTTTACCTTCCGGAGTTTCCTGGCCTCTCCGTATTTCAGCCCTGCTTTCCGCTGCTTTGAACTTCCGTGGTTGCTCTTCCTGCCTCTCGCCCAAATTTCTTCGTGGGCTATTTCTGGTTTCACGCTTCCATCGACATTTGAACTTCCGCCGCTTCCTTCGCTCTCGAGCTCGCTCCTTCAGTATTGCTTCGTCTGGCCTTGTCGCAAGCGTGAACTTCGACGACCGGCTTTCCTTCGGATCTTCTGTAATTCGCCTCTCCGTATATCAGAGTCTCCATTTCTTTGAGCCGCCTGCATATGGAATATCCAATTGCCGGCTTCTTCTCTTTGTTGAGGGGCTCACAGTTCCTCACGCTTCCGGTTCCGCCATTACCATTTCTTTAAACTTCAGTCGCCTTTCCTCCTGCCTCCCTCCGAGTTTCAGTCTCGCTGGCCGCTTTCTGGTTCCGCCTGCGGTTGTTTTGAATTATCCAGAGTTTCGCTTTTCCCGGCCGCTTTGAACATCCGTGAGTCACTTCTTTCCCGCCATCACGCGAACATCCGGGAGCTCGCCTCCTTCCCGGCTATTTTGAACATCCGGGAGCCCACTTTCTTCCTGGCTGTTTTGGCTTCTGTCCACTGTCTACCTTCTGGCTTTCTTCCACCGTCTTTCCGCCCTCTGGCGCTCGTACCCTTGAAGCGCGCATTAATGTTTATGGTCCAAATGAGCTCCAAATATGAATATCAAGATCTTTCGATGATGCATGGATAAATCTAATAGGGAATTTTTAGGTTTGACTAACATTTTCCTTAACTTATGTATAAATGCACTTACGACACTTTGTGTTTGCAGGAGTCAAGAAGCCTTCCGTAGGTCTATCGAAGAGGCCCATTGAGGGAGTTGTCCTACCTTTTTCCAGATGATGACGATTTCTAAGGAGCTTTTCACCTGAATCAAGGGCCGCTAATCCATTGATGCCAATCGTCAACAGACTCATTTGATCAAAGGAAGAACACTGCAAGCACATCAAACAAAAGACAACTTTTAGGCAGTCTCTGCTACAGTAAAAAGGGAAATCAGCTAGAAGACAAAATTTCTACAGTAACTTGCACTAGATGACAAAACAGGGAAAAGACAAGGAATGTATTTTAAATTGCTAGATAATGAGGGGTAGGTGAAACCCTAATGTAATTGAATCCTAGCCATTCATTGGGGCTTTGGAAAACTATAAATAGGGGCTTGCCCCTCATTTGTAAGGGTTGGAGAGCTATTGTAAAAAGCATTTGCAGCAATAGAAGACAACATTGCATGATTTATGGATGTTTTCTTTGATTTTGATTTTCTTGCATGCATAGTTTTTCCTTCCATGTTAGTTTTAGTGTTAGTTTCTTGAATGGAAGTGATAATGGAAGTTTTTGTTTTGGTATTTGATGAGCTTTTAGCCCATACTTTTAGCACTTGTTGATGACAAGCTGTTGTGCAAAGTTAGCCTGGGCTTCTTTATTCCAATGCTGCAACTTAGTTCAATTACATGTGCATGATGTGCGTGTGCAATTTGCAAATCTGCAGTCCTTAGAAGATTGCACTGGTTTTGTGCAACTGTAAGTTTCTCTTGGCCAAGCAAAACCCAGTTTAGGAAGCCTATCTACTTTAGCAGCCACCATTGTTACTGTTCATTCGTAGCTTAGGATTAGAATAGCTTTCTTAACCCTTCTCCTTTTGCTGTTTATTTTAATCCTTGGTTAGAGTAGGACCCAAAGCATCACTATGAAGCCAAATCAGATGAAATTGATGAGTTTCAGCTTGTTGTTTTGAGTGGACAGCCACTGTTCATTCACTTTCAGCATTTTGAAACTGCATTTGCAAACCCAACTTCCATTCTTTGTAACTCATCTATAAGTCCGCCTTGTGATTCTAGCAAATCACATCAAACTACAGAGGTATCTAAGCATTTTCATGACCTGACATCTGAGAGACCTTGGGATAGTGTTCTGCAATCTGATTGTGGAAGATTGTCTTTCAAGAGAGGTAATGCACCTACGCATTACCTGTGTTGAAAAGTGCATAAAAACACCATCAACAACTATCATTACAAAACAATGTTTTAAATAACCACATAAATGGTTTTCAGGAGTTTGTAGGCTTTAAATAAATAGTAAATTTATATTCAATTTTATTTAAAAAGTTTATATTTAAAAAAAAAAATAGTTCATGTATCTAAAAAAAAATTCTTGTAAGTTATAAAAAATTTCATTGCAATGAGTTGCATGGTGTCTTTAATGAGAATCAATTATTCAAAAATTACTACAAATGAACTAGGCATAGACAACCTAAGGTCTAGCATGAGGAGAAACCAATCATGACTTTCTTCAAACAAAATATTTTTTATGGGTACAATCTCATTAAAATTAGGATTAAATTATCTTGGCATAGATAGTATGTTAATTTGCTACATTCATATTGCAAAGGATGATTATTTGGGTGGAAAATAGGGACAACCTTGCTTAAAGTTCTACTTTTTTTTAGTTTTTTCATATGAAAACCTATTACTATTGAATGAGGGGAAAGAAATTTGGAGTAGAATACTATATTAAATGTATCATTTGCAAAACATTGGAAAATGGGAAAAAATTTCTTAATCTCTAGTCATAATAATAGTTCAAATGGGGTAGCACAGTCATATGGTAAAGCTTTGACACCCCATGTGATACTCTATTTCTAGAATGAAGATAAGAAATGGATCAAAATTGATTGATTGGAAAGATTAAAATGGTCATACTCACTACCACTATTATGCTATCATTAATAAGGATTATGCTCATAAATCTCTACTAGTACTTCACCATGGCTTACTATGTTAAAATTGGAGAGATTGAATAGATTTTCTATATTGCCAAATTAAATGATCCAAGGATATTCAAATATAAATATTCATGGATAAACATTTCCCTTATATGAGATATGACTCTATGAAAATGTTTTAGGGTATGTGATTAAATATACTTTATATTTTTAACACTCCCCCATGAACTTCATTTTATCACACAACTTAACTAGATGATAGGGGATACTTATACAAAATCTAGATTTATTTAACACCAATGTCTTCTTCAAATTATACAAACGTATCCTTTATCAAAGTTTTAGTGAAGAAATCTATAGGGTATTCACTAGTTCTCTAAGTGTATAGACTAGTTCAATTTCCTTATTGATAACATCATGAATGAAGTGATTGTGTACTTCAATATGCTTTGTGCAATCATCGAACACTATATTATTAAACATATTCAACACACTTTGATTATCATAATACATAATTATTTTATCATGCTGTGGGTGTCCAAGATTCTTAAGAAGCCATATAAATCATACTCCTTCACAAGGTGTTGCAACAACTACCTTGTGCATAGCTTAACTAGATGAAAAATAAACTTTAGGTTGCTTCTTACAACATATGAGACAATGGAAAATCCAAGACTGAAGTAAAACCAAATGTTGATCTTCTAGATTCTACTCATGCCCTACCCAATTTGAATCTCAAAAGCCAACAAATTTAAAAAAATTCAAATACTCCAATCCAAAATCTTGTGTTCCTTAAAAATATCTCAAGGATCTCTTTTGTAAATAACCAATGACTATGTTTGGGATGAGCCATGAATTAAGATGAGATTCCAACTACATAAGATATGTATGGATGATCAATATTCAAGTATGTTGGACACTAGGAATACTGAGAGGGGGGGGTGAATCAGTGTTCCACAATATTTGAATTTCAAACCGGATCTAAAACTATCAACATCAATATTTAAATTTTAATGGCAACCACAACATATAAACAAAAGGAAACATGCAAACACATTAAGGAACACCATAACACCAATATTTTTATGTGGAAACCCTATTAGGGGAAGAACCACAGTGAATGTTAGTCCACAATATATACTTTGTTAAAAGTATGAATTAAAGGGGAATGCGCTTGCATTCAAGCACACTACCTAGAGCTCACTGCTCAAAATAAGAAAGGCTCACTACCTTGCAAAATGTTTGGGAATACAACAAAAAGGTTGAACTGAGAAAATAGCATCTCCAAATGCCTAGATTCAGTTCCAATGAAGCACATGAAATAAATTTTGGACCTCCTGTCCAATTCGCACTTCTGCTCTGCTCTGCCCTGCTCTGCTACACAAAAATCCTTCTGCTGCACAAACATAATTCATTCAACAGATCTTCTAATGTACGCTCATACAACTTCTCTGCACTTTTTCACACATACACACCATCTCATCACTTCATCCACACACTTCAAAATGAATTTCCGATCTCATATATATATCATTAACAAGGAATTCACTACTATATGTCAGCTTCACATAAGATGTAATATTATTCCACATGTCAGCTCAAATCACCAATTAAAATTAATGCATCCCCACACAAGTCGGCTACACTATAGCTAGGACCAAAATCAAAATTCCCAATAGAATAAATATTAAAAAAACTACTCCTTATACATCTGTGACAGATTATATGTTGGAAAATATGCCTCCATCTCATAGGTTGAAACCTCTGAGAAAGCATGGTCACTGTGACATTCAAGCTGTCTGGCCGATTGGTAGTTTAAACTTGTGTATTGCTCATTTCACTGAGACAATACTTTTGTCTTTCCGAATGGACCTATCGCTATGAAATGGAGACTCGTGGAGATCTCTTACCGATTGGGAGATGTCTCGCCGACAATTGATGTCTATTAGATGTCGAGGAGACTCATGGCGACTGATGTTTTCGGGGAGACCTGGCCAAAAGGTTTATGTTTTGGTATGAGGTATTACCGATATGTATGTCTTGTCGATTGTATGGTCTTCGGGTTCACTATGACTCTTAGCGAAAGATAGATAGGAGTAACATAAGGGTTCGGCAGGAAGTCTTGGCGACTAGGAGAAGTCTCACCGATAAGCAGTAGTCATCGGGGTGACTTGAACTCTTGGGAAGATCTCTTGGTGACTGGGGAATGTCTAGCCGACAGGGATATGCATTGAAGTCGTCGGGATAACCTATGGCAACTAGGTGAGAAGTCTTACCGAAAGTAACATGTCTCGGCAACAGTGTTGAAGCTTTTGGGGAAACCCTTGGGTGATCAGTAAGAAGTCTTACCGATAGTGATATGTCTCACCGACTCGGAGTAACTTAAGGATCTCGGTGAGAAGTCTCAGCGATGAAGGATTCTCTTGGCAACAATGCAACTCTTGAAGACATCGAGGAGACCCTTGACTGAAAGACTTGTTTCGATATGATGTCTCATCGAATATCAGAAGTCTTGCCGATAGCATGTGGGGTCATCATTTCGGTGTGACTCTTGGCGAACAGTTGTTTCGGGATAACATGGAAGCCTCGGTAAGAAGTCTTGCCGAAGGTTGATTCTCTCACCGACAGTGGAACACATCGATGTGACTTAAATGCTTCGGTATGAAGTCTTGGTCAAAGTAGTAAGTCTGGCCGACAAGATTGAATCGGGGTGACTTGGAACTTGCGAGGTGATGTCCTGGCGAAGAGCAATTTTCTTGCCGATGGAATCCTAACTTCGGTATAACTCTTGGTGATTGTTTGGAGATCAATATAACATGAAGCTCATTGTGACGTTTTGGCGAAAGATGATATTCTTGCTGATAGATGGATGCCGATAGAAATACAATGGGTTTCGGCATGACTTGAAGACTCGATTTGATCTCCTGGCGATAGCGTTAGTCTCACCGATGTGCATGCTGAGGTCGATGTGACTTGTAAGCTCGGTGGAACCTCTTGCTAATGGACATTACTCTTGGTGACAACATGTAATCGGGACTTGTGGCATCAGGGAGACACTTCTAGTGTCTCACCGACATGCGACACAAGTTGATCATTCTTGACCGAGTGAAGATTGTCTGACATGGTGCGATATGGACAAATCAGAGAAAGCAAGATGTGAACCATTACTGAGCTAGATGATTCGACAGTTGTGATCTGATAGTTGGAAACAAACTGTTTCATAGAGCCGAAGCTGAAGAGAAGCTAGGAGCAGAAGAGCGAACAATGTGAAGGTCGAGAGGCTGGTTGTATGGTCAGAGGGCCTTGAGGTCAGAACAAAGGAGAAGAGAGAGCTTTTGATCATGAATCTTGTTTGACTTCTCTTATGTTGATTTGCACTATATATGTGATGGTATTGTAATAGTGTGAAGATCATTTAGTTTGAGAGGGTGATCAGAAATTGTACAGGGAAATCTGTTGTTACCAGTTGTATCCAGAATGAACAAGATGTAATCTCTGAAAGGCTAAGAGCTTGAAACTGTATTGTAACTTCTTGTTGCTGAATAATACAATGGCTCAATCTTTGGAGTGTGGGGTTTTTTATCCAAAAGGATTTTCCCCACATAAATCTTTGTGTTCTAGTTTTCTATTTCATTTTTCATGCCTGTTGGTTCGTGTAGTAGAATCTGTTAATGCTTGCAGTTGAATTTACATGTGTTTCTCTCAGATGGATCAATGTGGGAAATGAACTGTGTTTGTTCCGTATTTGGACATAGTTGTAAGTGTCTTTGAGGCAACCTAATAGAAATGAAAGTTACCGAAGGAACTACTATTTGGAGTTTTCACTAGATGTGCTCCTAGATTTCCTTACAAGTGGTATCAGAGCCTTCTTTGGGTTGTTGGTTCTGGATATTTCTCTTGTGAAGATTTCTTAGCTTGATAGGCCGGAAGAAATCTAGAGGAATGGACTAATGTATTGATCCTTTAATGAGTGGAAGCCTTGTGGGATTCTAAGACAGCATGCAGCTTGAAGGATGGTCAAGATGGAAAAGGGAGTTGATCATGATGTGATTTGTGTCTCCTGGCTGGTAGTAGTATATCTTTGGAGTATGAGGTGGATTTCTCTACTCTGTGGCTATGTAGCAATAAAGCTTTCATATTGGGCATCTGTGTGTCAAGCTCTTGGGTGACATGGAGAAGCCTAGGTTGTTTCTCAGTCATGGAAGAGAGTGCTTATGCTAGGTGGTGTTTCCTGGTGTTGGAAGGAACAGTTTCCTGTTAACCTCAAATGCTTGAAGGCTATGGAGTTAATCATTAGATGATTTGTAAGGTTCTAGAATAGCCTTTCTCTCGTTCTCAGATGCATGTACATGTTGGTGGTTTATATTTGGCCTGAAAGGGGCCTGGATTTCCTAAACTATTGTTTTCCTTTTAAGGATGTTTTGTACTTGCATGGGTCTGTGGTTTTGTAGGTTTTACACGGTCAAGAAAAACTTGTGATCATGTGGAGTTGTTGTTAAGCTATTGTCTAGACACTGGCCTTTTGGGGTGTTGCTGGATGAGATAGTTGCAGGTCTGCATGCATGCTTGGTGCATGGTTTTGAGAAGGTGTGATTTCTTTCTCTGCATGGGAGTGTTGGTAAGTGTTTTGTCACTCAGCATTCTTGTGGTAATGCTTAAGGGTTCCTTGAATATGGTTCTCATTGTGGACATGATTGGAAAATCAGATCTGGCATGATTTGGTGTTTGAGTCATGTTGCCTACGTGGTTATTCTCTTTGATATCTTAGTGTTGTAGTTTTCAATGTGATAACGGGTTTGCATGTTCAATTGTTGTGATCTACAAGTTATGCAGTTGATGGATTAGCTACCCATTGGCTGCAGTGAGATAACTTGGATGTGGATTGTCTTTATCCATGAGGTTGATTCATTGGTGGTGCAGATTTGTTAGTTGGACTTGTCTGTGGTCACTTGTGCATTGGTGTGATTTCTTTGAGATGAGAGGATGGATATGATAGAGTACCTGAATAGTCAATTATGGGAACCTGAAATAGTTGGTCATGATGCTTGGAGAGCTTGGGTGTCACGTTTCAGTGGGAGCTCTAGCAGTGACTGTGGATTCATCACATGGTGGTGAATGGTCTTCTTTAATGTTGCAAAAGGGTTCTTACACTTTTTCTTTTTCATGGACATTATTTGAAGATGTCCAACATCTTGGAACCATGGAGGACACTTGGAGTCTTTGGCTAAGGTGTTGGTGGTGCTTGGCAGGTGATGTTGTTCTTAAGTCTATTTGCTTTATGTCAAGGTATACTCTTGTTTGTGCACTGGAGTTTTTTGGCATTATGTATTGTACTTGAGACAATGGAGAAGTCACTTGAAGCATGGTATCTCCTATGGGGATATGTAGATCATGGTGTCATGATAAGTTCGTGGTTCATATGTTTGGAGCTTTGACAATGGTCTGGTAATTCTTTGTGTATTGAGTGCTTTGATTATTTGCTTGATACTTCGTGATAGTGCAGTAATGCAGTTGAAGTTTAGCATGGGATGATCGGTTGGTAGTACTCATGGATACATGAAGAATAAGGTGAGGTTGTCTTTCTCTTGTGAGAGAAGTGTTGCTGCTTGTTACTCTTGTTAAATTTTTTCAGCAGGAAGTCTGAGAAGCCTACACCTTGGTTGAATATGAATTCAATTATAGACCTGTGAGGAGATTGCTCTTGGATTACTCTTGGTCTACTCGACAGTTTATCTAAAAGGTATATGGCCCATTATATTTTTCAGATGTGTTTTATTAAGTTCACTTTCATGATATGGATCTTGAATTACTATTTAACATTTGGTTCTGGAGGATCATAGTGGAAGTTGTACATATTGTTTTATCTCCTTGAGCTTTTGTGTTATGTCATTTACTGATGAGAATTGGTAGGAGATGATGTATGGGCTGATTTCTTGAAATGGGAAATGTTTTAGCTTGATCTAATCTTCTTTGAGAGGTATACATCTAGGTTTTAAAGATGGTTTGATCTTGGTGATTGAACGGATGGATGTTGTTAAGGATTTCTTTTGGGATGTGAAGAAGATCTTTCGTGACACAGCTGGCTGTTAGAAGTGTATGTAGGAGGATGTTCTACAGGAAGATGATGGGCAAAGTTTCTCTTTGTGGTTTGTAGTGAGAAAAATGTTTCTTGTAGTAGTTTGTTGCAGGTTGTACATGTCATTGTGGATATTTCCTTGGTACTACATGGTTACATTTTCTATGTGTTGTTATTGGTAGACTTGTGATGTTTTTTTAATCTTTTAGATTTGGATTACTCATGTAGTGGGAGTTCCTGTATGTGTCTTTTCTTCTTCAACTGGTTGGAACTGGAACTTGTATTTGCTATTAATGGATTGGAAAAAGTTTACTAATGTTGGTACCTATTGAGGTATGAAAGATTGGATGGTATAGTACAAGTTGTGGATGCTATTTTCAGTCGCCTGGGTTTATCAGTTGGATGGAAGTACCAGTTAGTCTGATTGTTGTTCTAACTAGTTTTGTTTATCTTGTTTCTGGATAATGAATTCACTATTGTGTTCTGTTTGAAGCTTTGAAGTTGATATTGCTTTTGTATAGCATTTGAGCACAGTGAAGTGGTAGCAGTATCTTGTTGGAGATATCACTAGGATTTTTTGCTTGTGTTCATTGGAATGGTGCTTATACACCTTGGCTTTGTATCTTTCTTCCACATGTGGAAGATGATAGGATTGTTGCCTGAATGGTGAACATCTTGGATGTTGGAGCAGAATTCTTAATGGACCATGAGAGCATGTTGAGATTTATGCGGTCTCTTGGAGGGCTATGAACAGTTGTTTTGTTTGACAGTGAGTTTCTATTGGATGCCTGGTCTTTGTTGCAAATTGTCTAATGGACTGTTATCTATGGAATCATGTTGATTGGGTATCTTGAGTATTGCAGGGTTTGAACTATTGGAGCTAGTGTGTTCATTAGTTCTTGGTTGCTTTGGAGGTGCATGTGTGATCTTCATCAAGTGGGAGATTGTTGGAAAATATGCCTCAATCTAACAGGCTAAAACCTCTAAGAAAGCATGGCCGCTATGACATTCAAGCTGTCTGGCTGACTAGTAGTTTAAACTTGTGTATTGCTCATGTCACTGAGACAATACTTCTGTCTTGTCGAATGGACCTATCGCTATGACATGGAGACTCTTGGAGATCTCTTATCGACTGGGAGATGTCTCGCCAACAGTTGGTGTCTATCGGATGTAGGGGAGACTCATGGCGACTGATGTTTTCGGGGAGACCTGGCCGAAAGGTTTATGTTTCAGTATGAGGTCTTATTGATATGTATGTATTTTTGATTATATGGTCTTTAGGTTCACTATGACTCTTGGTGAAAGGAAGATCAAAGTAACATAAGGGTTCAGTAAGAAGTCTTGGCAACCGGGAAAAGTCTCAACGATAAGCAGTAGTCATCGAGGTGACTAGGGAATGTCTGGCCAACAAGGATATGCATTGAAGTCATTGGGATAACCTATGGCGGCTCGGTGAGAAGTCTTGCTGAAAGTAACATGTCTTGGCAATAGTGTTGAAGCTTTCGGGGAAACCCTTGGGTGATCAATAAGAAGTCTTACCGATAGTGATATGTCTCACTAACTCGGAGTAACTTAAGGATCTCAGTGAGAAGTCTCAGCAATGAAGGATTCTCTTGGTGACAATGCAACTCTTGAAGACATCGAGGAGACCCTTGACCAAAAGACTTGTTTTGATATGATGTCTCATCGAATATCGGAAGTCTTGCTGACAGCATGTGGGGTCATCGTTTTGGTGTGACTCTTGGCGAACAATTGTTTTAGGATAACATGGAAGCCTCCATAAGAAGTCTTGTCGAAGGTTGATTCTCTCGCCGATAGTGGAACACATCGATGTGACTTAAAGGCTTCGGTATGAAGTCTTGGAAAAAGTAGTAAGTCTGGCCGACAAGATTGAATCGGGGTGACTTGGAACTTGCGGGGTGATGTCTTGGCGAAGAGCAATTGTCTTGCCGATGGAATCCTGACTTCGGTATAACTCTTGGTGATTGTTCAAAGATCGGTATAACATGAAGCTCGTTGTGACATCTTGGCAAAAGACAATAGTCTTGTCGATAGATGGATGCTGATAGAAATACAATGGGTTTCGGCATGACTTGAAGACTCAATATGATCTCCTAGTGATAGCATTAGTCTCACCAATGTGCATGCTAAGGTCAATGTGACTTGTAAGCTTGGTGGAACCTCTTGCCGATGGAGATGACTCTTGGTGACAACATGTAATCAAGACTTGTGGCATCGAGGAGACACTTCTAGTGTCTCACCGACATGCGACACAAGTTGATCGCTATTGAGTGAGTGAAGATTGTCTAACGTGGTGCGATATGGAAAAATCAGAGAAAGCAAGATGTGAACCATTGCTGAGCTGGATGATTCGACAGTTGTGATCCAACAGTTGGAAACAAACCATTTCATAGAGCTGAAGCCGAAGAGAAGCTAGAAGCATAAGAGCGAACAATGTGAAGGTCGAGAGAGTGGTTGTATGGCCGGAGGGTCTTGAGGTTAGAACAGAGGAGAAGAGAGAGATTTTGATCATGAATCTTGTTTGACTTCTCTTATGTTGATCTGCACTGTATCTGTGATGGTATTGTAATAGTACGAAGATCATTTAGTTTGAGTGGGTGATCAAAAATTATACAAGGAAATATTTTTGTTACCAGTTGTATCCAGAATGAACAAGATGTAATCTTTGAAAGGCTAAGAGCCTGAAACTATATTGTAACTTCATGTTGTTGAATAATACAATGGCTCGATCTTTGGAGTGTGGGGTTTTTTATCTGAAAGGATTTTCCCCACGTAAATCTTTGTGTTCTAGTTTTCTATTTCATCTTTCATGCCTGTTGGTTCATGTAGTAGAATCTGTTAATGCTTATAGTTGAATTTACATGTGTTTCTCTCAGATGATCAATGTGGGAAATGAATTGTGTCTATTCCACATTTGGACATAGTTGTAAGTGTCTTTGAGGCAACCTAATCGAAATGAAAGTTACCGAAGGCACTATTGTTTGGAGTTTTCACTAGATGCGCTCCTAGATTTGCTTACATTATATACACCGGGTCAACCATAATGAGAAAATATATAATAAATCATTCTATCAAATCTCCAAATGCATACATCGATCAATGCAACATTACAAAACTTACCAATAATGTATCATAAATGCTTAGTAATCTTTCTTGGGGATCCACAACATAAAATAATGATCTGGTGAAGTATCCAACTTACCAAATGGATACTATGTTCATCATGCTTTCTGATGGTAGTATTCTGCTTTCTACTTTCCTTGCCGGTATGAGTTACTTTAGAACTACAAAGCACACTAATGACTCTAGTTTCCATCAATGACAATACTAGAATCCATAAACAATCTCCCAAAGCCATATTCCAACAATCTCCCCCTTTGGCATTGATGGAAACACTTAGTGAAAAATGACTAAGTGTTGTAACCAAAACTCAAAATTTCAAAACACTACTCCCCCTTTGGATGTCAAGGAATTTTTCACTACATTCTCTACCCCTTTGACATCAACGAAAAAAAATTGATGCTTTCTCTCCTACTCCACTCTCTCCTCCTTTGTTGATGCAAAAATTGATCAAAATTAACTGCTGCTAAATTCAAAAAATTATTTTCCACTTATCTTTCATCTCTGGAAGAAATTTCTTCCAAGCATCCACTACAATCCCAATAGTTATTATCAAACTGTTATTTTATGATGTCCTGTTAATGACCTAGACAAGGTATTCAAGAATGGTAATGGCTTCTTCCAACTTTTCTCCTTTCTCCATAACTTCAATCATTTTCTCCAGTTTGCATTCGGTATGATCCTTCACTTTCGAGAAAGTATCCATAAGAGTGTTTCTAGCAAAGTGAACCTTTGCATGCTCAACCTGCAACTCATGAATCTTCTTCTTAACTAGTCTATTCTAATCCTGAACCATATTGTAATCCTGACCAACTCTGATAAATTCAATCTCAATTTTCTCCAACTTGTCCTTGTATTTACCAACCACATGAGGCCACCTAAGACAATAATTGTAGATCTTAATTACTGAGTCAATGCATCATCTTAACATATTCATTTTCTTTTTCAGTTTGATGAGAGATAGCCTAAACTACTCCTTAAGATGTAAGATTATTTATTCTTCTTTCTTATCCAAAGGCACAAATTCCATAGCCTCCTCGATACATTCAATCAATTATTTTGGAAGTACATTCTACAAACTCTCCAATTCAATGTTATTATCAATAAAGTATCTTCCCAGAGTGTCCTCAATGAAGTATTGTTCATATGATGGTCCATTTATCCATATGTCAGTTATTTTTTGCATTCCATCTTCTTCTTGAATAATTTGCAATATCTTTTCTTTGAATAAAACACCTTCTCCATCACTTTTTTCTGCTATTAGCATATCTAGTTCAACTAGTTTTAGTTCATCTCTTGGTGTATATTCCCAGAATCTTCATCCACTATATCCAAAACTATCTTCTCTTGACCTTTTCCCTCAACTTTTGTTGACTTAGGTGCCGGAGGAGTGACATCAGCTAACTCTCTTCCTCTTTTCTTCTTTTTCTCTGCCTTGCCAGAAGAAGATCCCACTTCAACCACTTTTACTGGGAGTGGAATACCACTTACGCCAAAATTTCCTAACAACTTTCTAAAGAAGTTTTCATAAACTTTCTCACCATTTTCAAGAGTGTTAAAATGCTCAAAAATTTTCTTACAAACTGGTATATTTTCCTTCCATACCACATTGTCATTTTGAGGTAAGCAATTCAGGAAATACATCATAATGCATATAACTAGGGTACCAAACCTGAAACAGTAATCTATATCCTTTATCAATTGCACATTTTCCATCAATTGATCCTTCAACAATCCACACAAATCAAAGTCTCCATCTTCCATTATCATTTTGTGTGCAATGTAGACTACGCCTGCAGAGGTTGCCCCTTCCCTATTCCTGAAGAAATTTTTGTACAAAATTCCATATGCAATGTACTTTGTTAATGGATCTTTGATTTTTGAAATTACTAGTGCCCTTTGATCTCTTGTTACTCCGGTTACGGCTTCGACTTCAATATTCCAAGTCAATTTATTTTTTAGGACATCACCAACATTGCATAATCCTATTAGATTTCTAATTACATCCTTTGAAATTTGATAGGGTTTATCCAGAGTAAAGATATCATCATCCAATCTATTCAAGATAAAATGAACTACTTTCGTATTGATGAAATATGGAAACTCATTCTAGATGTCTAAATTCTTATGTTTCACACCAACAAGCTTCTTCAATTCATTGGTAGACAACAAATTTCTTACATCCATGACCTTTTGACTACTATATTCATCCAAAGTTATTGCTCCTTTGATTTGCTTCATTTTTCGTACTGAACAAGGTTCTACCAATCACCGAGTAAGTGCAAAATTGACAAGAAACAAAAATACTTGGGAATTTTTCGTTGAATTGACTTCCACTCCTTTGAAATTTTGTTGAAAAAGGCTCTCCAAATATTCTCCTTTGATGTACAATGACAAATGAGGGTTCCAAATGCCCTTTTATAAATTTGCACACCTAACTTCCTTGTCACATTAAATGCTTTTCCCTAGGAGTTTCGGTTACTCTGCACTCTTAGACAACAAGAGTAGAATCCATCTGCGGACCTTCAAGATTTCATCCTAATCAAAAAATGATAAGTATTTGAAGATGAATAGCACAACTACTGACAACTTCCTATGATCCGGTACCAACTACACACTAGGGAACAAAATATTTTCATGAAAACTCCCCCTCGAAAAATGGCCTGAAATCAATTGCTAGATGAATTACCAGAGGAAGCTTCTGGTACAGCCTTATTATCTTCATCAGATTCACTCTTCTTTACACACTTTTTCTTCATCTGATCTCTTATCTCTTCCATAGATGCTCTTCCTTTTCCTTTGTCATCTTTTTGTGAATTTCTTCCTTGATATACCAGACCTCTTCTATCCATGTTTATGTACCTGCAGGATATTGCAATGTGACCAAATTTGTTACAATTGTAACACACCAAAATTTTCTATCTATACCATTCATTACACTGATTTCCTCCTAGTCTACATTGATTAGCAACATGTCCAAATTTTCCACAGGTGTAGCATCTTATAATGACAAACATACTTCTATATTCAATTGACTTATGACCAAATTTTTTGCAATTAAAACACTAACCAAAAAATGATGGACTACCAAAATTTATCTTACTTCTGGACTGAGAAGCCATATGACCAAATTTATTACAAGAAAAGCAGTAACCATTAAACTTTTAAGCATTGGGTTGCCTTACCAGATATCTTCTACCTTTGTTCTTCTGAGTTTTCATTTCAAATTCCTTTTGTTCAGATCTGGAGCTCTCACCTTTCACATAGCCAAGACCTCACTTGTCATTTGCATCCTTTTTTCCTTTATTCATATCATCAAACTTAGTAGAACTAATCCTGAACTTCTCCTTAAACTCATTTGTAGTAGCAAGCTCATCTCTAAGAATAACTATCTATCTCTCAAGCTCTTGTTCATTGTTTCTGGATTGTTGCAGTTCAATCTCCAACTAAATGAATCCACTATTAACCAAACTGCATTCCTCAGACTTTTCATTCAAGGACTGGGCCAGATTCTCCTCATTCTTCTTTCTTTCTTTAATCTCTTTAGTTAGCTTCATCACCACATATTCCATTTCAAGCTTTAGGGCAGTATTTTCTTTAGCAAGATTTTCACACTCTTCTATTATTTCTTTTAGGGTTTGATTCAGATAAAATTCTTATGGGCCTTTTCTTTCTTTTTTCTTCAATTGAACACATAGTTCCTTCCTCTTTTCCCTTGACTCATTTATTATATCCTTCAATGATTGAATGAATTTTTTGGTAGTCACAAGATTTTATTTTAGTTCCATGACCTCTACTTTAGACTGATCAAGATCATCAAGTGCCACCATAAGTTGTTGTTGAATACCACATGTGTCCATTGTAATCCAAGATCCACCTCAAGATGTTAAACTTCAAAAGAGGAACCTGCTCTGATACCAATTGTTGGACACTAGGAGCATTGAGAGGGGGGGTGAATCAGTGTTCCACAATATTTGAATTTCAAACCAAATCTAAAACTATCAACAAAAATATTTAAACTTTAATGACATCCACAACATATAAACAAAAGGAAACATGCAAACACATTAAAGAACACCATAACACCAAGATTTTTACATGGAAACCTTGTTAGGGGAAAAACCATGGTGGATGTCAGTCCACAATATATACTCTATTAAATGTATGAACAAAAGGGGAATTCACTTGCATTTAGGTACACTACCTAGAGCTCACTGCTCAAAATAAGAAAGGCTCACTACCTTACAAATTTTTTGGGAATACAAAAAAAAGATTGAACTAAGAAAATAGCATCTCCAAATGTCTAGATTCAATTCCAATGAAGCACATGAAATAGATTCTAGACCTCCTATCCGATTCGTACTTCTACTCTACACTGCCTTGCTCTGCTACACAAACAAAATTCATTCAACAAATCTTCTAATGTACACTCATATAGCTACTCTACACTTTTTTGCACATACACACCTTCTCATCACTTCATCCACACACTTCAAAATGAATTACCGATCTCATATATATATCGTTAACAAGGATTTCACTACTATATGTCAGCTTCACATAAGATTTAATATCCTTCCACATGTTGGCTCAAATCACCAATTAAAATTAATGTGCACCCACGCAAGTTGGATAGACTATAGCTGGGCCCCAAATCAAAATTTCCAACACAAGAAATATTAAAACAACTACTCCTTATACATCTGCGACACGTTATATACACTGAGTTGGCCATAATGAGAAAATAAACAATAAATCATTCTACTGAATCTCCAAACTCATACACCGATCAATGCAACATTACAAAACTTACCAATAAGGTATCATACATGGTTAGTAAGCTTTCTTGGGGATCCACAACACAAAATAATGATTTCGTGAAGTATACAGACCAACTTACCAAGCAAATACTTTGTTCATCATGCTTTCTATCAGTAGTATTTTTCTTTCTACTTTCCTTTCCAGTATGAGTTACTTCAGAACTGTGGACAACACTAATGACTCCAGTTGCCATAAATGATAACACTAGAAGCCATAAACAATCTCCCAAATCCATATGCCAATAAAGTAAATAAAATTTCCTATAAAACTCATATACATTTCCATTAATTGATTTACCATTTAGGTCTTCAATCAACTTATTTCCTCTTTTCATTAGTGTTGATGAAGCTTTATGTGAGAATTTCTTTGATGTACCTAATTTGAGAGACAAAATCAATTCAAGGTGTTTGCCATGCTTGAATTTGAAGAAATTAATGAAGTAATCCAATTTCATACATCTCAAATTTGATATCCATATCTACTTTCACATCATGTATAAGTGATTGATTATTCCTAGTAATGAGAAATCATCAATGTGTATCACATTCAATAGTACATTATTATTAGACTTATTAATGTATAATTTGAGAAACATCATATTTTTAAAATCCCCTTTGAATAAACAAGTTATCATTTTTTCTGAAAAAAGTAACCCTTCTACTTTTTCTAACTTGTTCGGGCCCTCCTTGTGATTTTTGCTTAATGTTGCCTTGATTTGATGTTGCAATGTGGATAAAACATTCACACTAGGTCTTGGGCCCTTGTGAACTAATGGAATTTTAATGGTGCCTTGCAAAAGTGTTGTGAAGTGTTGTAATACACTTTCACACTTTTATAGGGTTTTATCTTATTAACTAAGCATAAAAAACATAATTTTAATCATAATCAACCCTAATCCAGCCTTATTTGGAGTGTTTTAAAGTGTCGTAACAAAATTTCACATCTCTCTAGGCTTGGAATTAATAATTGGGATTTCTTATGCTTTAATTGGCCCTATTTTGCATCCACAAGCCTTATTTATTGCATTTTTTTTAGGATAATCCCAACACCAATCAGTAACCAATCATAAATTAGGTGTTCTTGGATTGTGTGGCCCAAATTTAGTGTCTAGGACTCATCCGCCACATTGGGGAAATGATTCCCACCTAGGTCTTTTTGGCCCCTATGCAGGTTTCACACATTTCTAAGAACTTTTCATTTTTGGTCCCATACATTATGCCAGATGGGACTTATTCACCACCTTGGGTGAATGAGTCCTGTGTGGCCAAAAATAAAATTTAATTCAAATTTTTAGAGGGATTTTATTCTCCTAGATCTGATGTCGACTTGTAGTGTGGTAATTTTGGGAATTCTTACATAATTGAGTATAAATAGAAGGTTCTTTCACTCTTTTTTACCTAAGACTTTTGTGAGAACATTCATTATAGCAAATTGAGTTCACAAGAGCATTCAAGCATTCACATGGACATTCAAGTTTATTCAAGGGAAGAATTCTTCATCAATTGTTATAGCAATTCAAGATCCATTAACATGTCAATCATATCAAGTATCAAGCATTTTATTCAGCTAGTGTTGTGACATAGCATTAAAGATCCAAGATCAAGCATTGTTCTACTCCTATTGTCAAGAGCAAGATCTACATCCTTCATGGCCATTTCATGTTGACTTGCAGATTTACAATACATCATCCAAGGTATTATTGTCCATGATTCATGTTCTTTATTTCATGTTTCATGCCTTCATTTATTTGTCTCATCATTTGGTTTAATTACCTAAAAAGGGTTTGACCAAGCAAAACCCCTATTCCCTAACAATCAACACTCTTGCTCTCTTTCTTTGTGTAATTGTAGATCTAGGTGCTTTGAAGACTTGAAGATCACTGAAGATTAGGTTACAAGCTTGTTGGAGTTGTCTCCCCATTTGTAAGGTCATAATCTTCACTGAAAGTTCATCTACAGTCCTGAAATCAGAGTTTTAGATCTAGGAACCTAGAGGAACAGATTGAGCAAACTGGGAAGAGAAAATTCAGACTTTGAATTTCTAGAATATCCAAACTAGACTCATTCACCACAAGTGGCGAATGAGTCCCATTGTAGGTGTTTTTCAAAGATCTTTGCAAATTTGGATACCCATTTGCCCGAAACTTGCTCTTGTGCAGAAATCTAGATTCAAGATTGATTCACCCAGAATAGCAAATGATTCCTAGTAGCCAAAATTTTAGGAATAATAGGATTTCCATTATTCATTCAAGCTTCTACAAGTTTTTAGGTGCACACCATTCATCTTGTTACTTTTTTGTTCCATTTTACTAGCATTTATAATTCATTTTTTAGGTCATTGCATCAAACTAGGGTTTAGTGTTTCATTTTGCATTGCATTGTCTTTTCCAAGTCCAAACTTGGTGGTGAACCCCTCATTAGATCATATTCATTTCATAGGACATCCCTATTACAAGATCTCTAGGGTTATCCTTGAGTGGAACATCTTGGAAAGTGGATGTGAATACATCATCATTCTTCCATTTTCTTCGATTCCATTTTGGTGAAAACACATTTAGAATACCTTTTTTTTATTTGGAGTCCATTATCATCCTAGATCTAGCTTGTATTGAATTTTCATTAGGATTTGCATTAGTGCACCATAGAAAAATGGCCATTTGTCATTTTCATTGTCTTTTTGGCCTATCCTCTAGATATTTGATCTATTTTGCTTTGATTTATTGATGTAATGTGGCTTGAACATTCACGTTAAGTCCTCAAAATGAAAATAATAACATCTTGTGAAGGTGTTGTGAAGTGTTGTAACACATTTCTACATGTTTCTAGACTCTATTAATTACAATTCACCTAAAAATCACTTTTTTATTCATTATTAGGTCCTATTTTGAATTGTTGTAAAGTCTTCTAACAATATTTCACACTTTTCAATGCATAATTTCAATATTTACACCTTTCTTATGCTTTATTTGACCCTTTTATGCCCTTATAAGATTTATTTAAGTGCATTTTTGAATGTAAACCTGACAAATGACATTAAATATGATTTAATTCCTGACACCCACATTCAAGCCCAAGGTGGGACCCATTTTCCATGGGTAGTGAATGAGTCCCCCTTGGCTCCAAATTCAAAATATTTCAAATTTTCTTTTGGGTTTTTATTCAAAATCACTTGATGTCATCCTGTGATGAGGTATCAATGAGTTACTAAGGCACAAGATTGTATAAATAAGTTATTTTTACCTCATTTTACATCTCCTACAATCATGCATCACATCCAAGCAATCTTTTCATTCACTCAAGCATTCAAGCATATTACAACATCAAATCAAGCACCAATCAACAATTTAGAGGCAACCATTGACATATCTTCAAATTTTCATCAACAAGGGTTTGGAAAGTTGATAGCATTTGCATTTTATTAGTTTATCTTTCTCTTATGTTTCATTATTTTATTAAGGGTTTGATTACCAAAGTGGGGTTTGACCAAGGCAAACCCCTATTTGCTAACCTTCCACCATTTTCCCCCTTTGTGCATGTGTTGTGTATGCATATTTATCAAGTATTTAGGTGTTGAAAAGTGGAGAAGAAGTAAACCAAGTGTCTCAAGTCAACTACTTCATATTTCAAGCTTGGAGAAGACTTTTTGTCTATTTCTCTCAGAATTGACTTCGGTAACCCGACAAGCAAACATCCTCAAATCTAGTGTTGCAGAGTTGTCTCCTGATTTCTCATAATTTTGGGAGAGGACTAATTCGCCACTAGTGGCAAATGAGTCCCATCTTAAGGCTAGAATTCTATTTTTTGTCAGACTATGGATCCTAAGACTCAAAAACCTATTCCCGACAATTTTCATCAGAAGCAGGACTAATTCGCCATCAGTGGCGAATGAGTCCCACTAGTGATTTTCTATAATTCTAGACAGCATTCAAAACATTCCAGATTCTTCATTAGACTTCTAGGTTCACTCTGATTCAACCATGTTTTTTTATGTTTTGCATTCATTCATTCATAGTTCATTTTTTGCATATCACATTGTGTTTTCCAACATTGCATTGTTCTTAGGTTTTGCATTCATAATTGCTCAATTTAATAGTTTATTTGCATTCATATTATTCTATTTATTCCTAATTAAATCACACATAACATAATTTGAATGAACTAGCAAGATTCCTTTGGCCCTTCTTTCTCCTTTTAGGTGAAAAATCCTAGAAGTGCTAGAAAGTCGTAGAGAGCCAAAAAATCTACAGTTCATTTTGGTGAACTTGCATTTTGAACATATTAGATTTCTAATTATATTTGCATCTTGCATCTTAGATTTCATTTGCATCAACATTCAATTAGGATATTTTTTTTGCATTCTAGGATTTCTTAACTTGCATTAGTGAAAGACTCATTTAGATTTCATTTTTGCATTGCATATCATTGAAAAAATTGAAAAATTGCATCTCCATCCTTCATTGGCATCTAAAAATCATTTAAATCATTTTAAATTTTTTGTAAAACACAAATAAATCTCATACTGAGACTCATTCACCACCCTGGGAAAATTAGTCCACCTACACATTTCAGATTGCAATTTTTAGACATTTTATGGCATTTTCCTACATTTCTATTCTTTGTTGTTATTTCTCTATTTGAGTTATCAGAATTCCTATTAGTTGCATTTTGCACTCCTAGATTACATTGAATTTACATTTACCCTATCCTTTGTGGTACTTGCATGAGTGTGTGGTGCCCCATTGATAATACTTTAGTGAGACAAAGTTCTCGACTCATGGCTTCCCACGATAGAACTTTCGTTGTGGACCTTGGGATCTCAAGAGCTCCTACTCCTAGTATGGACAATAGTGCATTAGGCATTGATTATACCTCTTATATTCCATCACCTTTCCATCCAATGAATGTTGACACACAAAATAAGTCTCTTCCTCAAGATAAGGTCATTAGTATTCACAAAGATTTTGCACATTTACAACAAGACTTGTCTCTTGAAAACATTTCAACCATTGCCATACCTACAATAGAAAACCTTCATCACTTGATTGAAAGTGATGATGGATTACAAGTCATGAAATTAATTGCTGAAATATACAATAAACATGCTCGTAATACTTCCCCATCAACAAACATATGTGCAAACCAAGGAGGACCTCACATTCCTCCCCCTTCAACCATAACATCCACACCAACTTATACCACTCCTCAGGTTACAACAACTATGCAACAAGTTAGTCATGTGGCTCCTTCCTTTATAATTCCAACCAGCATTCCGAGTTCTTTTGTGGTGTCCCATTTTCCATCTTCCACCTTCGCCCCTCTAAGTGTCCCTTTCACTTCCCCTAACATTACATATACTCCATCACCATTTTCCCTTCCACCTCATACTCCTTATACCAATCCCATCATTACGCAACTCTTTAACACCATCTCATCCATGCAACAACTCTCCACCATTAGCCAAAGCCAAAATTCTCCACCAACATATCATGTTCGCAGTAGCCCATTATCCTTAGAGATCCTACACACATAGATGCCACAAGGAATTGAAATGCTTCAGTTTGAGAAATACAGAGGTAATGGAGACCCTACTAGCCATGTCAATGCATATATAGCCTTGTGTAGTGACTTTGTCCTTGATGATAAGCTGTTAGCCAAACTTTTTCCTAGGACCTTCAAAGAAACTGCATTAGACTGGTTTTCAAACCTACCCTATCATTTCATTTGATCGTTTAATGAGCTTGTAGATGATTTCATAAGTCATTTCCAAGTCCACATGACTCCTAAGAAAACAATTTAAAATTTAATGTGTTGTCAACAAAATACTGATGAAAAAGTCATTGACTTCATTTCTCATTACCAGTCATTGTATGCTCAAATTGATGTCAAGATCCCTTATTCACATCTACAGAAGATGTTTATCAAAAAATTACACTCACCTTCAAGACAAGTTAGCCATGATGAAATTCCCCTCATTCATGCATTTATGCACGACCCTTTGTGATTATCACAACTCAGTTTCCAGTCGTGATTCAAAGTCCACTTGTAACCGAGTTGAGAAATTTGAGCAAAATAACCACAAGAATGGATCAAACTTTAAAAAATTGAACCATGGATTTTTACAATTCAATCTACCTTCAACACAATCAACCCAAACTATTCCAAGCCAAGTGGTCGCTCTTAAAACAATTGTTCCTTATACCTATGGGGACCCGAAGAGACAATTTACTCCCCTACCTAATAGCCTTCATAATACCATGAACCATTTGCTCCAAAAACAAATGCTCAAGTTGCCTACCATTAAACCACTTGAAACCACCAAGCCTTTACCACCCAACTTCAAACAGAATGCTTATTTTCATTTTCATCGTTAGAATGGCCATGACACCGAACAATGTAAGCATCTAAAACACTTAGTTCAAGACCTCATTGATTTGGGCCATTTGTCCATTGCGGGTGTAAATGATCAAGGTAATAAGTCTGTGGCACCCCCTAACCAAAATTTACAAATCTTTACCAACCTTATGACTTAACACAATATTTCATTTGTCAAGGCTAGCAAAATTTCAAACCCTCATGTCATGAACATAATACAAATAATGAACCACTTGATATAACTCCAAAGGTTCCCCAAGTTAATCCTATGGATGAACTTCCCCAAAACATAGCTCTACTACTAGTTAGGCATCTATAGCCCCAATATAGATATTTGGATAGCCTAAAGAGTTGATATATATATATATATATATATATATTGATATTTTATTGATAGCTCATTTCAATTTGCAAGAAATGAAGCCTGCTATTAGGTTGGGAATTATAGTGGTAGCGAAGGTTGCCTTTTGATTTTTCATTCAATGCAAATCCCCTCATCATTTCACTACTTCCCAAAAACTCATTTGTTGATTCCCTATTAGTGTATATTTTTGGCTAAACTTTACCACTTTTATGCCAAATACCAGATAACTACAACTCACTATATGTTAGAAGATATGCATAAATTAAAATTTAGTAGCAAACAATTTAATCACCAAATTTAAATCTAACTTTAGAGCCATTAGTTACCACCCTTTTCCGATCAAATTTTATGGCAACAACTAAATACTCGGCTAGCAATTTTGATTTGATGGCACTACACCACATTAATGGATACAAAAATTTATGATGATAATTAAACACGATCGCATTATTCTGCATTAAATTTGCACACCTCAATGAGCACGTATTATCTCTTTCAAATTTCCCAAGTGATGACGTGTACTGCCTTACTTCCTTAATTTTCCTTTCTGCTTTGCACACATGGGCACCTTCATGATTAATACGGCTTAATAAAAACACATTGAAATGGCCACCATTAATATCAAAATATTTAGCTTGTTTGATTCACAATCTTTGTACTGGGAAAATTTGAAGCAAATTGTCACCAATTGTGTGTAAAAATTAATTTGATTTAACATTCTGCCATGGAGAAACACATCTAGTTGCCACCTTACTTACAATTTGCAAGATTTCAATCTGTGAAAGTATGTATCATAACTTCCTCATGGTTTGCTATAAATTTTGTACTTCTCTCAAATTCTTCACACCTTTTACTTTTCCTTCTTTTTGTTTTGTATTTTTTGTTGTTTGCTAGTGCTTGCTTGCTTCCAAGTCATGGATAATCCCATTTTCCTAAACTGCTCTCACCAACAGAATGTTTTCTTGGTTCATATCATGACTCAAAGGCTTGACAAGGTTTTCTTCATTCAGAATACCAGTTTTACTATGCCAAACTTGTGCTTAGTCCTTGGGGAAAAATATATGGAATCCAAAGGTTACTACCAGTTCTATTCTGACTTGGGTTCTTGCTTTGTAGCATCACTCCTAGATATTGACCTTCCTATTGAAGATGTTCGCTCGACTGTGAATTTGATAATGCGGCCTGAATATTTGGAGAATCTAAATAGTATTCTATCTGTTGCACATTCGACCATTGGGATTCCTTCCATGGATGATATTCCTCAGTTCTTGGAACATGGGGATGTGGTTCCACTCTAGCCTTTCCTTTCTAACCTCCATATTCCTGACTTTGAAGCTCACTGGGAAATTCCCTATGTAGGGTATTTAGCCCTGATGGACAAGGCATCCTAGATTGACTGAATGGATACTCCTATTCATAGCTCCTACCCTTTTTTTTCTTTTTTGATCTTTTTGTAGCAAGAATTTTGATATTTCCATGTATATACGTGATATACATATATATATTTTAGCTTTGTTGTACATTTTAAAGTGTTTATTTACGATGTATGGTTTTATCATTTTATATTTCACAACACAATGTTACAAATTTTTGAATTAATTCTCATGTGCATAATAAGTTAAGCAGAATTTGCTAATGCAAAGGGACAAACAAAAAAGAAAGAAAGAAAGAAAGAAAATGAAAGGAAATGAAAATGAAAACTAAACAAAACAAACCATACAAAAAGAAAACTAACCCTAAGTAACCAAAGCTCTAATCTAATAAATGATTAACCCTAACAAAAAAATATATTTTAATTTCAATGACTATTTCCATTGTTGTTTTAGTAAAAATTATAGCAAGTTTATCCTTGAACTCATTCAAACAAATTTCAAATGTCCTACTATAGCAATGAATTCTTTAAAATTTTCTATGTTTAACAAACGTAAATTCAAAGGTGTACTTTCCAATGACATGGCTCATATGTATGAAAATGACCTCATTAAAGGTTGATCGCACACACTTCTGCTGATTAAGCAACACTCTACCTTCATCCAGCCCTAGTTCATGGTTTTCTTCTTTACACTGCTCATTTCCATGAATGGTTGTGTCCATTACTTGATTTTCTTCTCCTTCGAGAATTTTCATGTCTTCGGTCTCATCTTCACTTTGAACTTTGTTACACCAAGCGATATCACAATTTATATTATTATCAAAGAGAGAAAAAGTAAAAAATTGATACTTTGTATCTTGCATAAAATCAGGAAAATCTCCTTTTTTAGCTTGTGACTTTTTAATTTGGAACGGAAAACATGCATCTCACGCTCAATTTTCCCACTCCTTTTCACTTGTGTTTTCCACGTATAAAGAGAATGATGACTCATCAATTTCATTTCCTCATTTTATATGTGATGTTTCTGAATCTCGGCATTCTCGCCTATCTTCTTGCAAAGTGTTAGGGTATGTGTAGGATGATGATGGGAAAAAAAGTGGCAATATGATGGGTATGTGTAGGGTATGTGGCTGACGACTTTTTTTACCCAAAATTGATGAAATGAAAATGGTTTTTAAAGGAGATTCTCAACTTTCCACCAATATAAATTATGCTTTACTTTGAATTTAATAAAAAAAATTATTCATTTTCTATTTGAATTACGACTAAACTCCTAATTAATAGGTTGATTGAAAAACATCTATATCTTTCAAATGGTATCACATTTTTTGAATCTAAAACATGCATCACATTCTATGCTTCACATACTATAGGATTAAAAAAAAATGAATTTCATGAAGTTTTGACCAAGTTAAGGTGGTTAGACATACGAGTTTTTTTTTTTTAAGTTGTAATAAAAAAATCACAATTAATTATTTACTTGGAAAAAAATTACAAAAAAATATGCATCACATCAAGACATGATTCATCTACATAGATATAAAATAGTATAAAAAAATATTATCATTTTATTGTGGTTAGAGTGGTCAAACAGGCACCTACTTCTTATTTTTTCCCTAAAATTTAAGTACTACTGCATTGAAATTTCAAATTTTCACCAAATAGATTTTTCTTTTTTAAATAAACCTAGTAGTTTAGAAACTACATTCAATTTGCTACAAATTTCATTCCTACATATTTTTAAAATAATATAGATAACTTATTCACATTTTTATGTCAAGTTACCTAACTTTGATTTTTCTAAATTTTTCGCCACTTAAGGGCTTTTTTTTCCATGATGATCCTACACATGCCCGTTAATATTTTCTTTATAACAATTGCAATTATCAAACTGTTTTGATATATCAGTTGAATTTTTAACATTTTCAATTATGCTAGGTTATACTCTTTTCTCATTAACAATCCCTTTCTTCTAACAGTTAAGACTTCTTGTATTAATGGAATCACTTTGCAAATAGCCAAACTTACCCTAGTTAAAAAAAATCACAATCAAGTTCATTGTGATCAGTTGTATCACGAATTCTACACTCGGTGACTCTACCAAAAGTGAATAAACTCAAAGGATGTAATATATGGTTAAGAATTTTCCAGAGTTTTTCAACTTCCATTTGAAATACCGCCTTATACTAGACTTTTTCCTTACAATCTATCACATAAACTCAGAACTAATATAAATTATGTGTTACCCTCCTAGTGCTAGTTCTTATTGATGACGATGTCACTCGCAGAAACAATGCAGATAAAATCCTCACAGGAAAACTACGAAGAACCTATCTTTACTTGAAATATTGAAGTAGGGCAACCTAAGGGTGGTTTTTGTGATAGGAAAAGGTTGACTTAGCTTAATCCCAAGGCTCTGGTAGTCAAGTCTTGACCATACTAGGTTCACTTCAGGGTATAATATGATATTGTTGTTAATCTCAAGGGGTCTATGGTTGATTGAAATTATAAACATTCGGTACCAAGTTTCTATTTTAATCATAAAATAATATCATAAAATTGAAAGATTTACAACAATATTTCAAGAAAATCAACAATTTTTTGATCACTTAGGTAGATTTAGATATAAGCATTCATCAATTTCATAGAAAATGATAGATTTTCAATAAATTTCCATCCATTCATCTATTTTTTGAAACATTTTCAAGAATTTAAACATCTAATCTAAAATAGAGCATAAAAATATTGAAAATTAAAATTTCTCCCGGTTATTCTCCACGCATGCCCCAAGAGTTAATCAAATCAAAGAAAACTGCTTTATACTTCACTAGGTTGCTTCAAAGCTACATATAAAATGATGCAAGCTTTTAAAGAAGTGGATTTTAGTTTGGACACTAAGTAGGTTTTGCATGCACCCTTAAATGGCACAACATGCAGTCTTGTTCAACTGAACTAACAAAACCAACTATAAAAATACATGAGATAGGTAGCTATCAAATTGGTTTTGATATTGATTAAATTCTTTGTGCATAAAAATTTTTAGTTAGGAATGATTCAGAAAATAGGAAAAAAGAACAAAACTTAAAGAAGTTTTGGGTCTTATGACATCCACAATTTTTTTTTGAATTTTTCACCACTTAAGGGCTTATTTTTTCCATGATGATCTTGCACATGCCCGTTAATATTTTCTTTATAACAATTGCAGTTATCAAACTGTTTTGATATATCAGTTAAATTTTTAACATTTTCAATTCCACTAGGTTATACTCTTTTCTCATTAATAGTCCCTTTCTTCTAGCAGTTAAGACTTCTTGTATTAATGGAATCACTTTGCTAATAGCCAAACTTACCCTAGTTAAAAAAAATTCACAATCAAGTTCACTGTGATCGGTTGTATCATGAATTCTACACTCGATGACTCTACCAAAAGTGAATAAACTCAAAGGATGTAATATATGGTTAAGAATTTTCCATAGTTTTTCAACTTCCATTTGAAATACCACCTTGTACTAGACTTTTTCCTTACAATCTATCTCATAAACTCAGAACTAATATAAATTCCATGTTTCCCTCCTTCTAGCGCCAGTTCTTATTGATGATGATGTCACTTGTAGAAATTGTGCAGATAAAATCCTCATAGGAAAAATGCGAAGAGTCTATCTTTACTTGAAAAATTGAACTAGGGCAACCTAAGGGTGGTTTTTGTTATAGGAAAAGGTTGACTTAGCTTAATCCCAAGGCTCTGGTAGTCAATTCTTGACCATACTAGGTTCACTTCAGGGTATAATATGATATTGTTTTTAATCTCAAGGGGTCTATGGTTGATTGAAATTATAAACATTTGGTACCAAGTTTCTATTTCAATCATAAAATAATATTATAAAATCGAAAGATTTACAATAATATTTCAATAAAATCAACAATTTTTCTATGACTTAAGTAGATTTAGATATAAGCATTCATCAATTTCATAGAAAATGAAATATTTTCAATAAATTTCCATCCATTCATCTATTTTTTGAAACATTTTCAAGAATTTAAACATCTAATCTAAAATAAAGCATAAAAATATTGAAAATTAAAATTTCTCCTGGTTATTCTCCACGCATTCCCCAAGAGTTAATCAAATCAAAGAAAATTGCTTTATACTTCACTAGGTTGCTTCACAGCTACATATAAAACAATGCAAGCTTTTAAAGAAGGGGATTTTAGTTTGGACACCAAGTAGGTTTTGCATGCACCCTTAAATGGCACAACATGCAATCTCGTTCGACTGAACTCACAAAACCAACTATAAAAACACATAAGATAGGTAGCTATCAAATTGGTTTCAATATTGATTAAATTCTATGTGCATACAAGTTTTTAGTTCGAAATGATTCAGAAAATAGGAAAAAAGAACAAAACTTAAAGAATTTTTGGGTCTTCCGACATCCACAAATTTTGAACTTAACTCAGAAAAGGTATCCCTTGGCCTTTTATAGAAGTAAGACATAGGTGGGATAAGACAAATACATGAGAGGAAATCCAAGGGACGAATCACATCAAGGCATGTGGAATGTGGTGACTGGTGAGAGAATTGCAAATGAAGTCAACGAAGGTCAACCTTCATCTGCATGTTAAATTCCTTTGGCTTTTTCATCTTCTTATTATTAGGGTTCCTTCTTGGAATGAAAAAAATCCGCATAAACAGAATGTAGGAAATTCCCATACATATAGAATGATCAGGTGGAATTTTTGCCCCTACATTCAAGTTCAATCTCGATTTGAACATTCCAAGAATAAGTAATACCCAGAATGAATACACTTATTTGCCCCATGTTTAAACTCCAGAGTCCCAGTTTGCCGATATCTGGTGTATCTTTTCAACAAACTCTATTTATGCATGAGCTTCCAAAGTGTATCGTTGTGTAGCATAGAAAAAAGTATTTATTGCTTGATATAGGAATAATTGATGATAAATTAGACTTAATGATGCCTTGATCTAGTGTTGTGAGGTGTTTTACATATCCACATTAGGCCTTGGTCCCTTGCAAACTAAATAAAATGCACTTATCGATGTCTTGTAAAGGTGTTGTAAAGTGAACATTGTAAAAGACTTTCACACTTTTTTAGACTTCTATTAAGCATCTAAGTTTAATTGACCTATTTTCTCCTTAATTCAATATTATAAAATGTATTTAATGGCATTATCACATTAATCTAGAAGGCTTGTAAACTAAACCTGATTTTAATCTAGCGTTGTAAATTGTGTTACACATTCACATTGGATGTTGTGCTTTTCTAGGCTATGTGGACCTCATTTTAGTGTTGTAAGGTGTATTTAATCACACTTTCACATTGAATTTTGTGTCCCTAGCCCTAATTATCCTTTACATCATCATTAATAGGCCCATATGACCCCATATTATGTACATCAAGGCTCATTTTGATCGAGGACCTGACTAAAACATCATATAAACCTGGTTTCTTCACTCCTTGACATCCCAATTGGAAAAAGAATCCCTATGGGACTAAGTCACCCATCTAGTCAAATAAGTCCCATCCATGTGGGACTAAGTCACCCAACTTGGTGACTTAGTCCCATTTGAGCCATTTTTGAGGTTTGAATGGGAAAATTTGGGTTTTAAGTTTAATTTTCCTCCATGTCGGCCTTAGGGATAAAATTAATTAGAATTTTAGGTGGATTTCCTATATAAACAAGTTTTTAAACCCCAATTCATCATTCATTCATCATTCAGTCATCATTCATTCTACATATGAAGTCAAGCAAGCTAGGGTTAGGTCATTTACAGAGCATTCAAGACCACTTCTAAGACATTCAAGGGAAGATTCTTCATCTATTGCCACAAAAATTCAAGATCTATCATTAGGGAAAGTTTATAATTCCTTCATTTCATGTTCATGCTTCATCTCATTTCCTCATTTGGTTTAATTACCTAAAAGGATTTTGACCAAGGAAAACCCCCATGCCCTAACATTCAACATTTTTCTCTCTTTCTTTGTGTGTTTGCAAATTTAGGTACCTTAAATGCTTGGAAATCATTGAAGAATAGGTTGCAAACTTGTTGAATACATCTCCTTATTGGATAGTCAAAATATCCACAAAAATTCACTTATAGTTGTGAAAATCAAGGTTTCGGATCTACACACCTAGAGGAGCAGAAAGAGCTAACTGAGAGCTTTTGTTTCCACTTTCAAGTTTTCAAAAAAATTAGAGTCAACTCATATGCCATTAGTGGAATATGAGTCCCAATGTACATGTCTTCCAAATATTTTTGTAGATTTAGATACCCATTGGGCTAAAACGAGCTTTGGAACAGTTTTCCAGATCTGGGACTAAGTCACCTAGAATGGCACAAGTTTTCTAGTAGGTTAAAATTCCAGAATTAGCAACATTTCCAGTCTTCATTCCAGTCCTCAACACACTTCAAGGTGTACATCTTTAGTTCTACAATTTTTTGTTTTTTTTCATGGTCATTTTTGGGTAATTTAATATATGTTTGCATACTACGCTGTGTTTTCAAACAAAGTGCATTTTCTTAGTTTTGCATTAATATTCAATCTCTTTTATCAATTCTTTGCATCTAGGATATTCCCCTTAGATATATTTCAATCATCTTTTCATTGAAATATCGAGGTCTTATTCTTGAGTGAGCCATCAAGATTTTTGGATACCTCTCTCCTTTTAGGTGCAAAACCCTAGAAGTGTAAGAGAGTCCTCATATCCAAAAATCTATGGCACATTTTGGTGAATCCAACTTTCAAATACATTCTTTTCTGATTTTGGAGTCCATCATCATCCTAGAATTAGCTTGCATTGCATTTTGCATTAGTTAAGTTGCATTATAGGGTTTAAAATTTTGCATTAGTGAAAGTGCAAATAGGTTGCATTTTTGCATCTCCAATCTTTAAAAATATATTAAATTCTAGATTTTCATCTTAGGTCTGCATCATATAGCATAGAAAAATTAGTCAAACAAATTTCAAAAATTCTAAAAAAAATCCCCACTAGAACTCATTCACCACCTTGGGCGACTTAGTCCCTTTCCACCCCTAAAACTGCCATTCACAACACTGAAAACTCTATTTTTGCACTTTCGTTTGCTTCCATTACCTATATGTATCAGTTGGTTGAGTTTCTATTACATGCATTTTATTAGATCTAGTTTAAATTAGCTCATTTCATGCATTGCTTAATTTCAAATTTGCATTTACAACATTTCATCTTTCGGGTTGTTGCATAATGTAATTAGAAAATTATCTTATTTCACATCTAAAAATTGCATTTAAAAATTTCACTTTTAGTCATTGTGGGTATGTGCAGGATCATCATGCAAAAAACAAGCCCTTAAGTGGCAAAAAATTTAGAAAAATCAGTGTTAGGCAACTTGACGTAAATATTTCAATAAGTTATCTATATTATTTCAAAAATATGTAAGAATAGAATTTGTAGAAAATTGAATGTAGTTTCTAAAATACTAGGTTTATTTAAAAATAAATAAAATATATTTGGTGAAAATTTGAAATTTCAATGCAGTAGTACTTAAATTTCATGGAAAAAATAAGAAGTAGGTGTCTGTCTAACCACCCTAACCATAATAAATTAATAATATTTTTTTGTAATATTTTATATATAATTAGAGGACTCATTTCCGGATGTGATGCATATTTTTTTGTAATTTTTTTCCAAGTAAATAATTAATTATGAATTTTTTATTACAACTTTTAGAAAATATAAAAACTCGTCTGTCGACCACCTTAACTTGGTCAAAACTTCATGAAATTTAATTTTTTTTTTAATCCTATAGTATGTGAAGCATAGAATGTGGCATGTTTGGATTCAAAAATATGATACCGTTTGAAAGTTATAGATGTTTTCAATCAGCCTATCGATCAAGACTTTAGTCATAATTCTAATAGAAAATGAATAATAATTATTTATTAAATTAAAATTAAATCATAATTTATATTTTTGGAAAGCTGAGAATCTCCTCTAAAAATCCTTTTTGTTTCATTAATTTTGGGTGAAAAAAAAGTCATCAGCCACATACCCCCATAATATTGCCACTTTTTGGCGCACCATGATCCTGCACATACCCTTGTACTGTACTTTCTTTACTTTTCCATGATAGCATGTTTACTTTCAAGAGATGTGGCTTTGATTTGGTTAAAAATGGATTGCATAAATACAACATTCCCTCTTATGATTTCAATTTCAATTACTATAATGAGATCATTAAGAAACATTTTAATCATCAAACCATTGACATAATCCTTAATATTACATTTCCCATTGGTGAGAATGGTAGTGTGGACAATCATAACAATCATAACAATCATACTTTTTCTTCTCCTAACACCTCTCCTATTAGTGATGAAGGTATCTTGGTGAAAGAAGATACAAGCATTGAGGGTCTTGATTGTCCCTCTCCTCGTTCCCTTTTTGAGGATATTGGCAAAAAAGAACATGAGATTATAGAAACATTTCTAAACATCACCTTACCTAGTCTTCATTGCCATGACTATGAAACTTTTCCATCTCCTAATATTTTTCCTCAATGCAAAGAGGATACGTTGGTGTTCGAAGATATACCTATTAAGAGTCATGAGAACCTTGATCATCCCTTCCCTAATGCTCCTACCATTTGGGACAATCTATTTGAAAATCATACCAGTCCTTCTCTTGATGCCTCCCCTACTTGTGTTGAAGCTACTTTACAAAATTTAACCTTGGATGAACATATTACAAGCTCTCCTATTGGGGTACATAATTTATGGCACAAGAGAATGAGACCTTAGAGAAAAAAATAACCAAATAGATCCTTCTCCTACTAAACAAAACAATCTGACCATTGATAACTCCCTTACTTGCGATGAAGTCATTTTGGAAGAACCATCCTTTGCATATCATGAACATCTAGTTTTTATTTCTCCTAAAAAATCTCCTCCTAGGGAGGATACCATGGTGCAACTAAAGGAAAGCATTGAAAATAAGTATATTATGCCCTTAGATGAAGATGATGAAGTAGCATTAGACTCTCACTCGCTAAGAGATGTTAACATTATTCAAACTCAACTTAGCCTTTACCCCTCTTCACACAAACCTAAAACTCAAAACAAACCCAAACTTTTCCTTTACCCACCTAAGAATAATGTTCCGCAGCAACTGAGTCATAATACTGTTTCTCATACATATAACACAAGAAATAATATGCAACCACCACAACCAACCCCAACACCCTTGCCTTTTCCTAATACTATCATACCTAACCCTATCTTACCAGGTCCTCCTCCTAGAAAGGAGTATGATCTTGTCGAGCAACTTAAGAATACTTCTACTAAGATATCATTGTGGGACCTTATTGAGGCCTCCCCTCACTACCACAACATGATTCAAGCAACTTACAACAAGTTCCTATCCCTTCTAATGTGCAACAAAATGAAATAATACTATCTCAATACAAACGAATAGGGATAAAGTGAACCATTTTTGAAAATGGCTATGCCCTTAATGTGTGAAGTGTAAACCTTTTGGATAGGCTTCATGTGGATAAATAAAAAATTCAACCTGATTCTTTATCTCTTAAGGGATTTGACAATATCAAAAAGAAACTGCTTGGGGTGATCATTTTATCTATTATAGTTGGGAAGGCCACATTGGAAACACAAATTCATGTTATGCCTCATGAACTTTCATGTAATCTCCTTTTACGCAGGTTGTGGATTCATCCAATGAATGGGGTGCCTTCTACTCTTCATCGTAAAATGCAATACATTTACAACAACAAATTATACACACTTGACGTTGATCCTAAGCCTTACATTGTCTTACAATTTGAGAAAAATAAAGATAATCCCTTGACAACAATAACATCAACCACACAAGTGGAACCTGTCAACAAACAAACAAAGACAAACATATTGACGAAGTCACAAAGCTATTAGATGATGATTGGGGTTCCTTATGTTTTGAACATACATTCATGGGCAAGTACAAGATCATAAACAAAGATTCAAATACAAGAAATGAACAAGCATTCATGTCAGCACAAAACTTGGAAGACCCTTTGAAAGCATCCACCTCAGCCACTCTTGAAGAAAAAGAAAATTACACAAAAAACTTTGGAAAACTTAATCATACACAACCACCAAATCCAAAAGCAATGAAAAAGATTTATGGTAAAGGTTATGAGCTTATGAAACAACTTGGATATAGTGGAAAAGGATGTCGTGATAGAAATAAATAGGCCTTCACTCAAAATCAACACTATCACATGAGATTCCTCTAAGCCAACCTTAATAGTAGTCCATCCTGAACTGATTGACACTAGTGGTCTTGAAAGTTATCCTTTGCAAGAAATGAAACAAATAGAACATATTCACTTAATATCAATGTTATCTCGAAAAACACTTATGATTTGAATTCGTTAGATTTTACACCCTCCTATAAAGGAGAGAAAAAAATATCACAATCTAAAGAGTCTTGCATAGATATGACATCTTCTACTAAGCAAGTGACATCTTTGTTGCTTAATAAAGTAACATCTACCATTGATCAAGATGGTATCTTGTTGAGACTCCTTCAAGATCACTTGATATCCCTTCCTTCAAGAACTCAAAAGAAATTCTATTACAAGACTTCATTTTGCACATATCACAAAGTTCATGGTCATTCTACTAATGAATGTAAGGATTTGAGTAGTAAAATCCAACATCTTAAGGAGTTTGGTGTTCTCCCTTATGTGGGGGCACCTAATTCATCTAATTGATACTGATTTTCACTCTAGCATGTTTATCATCAATCATTCAGCTCACCCTTGTCCTGCACTAAGTGGGGGCAAGGGGTTAGGTAGCCTTGTCCTCGTATGTCACTTGACGTTGCCTCTTTTGGCTAGTTGATCATCTTTCATGAATATATAAGAGCAAGCTTGGGATGTGGACGACATGCTTTAAGTTGGATCACATGTTACATACTACCTTAAAGTCATGATGTAGCTCAATTCAAAAACATATGACTTGGCATAGGGCTTTCTAAGTTGGCTCTCATGTCTTCTTTCATGTTAGTATTTATCATTCACTACTTTAAAGCAATTCCTCACAGTAATGGTGTTAGAAACTTATTTAAAGTGGGGGCATACATTGATACTCATATTTCATTGTGCTATTTTCTTTTTCTTGTGATTTCCTCTCTTGGAAACATTAGGTACAATGTTTCTAGGATGAGACATTGCACTTGTCCTCTTTTTGCAAAAAACATGAGACCATCTGCATTTTTCCTCTCTTGGAGACACTAAGCATGATGTTCCCTAAGATGACACCTTGCACGAACTAAGAAAAATCCCTTTGAACATTCCTCGCACTATTTTGCATTTACAATGTCTATGAGTTTTAAGCATACAAAGTTTTGTTTTCCCTATAGAGCTCAAAGATCATTTTTGTGTGGCACCTTATTAAAGTTATCAAGAGGTATAACTTTGATATGGTTGAATGGGAAGCCCATTATGAGGCATGACCTTCCCCATAGACACTTGCGTGTGTGTGAGTGCATTCCAGCCATGGGTGTATGTTTCTCACCTTTTAGGACATCTCACTCAGCGTATAGCCAAGAGTACCATTGCCTCAAAGTGAGTATGCATTTTTGGACAAACAACTTAGATCTAATCCACATTGTGTTGGTCAAATGGTTGAAGCTTCATCCACCATTTTATTTCTCTTCCTTCTAGTTATTTCCATTGCATGATTGTGTATCTTGTTTTTCTACAAATCATTCACCCTATGCATGTCCTTTTGTGCTTATGTGGGTTTGAATTAGGATCTTGGATCCTAGGGGCTTGACCACCTCCTTCATCTTTGTTATACTAGACCATCCACATTGTTACAATTGGACCCCTCTTGAATGTCTACTTTAGTGTGACTTTGAAGCAAGTTCATCCTAGGAGCTCACTAAAGAGAGGGTTAAATGTAGCATAGAAAAAAGTATTTCTTTCTTTATATAGGAATAATTGATGATAAATTGGACTTAATGATGCCTTGATCTAGTGTTGTGAGGTGTTTTACACATCCACATTAGGTCTTGGGCCCTTGCAGATTGAATAAAATGCACTTATCAATGTATTTTAAAGGTGGTGTAAAGTGTTGCAAAAGACTTTCACACTTTTCTAGACTTGTATTAAGCATCTAAGTCTAATGGACCTATTTTCTGAGTCTTATTTCAATATTATAAAATGTATTTAATTTCATTCTCACATTAATCTAGAAGGCTTGTAAACTAAACCTGATTTTAATCTAGGATTGTAATGTGTTATACACATTCACATTAGATGTTGTTCCTTTCTAGGCTATGTGGACCTCATTTTAGTGTTGTAAGTTTTATTTAATCACACTTTTGTTAAAAGGCACAGAACAACTTAGAGGGGGGGTTGAATTAGTTGTCACCAAATTTAAACTCAAAACTTCAACACTTATTAACTTCACAACCTCACTATTTTGTTATTAAGTATGAACATGAAATGTAAATAACATAAAGCAAAAACAACACAAAGAACACCAGATTTTATGTGGAAAACCCAATGAGGGAAAAACCATGGTGAGGATTAACTCACAATGTAAAGTAGTTCCAAAAATGAATATATAAGCCTCACTACCAAGGGCTCACTGCTCTTAATAGGACTCACTATTTGGATACAAAATATCACTACTTACAAGGAGGCTCACTGCCTACAAAAGATTACAAAACAAAAAAGTTGGCTTCACAGCTAAAATTAACTGAAGAATGTGCACCTAACAAGTGTTGATACAATTCCAGTGATGCTGAGTAGACTGACTTGACACACTTCATCATATTCACACTTCTTCTCCTTCGCATTTACAACTACCTCATTGATATCTATGTCTTAAAAAAAATTGTTCAACATACATACTCGATCCAACTGCAAGTAGCAATTAGGTCAGCCTAATTAGGTGCATTTCCTTGTCTACCAAAAATACTAACAATTGGCTTCAAGTATTTGCAAAATCTTTCCAACCAATAAATTAAAATGTGTAGCATGCTTTATCGTCTCAGCATAGAACTAAGATAGGTCACACATATATCTCCATATAAAAATTAATTCACCGTATCACAACTTATTCATGAAGTCAACCAGAAATAGACTTAATTGCAGAATAATGTCAATACACCATATGAGCACAGAAACACGAGAGATTATGAACATACATGCTTTCAACATCCATAAAATATTTCCTAAATCTGCAAGCAACAACTATCAACTATGGCAGACTAAAATACTACAGGGTGTACCTTGTATACTGGTTCAGATGTCAAACCAAAATACTAGATCAAGCACTGGCATAGCCTTGCAATCACAATCATGGTGACATGAATGACAACCCAAAACCATAGATATAGTCATTCTTCTTCATTCTTCCAACAACTTTCACATTGAATTTTGTGTCCCTAGCCCTAATTATCCTTTACATCATCATTAATAGGCCCCTATGACCCCATATTGTGCATTTTGAGGCTTATTTTGATCAAGTACCTGACTAAATCATCATATAAACCTAATTTCTTCATTCCCTGACATCCTAGCTAGCAAAAGAACCCCTGTGGGACTAAGTTTCCCATCTGGGTGAATGAGTCCCATCTAGGTGGGACTAAGTCACCCAAGTTGGCGACTTAGTCCCATTTGGGCCATTTTTGAGGTTTGAGTGGGAAAATTTGGGTTTTAAGTTTAATTTTCCTCCATGTCGGCCTTGGGGATCAAATTAACGGACATTTTAGGTAGACTTCCTATATAAACAAGCTTTTAATCCCTAATTCATAATTCATTCGTCATTCATTCATCATTCATTCTCCATCTCAAGACAAGCAAGCTAGGGTTAGGTCATTAGAGAGCATTCAAGACCACTTCTAAGACATTTAAGGGCAAATTCTTCATCTATTGTTGTAGAAATTAAAGATCTATCATCAAGGAAAGTTTCTAATTCCTTCATTTCATGTTCATGCTTCATCTTATTTCTTCATTTGGTTTAATTACCTAAAAGGGTTTCACCAAGGAAAACCCCAATGCCCTAACATTTAACATTTCTCTCTCTTTCTTTGTGTGTTTGCAAATTTAGGTACCTTGAATGGTTGGAAATCATTGAATAATAGGTTGTGAAATTTTTAAACACATCTCCTTATTGGATAGGTCAAAATATCCACAAAAACTCACTTACAGTGTTGGAAAATAGGGTTTTGGATTTGGACACCTAGAGGAGCAGAAAGAGCAAACCGGGAGCTTCCATTTCCACTTTCAAGTTTTTAGAAAAGTTAAAGTGGACTCATATGCCATTAGTGGTGTATGAGTCCCACTATACATGTCTTCCAAAGATTTATGTAGATTTAGATACCCATTTGGCTGAAACAAGCTCTAGAACAATTTTTTAGATCTGGGACTAAGTTACCCATAATGGCATAAGTGTCCCAATAGCTTAAAATTCCAGAATCAATAGCATTTACAGTCTTCATTCTAGTCCTCAACACATTTCCATGTGTGCATCTTCAGTTTTATAGTTTTGTATTTTGTTTCATTGTCATTTTTAGGTCATTTAGTATCTGTTTGCATACTACACTATGTTTTCAAACAAAGTACATTTTCATAGCTTTGCATTAATAGTCAATCTCTTTTATCAGTTCTTTGCATCTAGGATATTCCCCTTAGACAAATTTCAATCATCTTTGCATTGAAATCTTAAGGGCTTATTCTTGAGTGAGCCATCAAGGTTTTTGGATACCTCTCTCTTTTTAGGTGCAAAACCCTAGAAGTGTAAGAGAGTCCTCATATCCAAAAATTTATGGTTCAGGTTGAAACTGGTAACACCATTAGATCTACCTAGAACTTTAGTTTTCCTAACCATCCATACCCGGACTTTGCATCACAATTTTATTCTCCTACAATCACAAATTCCACTCATTAAATCCCTTTAATTTTTTTTTTATAAAACCATCATTAAATTGTTATCATATAAATCCATCATAAATAACACACTTTTCGAAAAAATCATAATTTCGTGCATACTTATCTTTTATATACCAGATTACTAAAATATTGGACTTCTTAGATAACCTTAAAACTTTAAAACTTTTCTTAGCATCGTTACCCAGTACCTGGAACCCGGTATTCAGCTTTACCCATGATATTCTTGGACTTCAGTTTTACCAGAACTTCCATCTTTACCATACCTTGACTATCAGATCAGACCGGAACACTTTGCTCGACATTTGTATTACCTTTTTCCTTTCTAACATTCCCAATTCCTGGTATTCAGTACCCAGAACACTTTGTTTTACGAAGTACTCTTTTATTTAAATATTTCTCTTTGCTCTTCAATTGCAGTGATCTTCCAAACTAGCCAGCATCCACCCTAACCATTAGTTTTCACTTGGGGTCCCCAAGTCTTACAATCTTGGGGCATGTTGTGAGACCACACAACACATAGATTATTGTTCAAAAATGTTAACTTTTCTCTTTTCCAATTTTGCAAAGAAAAATTTAGTCAATAAACATGTTAGCCATCCATTCAATGCATTCCCTAGTTATGAGAGTCTTTTAATATGAAAGAGTGGACATGTTCACTCTTTCCTTAAACATACACCGCCTCCTATCTCTCCTATTTGTGAGGATGATGTGATAGAAGAGAATACAAACATAGATAGCCATGATGACCATAATTTTTCTTCTCCTAATACCTCTCCTTTTAGTGACTAAGGTATCTTGGAAAAAGAAGATACAATCATCGAGAATCATGAAGGTCTTGTTTTTCCTTATCCTCATACCCCTTTAGATGATAGTATAATAATAGAAGATGAATTCATTGTCACCACTTTACTTAGTTTACATTACTCTCCTAATAGTTCCCCTACTTGTGAGAATGCTACAATCGTGAATAACCATGAAAATGACATTTGTAAGGAGGACATGATGGTGTTAAGAGATCTAATGATTGAGAGCTTTGATAATCCTACTTCTCCCACTTGGGAAGAAATAATAGAACATAGGGATACAGTTGTAGATAACCGTGATAATCGCATTGGCTCTTCTCCTACTATCCTTCATAGTAATGTTCAAAGATGATATTTTTGTGTTAGTAGATATACTTGAAAGTCATGAAAATCTCGTTTCTCCCTTTCCTAATGCTCCTACAATTTGGCAAGATCTATTTGAATGAAAAAGATCCAATCATTGGCAAGCATGATTCTCTCTCTCTTGATGCCTCACCTAGTGATGATGAAGTTACTTTACAAAACCTAACCATGAAATGTGATGAACATCTTGTTTATTATTCCCCTAAAAGCTCTCCTACTAGGGTAGATATTAGGGCACAAGAGGATAATACCTTAGCAAAAAAAAATGAAATCATTTAAAATGATGATAATCACATTTATTCTTCTCTTGATATCTCTCCTAGTTGTGAAGAAGAAAGCAGTGAGAGTCACAAGAATCCTATTTGTCTCTCTCCCCCTAGGGAAGAAATTATGGAACAAGAGAATTCCATCATTGATAAATAAGCCAATACAACCATTGATCATTCCCCTATTTGTGATGAAGTTGGTGTGCCCTTAGCACACACGCCCCGTTCGGAACGGGGACCCTCTTTTCTTTCGCCTTGTCGGGTCTTTTGGGGCTGCCTCGTTTTGCATGCCCCTCTTTTTTTGATGTTCCGCATGGTTGATATTGTGCCAAAGTTCCATTATAAGTCGACCGTGCCACCGCTTTTGGTCTTTTGCTGCCCCCCGAGGCCTCTTGGGGATCGCTTTGGTATTTTGGCTCTGGAACGGCCCTGGGCCCCTTCGGGCCCGGGCCTCTGGGGTTCCCTTATCGGGCTTCCCCTTTGCATTTTCTGCCCTGTGCGGCATTCACCGGGCGTCCGCTCACCCCTCGGGCCTCGGGATGCTGCTCGCCGCCACCGTCACCCAAGTAGCACAAAGAAAATCTTCTGCGGCGAACTCCTTTCAGCTTCCCGCCCTCCGGGCCCCGGGCCGATCTTCTCCACCGCCGTTGCTCGAAGCTCGCAAAAATCAAATGGCAGCCATCGCTCCGCGCCTTTCCGGCCGCCGGGCCCCTGTGCCTCTGCCATCGCCACTGACTCAATTCAAATCTCACCAACTTTTGGCGCGGTCGTACGAGCAGTAAATACGGTATTAATGGCGGTTGGGGTATAAAATACCTAACCCACCAAAGTCATTTTCACAAACTGAATTGCAGTGAGTTGGAGCAGTGATCATGTGGAGCCCACTACCTTCGTTTGCGTCGCAATCCTTGACATCAATGTCACTCCGTCGACCCCCGGTGAATCCCACGACCCCTGCTTAGCGTATCCGAGATAGGCCATCCCCGTTTGCCCTCCCATCATTTTTCATAATTTTCAAGGATTTCGATAATTGAACAATGAATTAAAGTGGCATAAAATTGAAGAACATCAAATTACGCCCCTAACCCATGTGTTAAAAAATGACAAATCTGATAGGTATACCCTCCCCGCTGATTCGGAGCTTGCCCGTGGTGCGGCCGTTCTTCGCACAGGGCGACCGGCCCCCTCAGGCCTGGTCCCCCCTTTCGCCGCCCCATTTTCGAAGTGTGGTTGCATGCCGATGGCGGTCCTCCTAGCCGGGTCCGAGTCGTCGGGCTTCCATCCCCGGAATGTCGGTTGCATTTTGCCACGCCAAACTGCCCAGGCCACTCTGCCTCCCCATCGCCGGGCCCCGATCTTGGCTCAGCCGTGAGAAATTGAAACATAAACGTGCGACCTATGGTCACCCCGGGCCCCGAATCCTGGAGTCCCATCTCCGAGGTTCCCTCCGGAGTCCACCTTCTCCGACGACAAGCCCCTTCCGGCTTCCTGCCGTTCGGGCCCTGACGACCACTCCGCCGGTGCCTTGAATCTTTTGGAGCTGCTGCATTTTCGTTCCCATGTCCCGGCTACCAGACTTCTATCCTCGGAAGTCCGTGGACCCCCTGCCGACGGAGTTTCCGCCCCGCCCTCTCGGTTGCCGGGCCCCAAGCTTGCGTTTGCCCTGTGTTCCTGCCAAATCCTCCCCGTTGCCATGGGATCCTCCGGCCTCGGCCATCCGAAGTTCTATCTTCGAAACTCCGTGATGGTTCCGCTGTTCCCCACGGTGGACCCCTTTCGACCCCCCACTCACCGTCGTCGACCAATCAACGTGAAAATCACATGGCGGCCACCGCTCCTCGTCTCTCCGGTCTCCGGGTCCCGGGCTCCTGCTCACTGCCGCCATCCAAAACTGTTGAAATTCTCGCGGTGGCTGGGGCGTCGCGTCTTCTCGGCTGCTGGGCCCCGCCATGCTGGAAGCCTCCAAGGATGAACCATAACCCCTGCCGGTTGTCCTTTGGCCTCGCGGACCCCGGCCCTCGGACTTCTTCTACCAGACTTCCGCCGCCAGGTTTCCATTATCTGTTGGCCATCTCCATATGCCTTCTCCTGCTGGCTTTCCGGCCTGAAACCTCCGATGCGCCTTGGATCGACCCAAAAAAACTCAAATCCACAATCAAACTTTGACCCACATCTTAAATCATGCTGTTCTCCATCATGGGCCTCTTAAAACACTAAAATCTGACCAAAGAGGGTCTCCAGGAGCTTTCAATTGCTTTCTCCCTTCCAGACAGCATTCCTGCCAGGGAAGTCCAGCCCTCCGGGCCTGGATTGTCTAAATACCCTGAAACGAAGGTCGATAACGTCTAAGGATAAATTTGTGATATAATTGATTAATTATTTAGGTGTTATCTTTGAAATATGGACTAACATGAATGTTTTTGATGTTTTGTTGCACTGACTTTGCCCTCGCTTGCAGGATATATGGAATCGGCTGCGGGAACTTTAGGGGCCTCCGCCAAAAAGGATAAGGGCAAGAAATCTGGAAGGGTCACTCAGGGAAAAGAAGATAAAGATCAAATGAAGTTTCAGTTTTAGGGTGAGCCTCTCTAGTCAAAGGTCTCAACGGATTGGAAGGAGATCTCGGATACCAACATCGGCCAAGTGGACATAGATGAGTTCACCCAGAGGGTCAAAGTCAACCCTACTACAAAGAACGCCAGACTAATAAGGCAGAGTGGAATCGCCAAGGCTTCCGGCTTCCCTCCCTCTCTGGTGGCACCCGAACTAGTAATGGCCTGCCGAGAAGCCTACCAAGCAGACACCAGAACAATCGTGGACAAAGAGGGAAACATCCTCGTGGACATGTCACTAGAAGGGATCGCCAAAACATTCCACATTCCCACGTTCCCACATATGGAGGTCCCCACGTTAAAGCAGTGCCAGGCGGCGTGGGATGCCAATCCGTTAGGGTGCATAAAATCAATTAACCTCTACTGGCTTAAGGAGAAATGGGGCAGCGCTGCAAAGGTTCCCCAAGAGATGTTCCGCAGCGACTTCTATGAAGACTACCATGACCTAGTAACTATGTTGAGCAGGGTTATGGGTCTCCCAGCAGCCGCCTACTTCCAAGAATGGATGGCCTACTACATTGAAAAAATCCTGTGGGGGAATGAGGATGTGAACACCAAGGTCTCATTCGACTGGGGAGGCATCATCAGCAACTGCTTCCATGAGCAGTTTGTCAACGTCAAGAAGAGCTCCAAGTTTTACATGACCTCTTACCTGGTATACTCCCTGGCAGGTCAAAGACAATACAACGGACTATTCGTGGCACCAGATCAAGGGCACAGGCGAGGGCTCAAACCTTTTGACAAGTACCCTCAACTCCAATACCGCAACTTCAAGAAGGAGTACTACCGGGTTAATGATGCCTTTATTGGCCACATCATCAGATTGATCACCAGAGACTTCGAGCGGAGGGTCTCCCACAGCGCCAAGGCGCTCCTAAAGGAGTATGCCTTCTTATTTATCCAGTTCCCTAAGTTCACCTAGATTCGGGCCCAGGGATTCACGGAGTGGCCAAACAGATTGCCGCGGTATCCAAACAACAGGATCATTCTCCTGGAGCTTTTTCGGCAGCTCCAACACATCCAGACCATCTTCGGCAACAAACACGTAGCAGGGATCCCCTATCCCATGACCCTTGGCTAGGGCCTGTATCGACTGAAGACATCTCAATGCGCCGGCAACTCTGAGAAAGAGCTTAAGGAATATAATTTTGATTGGTAAATGGCTCGCCCATGAATGGACCTACATGGCCATGTCAAGAAGGCACTAGGGCCGGCCTATGCCCACCAATACCACATTGAAGACTTCTGGGCAGACTACAAAGATGACAAGGAGGTCCGTGCAAGGCACTACATGCGCATGACCATACAGTTCCTAAGAAGAGTACAACCGTTCTAGGTGCCTGACCAGCTTGAAGAGGACGAGTCCACGATAATGCACCCGAGGTACCCTACGGTTGCCAACCTGGCGATCCCCTCCATTGATTGGGATGAGCAAGAGGTCGATGACCTGGATACCATCACCCAGCCGATCATAACTCGCACTAAGGAGTGGGTTGATGGGCGGGTGGCGCAACTGAAGCAACAAGGGGTGGTCCTAACATATGAGGCGCTCAAGAGCGAGCCAAGCGCCGTAGAGGACATTACCGCCACTACGTCAACTGGTGAGACTTCCAAGTCTCCCCCGTCACTAGGTCTCAAAAGAGGAAAGGAACAGAGACGGCGCAATCTGCGGACCCCAAGGAGCAAGCGAAGAAAGACACGGGAAGCTCATCTCCCAAGAGGCTCAAGCAGACAGTGACTACAATGGAAGTGCAGCCTCCCTTGCTCCTCCCTCCCTCGACTGGTGCGCCGCCTGCCTCTCAAGCCGCAATCGCCTCATCTCCGCAGGCAATAGACATTTCTATCCATCTTGCCTCTTCACCCCCGACTGGATCAATAATTAACATCGATTCCTCTTCTGGCATGACCACTTCTCCTTCCTCTACCACCATGTCTCCAAATACATCCCTCCCCCTGGTAACAATAGTGTCGTCTGTTCCCCTTGCTACTATGCTCGAGGCCCTTGCAAGGCACATGCAGAGTCTTCCCCCTAAGCTCTCACAGATCCTAATGGACCCCGCACTCCAAGCAGCCCTCGCCCAAGCCCTCGCAACAGCTCAACCTTCACAACTGCCAACAGGGCCGGCAGCCATGGAGGCCACAATGCAGATTTTGAAAGAGTTGGAGGAGCAAGAGTAGGAGGCCTCGAAGCCTATCGAGGAAGAGGTCGACGAATATCATGAGCACCCTGAGTATGAGCATTGAACTATCGACAAGGTGGCCTACGAGGAGGAGGAGGCAGGCTCTTTTGAGGGCAGGGATGAAGAGGATGGCTCGGGCGCTAAAGAAATTATCCAAACTTTCAATGAAGACCTTGAGGAGGAGTCAGCTCAGCAGCCAAAGGATGTTGAGGAGGAAACAGAGGGGTCACCGCGGGAAGAGGAGGGGCAGCTGCCAGAGGAGCAGCCGATAAAGGATATCACCAAAGCTGAGACCCATGCTGTCAAGAGCCCCAGGGCCGAGGTTGTTGAAGAAGAGAAAGAAGAGGAGGCAGTGAGGGAAGAAAGCCCCACCCAACAATTGTCCACCAAGTTGCCTGTCAAGCGCCTCGTATTTCTTCAAGACTCCGACGAGGAGGAAGAAGCTACCAGGGAAAAGGAAGAGCCCTAAAAGGAAAAGGAGGCAGAAGTCTTGCCTCTAACTGAAAAGGGTGAGGGCAGCCATGATGCACCCAAGGACAAATCTACTATGCCTGACTGGTTGGAGAAACAGTTGGAGAAGGCTACCCCAGTGCTGAAAGACCCAAGGGTGAGATTGAAGGCCATCTTGGCTCGATCCCTGACCACAACAAAGAAGGAGAAGAAGCCTAAGGTCCGTTCCAAGATAACGATGGACACTTCCGGCTCCCGAGTAGCGCAAGTTGCCATGCCTATAGTTGGCCAGACCGGGGTGAGCTACGATATCTCCACCATTGACCTAGGGACAACAACTAGAGAGCAGAAGGTTGAACATCTGGAAGAGTCGGTGGCCACAGTCATACATCTGATCAAACAGGATAAGGTATCCAAGGACGAGCTCAAAGCGCAGGTTGCTGCCTTAACAGACTATATCCAGCAGTGGTCCTCAGTGGACGACCTGCCCACCACCTCCACAGCAGCACCACAGTTGCTCTCCAAGGAGCAGATTGACAAGATGGAGAGGAGGAAGAACTTAGAGAAAACAACTAAGGACTAGTTCCAATGGGTCATATACGTCAGAAACATGGGAATCAATAGGGCTGTGCGAATAACCAATAAGTTCTTGGACCTGATCCAGTCCCTAGAAAGCACGAGGAGACTCTGCACCAATTTCCCTACAACATATGACTCCACCCTCCCGAGAATTGAAGCCATCCTCCAGATGCCTGAGGACACGTGGGAGAAGAAGCTAGAGCTGAAGAAAGAGGATCATTGGCTCATGGATGTGTGGCGCAGAGACCTCATCAACCGGAGGGAGAGGATGGAGCAAATCCTCAACAAGGTGGATCCGGATATCGAGTGGATCAAGGAAATCCAGGCGGAATGCGCCGAATATTTCAAGCTGATGACGGGCTATGATATGCCCATGGTGCAAATGGACGCCGAAAAGATCAAGCCATACTTCGAGGAAAAGATGAAGGATGGGACAGCTAGAGAAATCACAATGGAATTCCTGAGTTTTGCTGCCCGTGCCTTCGATCGATCAGAGCTGTTCAGAGATCAAGGCTCGAAGTATGACGAAGATTGGAAGCAGCTAGAAGAAAACGCTAAAGAATGGAGCTACCAGGCGTTAAGATGCGAGATCCTCGAGATCGACAAGCTCCAAGCGGTCATCCTCAAGTACATAGAGCACGCAGTTTCTGAAGAGCAAGAGGACAGCCCAGCCAAGGAAGAAGACCTCCCTGAAGAGTAGTTACAGCCAAGAAAATAGCAATTAGCTACGAGACGAAAGAGCAATAGTGCCATCCACTAGATGACAAAATAGGGAAAGGACAAAAAAAAATTTAAAATTGTAAATCTATTTGGGGGTAGGTAAAACCCTATTTTGTAATGAATTTTGGCCACACAATTGTAATGAATCTTGGCCATTCATTTAACTTTTGGAAAACTATAAATAGAGCACTCCCCTCATTTGCAAGAGTGAGAGTTGAGTTGTTGTAAAGGCATGCTGCAAAAATTTATAAGAAATATCATTGACTTGGTGTATTTCCTTGATTTCTCTCATGTTATTTGATTCATTTCTCCAATAATTAGATGCTTGACTTAGATCTATTTGCTGTTTAGTTAGCTGTTCATTTTATTTGGATAAATCTTAAGAATGTTGTTGGCTGATGTGAAAATTCCTGCTTTGTTGATGATCCCTTAGTCCATACTTTTTGCTATTTGCTAAAGGTAGATAGCTGTGCAAAGTTAGCCTGGACTTGACTTGAAGTTGCCCCAAACATTTATCTTTAATTCATGCATGTATGTGGTGGATGAAGGATGAAATATCTGTAGCCCTTAGAAGATAGCACAATTTCCATGATACTGTGAAATCCCTGGTTAAGTGGGATATTGTTTTAAGGAATTATCCATTGCAGGAACTCTATTGTCACTATTCATAGCAAGCTTCAGACTTAGGAACTTTTCTCCTCCTTCGCCCTTTTCCCCTTTCTTTTAGTAATTGAACAATACCAAGGTTCATTGCACATTGTAAAGCCAAATCCAACAATTAAAATGGAGTTCAGGACTGCTGTTTGAACCTACAGCTAGTGCATAACAACCTTCCATCCTAGGGACTCCATTTCAAGATCCAACTTCATGCTTTGTGTCTAAACTTTGTATTTTCTATAAGACCGCCTTGTGATTCCAGCAAATCACATCAAACTACTGAGGTATCTAAGCACTGTCATGACCTGACATCTGAGAGACCTTGGGATAGTGTTCTGCAATTCGATTGTGGGAGATTGTCTTTCAAGAGAGGTAGTGCGCCTATGCACTGCCTGTGTTGAGAAGTGCATAAAAACACCATCAACAGAAGTCATTTTGGAAAAACCAATCCTTGAATGTCAAGAAAATTTGGTTTGTAGTTCTCCTAAAAACTCTCCTCCTAGGGAGAAAATCATGGTGCAAGAAAATGACAACAATAGTAATGCGGTTTCCTTAAGTGATGATAAAAAGGTGATTCTAGATTTCCCTTTATTAGAAATAAATTAAACCAAGAACACCGAGATTATGAATATGCAAGTTCCCATTAGATCCCCTTCAATCAATGGACCTCCTACATACTATTGATGGTGTTTTATGCACAGCAATAACTTAGACAAGATACAAGTATCCTATCTCTCTTGAAAGGTAAATCTCTATTATTAAGCCTCAAGAGATAACCTAGGTCTCTAATGTTAGGTCTTGAAAATGCATAAACAACTCAGATAATATGTGAAAATGTTAGTAATCACGAGGTGCCTTATGAACAAATGTTGGATCTTAGAATTTATCAAATTTTTAATATATTGATACTTCAAGTCCTAAATCTAACCCAGATAATAAAGAAATAGCAAAATATAAGGGTTTAAGAGAGAGATTCCTAAGATTAAAACTACTTCTAAGATAAACAATGCAAATGATGAAATCCTTGAAATGGACCAATCCCCAAAAACTAATTCCTACTTAACCTAGATAAATCTACAATCTTACAGAAATAGTGCTATCTTCTAAGGTATTAAAGATTTTCAGATCATGAACATTCATTCAAATCAACCCTATTGCAATTGAAATGAACAAACATTCAGAATTAAACTGAGTAAAATGAATATAAGGTCCAGGATAACTTTACAAAGCAACTCACAATCAACCAGCTACAAAAAGTATGGACCAGGGATCGCTGCAACACTTCAAGTATTAAACCATAAACACCATTGAATCATATCCAACTCTAAATCTAACATTTATCCAATGTTTCTGAAGCAATTCCAAAAGATAGAACAACAAGAACCATGCAAGATAAATCGACACAAAACAGATCACCAGAAAGCACAATGTCTTCAATTGTATTGAATCATCTAATGACCGCAACAATTCCAATGTTTTGTGACAACACTTGCTTCAAAATGAAACTACATCCTAACACTAGCTTCTTCTCTAACCTTGTTCATTTCTAAATCTAATTTTCTACTAGCTAATTCTACTTATTACAAATGAGGTGAAATACCCTATTTATAGAAGTTACATGCTATATCAGCCCAAATAGGGTCACAAAAATAATTGGCCCCAAAACAAGGTTGGCCAAGAAATTTCTAGAATAAAACAATATTTGCATTAAATTCTTGAACTCATCCAGATTGGCCTAGGTTATCCAATATAGCTTGGCCCAATGCATGTGGAGGATGAAGAAGGAATAATGGGGAAGCACAAATTTCTATGGAACTCTACATTAAATTTTTTCTCCCCTATCTTTATCTCACCCCATCAAGAAAATCTTTTCTAATTTGGCCAAAGGTGGAATTATTAATCTTTCTCTCAACAAATTTAATATCTTCCCCTTACTTGCTTGATTCAGCCTACATTCAAGAATAAAACCATAATAAAGACCCATTACAGGACAAGAATCCAAGTTAGCACCATCATAAACCATATATTCATCCCTCAAAAAAATCCTACAATCAATGAAAATCCCTAAAACATCATAAACATTACTTCTTTCAAATTTCAGGTTCTTGGCCCTTTCTTGAAATTTGGACCAAAGAGGAATTTTGAGAAAATTAGAACCATGCGGATTCCAGCGACGAGGAGAAAAAATTTGCTCATAAGTTCCTCAATCCACATCATCACATATGGTGTGAAACATCCTCAAATCGTTTAGATCAATCATGAAAAGAAAATTCATTAACACTTAGCTCACAAATTCCCTCCAATTCCCTACATTCAATAGGTTTTCAGAGAATTTCGTCAGGGGCAGAAATCCATGAAACTAGCAAGTCTTGGCACATTTCAGAAAATGAAGGGACAACAAAAATTTGGGAAAATCCAAGGGCAGCGAAATTCCGCGAAGACCTCGAACACCTGAAAGCCTCCCATTTTGACAAGATTTCACCCAGATCGATCAAATGATTAGGAACTTGAGGACTCAATCTTGGATTCAATTCATTTAAATTGTAGAATGAAGAGTCTGGATCTCTAATCCATCCAAGAATGATTCAATCAATGTTAGCAATGACATGAAACAATTTCAAAACTGGAGGGGTCGAAACCAGGAATGGATCAGAATCGAGACCGAAAATAAAAACAACGACGGTGAAAAGAAACGGGGGAGGGATCATAACCAAAACTAGAACTGGAACTTTCACAAAGTTTGAAGTTCATGTCCAATTTCAGTTCCACTCTTGACAAAGAAACAGGAAACGAAAAAAAGATGAGAAAAACGAAGGGAAGTAGGAACGAAATTAAAACCAGACCTGACCCAAACAAAACAAACACTACAAAGGAAACGAGGGAAGTCAAAGTCAGAACAGGAACAAGATATGGAATTTTAGAAAGTTTCAAGTTAGGTCCCCATCCCAGTTCCACCTCTGGTCAGGAAAAACAAAACACAAGGAAAATTACAAACAACCCAACGGAGAAACAGACCCAAGAGCACAAAAAACACAACAAAAAGCAAAGAAGAGAGAAAGGAAAAAAAGGCAGACGCAAACCCAAAACAAAATCCGGACTTGGAACTTTAGAAAATTTTAGAGTCCAATCTCTACTTTGGTTCTGCTTCTGGTAGAACAACAAGAAAGCAAAGGATTTAGGAGTAAAAATAAATCTTAAGATCCAAACAAAACAAAACAAAAACAAAGACAAAGAGGGAAAGCAAACCAAAGAGCGAAAAAAAATTGAAAAAAAATGAAGAGAACCAAGAAAGGAAGGTGGAACTGGGGTCAGAACGAAACCCAAACTAGGAAGCTTGGGAAAGTTCAGAGTCCAATTTCAGTTTTGGCTCCGCTTCCGACAGAACAAAAGAAAGACCCAAACAAACAACCAAAGGAAAAAAGAAAAGAAAAGGGGGGGAACCCATTTTGTTCAGAATAAGCATTCAAGCATATTCATGGGAAATCAAATTCCACAATCAAAGGACCAAAAGACCACAAAGAAAAAATCAAGGGAGGGTCCCTACTTTCAGTGGGGCGTGTGTGCAAAACTGCACAACAAATGGTGACTCCTGCTAGGAAAATGCTCCAGAGCATTTCAACGACAAACTGGAATCAAGAACCCAAAATCTTTGGTTTTGATCTCCATATCAGGAAAATGAATCAAAATGCAAGATCAAATAATCATAATCAAAGGTAGAATGAACCTTCTATAAACTTAAAATCCAAGTGTGTGCAGGTGAGTTCACTTCCCTCCTTGAGCTACTACAGAAACCAAGTTCAGTCAAGTTAGGCTACGTAGATGATTCTAACTTCAAAAGCAACCCAGATAGAGTCTCGCTGTGATTCAAGCATTCATAGCCCCGACGAGGTTATCGTTGTGATTCTCCTAAACATAGCTCTACAGCCAGTCAGGCGTCCATAGCGCTGGTAGAGATATTCGGATACCCCTGATAAGTTGAATTCACTTATTTTTATTTTCAATATTTTCTCTTTTCTTTCTTTTAATATTTATTTTCTTTTCACTCTTTTCATTTCAACCTGTGAACAATGAAGTTCACACTCAGGGCTGAGAACCACATTGGTGCTGAAGCAGAAATAGGATTTTTCACCTAACATGACCTTACAAGGAGCCTAACAACAACCTCTAGATTCTTAAGATGTGTGAAAGATATAATATTTTAGAATACTTCAAGTTCAAATCACACCAATGACCCATCCTCTTTAAATCAAACATTCAGACTACCTGACACTAACAAAAGATCTCGACCATCCATTCAAGATAGATGATTAATGTCCATTAATGAAATACTCAGAACAGTCCTAGATAATGAATGATTATTGCGCAGGAAAGATACTTCCCCAACCAGAAAACAAAAAAACCCAAGCCGGAGAAGCAAAGCAACAACCAAACCGAAACACAAAGCAAACCTAACCTAACCAAAATAGAAGCAAACCAAAAGCAAGGCAAGGCAATCTACACTAAAGCAAACTATTCCTAAAGAAAGCAAACAAAAGTAAAAGAACAACAAGGCAAGCTGCATTTATTCAAATCAAACTATATACAAAGATATCACTACTATATGTAAAGAGACTCAGAACAACTCATTATCAGACAGGGTGAATTAAGACCCACCCCCATACAATTCATCAATGCATGGACAAGCAACAAGGTGATGGTAATAGTCCTCAAGAATGCCAATTAATCTTTATACTCAGCAAAATAAATCTTCACATTGCAGCATTCAAAATCAACCTCATAATCAGGAATAATCAATCGTTGAGGTAACTCATTGAAACCATGATCAGTCCATATGCAAGTTGTCTTTCGTAAACCTCCATAATCAAATTGATAAGCTTCAAAAAAATTAGTAAGGAAAGAAAAAACCTGATTTTGTACTATTGTATACTGAATGTGGTATTCGCCATTCTTCAATTGCAAAGAGCTGACATCTAAATCGTCAAGAGGTCTCCACTGATGGCACAACAATCCCCTTGTGTTGGAAACATGCAAAATAGAATTAGAATTATCCATAAGCAGTCCAATGTGAAATTCAGATTGAACAAATCCAGAATTATCGACATGGAATCTTTCAATTGTTGGAGAATTTCCATGAGGAATCAATGATGGGAATGCAACAGCTTTGTCATGCACAGCGAATTTCTCAGTAGGATGCTCATGAAGAAGCATCATAGGTTGGCCTTTAAGCACATTTTCACTTGCAGTTGTGTGATCAATCCCATTAATTATGACTATAATATTACTATTTTTAGCATCATTCATATTATCTTGCACATCAATATGAACCACACTAGCTACCTTGTCATTAGTATATAAAATCTGTGAATTTTCTATACTGAATTCATCAACGCAAAGAGGAAAAAAAGGATGTGATGAATGAGGGGACTCCCTGAATTCCTTTCCTATTGGCATTTGTTTAGGTTCTGATGGCACTCTCAAATTTTTCAAATTTGAGATGCCTATATCGAAAATTTTGCCTCTGCACTTTCAGAAGTGCACCTGATGAACTTGCCTGAATGACCTACTGTGGAGGGACATAATTTGAAGCCCGTTGATTTCTAAGAAAAATCCCTTTGCAAACACTCATGTGTCATATGTGAATGTGCATGTAAATTTTCAGCTTCTCACAATGAGTTTTGTCAAGGTTTCGAAAAGTGAAGCTGGACGGTTTTGTTACTGTTCATTTGTTTGCGAACATTTAGTTTTGCAAAGTAGCTTCCTATTTGAGCTTGGATTTTGTAACTAGTTGATCGTCATGCCAAAATTATTGTTGCCCGATATTCTCCATACCAAAATGAGCTCACATGTTAGTTTTCAAAGCCTTATTAGTTGATTTGCTATTTTTAGCAGATCAAAACCAAATAGAATTTCTTCGGTTTTGCACTAAAACCTTTCTAAGAGGCCAACTTTGAGCATCAATAACTTTTTCTCAACGATGCTTCAAGTTAAATCCTTCTTGAAAATGTGCTTATTGCACCTAAATGATCTACTGTGTTCAATGGAAGCTCGCCAGGAGTTAATTTGATATTTTTGCAACAAGGTGATCTCGTGTGTTTTAACTGGGTCAAAATAGCTACATTTGCAAAAAAGTCTGAGAGGGCAACTTTGAGGTTGAATAACTTTTTCCTCATGACCTATTTTTCTGAACCATTTGTTGCATTCAATTTTTGGGTCTGATGTCTACATTTTTGCAAGTTTTCGTGATCCCAGGAGGTCGTTTACCTAGTTTTCAAAAGCAATTTCAAAGCCAACTGTGCCAGTTTTGCTCATCTTCCAAAAGTGTCAGAAAGCAAGTTTTAATCACAACTCAGTTCATATTTCCACTTCAAATGCATTTAGAAGTTGTGACTACTCAGTTCAAGACAAAATTTGTTTAAAAACGAATTTTTTTTTTAGCCAGACCCACATGGGCCCAGCATGCTTTGCACAGTTATGATCAAGGCTGTAAAAACAGTAAACAGTGAATTGACAAGATGAGTTGTGAATGCCTTCAAGCATGTTTCCATCGGGAAGTTTAAACCTGAGTATTATGCTTTTTCTTTAAAGCATAAGGAATGATGATATTGCTTAACTTGAGCCACTATGGGATAATATTACCACACTACTCGTTCTTACTAAGGTTGTTGGAATATTTGTATGATGCTAAAAAGGGAAATTTTAGCATGCTGATATGGTTAGATTTCTTGATGATGCAAGCTGGAACTGATATGGAGCACTTTTAAGATGAAAGACAATTCATCAAATGCAGGTTATATGTGCTTACTAAAATGTGATTGCAAAATAGATGGTTGTTTTGAATAAAAATTTTACATATCAGCAAGAAATTAGAAGTACCAAACGCATAACAAGTGAAGGCGACAGGTTTTCATTGATGATGTTAAGTTTAGCAATGATTTCAGAGAAAATGACATTGTAGATGGTGTGGCATCATTCTGTAAGTTATTGCATCCAGCAAACGTGTTAATACAGACCATAAGGAACCAATGTAAGAGACAGAGGGAAATGTTTGATATCACAATGAAGTTAACTGAGCAGCATAGATAAATCGCATGAACTATTTTAAATGTCTCAGATGCACATATGGAATCCCACGCTTGCAAGATAACACAATGGAATGTGTTCAAAATTCTGTAATAATTTTCAAGCAAATGTGTAGGGTCTTGTGGCAATCAATGTTTGTTAGAAGCAGAAGAAGGATGCGGTTTGGGCATGGGAATTTTTTTTTAAATATCTCCATATCAATGTGAATTAGTAAATGCTAGGATTGTTATTACTAATCCAGTAAAATGGTGATTATGTTGCATAAGGGTATTATAATATGTGCTAAAGGTAATCGATTCGCCAAACAGATTGCATTATGACTGCATTCGAATAACATTGATGGCTGGTATTTTTATTCAAACATTCTGATTTCCTTATGCAAAGGGGATTTATGTAGAGTTTTCAGCCTACAAGATGCTTGATGGAGAGAGCAACGCACTAAACAAGACTAATATTCTGAAAAGACTAAAGAATCTTTGAAGCAAGTGCAAATCTCAGCTGTAAAGACGCAGCCAGTGATTGGAAAGCCACGCAACAAATAGAATGGTCTTAGTAACTTTCAAGAAAATGTTAATGGCACTGAAGGAGCTCGACGGAGGAGAAGGCCGTGTAACCCCAAACAAATGTATTCCCTCAGGCGCCAATGCAGTTGCAAATGCAGATCAAAACTACTTAAGATGGAGCGCTACACCAGCTAAAAGATGCACGCGCTGTCAAGGAAGAGGGCAGAATAACGCATAAATATCTGTTGAAAGACTTTAAAACTTTCAAGCAAGTGGTGGGCGCAGTTCATGCAACAGGGTACGCATAGACTTGAAAAGTTGAAAAGGGATTTGAAATTGTCAAACAAATACAATTGGTATGTGCAAAACTTGAACGCAGAACAGAGTAAGAAGCCAGCACAAAAAATTAAAAGAATATGAGCGTCCATCTGAAGGTGGGCCGCAACCATGAAGGAAAGGCTTCAAGGAGTCTGAAGCAAAAACACTCAGTAATGGAAGAATGCCACGCCCTGTTTAATGCAAAAAATTCATCTGGTGACCAATCAGTAGAAACTTTCATGCAAGTGAAGATTGCACAACCAGTGGAAAATGTATTTGTTGAATAGACTTTAGAAGCCTCGAATCAAATGCCATGGAGCAGATTAAAAGAAATCTACGCTGGTTGAGAATGTGAAATGGTTATGTTAAAAATGTCTTAAAAACTTCTAAACAAATGCAGTTCGCATGAAGCACAGGAACGAAGCCACCATTAAAGTTGCAGAGCAGTTGCCTTGAGCGGTGAACAGAGTTAGGGCACAAACAGAGCAAAATGTAGATCAACAACTCAGAAAGGAACTGAAAACCCAGCCTCATCTCCACCGTCCCCCGCCATATCGCAATAAAAACTTGCTCACGGGTTAATTTTGGCAAAATAGCGGGCAGGTGCCACGTGGCAGTGGCGGGCCCGGGAGAAGCTTTTGTTGAGCGGATGAAGCCTTAGGTGCATTGGTCAAGAATTTTAAAGGGGCCGATAATTTGAGTTTTAAAGGCTCTAATTTAAATGACAAAACATTTTAAAAAATGAGTCAAATGTTGCCCGATAATTTAAAACAAAACACAGGAATAAGAGGTGGGCCCGTATGGAAAATAAAATGCAAAAAAGTTGAAGTGGCCCAATCAAACTTTTATTTGAATATTGTTTCATTAGTGAGTAAAATGGAAGGCTTCCACATTTTAATATTATTTAAAATGTAAGGTGCACAATTAAAAATTATAACATGGAAGAAGTGAATAATATATTCACTCAGATGGTGCTGGAAAATGAAAATGATCTGCATAGGGGATATTCAATAGAGTGAATAAATTGTTCACTATGTAGAGTGTTTTATTCAATAAAAAGATTTTCACGTGCAGAGAGGGCTAAGTGATATATGGAATTTCTCTACATGGTAGAATTTTTTGTTGCTTCACAACAGACAACAAAGGAAAATGAAGAGGCAAATTCAGTTAGAAGAGAGATGAGAGATGCTTTGAGAAAATTTGTTGATCAACAGGAGAGAATTTTTCAGATTGCATCTACGGATCAGATTGATCTTAGTGCTACTTTTGTTTCTCTTTTATTCTCTTTTTCTCTCATTGTAAGGATAATTCTGGGATTCCAATTTCTGAAAGCTCTGCAAGTCAAGTAAAAGCTCTAGGTAGAATTGTATAGCTAGGAGAAATGTAATTGAATCATTAAATATGAAAGTGTCAGTTCTAAATTGTGCTCTCATGTTTATATTTTAGCTTATAATTGTCTCAATTTTTTACATGTATTACTTTTTTCGATTCAATAATAAGATTATCTAAGTCTTTTCATGCACATTTGTTGCATTAGAGTGATATATGTTGTTGCCTTCTATTCTAAGAATAATGTAATTGCTTTAATGAAGCACAAGTTGCATTTATTATTTTCTTTTGTTCAAAGGATAGTGCAATTGCTTCAGCACATGTGACAGGAGTACTATGTTTCAAGTGGATTTATAAGAAGAGTTATCAGATAAAACTTTAGTGGTCTGGTTGTCATAATGTGATAACATTTGCAAGGATCTTCATAACATTTTCAACACTATAGGATGAATGTTGGTTATATGACTCCATAGCCCATTTTCTAGCACTAGTCAAGTGTTATACTTCTATTGTTTTTAGCTTGGTCCCAAATCTTCAAGATTAAAAATCATCTTAAATCCCTAGGTGTTGCAGTTATCTCATGCTCCAAATAGTTGATATTACTGATGAACAACCAATTCTATTCAGTATTATCCTATTATGTTGAGTTATTAAATGAGATTATTTGTTGTTGTTAATGCTCTTTATGATAATAGTGCAAAGATTGTAAAAGCATTAAGGGATCACCCTCCCGGGTCTTGCAGAGCCCGAAGTGTAGGAGGCTTTTTAAAGTCCTCGTCAGTTGGTCCAGGTCCTTCGAGCTGCCCTTGATTGGAATTGGAAATTCCATAGGTAGATTAGAAGATAAACCTGGTTGCAATAAAAAAAAAACACACCAACAGGTTCTTGATTGTGACCCTTCAGAATATTAACTCCTCCATTAAGTTCTTCATATCCCATAGGACATTCATCAACAATTTGTTGAAGTTCCTGTATTGAAAATTTAATCTCCTCTAGAGTTGCCTCAACATTTACTGCCATGCTTTCCTCAGATTCAGTGCCAATTGGTTCATTGATAGCCTGTTGATATTATTCTATTGGAGGCTCACTCTTTGTAGTTTGATGTATGTCCTTTGTATTATCTATCAACCATACTTGCTCTTCCACCTCTTTTGTTGATTCCACCAATGCTTCAGCACTATCGGATTTATGAGTCAGTTTCTTAGGCATATCATGTAACATAAGGATCTCCTCAACATCCAATCCCTGAGTGCATGCTACTAACACATAGTTCCCCAAGCCAACTTCAGATGTAAGTACCTGATTTGAAGTGTTTGTATCAACTTTGACTTTCTTGAGTTCTTCTACCACATACTCTCCTATAGTAGAACAGTTGTCCTCAGAGCTAACAACAAATTTATCCTTGTTGGTTTCAGCGCTTCTTCCTTTATTAGCATTGGATTTTCCTCCATTTGAAAAATATTGAGTAGGCATATGATGGAATGCTTGAACCTCCTCAATCGTAAACTCTTCCTCGTCTAGTGGACCATTGTCATTCTCCTCATCACTTTCAAAAGATTGAACTATGGATGCTTCGTTGTATGCATACTTTGTCTCACCACTCTTGTCTTGTTCTTCTTCTGGTCCATTCTCTTCACTCCTTGGAAATGGGGCATGATTCACCACCATGACCAATGTGTCATACTTGGATCAGATGGTACTATCTCCTACCCACTCAAACTGTTGCTAGCATGTTGGACTTCCTACTAGAAAATGGACACAGCAGTCTAGAATTCTTGACAGGCTGACTTAAATTCTGATTGGTGTTGTGAAGCCTGCACCATCCTAACAAAGTTGTTTCATCCAGGTAAGCTCCACTAGACTTCTCCTGATTGTTCATTTGCTCCAAAGATGTTAGGACTCCTTCATTATTGAGCATCGTATCCCAAATCCTATTCTAACTTGGTGGCTGCCTTATATCAAATGTTGGTCTAGAATGTTAGCACCTATCAAAATGTTGTCTTTGATCAAAAAATTTCCCCTGACCTTGCATCATATCTTTGTTGTCTCAATCATAGTGGGATTGGGTTCCCCTTTGGGCTGCCCAAGGTTGACTACTTTGGTTCCTTAGATAGGTGAGTTCGGTAGCCAGCTTCATGACTAGCTCTGTGAGTGCATCCATCCTCTCCTTGTCTACATTGCGTGGTGAGGGAACACCACCTGCCGAGTTCTACATATAAACAAAATGGTACCCAGGGTTTAGGGATTGATTAAGTATTTCATAGCTCTGCAAATATTTGGGTATATTAGTTTGTTGATGAGAAAATGTAGGCTGGTTCATATTTGGATGATAATTTGACACGGGTGGAGCCTAATTCAAGGGTTGGAACCAAGGGTAATTGAGGTTCTGGGCTAAACATAGGTGTTTTTTTAGCTAATGGCAACGGTTTGAACAAGTGTTGCCTCAAATCTGTACTCACTTTAATAGCCACATCATAAGCTTCAAGTAGTTTGGCAGGAGGGTTTGCTCTCCATTTCACAAAGGTAGATGTTAAACCCTACATTAAATTTCTCCCCTATATTTATCTCGACCCATCAAGAAAATCCTTTCCAAGTCAGCCAAAGGTGGAATAATTAATCTTTCTCTCAACAAATTTAATATCTTCCCCCTAGTTGGTTTTTTTAGCTTGCATTTAGGAATAAAACTAGAATAAAGACCCATTACAGGACAATAATCTAAGTTAGCACCATCATAAACCACATATTCATCCCTCAAACAAATCCTACAATGAATGAAAATCCCTAAAACATCATAAACATTACTTCTTTCAAATTTTATGTTCTTAGCCCTTTCGCAAAATTTGGGCCAGAGAGGAATTTTGAGAAAATTTGAGCCAGGTGGATTCCAGCGATGAGGAGGAAAAATTCACTCATAAGTTCCTCAATCCACATCATCACATAAGAAATAGTGTGAAACATCCTCAAATCATTTAGATCAATCATGAAAAGCAAAGTCATTAACACTTAGCTCACACATTCCCTCTAATTCCCTACCTTCAACAAGTTTTCGGAGAATTCCATCAGGGGCGGAAATCCATGAAACTAGCAAGTCTTGGCACATTTCAGAAAAATGAAGGGACAACAAAAATTCAAGAAAATCCAAGGGCAGCAAAATTCTGTGAAGACCTTGAAAACCTGAAATCCTCCCATTTTGATAGGATTTTGCCCAGATCGATCAAATGACTAGGAACTTGGGGACTCAATCTTGGATTTAGTTCATTTCAATTGCAGAATGAAGAGTCGAGATCTCCAATCCATCCAAGCGTGATTCAATCAATGTGAGCAATGACATAAAATAGTTTCAACACTAGAGGGGTCGAAACCGGGAATAGATCGAAATCGGGATTGGAAACAAAAAAAAATGACAACAAAAAGAAACAGGGGGTGGGATCAGAACCAAAATCAGAACTAGAACTTTCACAAAGTTCAAAGTTCATGTCCGATTTTGGTTCCGCTCCCGACAAAGAAATAAGAAAGGAAACAAAGACGGGCAAAATTAAGGGAAGCAGGAATGAAAGGAAAGTCATACCTGCCCCAAACAAAACAAACACCACAAAGGAAATGAGTAGAGTTAGAGTCAGAATAGGAACAAGATCTAGAATTTTAGAAAGTTTCAAGTTAGGCTCCCATCCCAATTCCAGCTCTGGTTGGGAAAAACAAAATGTAAGGAAAACGACAAACAACCCAACAGAGAAATAGACCCAAGAGCGCAAAAACCACAACAAGCAAAGAAAAGAGAAAGGAAAAAAAGGCAGACGTGGACCTGGAACAAAATCCAAACTTGGAACTTTGGAAAAGTTAAGAGTCCAATCTCTGCTCCAGTTCCACTTCAGGTAGAACACCAAGAAAGCAAAGGATTTAGGAGTAAAAAGAATAACTCTTAAGATCCAAACAAAACAAAACAAAAACAAAGACAAAGAGGGAAAACAAACCGGAGAGCGAAAACATACCGACAAACAATGAAGAGAACCAAGAAAGGAAGGCAGAACCAGGGTCGGAATGAAACCCAAACTAGGAGCCTTGGGAAAGTTCAGAGTCCAATTTTAGTTCTAGCTCCGCTTCTGATAGAACAAAAGAAAGACCCAAACAAACAACCAAAGGAAAACAAAAACAAAGGGACCCATTCTATTTAGAATAAGCATTCAAGCATGTTCATGGGCAATAAAATTCCACAATCAAAGTTCCAAAAGACTACAAAGACAAAAGCAAGAGAGGGTCCCTACTTTCAGTGGGGTGTGTGTGCAAAAACGCACAACACATACCTTGTGGGACATCGTAAGAATCCTCTAATTCTTTACTCACTATCACACAAACAACAAGCTCAAAACAAACCTTAACTTATCCTGTACCCATCTAAAAACAATGTTTGGCAGCAACTGAGTCAGAATATTGTTTCTCATACATACAACACTAGAAACAATCCACAACAAAGATCCCTCCCATTAACTAAACCTATTTTACCAGGTCCCCCTCAGTGAAAAAAGCATGATCTTGTTGAACAACTAAAGAAAACTCCTACAAAAATATCCCTATGGGACCTAATTCAGAATTCACCTAATCATCACACTATGCTTCAAACAACCTTGCAAAAAGTTTCTATCCTTTCTAATGCACAACTTAATGACATAGCAACCATGATTCAAGGACTAAATGCTAACATTGTTTTCCACCAAAACGATATTCCTCCTTTGGAAGTGCAAAAACAAAATGAAGCTTTGATAATAGTATCTCAATACAAAAGAAAAGGGATAAAGAGAACCCTTATGGATAATGGCTCCGCCCTCAATGTTTGTAGTGTAACCCTTTTGGGTAGGCTTGGCATCGATAAATCAAACATTCAATCTGATTCTTTATCTATTAAGGGATTTGACAATGTTGAAAAAGAAGCGCTTGGTGTGATCACTTTTCCTATTACAGCTAGAAAGGCCACATTAGAAACAATGATCCATGTTATGCATCACAATATTTCATATAATATCCTTTTAGGCAGATCATGGAATCATGAAATGAATGGGGTTCCTTCAACTCTTCATCATAAAATGAAATACATCTACAATAAAAAAGTGTACACACTCGAAGCAGACCCTAACCCAAACAGTTGTTTAAACATTGAGAAAAATAAGAACCCTTTAAAAATATTAACACCAACTACACAAGTGGAACTCACGCAATAGAAAGAGAAAGAAAAACATATCAAGGAAGTCACAAATCTATTAGAAGATGATTGGGTTTCCTTAGATTTCACACCAACATTCATGGGAGAATACAAGATCATAACCAAAGACTCTAAAAAGGGAAAAGAAAAAGTGGTAATGTCAACACAAAATTCAGAAGACCCTTCGCAAGCATCCACCTCAACCACTTTAGAAAAAAAGGCAATAGATTACATAACAGAATTTGATAAACTCAATCATTAACAACCACCAAATCCAAAAGAAATGAAAAATCTTAATGGAAAAGGTTATTAACTTATGAAACAACTTGGCTATAGTGGAAAAGGATGTGGTGCTAAAGAACAAGGTATCTATAACCCTATAGAGCCTAACATGCAAGAAACAAATTGTGGTCTTGGTTATTGTCCTTTGATAGAAATAAAAAAACCTTCACTTGATACCAACACTATTGCAAAACATCCTTCTAATCTGACTTTAATAGTAGTGCATCCTAAACTGATAGACATTAGTGGTATTGATTGTTATCCTTTGCAAGAAATGAAACAAACAAATAAATCTTCACTTAATTTCAATGTCATCACACAAAACATTGATGATTTTAATTCATTAGATTTTACACCCTCTTGTAAAGGAGACAACAAAATCTCACAATCTAAATAGTCTTGTGTCGGTATGACATCTTATACTAAGCAAGAGATATCTTTGTCGCAAAATAATAAAACATCATATACTTTTGATCAAGAAGGTATCTTGTCCAAACTCCTCCAAGATCATTTGATATCCCTCCCTCCAAGAACATGAAAGAAATTTTATTACAAAAATTCATTTTTTGGAAGTATCTGTGGACAATGGAAATGATATGCACAACTTCCTTGTTCACACCAAACCAAGAATAAAGGAAGAGGGATCTGATTTCATAATGCTCACATTCAAGAAAAAAACTTGAGATTTCAATGCAAAGGAGATCGAAATATGTCAAAGGGGATTGTCCTAAAGGCTAAAAGATAATAAAAGGGTTTGCCACTAATGCAGAACTTGGAAAATGCAAGATGTTTGAAAACACAGTGTGATATGAAAACTAACACTAAATGACCTAAGAATGCAAGTAAAATGTAACAAAAAGTTATGAAACTAGAAATGTGCATGTAGAAACTTGTTGGAGATGGAATGGAGCTCTGTAATCTTGAAATTGCTACTTTTTAGGCCAAATGGGACTCATACGACAAGTTGAGCGACTTAGTCATGCTTCAGGTGAATAATGTCAGAACAAGTTTTGGAAAAATGGGTACTCAGATCTGCAAAAATCTCTGTCAAACTCCTATAGTGGGACTCATTCACCACTAATGGTGAATCAATCCACTTTTGAATTTCTAGAAATTCAAAAGTGGAATCTATAGCTCTCAGTTTGCACTTCTAGTCCTAGTTCAGATCTGGGTCTAAAACTGTCAAATTCAACCTATAAGTATTCTCCAAGCTTCTCTTGGGGCTGTTACAACTTTGAATGACTTTAAAAACTTGATGGATACTTTTCCAATCTTGCTCTTTGACAAATATACAACTTAAACCTACAAATCACATGCAAAGAGAGGGAAAAATTGTTGTAGGGTTAGTAAATAGGCGTTTGATTTGGTCAAACCCCTTGTTGGTAATTAAACCCTAGAAATGAAATGAAATATTGAAAGAGAATGATGAATGAACAAAATCAATGCTACAACTCACCAAACCCTTGAAGTAGAATGTTGCAAACATGTGATTGATGGCTCCAAAGTTCTTGACTGCTCTTGTAAACAAAATGCTTGAATGCTAGATCACTTGATTGATTGTTAGATTGATTGGGTAATTGGGGGTGAAATGAGTGAAAGAACCTCATATTTATACACAATTATGTAATAATTCCCAAAAATACAACATCATAGGCCAACCTTAGATCTTAGAAAATGAAAACCCACAAGAAATTTGAATTAATTTTGAATTTTGTGCCAAGTGGGACTCATTCGCCACTCTAGGAAAATGGGTCCCACCTAAGGGGACTCATTCACCCAAAATGGCGAATGGGTCTCACCTTAGTCATTTGAAGTAGGTTTTTGGATTTAAGTGTTTTAAATGATGTTTATCGGGTTTATTCTAAAAAATACACATAAGGCCTATAAATGTAAAATAGGGCCAATTAAAGCATAAGAAGGTCCAATTATTAATGAAAAACCTAGAAAATTGTGAAAGTTTGATACAACACTTTACAACACTTTCAAATAAGGTTTGGTAAGAGGTTATTTAGGTGAAATACATTAATAAGACCCTAGCAAAGTATGTGAAAGTGTGTTACAACACTTAAGTAAGGTACCACTTGAGCTATTTTTAGTTTACAAGGGCCCAAGACCTAATGCAAATGTATTATCCACATTACAACATTAAATCAAGGTAAAATTACATTTAAATCACAAGGAGGACCCAAACGAGATAGAAAAAGTAGAAGGGTTACTTTTTTGGTGTCCACATTTATCCCCCACTTTAGTGAGAGGATGAACTTGCTTCAAACTCACACTAAAGTAGACCAACATGCATCAAGAGGGGTTCCCATGAACCAGTGCTAGCAAGATGGGACAACAACAATCAAGAGGGGTGATTAAGCCCCGAGGATCAAGATCTCATGACAAACCAACATAAGCACAAGGGAACACACATGAAAATGATATCAAGGAAAATGACAAGGCACAAGCATACAATGCCAAAGATGAAAGAGAGAAAAAGAAAAGAAAAAGAAAGAATTGGATCAAGCTTTGACTATTTGTCCAACATAATGTAGATCAGATCTAGGTCGTTTGTTTAGAAATCACATACTCACTTTGAGGTGATGGAACTCATGGTTGTTCGCCAGGTGAGAAGGCCTAAAAATCAAGAAACATACACTCATGGCTGGTATGCACTCACACACACGTAGGTGGCTATGGGGAAAGTCATTCCTCGAAATGGGCTTCCCGCTCAACCATACCAAAGCTATACCTCTTGAAAACTTTAATAAGGTGCCACAAAAGAAAAATGGTATTTTCGAGCTTCACGAGACAAGTAAAACTTCGTATTCTTGGAACTCATGAACAAATGCGATGGCTCCATAGGCATGCAAGATATGTTATTCAAGGTGGCCATATAAAAATGTAAAATTCAACATGCAAAGGATGTGTAAAGGTTTTCTTTTTACCTTAGTCATTTTATTTTTGGATTTTCATAAACATCTTCGGTGTCCGGTGTACCCACGCTCAAATGAAACATCGAAAAAGGTCGCAATGTGAGACGTGGTGGCTGGGCATCTTTTCCCTTTTATTTTTCTTTCGAAGGAGTTTCGGGACACGTGTTTTTTGGTCAGACGTTTCCCTGGGAGCTATATTTGCAAGTTCGGGAGTTTCTTCCCTACTGACACGTCATCTCCTTGTCATGGGCTATCCGCATAGCCTATGAAGATATCTAGTTGGGGAGTTTTCTGAGCTGGATGTCTTTTCTTTTCTCAGTTTTTGGGATGGAAGTTTTGAGATGACACCTCACAGTAATGAGATCAATCAATTGTGTATGTTGCCAGGAAGTTGCTCCTACAATATGATCGTATTTGGGTCTTATCTTTGCTAAAATATCTAGAGCACATTAATACAGTAGTTGAGGAGTTAATGCAGGGATCTTTTGCGGTGTAACCAAGAGTCTGGGATCAGATCGTGTGCTATCAACCATCAACACCTGGAAGTCATTACTTTTGGTTTGAGGTGGTGTTTTCTTTCTTCAGTGGCTATAAAAGGAAGGTGATGTTACCAGGGAAAGGGATGATTTTTTCTTCAGAAAAGAATTTTTCCAAGAGGAAACTATTTTCTTCGAAAAGAGGAATTGTTTTCCTTTTTAATTTTCTTAAATTTTATGAACTATATTTTAGAAGCAAGTTATAGAACTACTTTATTCTAGAAAATTATATCTATTAAGGTTTATACTATTGTCGGATTGGCATCCGACCTCTATTTCAAATTTGAGTTTTAATTAGAGCACGAACTATTAAGAGGAATTTTTAAAACTGTGCATGTATGGACTTGTTCAAGTATTTTTTCTTCATATTATCATTTTGAATGAAACACTGTGTCTTGCAAGCTATATTCTGATAGTTTAAATAGTGAATTTCTATGCTTTATGCTTGTACTGTGAAGTAACATTTTTTGGAAAAATTGGACTATGTCATTGGAATTTTCCGTTATCTTTGAACTTTCTATTTTCTTATGCTATGTTGTATTAGGAGATAGAGTTCCCATAATTTTTGAAATATTATTCTTTTACTATAAGGAATATTTATGTTTGATCAGATCTCAATGAACACTGCCTGTGAAAAGATTTGAAAGTCTACATTGTGCTTAAAGTTAGCCTTTGTTGTTTGTTCTCTTTCCAACAATGAGGGGTTGTGGCACTCTATGTCCTTTATATTAATTATAGGAATAATATGAGTTTGAAATGTTGTAAAAGATTTGGTGTATTGCCTTTCATGTTTTATATTTACATTTCGTTTTCCCCTTTATCTCAAAAGCCCGAAAGAAGAGCCAACATTCTATAAAAAAATTGGATGTTATTCAATGAGATGCAATTTGTCCCCCACTCGCTGAATTTCCCATAAGACTGTCAGAGAGGCACAAGCTTTGATGATCAACAATATGTTCAAAGGAGTTTTGCTTAGTTCATATGAGGTCTTAAACTTAGGGAACATTGTGTCTAATGTCTCCAAGAGAGGACCGATCAAAGAATAGAAAATTCACAGCATAGGGGATGCAATGTGTGACATGAAGCCACCAAGAGGAATGTAATATGCTAAGATAGATCATGCTCATGAAGGGAATCACACCCAGTGTCATCCACAAAGCGACAAACACATCATATGAAGTAAGAACGTTGCACTAAGAACCAAGAAAAATGCAAAAGAATAATGCCAATGTATGCCTCCACTTTGAATAAATTGCTAAACACCATGATGTGAGTAATTAATTTAAAGTAGCAAATGAAAAATGCAAACAAGAAAGAAAGACATGAGAGCCAACTTGAAAATCCCTATGCCAAGTCATATGTTTTTTAGTAAAGTTGTGTCATGCAAGAGAAAAATAAAAGGGAGGGGTTGCCCTCAAAATGAAAACACCAAACACATAAGGGATCTATGGATTTGGGGTTAGTATGTTCGCTACTGCAGTGTTTTGTAGAAACCTCAGAACTGTCATCATCCCCCAAATACATAGAATAGGAAGAATGACACAAAGAGAGAAAAAAAAAAAGAAAAACCTTTTTGTTCAACATGGAAGAGACATAGGGTGTCTCAACACCTTACGTCATCCCCAAAAGGAAAACACAAGACAAATGAAAAAGAAAAAGGTGAAAGAAAAAGGAAAAGCTTTTAGGTCAACATAAAGGAGATAGGAATGTCTCAATGCCTTGCATCATCCCCAAAAGGAAAAAGAAAAGAAAAGGAAAAGGCAAAGAAAAGGAAAGCCTTTTGGGTCAACATGAAGGAGACCTAAATGTCTCAATGCCTTGTGTCATCCCCAAAAGGAAAACACAAGAAAAAGAGAATGATAACAAGGCCAAAGTGATACATGACATAGAGAAGAATGAAGGTACAAATAGAGGAATGTCACAAAGAGAGAGAACATCAAACATAACATCACGAGGGATCACATTATGCACAGGCAATCACACAAAAGAAAATGAAAAGGAAAATGAAAAAGACTAGTAAGGAAAATGTGAGTCAATCTACGAGCAATTCATCTGCCTCCCAATCTTAGTCTATATAAGCAGAAGGTAGATGACGAACTGAAGGGGCAACGACAAATGCATTACTAGGGAAATGCTAACAATTGCTTTCCCCCGTTGAGTGCGAGACAAGAATGAGTTGAGATAGGTGATGGGAAAGGTCATGTAAAAGTGAGAAGAGAATTGTCTACAACTATTACATGACAAAGGGTAGGAGAGTATGTCATGGGATCACTGGATAGAAATTATTGCCATTGAAGTGATACTTGCTCAATATTTCTTTCAATGTACCACACTCATCACTACTATGTCCAAGAACTTGATGATATGCACAATGTGGAACTTTGGAATCTTTAGGATATATCACCAACCTATTCATAGGTGGTAATATGATTAGTTCTTTGTTTAAAAGTATTTGTAATTTCCTTTCACTTTTAGGTGGTGGACAGAGAGGAAACTTCAACTTTTGTAACTTGTAAGGCTTCTTGTGTTTGCTAGATTCATCCTTTTCTCTAATTAAAGGAGGAGGACCCAAAGTAATCCTGTGAATCCTTGGCATTATTACCAGTTAAGGGTTGCTCTCAAGGAAGAAGGATATTCAAGTTGGGTGGAGAATCAAAGATCACCGTACCATCATGATGAAGCCTTAGATATTCTCTAGGAGGCTTGGTGTTATGAGGGGGATATTGATAGCCTATCCCCTTTGTGCTTTCATTTTTTTGTATTTGTTCTAAAGAAGTTGATGAGTTTCATGTTCACTTGTTGTGTCACATCCTTGTTTACTCAAGATTTTGAAACCTTTTCCATATGTCTATTCAAGGTTAATGGGGGTGTTGGTTATTGTATTATCATAAAATTGATTGAGTGTGTGCTTGTCTAGAGGAACTAGGTTCACCTGTGGTAGGGAAATTAGGTTCAACTTTTGTCTCAATTTCAGGATGTAAGTAACCAAACATCTCAAGATATGGTATTGTAGGAGGATTTGGTTTGTTCATGGATGATAAAAGGATGCATTAGCTTCAAGTTTTTCAAGACAATCATTTAGGAACCTATTCATGTTGTCATCATCTTCTCCAATGATGTATCATGAGGAGGACATGCATGAGGAGTTGAAGGAGCATGAGTGAGTTCAATGTCAATAAGATTAGTTCCGAAGGGACAACTGGACATATCTACTAAGGATTTTAATGACATCCAAAGCTTATTAAGACACATATCCATGATGCAATTTTTAGATTCTAAACTATGCAACAATGCAATTTTGATGTTAAGTAATGCACAAGATGGATGAAATTAAACTAGATGCAAAAAATTGAATGAAATGGAAAATATACAAACTAAAACAAAGAGATAACAACAACAAATAGGAACTTGGAGAAGAAACATTGAATGCCAGAAGATGTGCAAAATGTGCAAAGGGACTGATTCACCCAAGGTGGCGAATGAGTCCTGGGAGTTATTTTTTTGAAAATTTTCAAAATTTTGAAAATAAATTTTATGCTTTTTAAGTTTTCTGATGCAAGTCTGAGATGCAAATGTAGAGTTTTACTGATTGTTAATGAAATGAAGTGCAATAATGCAAGCTAAATGGATTTTTCACTAATGCAAAATTTGAAACCCTAGAATGTAAATTAACTAATGCAAAATGCAATGCAATGTCAATGCAAGCTAAATATAGGATGCAAATGCACTCCAAAACATAATTATGATGTTCAAAATTCAAGTTCACCAAAATGTGGACAATGGAAATGGCATGCACAACTTCCTTGTTCATACCAAAAGAGGAATGAAGGAAGAGGGATTCCATTTCAGAATCCTCACATTCAAGAACAAACCCTCAAGATTTCAATGCAAAGGAGATTGGAATCTATCAAAGGGCATTGTCCTAAAGGCTAAAAGCTAATAAAAAGGTTTTCCACTAATGCAAAACTTGGAAAATGCAAGATGTTTGAAAACATAGTGTGATATGCAAACTAACACTAAATGACCTAAGAATGTAAGTAAAATGTAACAGAAAGTTATAAAACTAGAAATGTACACCTAGAAACTTGTTGGGGATGGAATGCAACTCTAGAATCTAGAAATTGTTACATTTAGGCCAATTGGGACTCATACGCCAAGCTGGGCAACTTAGTCCTACTTCGGGTGAATATTTCCAGAACAAGTTTTGGACAAATGGGTACTCATATCTGAAAAAATATCTGTTAGAATCCTATAGTGGGACTCATTCTCCACTAATGGCGAATCAGTCCACTTTCGGATTTCTAAAAATTCAAAAGTCAAATTTGTAGCTCTCAGTTTGCACTTCTGCTCCTAGTTCAGATTCGGGTCTAAAACTATCAAATTCAACCTGTAGGTGTTCTCCAAGTTTCTCTTAGGTATTTGACAACTTTGAATGACTTTAACAACTTGATGGAAACTTTTACAATCTTTCTCTCTGAAAAATCTACAACTTAAACCTACAAATCACATGCAAAGAGAGGGGAAAATTGTTGTGGGGCTAGTGAATAGGGGTTTGCCTTGGTCAAACCCCTTGTTCGTAATTAAACCCTAAAAATGAAATGAAATATGGAAAGAAAATGATGAATGAACAAAATAAATGCTACAACCCACCAAACCCTTCAATTAGAATGCCACAAACATGTGAGTGATGGCTCCAAAGTGCTTGAATGCTCTTATAAACGAAATGCTTGAATGTTAGATCACTTGATTGCTTGTTAGATTGGGGTTGAAATGAGTGAAAGAATCTCATATGAAAACCCGCTAGAAATTTGAATTAGTTTTGAATTTTGTGCCAAAGGGGACTCATTCTCCACTCTGGGAAAATGGGTCCCACCTAAGGGGACTCATTCACCCAAAATGGTGAATGGGTCCCACCTTAGGCATTTGAAGTGGGTTTCAAGATTTAAGTGTTTTAGATAATGTTTATCAGGTTTATTCTCAAAAATACACATAAGTAAGGCTTGAAGATGTAAAATAGGTCCAATTAAAGCATAAGAAGGTCCAATTATTAATGACAAACCTAGAAAAGTGTGAAATTTTGTTACAACTCTTTGAAATAAGGCTTGGTAAGAGGTTATCTAGGTGAAATACATTAATAAGACCCTAGAAAAGTGTGAAAGTGTGCTACAACACTCAAGTAAGGTACCACTTGAGTTCTTTTTAGTTCACAAGGGCCCAAGACCTAATATGAATGTATTATCCACATTACAACATTAAATCAAGGCACAATTGAGCCAAAACCACAGGGAGGACCCAAACAAGACATAAAAAGTAGAAGGGTTACTTTTTTGGTGTCCACGGTATCATAGAGTTAATGGTCATTCTACTAATGAATGTAAGGATTTAAGTAACAAAATTCAACATCTTAAGGATTGTGGTGCTCTTCCTTGTGTTGAAGCACCTAGTTCCTCTAATTGAAACTTACTTTCATTTTATTCAACTCATCCTTGTCCTACACGAAGTGGATTCAAAGGGTTAGGTAGCCTTGTCGTCGTATGTCACTTGTTGTTGTCTCTTTTGGCTAGTTGATCACCTTTCATATAAATATTAGAGAAATCTTGGGATGTGGATGCCATGCCTTAATTTGGATCGCATGTGGCATACTTATTCATGATTTAGTTCGATCTAGAAACATATGAATTGGAATCTATGGCTTTCTGAATAAGCTCTCATGTCTTCTTCTACTTTAAAGAAATTGCTCATAGTAATGGTGTTAGCAACCACTTTAAAGTGGGGGCATACATAGACACTCATGTTTCACTGTGTGATTTTCTTTCTTGTGATGCGTCCTTTACTTGGTGGCTCTCTTGGAGACATTAGGCATGATGTTCCCTAAGAAAAGACCTTGCATGAATTAAGAAAAATCCCTTCGAACAAACCTTACACTATTTTTCAATGTCTATGAGTTTCAAGCATAAGAAGTTTTGCTTGCCTCATGGAGCTCGAAGATCATTTTTGTGTGGCACCTTATTAAAGTTATCAAGGGGTATAACTTTGGTATGGTTTGAGTAGGAAGCACGACCGAGGAATGACTTTCCCCATAGCCACTCACGTGTGTGTGTGAGTGCATACTAGCCATGAGTGTATGTTCCTAACCTTTTTGGACTTCTCACCTGGCAGACAGCCCGATGTTTCATCGCCTTAGAGTGAGTATTTATTTATTTTTGTACAAATAGCCTAGATTTGATCTATTGGATCTCAAAAATGTAGGTTACAAGTCCTAAGAGGATTCCAAACTCTATGATTAGACTTTGCAATGTTTTTGAACCAAAGAATGAAGTTAACCAATATGGTAGATGACTCTCTACACTTTAGGCTCTGCTAAACCTAGGTGGGTAGACCTTGACAACTAAAATAGATTTAGAATTGTATGACTTAGTTAAATTTGTGGATCTATCACAATGGCATAAAGTTTAATAGATGAAAGCTTACTGACTACTCCTACTCCTAGTATTGAATTTGAAATGTGAATGTTTTAAATAAGATTTTATGAAATTCTAAAATGGAATTGGTATGACCAGTTCCTAATCCTATTGGGCTAATGGAGTTAGGAGGTAAATGGTATATGACTTACTTACTGGCTACAATTCAAATAGATTGGCACTTGTGACTGTTTATACCTTGTATAAACGTGCAAGGATGCAATTATCAAATTCTTCTTATCGATCCTAATGACCTTTTCCAAATTACTTTGATTAATTAAAAGAATTTAATCCTTCCTTGAAGGAGCTAGTTAACTGAACCACACAAGAACAAAAAATGTGCCTTGATAAATTGAATATATCCTTGATACATCAATTTAAATAATAGGGAAATTTCAACCTTGGAGACAGCCGGATAATATTTTACATTATTTCAACAAACAACTAACACCATAATTGGATCACCAAATTTATGCATTCTTCTCCATTATATAATTTTAAAAGATTTTACAATATACAACATAATGTTCTGTTGAGGCGACTGACCAACCTATCCAACTACCTAACCTACTACTTATTTGATGATTTTATTTTATCTTACATATATACATTATATTTTTAGGGTTATGACCCTTCACAACATCCGTCTGGTGTAACTTTTCTTTCAGTGTAGCTCTTCGATTAATTATTTTTGATAAAATAAAAGAAAAATTAGTTGCCTTTGGAAAATTAAATGTTTTAACTTTAATCTCCATTTTTTTATCTTTGCAAAAAAATCAATTTCGATAATCATCCCTTGTTGGAAAATTTTTTACTTCCACCCAAAAATAAAAATTACCCAATCTCATAGCTTTTTCAGTGAAAAAATATTCCATTTTTTATCTTGCTTGATTGAAATATTTTACCTAATTTAATGAATCATTCCTTTGGGTAAAATAATTATACATTCTTTTAATCCTATTGGTTAAAATATTCCAACTCCTCGTGCAAATATTTTATAGATTTTACCTTGTATTCTTTCCTAGGTAAAATAATTGTCCTCTTTATAATCTCCACAGTGAAAAAGTGAATATTATATTCTTCAAATAAATATTGTTTTCCTCAATAGTTATAGGGTATGTGCAGGATCATGATGGGCCAAAAAGTGGCAATATGATGGGTATGTGGCTGACGACTTTTTTTTACCCAAAATTGATGAAACGAAAAGGTTTTTTAAAGGATATTCTCATATTTCCACCAATATAAATTATGCCTTAATTTGAATCTCAGATTTCCACCAATATAAATTATGCCTTAATTTGAATTTCATAAGTAATTATTATTCATTTTCTATTCAAATTATGACTAAAGTCCTGATTGATAGGCTGATTGAAAAACATATATAGCTTTCAAACTGTATCACATTTTTTAAATCCAAAATATGCATCACATTCTATGCTTCGCATACAATAGGATTAAAAAAATAAAAATTGAATTTCATAAATTTTTGACCAAGTTAAGGTAGTCAGACATACGAGTTTTTTATATTTTTTAAAATTTATAATAAAAAAATCATAATTAATTATTTACTTTGAAAAAAATTACAAAAAAAAATGCATCACATCGATACATGAGTCATCTACTTATATCTAAAATCTTATAAGAAAATATTATCATTTTATTGTGGTTAGGGTGGTCAGACAGACACCTACATCTTATTTTATCCCTGAAATTTAAGTACTACTGCATTGAAATTTCAAATTTTCATCAAATAGATTTTTATTTTTTTAACAAACCTCGTAGTTTAGAAACTAAATTCAATTTTCTATAGATTTTATTCTTACATATTTTTGAAAAAATATAGATAACTTATTCAATTTTTTTACGTCAAGTTGCCTAACTCTAATTTTTCTAATTTTTTTGCCACTTAAGGGCTTGTTTTTTTGCTGCACATACCCTATATTTTATTCCATATTTTTCCTTTTGACCATATGCACTCCCATGTCGGTGAGACTTAAAGCATTGCTAAGAATTATTTTTTCTTTCCATCGATCTTTCTTTTTTCACTGATGAAATTTCTCAATGTTGTCGGGCTATCGCTGGGACTGGGTATTCTACACCACCGATGGTCATTTCTATTGCCGATATGTTTCCATTGGCGTGACCAACTCTATCGGAGAGAACTGAGAAACTTGCGCCGACAGTATGTCTTACCGATGACATTTAGGATTTTTTTGTTCTGGCTCTGGATTTTCCTCTGCTCATCATTACCATCACTTCAATAAAGACACCACCGATACATCATGGCATATCAAATTCTTATTCAGAATATTTTAGATGAGACCGCTCCCATAGCTCTGCTACTTGCTTGACCAATCCCTAAAACTTTGTTTTGATTTTATATTCCTTGCCCCTATTTCGGTTTCTCTTATTTAATTTCACCTGAACTGAGCTTCCCACTAGTATGATTTTGTATCATCGTTGGATGAGCAGCGTCTGGAAAAAACCCACCATTACCCACTACAAAAATTATCATGAAATCCTTGCAAATCTCCATATTGGCCTTGTTTCTTACTTTCCCCCATCACTTTTATCAGTTGTTCTTAAAATATACTGCTTCAAATTTCTCTTGTGTCTGAGATTCAATGAAAGCATAGCTTAGACTGTGGCCTGTCTTTTAAAATCTCTCGATATTGGATTATTTCAATCTTTCCTCCCTTATGAAGCACCTTATTACAAGCACTATATCTTTATTATTCAAAAAAATCTTCCCTTCATTATGCTTTGATGGATATTGATGTGCATTTCTTTATTGCAGTTCTCATGAGGTATTAAAATAGTATCAAAACTATCCCTCCTGATATTTTATGTGCAAGCAGCAACCACACCTCAATGCATTTATCTTGTTGAAAAAAATTAAAAGTCATTACTAAAGCAATTCCCTATACAAAACACTGAACTATGATCTTTATTGTATGTATCCTTTGGCCCGTGTCTCTCGGTTATGGTAATTTCATACAAATTTATACTAGACAAGTCTTCCAATCATGCAGGTAATGAATTTGTATGTTTACCGCATCATAAACCTCTAGGTAAACTAGACAAGCCGCTATTTACTTCAGGAATCTTGGACTGTGGAAAGCTAAATGGATAAATTACTCTTCTTGGGTAATTAAGTATATCCCTTTCTTCCTTCTCAAAAAAATTTCCATGTGATAGTCTGCTATATTGTAATTTATATTTTCCATGTGATAGTCTAGTGAATTGCATTTTATAAGTTCTATCTATTTCAAAGTATTGAGGCTCTTCCTAATTGTGGACTGTAGTTTTAAATGTCATCACAAAGCTTACATCTCACCATTTGATCTTCATTGGAAGCATAGTTCCCGAATTATGTTCTAGAATCAAGTATTCTAATATCTCTACTTGAGTTGTGCATTCCATAATCCTCCACTAAAGAAACTAAAAACTGATCCTTTGCATCAAGAATCCATGTAACTATCGCAATACTACCCTCTCTAGGGAATATGCAAAAGAAACCATTGATGTGGGTATATGAGGTGTAGATGCCACAACTGCCTACCATCATCTTTACTTTCTTGAATTCATATAGTTACACTTATTTGCATGTTGAATGTTAATTTTATATGGGGTGAGAATTTTGAAGTGAGTTTTTCCAAAATTTTACTTCTTTATCAATTTGTATTCTTATTAAAATAAGCCAGGTAGTCTCTGGAATGGCTTTGAAAAGACAATTAAATGATCTCCAAAATCCACAAAAATGAACCTGAATGCTAATTGATGGTAGTGGAGTATGATTGCAAGATGAATTTTCATGAATCTATCAAATTTGTGAGATATTAATACTCAAAGTTGCACCTTTAGTATTTCTGAAAAATTACAGCTATTCAACTCAACAGAAACCCACCAATTTTCCCTTTTGAAAAAAATATCAAACCTTCTCAAGGGAAGTTGTAACTTTGATGATTAGATCCTTTTGGCATGTGAACATATGTGCAAGAGGGTTTTTCACCAAGCATCTTCATTCAGGAAATATCAAACATCAAAGTTGACTATTTTGCAACTATTCTGGACATGCAACTTCCAAACTGTGTAAAAACCATTTGGATTTGATCTTGGAAAAATATCAAATGATGTCCTGAAGATCTGGAAATTGACATGGATGAACATTAAGATGAGGAGAATCAAGAGTGCCAATTGGTTTTTCATGAAATCCTCCTAGTTTCCTAATATTATCCTCCAAATTTTCCCACTTTGACATATTTTACTGTGTGTACACAATGAACCCTTGCAGAACCTTTCAGCTTGGCTTTTTGAAACTTTGTCAAAACTGATCGAAAGAAGCTGAAAATTGGCGTGCACATTCACATATGGTAGATAAACATCTCTACAAAGTGATTCTGTGTGAAAATGTACTGGATTCATTTTGTAATTTTTCAAAGTGAGCCATTTGAGGAAATTTTCCAACTGTACATCTGAATGCTAAAATCAAATTTTTGAATATGGGAACCTAAAATTTGCATGAAATTTTAGGCTCCAATAGCGGCTCCATTTGGGGATGTATGCCCCTTGTGGGAATATCAAGAATCTAGGTCTCTGGGAGAGTAGACCAAGTATTTTATCTATTGAGCAGCAGATTCAAACCTTTTATGTCATGAACTGATATGATTTTTTGAAAAAACCACACCAAAGCTAATGACACAAAGCCACCAAAGAAAGGCCCCTATTTTCCCCTGTCATACTCCTTGTTTTTTTTTAATTTCATCAAATTCCTCTTGAAAGCATTCATGCAATCAGCCTTGTTATATCCACTACCATTGAAAACTTTCAAAATAACTCCACTTTCATTGTTGCTCTCATTTCTTTGTCTATTTTGTAGTTCATAAACTCGATTATCATGTGATAAAAAATTTCCATCCTTATCATACAAAATGTATTCACATTCAATGGAACATTTCTCATTATTTTTCTCACTATGGGTATGTGCAGGATCATCATGGAAAAAACAGGCCTTTAAGTGGCAAAAAATTCAGAAAAATCAGAGTTAGGCAACTTGACATAAAAATTTGAATAATTTATCAATATTATTTCTAAAATATGTAAGAATAGAATCTGTAGCAAATTGAATGTAGTTTCTAAACTACTAGGTTTATTTAAAAATAAATAAAAATCTATTTGGTGAAAATTAAAATTTCAATGCGAGTACTTAAATTTCGGGAAAAAATAGAAGTAGGTGTCTCCGACCACCGTAACTACAATAAAATGATAATATTTTTATAATATTTTAGATATAAGTAGATGACTCATGTCCCGATGTGATGCATATTTTTTTATAATTTTTTTCCAAGTAAATAATTAATTATGATTTTTTTATTACAAATTTTTAAAAATATAAAAACTTGTATGTCTAACCACGTTAAATTGGTCAAAACTTCATGAAATTCAATTTTTTTTTTAATCCTATAGTATGTGAAGCATAGCATGTGATGCATGTTTCAGATTCAAAAAATGTGATACCATTTGAAAGCTATAGATGTTTTTCAATTAGCCTATCAATCAAGACTTTAGTCGTAATTCAAATAGAAAATGAATAATAATTATTTATTAAATTCAAAGTAAGGAATAATTTATATTAGTGGAAAGTTGAGAATCTCCTCTAAAAACCCTTTTCGTTTCATCAATTTTGGGTAAAAAAAAGTCGTCAACCACATACCCTAGACATACCCATCATATCACCACTTTTTGGCCCATCATGATTTTTGCACAGACCCCTATTATGTATTATTAAATGATCTCCCAACTACACTGAACATGCAACATCTGAATGCCATTCTTGTAAATCTTACAATTTTGTCACATCAACATCTTTTGGAATAATCAAATCTAAAATGTTTTCTACTTCTTCAATATCACTAATTGGTGGTGATACAAACTCGTGATTCATACAATCATCATTTTGCACATTCGATCCAACTGATGCTAGGGATGAAATTCTTGAATCTTTCTTATGTGTGTAATTTTGGTACTCCATTTCCAGCAAATCTGAAATTTGTTCACTATTGAGTGAACATGCCTCTTTGTCCATTTCACCATTGATGCACTCTTCAACCTTTTCATCATCATAATGAGGCTCAAGATCATCATAGAAAAAATCAGATGAATTATCAACACATTCATTTGTTCCATAAGTTAATATATTATCATGGTTATCTAAAAATGTTTCTCCCTCATCATAAAGTGGATTTGAAAATACATGAAAATCATGTTTTGGCACACCTTGGAAAAATGTCGTTTGATCTTCTATTTTTTCATCATACAATGAATTTGTAAAAAGTTGAAAACCATTTTTAGATGTACAAACCTCTTCTTCATCAAACGTATCTTCATGGTACTCAACTGCAACTAGAAATATTACTTGTTCAGTGTTAAATAGACTTGCTTCTTCCTCCTAATCATCATAAGAACTACAAGTATCCCTTTGTTGTAGATCAAAATCCACAGGTTCATCTTCACAATCTGAATATTCAATAGATCCCTCATAACATGCACTGTCACAATTTGTTATGCAGAAGATACCCTCTATATCTTCATCCTCCTCATGCATGTTGTCATAGGAATTATTTTCACTTGCACATGTTTCATCTTCTAGCTATATTGCTTGATCAGTTTCATCATACTCATCAGCTGGTGATTTCCCCATCCTCATACCTGGGTATGTGCAGGATCATCATGGAATAACTTACCCTTTTAAACTTTTCCTTAGTATTGAGTCCAAATATGACATGAATCCACGATGGTTCAGATAAAATTCCAAGTGGATATGAGATGGGATCTTAGGTTTTTGGATAATTTAGGTGAATTCTCAACCTGGCTAAATTTCCTATCAAATCTTTAGGTTTTGAAAATTTCTTGATGAGTCCTAAGTTTCCATATGCACACCAATCCCAAAGATACCCTCACATGTCTGCTAGATTCATTTCTTTCTCATCTACACACCAAGCTTTCCATATCTTTTCAAACCTCCCCTGGCAGTATTTTGTTCTCTACCACTTCTGAAAGATTTATAGCAAGAGGTACATTAAAGGGGATTCTCTGATCTATACCACATTTCTTGTATTTTTATCACCTTTTTTGTAGGGGATAAATACTCTTTTGTTGGTATGAGACAAAATAAATCATTGCTTCAAAAAATAGTTTCTCCATGTGATAAAGACTTTGTTTTTTATGGTGAAAATGGTGCCCCTTCTTATTATGGACATATGATATGTTATTATCAAAAGTGAAGAGCTTCCCTATTTCATTATCTCCCTTGCTGAGACTTTGAAATCCCACACAGTGTTCTTGTATCCTTCACAATTTCAAATTGATAGTGTGGTCTTCATTGCTAGTTATCTCCTGATCTAAAAACTCTATGTGAGTTTAAGTACTTATACATCAACATAATCATATTCCATAGTCTTATTGCCACAACTTCCTACCTGTTGGAGTGAAAATGACACTAAGAGGGGGGGTGAATCAGTGTCTTAACAGATTTAAGCAATTTTCATAAAATTAAACCATAGCTCAGATTTGATCTCAATAAATTACAATGTTTAATGCATTCATGAGTTTAATGCAATCATTCATAAACAGAATTGAGAAATGTAATAACCAAACGGTGAATAAAGCAATAAGACCATAAAAGAACAAAGAGACACAAGATTCTATCGAGTGGAAAACCCTCATGGGGTATAAAAACCACTCCTAAAATTCCTTGCAGGGTTAATCTTTTAATCCACTGTTCACAATGCCTTATAGGCTAATTTTTTGAGCACCCACTCAAGGAACACCAACCCCTCAAATTATATTATTGAACAATAATAATATCTCAAAGGATCTATCTATTTTCAGTTAAGCTCATAACACTCAGTTTTCTCGTCTACCTAATACCCTAAGAATTCAAATATTGAATCCTTAAAATATTACATAGAGAAGAATTACAATACTGTGTTGCATCATATTTTTCAGATTTTGTATTACAGAATTTTTCAATACATTTCTTGATACAGCCAAATAACTGTCTCAGAATAATAACCAGAAGAATCACAATGTTCACAACACTATTTTTATATACATTTTTAAGTATGTTTGTCAAAAGAGTCTTCAAAGAATTTGAGGTCAAAGGAGAATATGAACCCCCATTTGTTGTTTTTAGGAAAAAGATGCCAGCGAATAAATGTCTACAGGAGATTGACTAACAAGAATAATGCATGTGCAATATGCTGAAAATATTCTGACAAGAATAAATCAAGGAACTTTTCAAATCCGCAATTGCTTTTACAAAAACCCAGATCAAATGCACATTTAATCTCAAAATAGACACCATTTTGAAGCTATTTTTAGATAACCCATATGCACAAACATTTATTTCTGAATACCATAAGCTGAACCAATAATTTCTGCAATGAATGCAGAGATTTCCAATTGTAACTGTCAAATATTTCAAAAAGCACGACTACCCACCAAATGAAATTCATAAGACTCCATTATTTTGTCAACCCATGATCTATTCCAGCTGTGACTTCAATAAAATAACTTCTGAAAAAAAGAAAAACATATACCAATGTTGGTCGAGCAAGAATAAACCAGTAATATGTCTTTTTCAGAGAGTAAACTTGAATGATGAGAGGAGTTACCTAAAAAAGATGAAAGAAACTAAAAAACTGCAATCAATAGAGAAGCATTTACTAACCCAGCATGGTCATCCATCGAATCTCCTTCCTCCAACCTGCTCTTTTAGCAACCAATCTAAAATTACTACCAGTTACAACTGTTACAGCTAGCTGGAAAACATAGAAACAATAATGAAACAAAAAACCAATCTTTCATGGTGGTGGCATGGCTAGGGTTCCATACCCAGCCAAGTGAATAACCTCAAAAAAAATTCCCTAATCATTCTTTCCTTTCAATCGAGTCACTTTGTTGAAATGAAGAGTGACTTGAAGTCCACACAAAGTAAAAAATCATAATAATGAATAATTCAAAGATGATTAAATTCATTGTCCAAGGGAAATGCCAACCTCTTTAAAATCATCATGTAAAGCATGCTAAAAGTTGACTCATAATTTGCACTTAGTATCCTTTGAACTGAGTCAGATTTTCATAAAGTTGACTAGAATCAAAATGATGAATATTATTCAAGCTGGCCCAAATAAAATGCCTTTGATATTTTGTAAGAGAAACCCGTGAGGGTTATGAATATTTCGACCAAAACTTTGCAAACTTTAAAACATTTCAAAAAAATTAACCACTATGTAACCATCAAGTGGAGCTTTCTAAATAATTTGCACCAAGACAAAGCCATGTCTTTTTAAATGACCTTTAAAGTAATGCAAATAATCATTAAGCTTGAGTCAAGATATGACTTTAAACAAAGTCATTTATCAAGATAAGCTCACCCAAGTCAATTACCTTCGAGCCAATTTTCTATAAAAATTACTTTAATCAAATGTGACATTTACAAAGTCATATGAATTGTAAAAACATATCTCAAGAAGAACCTAGATTACTAACCGAGACCAAGTGAAAGCTATGAATGGTGATTCCTCCATGAAGAGTAACATGAAACTTATGCCAAGATTAAAGTGAATATGAAAGCATTGATGTTTCAAATGAAGCAATGAACAAATTGTCTGAAATGGATCAATGAATTGAAACACTGAACCAAAAGTGCCATGGACATCAACGATACACCAACTCAAACTTAGTAAACCATGAATCATTATACCTGAACGTGAAGTACCAAGATCATAATTTTGAAAAACTAAAAAGAACCCTGAATCTTAAAACCAATACCATAATCAAAATACATGTACGAATGAGATAACCTATATCTGCATGAAGCTGACATTGATCGGTACCAAAAAGAAATGATAAATCTGAATGTAACTCAAAGCCATAGAATTTTCCGCTGAATGCCAAGAGCAATAAGCCACATAATTAAATTTGTCATTAAATATGTACCATGATAAAGCATAAAAAATCCAATCTGAGACTATCAACAAAGAGAACCAACTGAAAGAGATTTTGTCATCAAGGAAAAACCATTTGAACACAACTGAGATCCAACAAACTCCCCCTTTGTCCTTGATGGAAAAACATGAATGACTCTCCCCCTTTTTACCTCAATGACAAAGAATAGAAGAGAAGAATGTGCATTGCCATGAAACACAACTGAGAATCCAACCAAAATACCATGAGGAGTAGCTACAAAAAGAGTAACAATGTAGCAACCATATATTTAGGAGAGTTGTAAGAGAATGAAACTTATAACATGCTCCCCCTAAGTTGATGCTTGATGAATTAGAGAAGTAAATATTGAGAGATAAATCCCAATCGAAGTCTCATCCTTTCAAATAACTCTTTAGCTAAGGGCTTAGTAAAAATGTGAGCCACCTGATCTTGTGAGCCAACAAATTGTAAACATACTTCATTAGCCAATACCTTTTCATGAAGAAAATGAAACTTGATAGCAATGTGTTTAGTGCGAGAGTGCATAACATGATTTTTGGAGATATTAATCGCACTAGTGTTATCACATAGAATAGAAACAGGTTTAGGATCTTCAATACCCATATCTGAAAGAGTTTGACTCATCCACATTACTTGAGTATAGCACGAAGTGGAAACAATGTATTCTACTTTAGTAGTGGAAAGAGAAACAAATTCTTGTTTCTTGTTGTGCCATTCCACTAAATGGTCACCAAGAAAGAATGTAGCACCACTAGTGCTTTTCCTATCATCCAAACAACCAACCCAGTCAACATCAGTATATGCAATTAATAAAAAATCATTGCTTCTAGGATACCAAAGACCATAATCAAGAGTGACCTGAATATATTTAAAGATTTTTTTAACAACAGTAACATGAGATTCTTTAGGTGATGCCTGAAACCTTGCAACTGTGCAAACTGCCTGCATTAAGTTAGGTCTAGAGGCAGTTAAATATAATAGACTACTAGTAATTGATCTATATTCAATTTGATTTGTATTAGGAGAATCATCAACCTTAGTAAGTTTGCATCTAGTAACCATTGGAGTGCTAACTAGATGGCATTCATCCATCTAAAATTTCTTAAGCATCTCTCTAGTATACTTGGTTTGAGAGAGAAATATTCCATTTTCAAGTTGAGAGATTTGAAGACCCAAGAAGAAATTTAATTCTCCCAACATTGACATTTCAAACTCAGATTCCATAATTTGAGAGAATTTTTTACTCAAAGTAACATTATTGCAGCCAAAGATAGTGTCATAAACATAAATTTCAACAACCAAAATATCAGTACCTTTAGTTTTAACATAAATATTGTTTTCAACACCTCCTCTAACAAAACCATTAGAAATCAAATGACTGTCCAACCTAGAGTACCAAGCTCTAGGTGCTTGTTTTAAGCCATATAGGGCCTTTTTCAACCTGTAAACATGATTAGGCTTATCTTTGCAAATGAATCCTTCAGGCTGTTCAACATAGACCTCTTCATCTAAGTAGCCATTTAAAAAGGAAATTTTGATATCCATTTGATAAACAGTAAAGTTCTTATAAACAGAATAAGCCAAGAATATTCTGATAGATTCTAGTCTAGCAACAGGTGGAAAGGTTTCACCAAAATCAATACCTTCTTGTTGAGCATAGCCTTTGTAGACAAATCTTGCTTTGTTGTGAAAAAAATTGCCATTTTCATCAAGCTTATTTCTGTATATCCATTTTCCTCCAATGACATTCTTATCATCTGGTCTTGGGACTAACCCCCAAGTCTGATTTTTCTCAATTTTTCTCAATTTCTTCCTACATAGCATTAAGCCAACATAAATATGTGAGAGCTTCATTAAAAAAATTAGGCTCAAACTGAGTAACTAAATAGAAAACTATTTGAGCCTTTTCATCAGATTCTGCAGCCTTTCTTCTAGTTTGAACTCCTACATTTTTATCCCCAATAATCTGATCTTTGGGGTGATATTTAGCTAGAGTTTTCAAAGGAGTTTTTGATACACCTTTTTTAGGACTTGCTTCTTCAATTTTAGGGCTTGTTGATTCAGCATTAGGCTTTGTTGTTTCAACTCCTTCTGAATTTATTTCAAGTTCAAGTTCTTCTTCCTCATTATCCTGTAGAGATTCAACATCTAAGTGTGGTTTTTCATCAAATTTTATATTAAAAACTTCAACAATATTGTTAAGCCTTTTGTTAAGACATTTATAAGCTTTACTATGAGTTGAGTATCCCAAAAAGATACCCTCATCACTCTTTGATTGAAAGCTACCAAGGTTATCATCATCTTTCTTGATAAAACACTTGCTTCCAAAAATTTTAAAATACTTCACAAAAGTTGTTTTTCCATACCATAGTTCATAAGGAGTGTGTTTAGATTTCACCCTAAGCTGCACTCTATTCAAAATGTATATAGTTGTATGAACAGCTTCTTTCCAGTACGTATCGAGCAACTTAGCTTCATCTAGCATTCTTCTAGCCATTTCTTTTACGGTTTTGTTTTTACGTTCAACTACCCCATTTTGTTGAGGTTTTTTCATTGCAGCATACTTCATTTTAATACCGTGATGTTCACAGTAATCAATAAAATCTTGAGAGGTGAACTCGCCTCCTTTGTTAGATCATAGACATTTGAGTTTCAGATTTGATTCCTTTTCAACCATTTTAAGAAAGATTTTGAACCTTTCAAAGGCTTCTAATTTGTGCTTAAGAAATGTGACCCAAACCATTCTAGTATAATCATCCACAAATAGCATAATTTTTTTTTCACCATTAATAGACCTTGTTCTAGTTGGTCCACACAAATCTATATGCACTAGTTGTAGAGGTTTTGATGAAGAATGTTCTTTTGTTTTGAAGCTGATTTTAGTTTGTTTACCGCTTAAACATTCTTTGCACACATAATTTTTTGGCTTGTTAAGGATCAGTAAACCTCTAACATTCTAATTTTTACTGATTCTAACCAGATTTTCAAAATTTATGTGTCCTAATATTTTATGCCATAACCAACTTTCTTCAGTTTGGCCCATTAGACACATACCTTGATTATTGTCATTGCTTGATGTGTCAAGAAGATTGTAAACATTTCCTTTAGTCCTCCTTCTAGCTGCAACAGCCTTTCCAAGCTTGTTTTTAATCTCACATCCCTGCGAAGTGAACAAAACATGATAACCACTGTCACAGATTTGACTAACACTTAGAAGATTGTGCTTAAGACCTTCCACATAGTACACATTATAGATAGGGGTGTCCTCATTCAAAAGAAGTGAACCTCTACCTTTAATTTGTATACCAGAATTATCACCAAACTTAACATATCCACCTACATAATCTTCAAGATTTATGAACTTATCCTTGTCACCAGTCATGTGGTTAGAACATCCACTGTTCAGGACCCATAAGTCTTTTTTCTTGGAATGAAAGGTAGTTTAGACTAACATATTTTGCTCGATGTTGTTAACATTCTTAGGCTTCTAGACCTTTTTGATTTTCTGTTGTTTAGATTGCAAATCAGCTTTGCACTATTTAACAGAGAGCCCCAAAGCAATGCATTTAAAACATCTGATTTGTTTCACAAAACCATAGTATTTCTTAAGACCAAACCTAGGTATTCTAGGATTCATAAACCTACAAGAACTCACTTTATGGCCAAATTTGTTGCAGAAAAAGCAGTAACCATAGAAGAAGGGATTGAATATGTATGATGTTCTATTACCTTTTAAGGATTGAACATGATTCTTGCCAAATTTAGAGTGATTTGAATTTGAACCCTTGATTTCAGAAGAGGGGTTTTGTTTTGCATTATCAATTGAGCATTCACCCTTTTCAAAACCAACACCGGTTTTATCTTTATATAGGTTTTTCTTGTTGAGCATCTCATTAAGTTTTAAAGTGCTTTCATACTTTTCAATTTCCTTTCTAAGACAGACTACTTCTTGTTCCAATTTTTGAATTTCTTGATCTTTGTAGCTTATAGTCACTCGAAGAAAGTCCTCAACTCTTTTAGCTTCTTCAAGCTGAGTTTTCAGAGAGACTATTTCTTGATCAGGTTTATGTTCTTGAGCAAGAACTTGTTTTTTGAGTTTTTTGACCTCTTTTAAAGCATATTTCAGTTCATTTTCAAGATCTACTTCACCTTCTTAAATATGAATGGTGTTTGAATCTTCTTACTGAGTAATTTCAGCCATGAACAAGGTTTCATCTTCTTCTACTAATGAATCTTCAGACTCTTGAAATGTCAATTTCATCTTTACTAAACAAACTCTTCTTCTTTTTTAAATTGAAATTTCGTTTAGGTTTAAAGGCCTTCTTCTTAGGCTATTTTCCAGATTTCTCATTGTCACTGATTTGATCACCATAGGGGCACTTTGCAGCAAAGTGACCTATTTTACCCCAGTTAAAGCATTTAAAGGGAATTTTTCCCTTATATTTTCCCGATCCCTTTTTAAGTTTTCTAACAAAATAGGGTTCTTTAGAATTGGACAACTCTGACTCACTAACGTCATCTTTTTCTTTCTTTTCAGTGTTAAAGATAGTTTCTTTTCCTATTGATTTTTTTTTGCTAGTTCTCATTCACAGGCAGTAAGAATTCCCTGCAGACTATCTAAGGTAAGCTGATCAAAATGTTTATTTTCTTCAAGAGCTGAAAACTTAGATTCAAATTTAGTTGGTAAGGTTCTAATGACCTTTGTAACCACATCAAACTCTTTAACCTCTTGTCCTAGTCCTTTCATAGCAATGACAACATCATCAATTCTTAGAAAATATTCAGCCACTTTTTTATCATCCTTCATTCTCATTTCCTCAAACTAATGTTTGAGAGTAATGATTTTTGAGAGTTTGAATTTTTCATTCCCTTGATATATGGTTTCAAGTTTATCCCAGGTTTCTTTAGCAACCTTGCAATGCATGACTTTAATAAACACATATTTAGTTAAACCACACAAGATGGCATGCTTAGCTTTGGCATTAGTTTCATACCTCTTTTTCTCAAGAGGATCTGAGGGTATTGTGGCTCGAACATTGTACCCATTTAACACAATGCTCCAAACATAAACATCATAAGAAATAAGAAATGCTTCCATTTTGATTTTCTAGAACACATAATCCGTTCCATCAAATAATGGAGCTCTAGTTACAGAAGCTCCTTTTTGAGATTGTGCCATTAAAAATAGACTCCAAGACCAGGATCAATCCTAGGAGGTTTAGACCTATCAGAGGACCCTATGCTCTGATAGCAATTGTTGGAGTGAAAATGACACTAAGAGGAGGGGGTGAATCAGTTTCTTAACAAATTTCAGCAACTTTCATAAAATTAAACCATAGCTCATATTTGATCTCAATATTACAATGATTAATGCATTCATGAGTTGAATGTAATCATTCATAAATAGAATTGAGAAATGTAATAACCAAATGGTGAATAAAGCAGTAACAACTCAATAAATCAGTAATACCATAAAAGAACAAAGAGACAAGATTTTGCCAAGTGGAAAACCCTACTGGAGTATAAAAACCACTCCTGAAATCCCTTGCAGGCTTAATATTTTAATCCACTGTTCACAAAGCCTTATAGGCTAATTTTTTGAGCACCCACTCAAGGAGCACCAACCCCTCAAATTATATTATTGAACAATAATAATATCTCAAAGGATCTATCTATTTTCAGTTAAGCTCATAACACTCAGTTTTCTCGTCTACCTAATACCTTAAGAATTCAAATATTGAATCCTTAAAATATTACATAAAGAAGAATTACAATATTGTTTTGCATCATATTTTTTAGATTTTGTATTACATATTTTTTGAGTACATTTCTTGATACAGCCAAATAACCATGTCTCAGAATAATAACCAGAAGAATCACAATGTTCACAACACTATTTTTATATATATGCATTTTCAAGTATGTATGTCAAAAGAGTCTTCAAAGAATTCGAGGTCAAAGGAGAATCTGAATCCCCATTTGATTTTTTTAGGAAAAAGATGCCAGTGAATAAATGTCTGCAGAAGATTGACTAACAAGAGTAACGCCTATGCAATAGGCAAAAAATACTCTGACAAGAATAAATCAAGGAACTTTTCAAATCTGCAATTGCTTTTACAAAAACCCAAATCAAATGCATTTAATCTCAAAATATACATCATTTTGAAGTTATTTTTAGATAACCCATATGCGCAAACATTTATTTCTGAATACCCATAAGTTGAACCAATAATTTATGCAACAAATGCAGAGATTTCCAATTGCAATTGTCAAATATTTCAAAAAGCACGACTACCCACCAAATGAAATTCATAAAACTCCGTTATTTTGTCAACCCATGATCTATTCCAGTTGTAACTTCAATACAATAACTTCTAGAAAAAAGGAAAACATATACCAATGTTGGTCGAGCAAGAATAAACTAGTAATATGTCTTTTTTAGAGAGTAAACTTGAATGATGAGAGGAGTTACCTAAAAAAGATGAAAGAAACTGAAAAAATGCAATCAATAGAGAAGCATTTACCAACCCAACATGGTCAGCCATCGAATCTCCTTCCTCCAATGTGCTCTTTCAGCAACCAATCTAAAATTACTACCAGTTATAGTCATTACAACCAGCTGGAAAGCATAGAAACAACAATGAAACAAAGAACCAATCTTTCATGGCGACAACATGGCTAGGGTTCCATACCCAGCCAAGTGAATAACCTCAAAAATTTTTCCCTAATCATTCTTTCCTTTCAATTGAATCACTTTGTTGAAATGAAGAGTGACTTGAAGTCCACGCAAAGTCAAAAATCACAATAATGAATAATTCAAAGATGATCAAATTCATTGTCCAAGGGAAATGCCGACCTCTTTAAAATCATCATGTAAAGCATGCTAAAATTTGACTCATAATTCGCACTTAGTATCCTTTGAACTGAGTCAGATTTTCATAAAGTCGACTAGAATCAAAAGGATGAATATTATTCAAGCTAGCCCAAATAAAATGCCTTTGATATTTTCTAAGAGAAACCCATGAGGGTTATGAAGATTTCGACCAAAACTTTGTAGCCTTTAAGACATTTCAAAAAAGTTAACCACTATGTAACCATCAAGTGGATCTTTCTAAATAATTCGCACCAAGACAAAGCCATGTCTTTTTAAATGACCTTTAAAGTAATGAAAATAATCATTAAGCTTGAGTCAAGATATGACTTTAAACAAAGTCATTTATCAAGATAAGCTCACCCAAGTTAATTACCTTCGAGCCAATTTTCCATAAAAAATACTTTAATCAAATGGGACTTTTACAATGTCATATGAATTGGAAAAACATATCTCAAGAAGAACCCAGATTACTAACTGAGACCAAGTGAAAGCTGCGAAGTGTGATTCCTCCATGAAGAGTAACATGAAATTTATGCCAAGATTAAACTGAATATGAAAGCATTGATGTTTCAAATGAAGCAATGAACAAACTGTCTAAAATGGAGCAATGAATTGAAACACTGAACCAAAAGTGCCATGGACATCAATGATATACCAACTCAAACTTAGTAAACCATGAATCATTATACCTAAATGTGAAGTACCAAGATCATAATTTTGAAAAACTGAAAAAGATCCCTGAATCTAAAAACCAATACCATAATCCAAATACATGTACGAATGAGATAACCTGTATTTGCATGAAGCTCAAATTGATCAATACCAAAAAGAAATGACAAATATGAATGTAACTCAAAGCCATAGAACTGTCCACTGAATGCCAAGAGCAATAAGCCATATAATCAAAATTTTCATTAAATTTGTACCATGATAAATCATAAAAAATCCAATTTGAGACTGTCAACAAAGAGAACCAATTGAAAGAGATTTTGTCATCAAGGACAAACCATTTGAACAGAACTGAGATCCAACACTACCATCATCTTTAGTTTCCTGAATTCATATAGTTACACTTATTTGAATGTTGTATGTTACTTTTATATGGGGTGAGAATTTTGAAGTGATTTTTTCCAAAATTCTACTTCTTTAGCAATTTGTATTTTGATTAAAATAAGCCAGGTAGTCTCTGGAATGGCTTTGAAAAGATGATCAAATGATCTCCAAAAGCCACGAAAATGCACCTGAATGCTAATTGAGGGTAGGGGAGTATGATTGCAAGATGTATTTTCATGAATCTATCAACTTTGTGAGATATTAATACTCAAAGTTGCACCTTTACTATTTCTAAAAAATTGCAATTGTTCAACTCAACGGAAACCCACCAATTTGCCCTTTTAAAAAAAATATCAAACCTTCTCTAGGAAGCTATAAAATTTATGATTAGCTCATTTAGGCATGTGAACATATGTGCAAGAGGGTTTTTCAGCAAGCATCTTCGTTCACAAAATATCGAACATCAAATTTGACCATTTTGCAACTGTTCTGGAAATGCAGCTTCCAAAGTGTGTAAAATCCATTTGGATGTGATCTTGGAAAAATAACAAATGATGTCCTGAAGATCTAAAAATTGACATGGATGCACATTGAGATGAGGAGAATCAAGAGCGCCAATTGGTTTTTCATGAAAGCTTCCTAATTGCTTAATATTATCCTCCAAAGTTGCACACTTTGACAGATTTTACTGTGTAGACAACGAACCCTTGCAAAACCCTTCAACTTGGCTTTTTGAAATTTTGTTAAAACTGATCAAAAGATGTTAAAAACTAGTGTGCGCATTCACATATGGTAGATAAACATCTCTAAAAAGTGATTATGTGTGAAAATGTACTGGATTCATTTTGTGATTGTTCAAAGTGAGCCATTTGAGAAAATTTTACAACTATACATCTGAGTGCTAAAATCAATTTTTTGAATTTTGGAACCTAAAATTTGTATGAAATTTTAGGCTCCAACACAATCCACATCGTGTTGGACAAATGGTTGAAGCTTGATCCACCTCATTTTAATTTTTACTTTCTTTTCTTTTCTTTAGTTATTGACATTGTATGTTTCTATATCCTTTTTTGTTACATATCATGCACCTTCCGCGTGTCCTTTTGTGCTTATGTCGGTTTGACTTAGGATCTTGGATCCTAGGGGCTTGACTGCTTCCTCGATCTTTGTTATCCTAGACCATCTGCATTGGTACACTTTGACCCCTCTTGAATGTTTACTTTAGTGTGAGTTTGAAGCAAGTCCATCCTCTCACTAAAGTGGGGGCTAGATGGAGTCAACAAAAAAGTAAACCTTCTACTTTTTTCTGAATTTTTCGATCCCTCATTGTGATTTTGGCTTAATGTTGCCTTGATTTGATGTTGCAATGTGGATAACACATTCACATTAGGTCTTGGGCCCTTGTGAACTAATGGAATTTTAATGGTTCCTTGCAAAAGTGTTGTAAAGTGTTGTAACACACTTCCACACCTTTCTAGGGTTTTATCAATTAACTAAGCATAATAAACATAATTTTAATCATAATCAACCCTAATCTAGCCTTATTTGGAGTGTTGTAAAGTTTTGTAACACACTTTCACATCTCTCTAGGCTTGTCATTAATAATTGGGATTTCTTATGGTTTAATTAGCTCTATTTTGCATCCACAAGCCTCATTTATTGTATCTTTTCAATGATAATCTCGACACCAGTCAGTAACCAATCATAATTTAGGTGTTCCTAGCTTGTGTGGCCCAGATTTAGTGTCTGAGACTCATTCACCACCTTGGGCGAATGAGTCCCACCTAGGTCTTTTTGGCCCCAATGCAGGTTTCACACATTTCTAAGCACTTTTCATTTTTGGTCCCATACATTATGCCAAATGGGACTCATTCACCACCTTGGGCGAATGAGTCCCATGTGGCCCAAAATCAAATTTAATTCAAATTTTCAGCAAGATTTTATTCTCCTAGATCTAATGTCGGCTTGTAGTGGGGTAATTTCAGGAATTCTTGCATAATTGAGTATAAATATAAGGTTCTTTCACTCATTTTCACCTAAAAAATTTGTGAGAACATTTATAATAGAAAATTGAGTTCACAAGAGAATTCAAGCATTCACAAGGGCATTCAAGTGTCTTCAAGGGAAGAATTTTTCACCAATTATTAGAGCAATTCAAGATCCATTATCATGTCAAGCATATCAAGTATCAAGCATGTTATTGAGCTAGTGAGCTAGTGTTGTGATGTAGCATTGAAGATCCAAGACCAAGCATTGTTCTACTCCTATTGTGAAGATCAAGATCTACATCTTTCATGGACATTTCATGTTGAGTTGCATATTTACAAGACATCATAAATACAAGGCATCATCCCAAGTATTATTTTCCATGAGTCATGTTCTTTATTTCATGTTTTGTTCCTTCATTTATTTGTCTCATCATTTGGTTTAATTACCTAAAAGGGGTTTGACCAAGGCAAACCCCTATTCCCTAACAATCAACACTTTTGCTCTCTTTCTTTGTGTAATTACAGATCTAGGTGATTTGAAGACTTGAAGATCATTGAAGATTAGGTTACAAGATTTTTGGAGTTGTCTCTCCATTTTCAAGGTCATAATCTTCCCTAAAAGGTCATCTCCAACCCCAAAATTAGAGTTTCGGATCCAGGAACCTAAAGGAATAGATTGAGTAGATTGAGAAGAGCAGATTCAGACTTTGAATTTCTAGAAAATCCAAACTAGACTCATTCACCACAAGTGGAAAATGAGTCCCACTGTAGGTTTTTTTAAGAGATCTTTGCATATTTGGATACCCATTTGCCTGGAACCTGCTACTATGCAAAAATCTAGATTTGAGATTGATTCACCCAAAATGGAAAATGAGTCCCAGTAGGCCAAAATTTCAAGATCAATAACATTTCCATTCTTTATTCAAGCTTCTACAAGTTTTCAGGGGCACACCATTCATCTTGTTGCTCTATTGTTCCATTTCACCAGCATTTATAGGTCATTTTGTAGGTCATTGCATCAAACTAGAGTTTAGTGTTGCATCTTGCATTGCATTGTCTTTTCCAAGTCCAAATTTGGTGGTGAGCCCCTCATTAGATCATATTCATTTTCTAGGACATCCCTATTGTAATATCTCTTTCTCTTTTGAATTGAGAGCTCTAGGCTTATCCTTGAGTGGAACATCTTGGAAAGTGAGTGTGAATACATCATCATTCCCCCGTTTTCTTTGGTTCCAAATACCCAGCTCATGGAGCTTGTTTCAAACCATATAGTACCTTTTTTAAGTGATACACAATGTGTTCCTTTCCTTTTTCAATAAAACCAAGAGGTTGTGTGAAATTTTTATTTAATAATGCACTTTTGACATCAATTCAGTACATTTCCCAACTAGGATATGAAGCAAGTGCTATTAATATTCTAATTGTGATCATATTTACAAGTGAAGAAAAGTTTTCCTCATAATTAATTTCTTCAATTTTTTATAACCTTTAGCTACCAATCTTACTTTGTGTTTGTCAAGTGAACCACAAAATTTAAACTTTACTTTGAATACTCATTTAAACAATCAATGTCTTTCTTTTCAATAGGTAAAGGAACAAACTCTCTTGCTTTCTCTTGATAAATTGAATCCATTTCTTGAATCATATCACTTTATCATTTTTGGTCTTTTATTACTTCATCAAACATGCTTGGTTCATGAGTATTTAGAATATCTTTTATTGATGCATAATAAACCTCATAGTCCTAAAATTTGATGGGTGTTCTCCTTGCACATTCTAATTTCCTTATAGGAACATTAGATTATGGAGTGGACATCAAGTTCTCTCTTTCTTCTATAGATTTAATAGGACTTTGTGATTTTGGCTCAATATTTATGGGTGAATATAATGATGTTCCACTATTTAATATTTATCTTCTATCAAACCAACACGGAAAACAATTGGGAGCTGACCCTCTTCTTCAAAATTGACATCTCAGATGTGGAGTTTCTCTACATTAAGTTCAACAAGTTTTCATAGGCTTTATTATAGTCATCAAGTTTTCTTCTCTTCTCATTTAGAATATTTATATTGACAACACTCCCAAGAATTCTCAATTGTCTAAATTTTTATTTACTTCCTAACCATGCTTCTTTTTGATAGATTCCTTCTATGCTATTAGTCAAACTTTTATTGATCAACTAATTTTATGTACAAATTGCTTCTCTTGATAATTTATCTTCAAGATTACAAATTTGAGCATGGATTTATTTTTTCTCGAGCTATTATATTCATTATTTTAGTTACTCCATTTGATTATGGAGTATATGGAGTCGAGAATTGCCACTTAATTCCTTTTTGTCTACAAATATTGAGAAACTCATCTAAGGTAAAGTCCCCCATTATCTAATCTTAGAATTTTAATTTTTTTATCAGTTTCATTTTTAATTGGGTGTACAAAATCTTTGAAAGCATCAAGTTCTTTAATTTGTTCTTCAAAAAATAAATCCAAACATTTCAAGTGAGGTCATTGATGAATTTCTTGAAATATTATAATTTCCTATAATTTAAATTGTCTTCATAGGTCCACAAAGATCAAAATGAACAAACTCCAACTTCATGGAGGCTCTCCAAACTTTCTAGAATTATTATTTTTTATTTATGTTGTTTCTTCATAGCACAAGCTTCATAGAAACAATTCTCTATAGTGATGGATGGAAGATCATATACTAGATTTTGATTGAACATTTAGTTTAGTGATTCAAAGTTAATACAGTTTGTGGCAACAGAAATCACATACTCCCTTCTTGGAGATAGTACAATTCCTTGCCTAATTTGGACCTATTTTGGTACCCTTGCATTAATTACCTTTTAAATCATCATTAATAGGCCCATAAGACCCATTATTTCAGATCTCGAGGCTTATTTCAACTAAAAACCTAACAAAATCATATAAAACATTAAAAATCTTGAAAACCCACCTAAAAAATCTAGGGTGGGACTCATTCACTGCCTTGGGAAAATGAGTCCCCCTAGGCGGGACCCATTTGCCACCTTGGGAAAATGAGTCCCATTTGGGGCTTTTTAAAAGTTTTGAGTGGGAAAATCACCTTTTTAATTCAAGTTTTTGGTTGATGTTGGCCTTTGAGATCTGGCTAACGATAAATTAGGTGTTAATGCCTATATAAACAAGCTTCTAAGTCATTTTTTCATCTAAGAAAGCATTTTTCAAGGGCAATTTCAAGAGACAAGCATCAAGAATCTTCAAGCATTCTTTCACAAGAGCATTCAAGTTTCAAAAGTAAGCAAACTTGAAGTCTTGTAGCAGCATTAAGGTGTTTTTGCAGGTCTTCAAGCTCACTTTAATTCAATATATAGCATTGTCAAGGGTTGATCATGGTTTTCTATGGAGAATCATGATGGATTCTAGTTTGGGGAGATGCAACTTGCCATCAAGCCAACCCTAATGGCTTGTTTCCTAAGTGATTTTATCCTACATTATCACTCTACAATCAACCTAAGTAAGGTACAAGTATCACTAAGGTTCATTTGGGTGATTAGAGGTCTCTCAAAGTGAGTCATTCATCTTCATGTTTCCATTCATGCATCATATTCTCATACATTAGAATAGGATTGCATTGTGTTTTTAGATTTCCTAGTCTTAGACACACTTAAGGCTAGGGTTTATGTCCACATTTGCATTCAAGTTTCATTATTTTCATCAAGTTTTAATTACCAAACTAGGGTTTTAATCGAGGCAAACCCCCCATAAGCAAATCAAGTCTATATTCTGTTTTGCAAGCATTTTCATAGATCTGGATCCGAAAATCAATTTTTGAGAAAAGAGCAGGTGTTGAAGTGCAAGTCTGAAATTTGAATTCTCAAAAAAGTGGAATGAGACTGAAGCACCAGAAGTGGCAAATGAGTCCCACTATAGGTGATGTTTCAGGATTTTTGCAGATTCAAATACCCTTTTTCCCAAAACTTGTTCATGTACAGAAACCCTGATTTGGGACAGATTCACTCAGATTGGCGAATGAGTCCCAGTAGGTCAAAAGCTCATATTTTTCAACATTTCAGAGCTCATCCAAGTTTGCTTCAAATTCTTAGGTGCACACAATTCATCTTAAAGTTTTTTATTCTGTTGTGTTTGCATTTCTAGGTCATCTAGTTAATGTTTGCATTGAATTAGGGTTTAGTGTTACATCTTGCATTACATTTATCTTTCCAAGTTCTTACTTGGTGGTGAACCCCTCATTAGTTTACAATCATCCCCTGGGACATCCCTATTGCAAGATATCTCTCTCCTTTGCATTGAGATCTCTAGGGTTACCCTTGAGTGGAATAGTTGAAAGTGGGTGTGCTCTATGGCCTAAACCATATGATAGCACTCATCCCCCATTTTCAACTATTCCACGGTCCAACCTTTATGCCATAACTAATTTTTTGAAGAAAAACTTGAAACTAAGGCTTTAGAGGATTTTATCCTCAAATAAAATTAACCTCCTTTCTTATATCCACCACATTACTAATTTTTCCTCACTATTCAACACCTTACAAAATTCTTTTTCATAAATTGCTTTCATGTTTTTTGGTAATGATTTGACTAATTGAGATGTTTTTCTTTAATCTTGGAACAAATAAAACATTATGAATACTTCTTTTTCCTTGGGTTGGAACACATAGAGGAGCTTTACCAACTCCTTCAACATATAATTGTGAATCATCTCCCAATGTAATAGTGTTACTTGAATTATTTACTATATTTATCAAGTTGTCAATATTATCGATCATGTGGTGAGTAGCACTTGAATTAATAATCCAACCATCATTATTTTGAATATATTTAGAGGAATTTGTTGAAAATAGTCTATGACTTTCATCATCTTCAATATCTACATCAACCAATATACACTTGAGTCATTTCTTAGTTTTATTCATATATTTCTTCTTTTTAAAGCATTACTCTTCAAAATGATTAAGATGATTGCAATAATGGCAAAGCCTTCCTTTCTTTTATTTTTTATTATCAATAATAGGATGTATTTGTCATTCGGTATTTTTTCCCTTGAACTTAGAGGCAAAAGAATTTGACAATTCAACTTCATCATCCATGCTAAACATTTCTTCATGTTGCATTAGTAAACCCTCTTGATCAGTGAATTTTAGAGTTTCTAGTTTTCCACTCAATGTGAATGTGATCTTAAAATTCTCAAATGATTTTTTTAAACTATTAATAATTATGGAGATGAGACCTTTATCATCTATAGTCCCACTTGCATTAATAAGAATTTAAAATACCCTTGACTTTTGATATATGCCCAATTACTAATCCACCCATTGTTAGATTATATAATTGAGTTTGGAGTGTGTGGTTTCTCACATCATTCTTGTGCTCAAAGATTGTGGTGATTGCATCCCAAGTTTCTTTTGGTGTGATTGCATTCCATACATTTTCTACCAATAGACAAGTTTATCAAAGCTAGTACTTGGTGCGATTTCTTGTCAAATTCTTCTTGTAGATGAACTTCCATGGGATGCTATTTCATAGTTCCATTAACAATGGAGGTGAGATTTGACAAGAAAAATATTTTTCATTGGTTAATGTCTTCCTCCATAATTGCCAGCACCAATCAATTTAATAGCGATGGCACTCAATAAAGTTTTTGTCATTTGCAATGATCTTTACAATCAAAATAACCTTTTTAATTTTTTAATAATCTTTTTGATCAATGTTGTAATTTTTCTTTTAAGATTCAACTATGATCTTTGCAATCAATGTTGCAACCTAGCTCTAATACCAATTTTGTTAAAATTGAAGAGCGTGAATAGATTTTCTATATCGTCAAATTTATGGATCCACAGATCTTTAAATGGATATTATATGTGGACAAACATGTCTCTTACATGGTGTATGATTAGATACAGTTTAATACCTCAAACAACTTCGACATCAACACCTAAACTAATGTGCTAGCTTTGAAGAGGCCAAACAAGTGGTACATCCAGATCAAACTGCTATTTAGCTTTGGAAAGCCTGTGCTCCTTTGCAAAACTACAAAGCTTAATGAGTGTATTGTCTTTAGCCACTGAAGCTGTATGGTCTTGAAGCAATATATAGTGGCGAACAACATAAACACCTAGCTGCAGCTTGGTCAGGGTTAAACAACACACTCTAAGTTTTGACATGCTTCTATGACTTATCTGAAATCACACTAATAGACAGATCCTATTAGAGAAATTAGTATAGATGAACCACCTAACCAAATCAAAACTTAGAGTATGCTGTTTAAACCAAACAATCCCAACCACTCTGTAATATATAAAATTTGTACTCTGCAACAAAGCCAAGTGATGAATGTGCTTGTGCCCAGAGTTCCGCGTGTCACACTCCAAGTCGTGGGATGTGCAAGACACCTCCAAGGGATGCGTCCGTTCGCTTCGAGTGCCGTCCGTGGTAAATCCGACTGGTAGCGCTCTCGCAAATGCCTCTCCGATTGCTCCTGCGTTGGCTATTCCTACCAAAGAATCGGAAACTGTTTCACATATTCTCTTGCCTCTTCATTCGGCATCCGATGCCTCTTCATTCGGCATAAAGAACTCCTCTGCTGCTATGCCAATACCCATAGACATCCACATTAATCTTTCTGCCTAGTAACGCTTGGCTAGAGTTGCGCCTTCTCTTGCTCCTGCGCCTGGGGCCGCCATAAGCCACTAGTATAAAAATCAAACAATTGTAAAGATACTTGTCTCTCTGGTGCTGCCGCTTCTTCTTCTTGCATCTGTCGGCCTGTTGTGGATGTGGTGCAAAAAGAGGCGCTCTGTATTAATGGCAGGCTTACCCACTTACGAGCTCACAGCAGAAACAACTCACAGATTCCAATACGATGAGCTTCGCATCGTCACAAAGAATTGCAGTCACAAGCTGGGTAGTGTGGGTTTCGGAGATGTTTACAAGGAATTTTTCTCTGACAACAGGATCGTAGCTGTTAAGAAGCTCTCAGGAAATTAAAGCAGAAAGAGAAAAATATTCAAACAGAAGTGATAATCATAGGCGCAATTCATTACCAGAATCTGTTTAGAGTACTTGGCTTCTGTGCAGGAGGAATCACAGGCTGCTTGTCTATCAGTACCTTGAAAATAGTTCCCTTAACAGATTTATTTTCAACAGCTATAAAAAGAAGACGTTAAGTTGGGGCAGACGCTTCTCCATCGCTGTGGGCACTGCGCGTGGACTGGCATACATTCACGAGGAGTGCAGAGATCAAAAAATGCATCCGATGTAAAACCAGCGAATATTCTGCTTGTTCGCGATTTAGCTGCAAAGCTGTCAAAATTTGGAACCGCTAAGCTTGTAGTGATGGATCAAGTAGAGTCCTAAGAGTGCAATAACAAAAATAAGTTAAATTTTTTTAATATATTGATAATAAAATATACAAATACATATACTAAAAAAACATATTTACACAATAACAATTTTTATGGTAACATTGTTTTTTTTTTCAAATAAGACTATTATTAATACAGAGTTCTACACATTTTTTTTTCTAAATAGTCATAAAAACAAGTAATAAAATATTAGATATTCTAGAGACTCTTTAACTTGCTTTTCAAGTTTCAAATCTTGACTTGCATAATGTGAAATGATCCATAATCTTGATTCAACAATATGACATGACTCATAATCTTGACTTGTATTCTATCACATGACCTATAATCTTGACTTCTATAATATGGTATGACTCATAATCTTGACTCATATAATATGGTATGACTCATAATCTTGACTTTTATTTTATCACATGATCCATAATCTTTACTTGTACAATATAACAAGACTCGTAATCTTGACTTATACTCTATCACATGAGATAATATTAACATTTATACAAGAAATCTTAAGGGGCAAGATAACATTTTCCAACACCTCCCCTTAATCTTGAATCGAGCATTGCTATGCATCTAATCTTGAATTGGTGACTCCAAGATTTGCTCTTGATTTTTCAAAATCTTCTTTAAATAAGGCTTGTGTGGATATGTTTACAAATTGGTCTAATGACCTACAAGACTCTAAAAATATTTTATCATTATTAACCAATTCTCTAATGAAGTGATACTATTTATTAGTATGTTTACTCCTTTTATGAAAGATGTGAATTTTTATAAAGCTATTGTTTAATTATTGTCACAAAATATTTTTATTGGTCCTCCTTTCTCTTTTGAAAAATCTACTAACATTCTTCTTATCCATGCTACTTGACATGTTACCGATGTAGCTACCAAATATTCTACTTTTACTATATAGAAAGTTCCAATGGGTTGCTTTAGGAAGCCCCTGACACTACTCATGAACCTAGGTGAAGGATATATCATGTGTTACTCTTTCTATCATCAATGTTCCATGCCCAATCATTATATATGTGTAACCAATTAGGTCAAATTCATTAGATACATATTATAAAATATCATAATTTTAGTGACATTAGCATATCTTAATATTCTTTTTTCAATATGTTAATGAGTATCCTTTGGTGGCTCTATGAACCTTGAAAGTAATCTCCTTCCATAGATGATATCATGTCATGTGGCTTTCATGTACATCAAAATACCAACACATCTTTTGTATAAATTTGAATCTACATTGATTTTTTATATCTTCTTTGATCAATTATAATCCTTTGATGATTGATGTTGTTGATATCTTACATAATTCATCATTCTAAACATCTTCAAAATATCATTGACATATTTTGTTTGACAAATAAAAACTCTATTATTTGTTTGACTCACTTAAATTCCTAGAAAGTATTTGATCAATCCCAAATCAATCATCTCAGACTCTTTTTGTATTTTTTATTTTTAAAAAATCAATTTATAAGTTTCTTATAAATCTTAAATCATCCACATATAAGCACACAATAAAAAACTGGCCTTGATCATTCATTTTGATGTACAAGATTGGTTCATTGCTACATTTGCTAAAGAGGTTCTTTATAAAACAAGAATCAATCCTAATGTACCAAGCTCTTGGAGCTTGTTTGAGTCCATAAAAAGCCTTAATCTATAAAGTTTGTGTTCTTAACTTGTAATTTCATAGCTTGATGTCTAATGCACATAAATTTCTTCATCTAGTACAACATTCAAAAATGTATATTGTTAAGATAACTCTATCTAGATCTATATCTAGTATAGCCACTAGAACAAAAAGTGACATTGTATTTGATTCTAAGTTGTTGTGAGAAACCCTTTGCAACCAACATTTCTTTATACTCTTTAAATTTTCTATCTACATTGGATTTGGTCTTATAGACCCATTTTACTCCAATTACATTATTTCCTACTAGAAAATTTATAAGATCTCAAATGTGATTTTTCTTCATGGCATCAATTTTTTCATCCATGGATTTCCATCAATTTTTATTCTCAATTTCTTCCTCAATCAAATTTAGTAAATATTACAAAATCAAAAATCAAATCACTGTCATGAGCATTTTGGTTTGCCTCATATATTTTCTATAAACTTCTCATCTTCTTCAACGTTGAAGAAAGGATTGACATGGTCCCTATTCTTATACTTGGTAGAGTGGAAGAAGATGGAACACAGATTCTACTAGAATTTGAAGGTTGATTTTCTCAATGGAATTCCACAAGTAGTTTATTTAAATTTGTAGCATTCTCATTAGATTCTTTGATCATTGTAGTTATTGTTGGTGTTATAAATCTCCACTTGAAATCCATTCATCTTCAAGAAACTTTACATTTCTATTAATTATAATTTGTTTAGTGATTGGGTTATATGTAATTTATTTTTTATTTTATTTCTCACTATATCCCACAAAAATACATTTCTCTTCTTTATTATCTAAGCTAAGGGGTAATAATTCTTTCGAGTTATGTCAATTAAGGCTAATGATTAAATTTGATTTTAAAAACTAGACTTAAGGATGCATATGCTATTCTAAAATAAAACTAAAAATAATAAATTTGAGAATTGATTCTAGACCACTAAAATGAAGGCTTCAATTATAATTAAATATAGACTAATACTAACTCTTATACAAAAATACACCACTTAAACACTAAATTATTAGTAGGTATAACTTTTCCCCAATCTTTGAAGAATAGTGTGAATGTTTCTGGATTCAACTATGTATGTTTTTTTATATTGATGTTTTGAATTATACTTAGTGATCCATCATTGAATCACTCTCATCTCTCTCATCTTCTTCATGATAGATCACTGAATGTGATTCAAAATGTCAATCTAAAAAAACATACATAGTTGAAGCCAAAAACATTCATACTTCTAAATTGTTATTTTAATAAAAATTCAAAACAAATCTGAAATAAATTAAAAAACTTACAAATAATTTAGTGTAATATAAAATTGGGACACAAAGGCGAAAGGCAATATCATTGACCAATGAGATTTACTACCCATTTATTACTCTAAGGCATGAGAGATACTCTTAACTACTCGTACGTTAAGAATAAGCCACGAATGCATTCTAATGTGAAAGGAACAAAGTTCAACAAACATTGAAGTGTTCAAAGTCATCTTTGCCAAGAAAGACGAAAATCAATGTTGAAGTGAGTTCATATATTCAAGATCCAAGCATTATGTCAAAATGTATCTAAGTTAATAGATAATGATTAGTTTGTGTTATATAAACTAGAACTTATGATTAAATTTGATTTTGAAAATTAGGTTCAAGAATGCATATGCTATTCTAAAATAAAACTAAAACTAATAAATTTGAAAATTATATCTAGACCATTAAAAATAAAAGTTTCAATCATAATTAAATACCGATTAATACTAACTCTTATAAAAAAAATACGCCACATAAATAATAAAAAATAAAACGAAACTAAAATAAAGATAAAAAATACACCACATAAATAATAAAAAATAAAACGCAACTAAAATAAAGAAATAAATAACAAAAATGGGGACACAAAGGTCAAAGGCAATATCATTAACCAATGAGATTTACTACTCATTTATTACTTTTTTAAGGCATGAGAGATACTCTTATCTACTCGTACGCTAAGAACGAATGCATTGTATTGTGAAAGGAACAAAGTTCAAATGAGATACAAAACGTTGAAGTGTTCAAAACCATCTATGCCGAGAAAGACTTGGACTTTTTTCCGTTCAAAGTCTATAAAAAAAAAAAATTATTGAATTAAGCATTAAAAGAATCTTCGTTTGGCCTGATGTTTTTGTTCAATGAATGTGAAATCTTTCTACGTGTCCAGTACGTCAATGGAAACTTAAAAAGAAGCATTGACGCGTTTGATCAGTCACTCATCAACCAGCTGGAAGGCTTTTCCACTTCCCACGTAAACGTCACCAGTTATAAAATTTCTTTTCATGGTCCAAATCAAACAGGAACTTCCACATGTTTGAATTGAATAAAATATAGGACTGATGTTGAAACCTTTTCACATGCGAAAACCCAAGGGTTGAAGATGAAAACTGAGCTATAAAGAACATGGCCGCAACCAAACAACTAATCAATCATGGCTGTAAACACTACCATGTACTACGTGCAGAAAGGTCGGATCTCAATCTCTTTGAGAGATTTGGCTATTACTGTTATTCTACTCATTTGCAGTAGCGAAGTTTATGCCTCTGCCATTACTGCAGACGAACCGGGCATAGTCAGTCTGGGGTCTAGCCTAAGGAAAAACCAGACATGGCTATCCTCGGATGGAATGTTTGCTATGGGTATATTCTCTTTGAAAGCAGGAGCGAATTACCTGGGCATCTGGTATGCTAAGATTGCATCCCCATTGCAGACCAGGATTGTTTGGGTAGCGAACAGGGACAGCCCTGCTTCAAATCATGTCTCCGTTCACTTCCTTTTCGAAGGAAACCTAGTGCTCTTGGACAAGGGGAAAGAAATCTGGAGCAGCAACACTAGCAGATTAAACGTATCCTTTGCACAGCTTGATAAAACAGGAAATTTCGTCCTAATTTCCAGGCATAACAGCAGTTCAAGTGGGGCAGTGACCGTGTGGGAAAGCTTTGACACGCCATGCGATACTCTGATACCGGGAATGAAGCTAAGTGAGGGAACAAAGCTGACGGCTTGGAAAGATTCAAACGATCCTGCTCGGGGCCGCTATTCTGTTATCGTTGACAAGGATTATGTTGTTAGAATCTACTGGAACTCCACCGTGGCTTACTGGACCTCAGGCGGCTTCGACGGCAAAACCTTTCCTAACGTGCCGTCATTGAAGAGGGTGAACACGCGCTACAACCAGATCAAACTGGTGTTTAGCTCTGGAAAGCCCATGCTCCTTTGGAACAGCACGGAACTCTACGAGCGTATTGTCATGAGCCACAGAGGCTACATGGAGTTGCAGCAATATCTTGTGACAGACAACATAAACACCTGGCAGTCGCTGTGGTTTGCGCCCGACGATCCATGCACGATACATAAAGCCTGTGGACCGTACGGCGTTTGTACTCCGCAACAGGACCAAGTGATGGAATGCGCTTGTGCCACGGGCTTCCGCGTAGCAGACTCCAAGTCGTGGGATGTGGAAAACACCTCCGAGGGATGCGTGCGTTCGCTTCCACTAAACTGTAGCGACGATGGCGGCACCAACGACAAATTTTTACAGTTGGCTGATGTTGCTCTGAATGATGGCGGTTCCCCTTCGAGTGACGTCGATGGTAAATCCGAAGCGTTGTGCTCTCGCAAATGCCTCTCTGATTGTTCCTGCGTTGCTTATTCCTACCAAAGAAATGGAAGCTGTTTCACATATTCTGATGCTTCTTCATTCGGCCTAAGGAACTCTTCTGCTTCTACACCAACGGCCATAGACATACACATCAGGTTTTCTTCCCGGCAGCGCTTGGCTGCAGTTGCGCCTTCTCTTGCTCCTGCGCCAGGGGCAGCACGAAGCCACTCGCACAAAAATCACACAATTGTAAAGATGCTTGTTTTTTTGGGGCTGCCGCTTGTTGCCCTTGCATGTGGTTGCCTGTCGTGGATGTGGTGCAGAAAGAGGCGCTCCGTGTTAATGACGGGGTTACCCAATTACGAACTTACAGAAGAGACGCCTCACAGGTTCACATACGATGAGCTCCGGATCGTCACAAAGAATTTCAGTCACAAAGTGGGCAGCGGGGGTTTCGGAGATGTTTACAAGGGATTTCTCTCTGACAACCGAATCGTTGCAGTTAAGAAACTCAAGAAATCCAAGCAGAGAGAGAAAGAATTTCAAACAGAAGTGCTAATCATAGGCGCGATTCATCACCAGAATCTGGTTCGATTACTTGGGTTCTGCGTAGAAGGGAATCATAGGCTGCTTGTTTATGAGTACCTTGAAAACAGTTCCCTTGACAGATTTCTTTTCAACGGCGAGAAAAAGAAAACGTTAAGCTGGAGCAGACGCTTTTCCATTGCTGTGGGCACTGCGCGTGGACTGGCATACATTCACGAGGAGTGCAGAGATCGAATTATGCATTTCGATGTAAAGCCAGCGAACATTCTGCTTGGCCACGATTTCGCTGCAAAGCTGTCAGATTTTGGAACTGCTAAACTTGTAGATCGAGATATGAGTCGTGTGATCACGAGAACCAGAGGTACAAGAGGCTACATGGCTCCCGAATGGCTGGCCAAACTTCCCATTACAAGTAAGCTTTCCTCACATCTTACCTTGTGTTGATTTCACGTTTAGCCAGTCACTTATGTCTTTGTGGTTGTTCCAGCAAAAGCAGATGTGTTCAGTTATGGGATTACTCTTCTGGAGATTGTAAGTGGCCGAAAGAATGTCGATTTGGACACGACCAGTGACAAATGGTTTCTTCCAGTGTGAGCATCATCTCAACTATCCAAGGGAGAACTTGTACAGTTGCCAGACATAGAAATGGAAGAAGAGGAGGAGAAAGAAGAGATGGAAAGAGCGGTGAAAGTGGCATTGTGGTGCATACAAGAGGATCCACAAGCGCGCCCTTCAATGGCCACTGTGGTTCAGGTTCTGCAGGGGGACATAACTCTTCCAGATCCTCCCATTCCTTTGGCCTTCACAAAATCAGGAGGGCAAACTTCATCTTCAGACGTCTGATCCATCTTGACCCTGCTCTTATTGTCAAAGTTGCAAATAAGCTTACTCTGTTGGTTTAGCGTGCTTGATATGTGTATACAGTGGTATTCATTTCAGTCCTACTTTTTCCCATCTAGTTTCTAATGATTTCCAAATAAAAAGTAAAGCATGGAAATTCTCATTACTGCTACACTAAGTTTTAAGCAATGTTAAATGTATTAGGGCAACCTAGAATAAATGGTGATTATAGGATTTATTTTTATAGACTGAGAGGTTTTATGAGATGAAGAATTCATTAAAGGTTAAAGTTTTTTAAGTTTTAATGTGTTTTTCGGTTGGGGTTAAATTTGTTTTTTTAAGTGCATTTACAATCTTTAACATTAATTATTGTTATAAATTGTTTTTTTTTAGTATTAGTTGTTGTAAAGAAAATATGAATTCATTTATTCCTTAAATTTTATGAGCTTAAAGATTATCATAATACAAAGCTATAAATCATTAGGACCATCTATTTATGAAATATTTCTAAAAATTATTGAAACATTTTAGGAAGCCCCCTCAATGAAATTATAGCCTAATCACTTGCTTTATTAAGAGTTTAAAGTGTGATATTACCTATGCAAATATGATAACATCTATTAATAAGAAATAGTTACATAATACAAAGCTTACAAATTCACCACCATGACAAATTCACCTCAAGAAAAAAAAAATTGCAAAAGAATCATTTTCACTGCATTTTTATTATCATAAATCAAATTATTCTTTTGAAAAAAAAAATCAAGTTTCTGAAATATATATTAAAGAATGTTAATGCCACTAATTTGGGTGACAGTGAATTTTCCTTGAGGTGAATTTGTCATGACAGTGAATTTTTCCGCGGTGAATTATTGACCGTGAATTCATGGTGAATTGCTAGCTATAAATTTTCCTAGAATCATTTATTGTAATAGTATCTATTATATATAATAAAAAATTAAACTGATAATTGTGAAAAAATAAATACAAAACAAAAATATTAAGTAAACAAAGTAATTATCTATTTTAATTTTGAATTTTATGTGTTAAATAGAACTAATTTTATATGTCCTATTATTCTATAACATATCTAATATTCTCAACCATATAATTTCAATATAATATATCCTTCTTAATGACTAAAACAAATACAATTTAAAATATATTTCTAGATATTAAAGATAATATTATGTTTCTCCAACTTCACTAACCAATCTAAAATATAACATAGATAATTCTTGTGTACATGTAAAACATGTGATACAAATGTATGATTTTTTTTAATAAATACTTATGCAATGGATAAGTATATAACTTCACTAACTAATCTAAAATATAACATAGATAATTCTTGTGTACATGTAAAACATGTATTCTTGTGTACATGTAAAACATGTGTGATACAAATGTATGATTTTTTTTATAAATACTTATGCAATGGATAATTATATAATATTTTTAGAGAGTAATTTTTTGTTTAGTTTCTCTCTAGTTTTGTTTTATTTTATTCTTTATATTTTTAATTCATGGTATGAGAGCATGAGAGAGTGATAGTACATGCACGCGAGGATAGTGCAATAATTAAAAAAAATCAAAACAAAGAATTATGTTTGCACTAATGATCAAAATTGTGGGTTGTTATACTTAGTTTTAATGTAGATTAGCATTTTAATATAGTTTTGAAAATAGAGGTTAGTCATTTTTTTATGAAGCTAAGTTTATGAGAAAAATATATTTTGATTTGATTTCTAGGTTGATAATATTCTAATCTTGAAAATTTTAAATGATGTGAATGGTATTGGAAAAAACTAATTAATGTGAGAATATATTAAAAAAATGGCAAAGAAGAGATAAGATAGTAATTATATTATTAAACTTACACTCTCAAATGAAATGCTTCTACAATTTGATTATAAATAAAGTGGAGTGTACATGTGAAAGATACTAGAAGATACATATAGAAATTTATGTGAAATTCAAATTATTAATCTTACTATAGAATTGTATAACATGAAACTTTTACCCCATTTAATAAAATTGAAGAAAAAAAATAATAATACTTGATAAGACTATTGATAATAATGATTTTATACAAATAATTATTCTAATTCTTCCTTGTTCTTATAAATCTTTCATTAGAGTTTAAGATACGCTGTAAAATATAAAAAAAAAATGATACCAAAATTTATACAAGAAGAGGAATGATAGAAAAAAAAAGTTATTAATGGTTATTGTTGAGATATTTAATAACTTTAGATAAGTAATTTGATAAGAAGATGTTAGATCATCATAAAAATGAGAAATAATTATAAAATTACTTTTTGGTAATGATGATTTAAGGAATAAATTTAAATTTAATGAAAATTGTGGTGTTTGAGAAAAAATTAAGCATAATTGTAGTGAATGTTAGAAAATAAATAAATATATAAATATATATATGAAAATTCATGAAAAAATTATTTCAAAAGAAATAATTTTGTATTGCTCTTATAAAAGATTATTCTAAAAAATGAGTGGATTATAAATTTGGGTATTACATAACAACATATGTTTCATAATGGAGAGTAATATGCTCGTTTCTAAACAAAAATATTCAAGTGAGAAAAGGACATTTCTAGGTGACAATAGTGTTCTACAACTCAAAAGAATATGAAACATTCAAATTGAAAATTAAAGATTTGAAAATTTGAAGCTAGTTTTAAAACTAGAAATAGATGAATGGTTATCATTGATCTTTTAGATAATATTAAAATTGAATAGTATGTCAATGAATGATTGATAAAGGGAAACCACTAAAGTTGATAATGATTTTATTTAACACTTTGCAATTGTAAAAATAACAAACTAATATGAGAAATTTATGGCATGAGTGTTTATCCTTGTAGTTATGCATAAGCTTGATAGATGATGCATGTGATGCCAAAGGTTTTATTAAAGATATAATTTGTGAATAATGTGTTGTGAGAAGCAACATAAAGAGACATTTCCACAAGGTAGGTTATGGAAAAAAATATATTTGTAAATTTGGTTCATATGATGTAATGAGTCCTATTTAATCTTCATATATATTATTGTTAGATCGTGTGTTGAAATTTATTGATATGATTATATTAGGAAACCTTGACTAATTCCTAAAATAAATGATGAAGTGTTTAAAATTTCCATTCAATTCTAAAATTTTGCTAAGAAATAATGTAGAAACTCTCTTAAGGTGATTAGGATAGATAAAGGGATAGAATATGTGAGTAATATATTTATAGATTTTTATAGATAAAATAGAACTTTAATAGTTATTTATACACCACAATAAAATGGTGTTGGAAAAGGAAAAGAGAACTTTTATCAAGATTTATGTTTTTTTAATTTTTTAGTACATGAAGGGAAGGCCCCTACCTAGATACAAAATAAATAATTGATATCTTTCCTTAAAAAAATATAGACAAGAGACTAAATTTTAAAAAAAACTAAATAGCTAAACAAACAACTACAATGAAACTAGAGATAGAATGTCAACCAAAGACCAAAATTTTCACCAAAAGAGAAAATCAAACCAAAATACAACAAAGATACATGAAGAATGAGGACAAAAATCCACACAAACAAGTTTAGAAAGTGTTAGAAATCCAAACTAACTTTGTTAACACCTTATGCACTTAAATATCATGCCCAATTAACTTCAATGACCAAAATATCATCTTCATCAATAAGGGTGACTTATTTTCATATTTACTAACTCCTTCAATTTGTCAATAACTAGGCATGATATTAAAAATTATAGTCAAATTCTCCATTTAGAAAATTTGGCAAGAAGGGCATGCTTCTATAATAATTGTAAACATCACCAATAATTATTGGCTAGTGTGAGAATTTCTTCTTAATTAGAACCAATAACCATTTTTTGGATAAGACCTCCCTAATTAGGGAGAAATTTATCCCTAAAAGCTCTACAATCCAAAACATCTAATGGCTTCTGTCATGGAACTCAAGTATCCCCTTCATGTGGGGCCATTAAAATCTACACCAAACAGAAAGTATAAAAAATATATTTATTTTACATGGGTGTTTACAAATAGTGTCCATTGGTCTTTTGCAAGAATTTCTCTAACACAAAGAAAGGAGGAAGTATCCTATAGATTTTAAGGGAACCACCATAGCTAGGACAACTACAAAAATTTCACCCACCATAGATAATTTAGTACTAAAATAAGAAACAAACTCTTACATGACCAAAATTAGGTGGTATATATGTCTAAAAGGTGGCATCATTTTTTATGATATCTTTTATTCCTAGCCACTAACCAATGTCATTACTTCTTAAAGAATCTCCACTTTGGAATCTCAAAGTGACAAATTTTAGTAAGTTAGAAGTCATACTTATATCTCTAAATATGTGTATGAAGGGTGTCCTCTAGAAGTTCACAAACAATACTAGAGAATCACCTAGGTGGTGATGAATATTTTATTTTACAATATTTTTCTTATTCATTCTTTGATAATAATTCATGACTTGCCTTTAACTTTTAAATTTTAAACCTTATGCCATCTTTTAAACCTTCCATGTAGGCTCAACACTCAATAATATTATTGGATGTCAAGGGGATATTCTTGACTAAACTTATCAAAGGATTCTTCTTCAATAAGATGGATTAAAGCACTCAAAAATTTAATTAGAAGTGTGTCAGATTGATTCATGGTTGTTGGTGTAAATAAAGTCTTGTACCTAGTTCATTCATTACTAGGGGACTTATTTACAGATGTTAAGTTTAGTTAGGTCATAGGAAGGAATCTTTCTAGAAGATGTTAGTTGTCATTAGTTGTTATCTTATCCTTTGACAACTACTACATGTGAACCTAGGTAAGTGTGATTAGTTGTCTCATGTCATAGAATTAAGACACTTGTCATAATCCTATCACATCTTGTATCTCACCTTGGCTATATAACCAAGGGGTCTCTCATTGTACAATCAATAATATCATATCATTGACATTGAATACAATTTATTCTTGTCACATTTTATTCTCTCTCTTTTTGTGCTTTCCATTTGGTCTCAAGATCTTGGCAACCATAGCCAATTCTAACATGGTATCAGAGCAGGTTGGATGCCATTGAAGAATCTTTTTCTGAAGAGAGGTACCAGATTTGGGGGTT
>VDFB02193867.1:174291893-174404101 GCA_007258455.2 Sequoia sempervirens
ATGATCAAAATCTCTCTCTTCTCCTCTGTTCTAACCTCAAGACCCTCCGGCCATACAACCACTCTCTCGACCTTCACATTGTTCGCTCTTATGCTTCTAGCTTCTCTTCGGCTTCAGCTCTATGAAATGGTTTGTTTCCAACTGTTGGATCACAACTGTCGAATCATCCAGCTCAGCAATGGTTCACATCTTGCTTTCTCTGATTTTTCCATATCGCACCACGTTAGACAATCTTCACTCACTCAATAGCGATCAACTTGTGTCGCATGTCGGTGAGACACTAGAAGTGTCTCCTCGATGCCACAAGTCTTGATTACATGTTGTCACCAAGAGTCATCTCCATCGGCAAGAGGTTCCACCAAGCTTACAAGTCACATTGACCTTAGCATGCACATTGGTGAGACTAATGCTATCACTAGGAGATCATATTGAGTCTTCAAGTCATGCCGAAACCCATTGTATTTCTATCAGCATCCATCTATCGACAAGACTATTGTCTTTTGCCAAGATGTCACAACGAGCTTCATGTTATACCGATCTTTGAACAATCACCAAGAGTTATACCGAAGTCAGGATTCCATCGGCAAGACAATTGCTCTTCGCCAAGACATCACCCCGCAAGTTCCAAGTCACCCCGATTCAATCTTGTCGGCCAGACTTACTACTTTTTCCAAGACTTCATACCGAAGCCTTTAAGTCACATCGATGTGTTCCACTATCGGCGAGAGAATCAACCTTCGACAAGACTTCTTATGGAGGCTTCCATGTTATCCTAAAACAATTGTTCGCCAAGAGTCACACCAAAACGATGACCCCACATGCTGTCAGCAAGACTTCCGATATTCGATGAGACATCATATCAAAACAAGTCTTTTGGTCAAGGGTCTCCTCGATGTCTTCAAGAGTTGCATTGTCACCAAGAGAATCCTTCATTGCTGAGACTTCTCACTGAGATCCTTAAGTTACTCCGAGTTAGTGAGACATATCACTATCGGTAAGACTTCTTATTGATCACCCAAGGGTTTCCCCGAAAGCTTCAACACTATTGCCAAGACATGTTACTTTCAGCAAGACTTCTCACCGAGCCGCCATAGGTTATCCCAATGACTTCAATGCATATCCTTGTTGGCCAGACATTCCCTAGTCACCTCGATGACTACTGCTTATCGTTGAGACTTTTCCCGGTTGCCAAGACTTCTTACTGAACCCTTATGTTACTTTGATCTTCCTTTCACCAAGAGTCATAGTGAACCTAAAGACCATATAATCAAAAATACATACATATCAATAAGACCTCATACTGAAACATAAACCTTTCGGCCAGGTCTCCCCGAAAACATCAGTCGCCATGAGTCTCCCCTACATCCGATAGACACCAACTGTTGGCGAGACATCTCCCAGTCGATAAGAGATCTCCAAGAGTCTCCATGTCATAGCGATAGGTCCATTCGACAAGACAGAAGTATTGTCTCAGTGACATGAGCAATACACAAGTTTAAACTACTAGTCAGCCAGACAGCTTGAATGTCATAGCGGCCATGCTTTCTTAGAGGTTTTAGCCTGTTAGATTGAGGCATATTTTCCAACAATCTCCCACTTGATGAAGATCACACATGCACCTCCAAAGCAACCAAGAACTAATGAACACACTAGCTCCAATAGTTCAAACCCTGCAATACTCAAGATACCCAATCAACATGATTCCATAGATAACAGTCCATTAGACAATTTGCAACAAAGACCAGGCATCCAATAGAAACTCACTGTCAAACAAAACAACTGTTCATAGCCCTCCAAGAGACCGCATAAATCTCAACATGCTCTCATGGTCCATTAAGAATTCTGCTCCAACATCCAAGATGTTCACCATTCAGGCAACAATCCTATCATCTTCCACATGTGGAAGAAAGATACAAAGCCAAGGTGTATAAGCACCATTCCAATGAACACAAGCAAAAAATCCTAGTGATATCTCCAACAAGATACTGCTACCACTTCACTGTGCTCAAATGCTATACAAAAGCAATATCAACTTCAAAGCTTCAAACAGAACACAATAGTGAATTCATTATCCAGAAACAAGATAAACAAAACTAGTTAGAACAACAATCAGACTAACTGGTACTTCCATCCAACTGATAAACCCAGGCGACTGAAAATAGCATCCACAACTTGTACTATACCATCCAATCTTTCATACCTCAATAGGTACCAACATTAGTAAACTTTTTCCAATCCATTAATAGCAAATACAAGTTCCAGTTCCAACCAGTTGAAGAAGAAAAGACACATACAGGAACTCCCACTACATGAGTAATCCAAATCTAAAAGATTAAAAAAACATCACAAGTCTACCAATAACAACACATAGAAAATGTAACCATGTAGTACCAAGGAAATATCCACAATGACATGTACAACCTGCAACAAACTACTACAAGAAACATTTTTCTCACTACAAACCACAAAGAGAAACTTTGCCCATCATCTTCCTGTAGAACATCCTCCTACATACACTTCTAACAGCCAGCTGTGTCACGAAAGATCTTCTTCACATCCCAAAAGAAATCCTTAACAACATCCATCCGTTCAATCACCAAGATCAAACCATCTTTAAAACCTAGATGTATACCTCTCAAAGAAGATTAGATCAAGCTAAAACATTTCCCATTTCAAGAAATCAGCCCATACATCATCTCCTACCAATTCTCATCAGTAAATGACATAACACAAAAGCTCAAGGAGATAAAACAATATGTACAACTTCCACTATGATCCTCCAGAACCAAATGTTAAATAGTAATTCAAGATCCATATCATGAAAGTGAACTTAATAAAACACATCTGAAAAATATAATGGGCCATATACCTTTTAGATAAACTGTCGAGTAGACCAAGAGTAATCCAAGAGCAATCTCCTCACAGGTCTATAATTGAATTCATATTCAACCAAGGTGTAGGCTTCTCAGACTTCCTGCTGAAAAAATTTAACAAGAGTAACAAGCAGCAACACTTCTCTCACAAGAGAAAGACAACCTCACCTTATTCTTCATGTATCCATGAGTACTACCAACCGATCATCCCATGCTAAACTTCAACTGCATTACTGCACTATCACGAAGTATCAAGCAAATAATCAAAGCACTCAATACACAAAGAATTACCAGACCATTGTCAAAGCTCCAAACATATGAACCACGAACTTATCATGACACCATGATCTACATATCCCCATAGGAGATACCATGCTTCAAGTGACTTCTCCATTGTCTCAAGTACAATACATAATGCCAAAAAACTCCAGTGCACAAACAAGAGTATACCTTGACATAAAGCAAATAGACTTAAGAACAACATCACCTGCCAAGCACCACCAACACCTTAGCCAAAGACTCCAAGTGTCCTCCATGGTTCCAAGATGTTGGACATCTTCAAATAATGTCCATGAAAAAGAAAAAGTGTAAGAACCCTTTTGCAACATTAAAGAAGACCATTCACCACCATGTGATGAATCCACAGTCACTGCTAGAGCTCCCACTGAAACGTGACACCCAAGCTCTCCAAGCATCATGACCAACTATTTCAGGTTCCCATAATTGACTATTCAGGTACTCTATCATATCCATCCTCTCATCTCAAAGAAATCACACCAATGCACAAGTGACCACAGACAAGTCCAACTAACAAATCTGCACCACCAATGAATCAACCTCATGGATAAAGACAATCCACATCCAAGTTATCTCACTGCAGCCAATGGGTAGCTAATCCATCAACTGCATAACTTGTAGATCACAACAATTGAACATGCAAACCCGTTATCACATTGAAAACTACAACACTAAGATATCAAAGAGAATAACCACGTAGGCAACATGACTCAAACACCAAATCATGCCAGATCTGATTTTCCAATCATGTCCACAATGAGAACCATATTCAAGGAACCCTTAAGCATTACCACAAGAATGCTGAGTGACAAAACACTTACCAACACTCCCATGCAGAGAAAGAAATCACACCTTCTCAAAACCATGCACCAAGCATGCATGCAGACCTGCAACTATCTCATCCAGCAACACCCCAAAAGGCCAGTGTCTAGACAATAGCTTAACAACAACTCCACATGATCACAAGTTTTTCTTGACCGTGTAAAACCTACAAAACCACAGACCCATGCAAGTACAAAACATCCTTAAAAGGAAAACAATAGTTTAGGAAATCCAGGCCCCTTTCAGGCCAAATATAAACCACCAACATGTACATGCATCTGAGAACGAGAGAAAGGCTATTCTAGAACCTTACAAATCATCTAATGATTAACTCCATAGCCTTCAAGCATTTGAGGTTAACAGGAAACTGTTCCTTCCAACACCAGGAAACACCACCTAGCATAAGCACTCTCTTCCATGACTGAGAAACAACCTAGGCTTCTCCATGTCACCCAAGAGCTTGACACACAGATGCCCAATATGAAAGCTTTATTGCTACATAGCCACAGAGTAGAGAAATCCACCTCATACTCCAAAGATATACTACTACCAGCCAGGAGACACAAATCACATCATGATCAACTCCCTTTTCCATCTTGACCATCCTTCAAGCTGCATGCTGTCTTAGAATCCCACAAGGCTTCCACTCATTAAAGGATCAATACATTAGTCCATTCCTCTAGATTTCTTCCGGCCTATCAAGCTAAGAAATCTTCACAAGAGAAATATCCAGAACCAACAACCCAAAGAAGGCTCTGATACCACTTGTAAGGAAATCTAGGAGCACATCTAGTGAAAACTCCAAATAGTAGTTCCTTCGGTAACTTTCATTTCTATTAGGTTGCCTCAAAGACACTTACAACTATGTCCAAATACGGAACAAACACAGTTCATTTCCCACATTGATCCATCTGAGAGAAACACATGTAAATTCAACTGCAAGCATTAACAGATTCTACTACACGAACCAACAGGCATGAAAAATGAAATAGAAAACTAGAACACAAAGATTTATGTGGGGAAAATCCTTTTGGATAAAAAACCCCACACTCCAAAGATTGAGCCATTGTATTATTCAGCAACAAGAAGTTACAATACAGTTTCAAGCTCTTAGCCTTTCAGAGATTACATCTTGTTCATTCTGGATACAACTGGTAACAACAGATTTCCCTGTACAATTTCTGATCACCCTCTCAAACTAAATGATCTTCACACTATTACAATACCATCACATATATAGTGCAAATCAACATAAGAGAAGTCAAACAAGATTCATGATCAAAAGCTCTCTCTTCTCCTTTGTTCTGACCTCAAGGCCCTCTGACCATACAACCAGCCTCTCGACCTTCACATTGTTCGCTCTTCTGCTCCTAGCTTCTCTTCAGCTTCGGCTCTATGAAACAGTTTGTTTCCAACTATCAGATCACAACTGTCGAATCATCTAGCTCAGTAATGGTTCACATCTTGCTTTCTCTGATTTGTCCATATCGCACCATGTCAGACAATCTTCACTCGGTCAAGAATGATCAACTTGTGTCGCATGTCGGTGAGACACTAGAAGTGTCTCCCTGATGCCACAAGTCCCGATTACATGTTGTCACCAAGAGTAATGTCCATTAGCAAGAGGTTCCACCGAGCTTACAAGTCACATCGACCTCAGCATGCACATCGGTGAGACTAACGCTATCGCCAGGAGATCAAATCGAGTCTTCAAGTCATGCCGAAACCCATTGTATTTCTATCGGCATCCATCTATCAGCAAGAATATCATCTTTCGCCAAAACGTCACAATGAGCTTCATGTTATATTGATCTCCAAACAATCACCAAGAGTTATACCGAAGTTAGGATTCCATCGGCAAGAAAATTGCTCTTCGCCAGGACATCACCTCGCAAGTTCCAAGTCACCCCGATTCAATCTTGTCGGCCAGACTTACTACTTTGACCAAGACTTCATACCGAAGCATTTAAGTCACATCGATGTGTTCCACTGTCGGTGAGAGAATCAACCTTCGGCAAGACTTCTTACCGAGGCTTCCATGTTATCCCGAAACAACTGTTCGCCAAGAGTCACACCGAAATGATGACCCCACATGCTATCGGCAAGACTTCTGATATTCGATGAGACATCATATCGAAACAAGTCTTTCAGTCAAGGGTCTCCTCGATGTCTTCAAGAGTTGCATTGTTGCCAAGAGAATCCTTCATCGCTGAGACTTCTCACCGAGATCCTTAAGTTACTCCGAGTCGGTGAGACATATCACTATCGGTAAGACTTCTTACTGATCACCCAAGGGTTTCCCCAAAAGCTTCAACACTGTTGCCGAGACATGTTACTTTCGGTAAGACTTCTCACCTAGTTGCCATAGGTTATCCCGACGACTTCAATGCATATCCCTGTCGGCTAGACATTCCCCAGTCACCAAGAGATCTTCCCAAGAGTTCAAGTCACCCCGATGACTACTGCTTATCGGTGAGACTTCTCCTAGTCGCCAAGACTTCCTGCCGAACCCTTATGTTACTCCTATCTATCTTTCGCTAAGAGTCATAGTGAACCCGAAGACCATACAATCGACAAGACATACATATCGGTAATACCTCATACCAAAACATAAACCTTTTGGCCAGGTCTCCCCGAAAACATCAGTCGCCATGAGTCTCCTCGACATCTAATAGACATCAATTGTCGGCGAGACATCTCCCAATCGGTAAGAGATCTCCACGAGTCTCCATTTCATAGCGATAGGTCCATTCGGAAAGACAAAAGTATTGTCTCAGTGAAATGAGCAATACACAAGTTTAAACTACCAATCGGCCAGACAGCTTGAATGTCACAGTGACCATGCTTTCTCAGAGGTTTCAACCTATGAGATGGAGGCATATTTTCCAACATATAATCTGTCACAGATGTATAAGGAGTAGTTTTTTTAATATTTATTCTATTGGGAATTTTGATTTTGGTCCTAGCTATAGTGTAGCCGACTTGTGTGGGGATGCATTAATTTTAATTGGTGATTTGAGCTGACATGTGGAATAATATTACATCTTATGTGAAGCTGACATATAGTAGTGAATTCCTTGTTAATGATATATATATGAGATCGGAAATTCATTTTGAAGTGTGTGGATGAAGTGATGAGATGGTGTGTATGTGTGAAAAAGTGCAGAGAAGTTGTATGAGCGTACATTAGAAGATCTGTTGAATGAATTATGTTTGTGCAGCAGAAGGATTTTTGTGTAGCAGAGCAGGGCAGAGCAGAGCAGAAGTGCGAATTGGACAGGAGGTCCAAAATTTATTTCATGTGCTTCATTGGAACTGAATCTAGGCATTTGGAGATGCTATTTTCTCAGTTCAACCTTTTTGTTGTATTCCCAAACATTTTGCAAGGTAGTGAGCCTTTCTTATTTTGAGCAGTGAGCTCTAGGTAGTGTGCTTGAATGCAAGCGCATTCCCCTTTAATTCATACTTTTAACAAAGTATATATTGTGGACTAACATTCACTGTGGTTCTTCCCCTAATAGGGTTTCCACATAAAAATATTGGTGTTATGGTGTTCCTTAATGTGTTTGCATGTTTCCTTTTGTTTATATGTTGTGGTTGCCATTAAAATTTAAATATTGATGTTGATAGTTTTAGATCCGGTTTGAAATTCAAATATTGTGGAACACTGATTCACCCCCCCCTCTCAGTATTCCTAGTGTCCAACATACTTGAATATTGATCATCCATACATATCTTATGTAGTTGGAATCTCATCTTAATTCATGGCTCATCCCAAACATAGTCATTGGTTATTTACAAAAGAGATCCTTGAGATATTTTTAAGGAACACAAGATTTTGGATTGGAGTATTTGAATTTTTTTAAATTTGTTGGCTTTTGAGATTCAAATTGGGTAGGGCATGAGTAGAATCTAGAAGATCAACATTTGGTTTTACTTCAGTCTTGGATTTTCCATTGTCTCATATGTTGTAAGAAGCAACCTAAAGTTTATTTTTCATCTAGTTAAGCTATGCACAAGGTAGTTGTTGCAACACCTTGTGAAGGAGTATGATTTATATGGCTTCTTAAGAATCTTGGACACCCACAGCATGATAAAATAATTATGTATTATGATAATCAAAGTGTGTTGAATATGTTTAATAATATAGTGTTCGATGATTGCACAAAGCATATTGAAGTACACAATCACTTCATTCATGATGTTATCAATAAGGAAATTGAACTAGTCTATACACTTAGAGAACTAGTGAATACCCTATAGATTTCTTCACTAAAACTTTGATAAAGGATACGTTTGTATAATTTGAAGAAGACATTGGTGTTAAATAAATCTAGATTTTGTATAAGTATCCCCTATCATCTAGTTAAGTTGTGTGATAAAATGAAGTTCATGGGGGAGTGTTAAAAATATAAAGTATATTTAATCACATACCCTAAAACATTTTCATAGAGTCATATCTCATATAAGGGAAATGTTTATCCATGAATATTTATATTTGAATATCCTTGGATCATTTAATTTGGCAATATAGAAAATCTATTCAATCTCTCCAATTTTAACATAGTAAGCCATGGTGAAGTACTAGTAGAGATTTATGAGCATAATCCTTATTAATGATAGCATAATAGTGGTAGTGAGTATGACCATTTTAATCTTTCCAATCAATCAATTTTGATCCATTTCTTATCTTCATTCTAGAAATAGAGTATCACATGGGGTGTCAAAGCTTTACCATATGACTGTGCTACCCCATTTGAACTATTATTATGACTAGAGATTAAGAAATTTTTTCCCATTTTCCAATGTTTTGCAAATGATACATTTAATATAGTATTCTACTCCAAATTTCTTTCCCCTCATTCAATAGTAATAGGTTTTCATATGAAAAAACTAAAAAAAAGTAGAACTTTAAGCAAGGTTGTCCCTATTTTCCACCCAAATAATCATCCTTTGCAATATGAATGTAGCAAATTAACATACTATCTATGCCAAGATAATTTAATCCTAATTTTAATGAGATTGTACCCATAAAAAATATTTTGTTTGAAGAAAGTCATGATTGGTTTCTCCTCATGCTAGACCTTAGGTTGTCTATGCCTAGTTCATTTGTAGTAATTTTTGAATAATTGATTCTCATTAAAGACACCATGCAACTCATTGCAATGAAATTTTTTATAACTTACAAGAATTTTTTTTTAGATACATGAACTATTTTTTTTTTTAAATATAAACTTTTTAAATAAAATTGAATATAAATTTACTATTTATTTAAAGCCTACAAACTCCTGAAAACCATTTATGTGGTTATTTAAAACATTGTTTTGTAATGATAGTTGTTGATGGTGTTTTTATGCACTTTTCAACACAGGTAATGCGTAGGTGCATTACCTCTCTTGAAAGACAATCTTCCACAATCAGATTGCAGAACACTATCCCAAGGTCTCTCAGATGTCAGGTCATGAAAATGCTTAGATACCTCTGTAGTTTGATGTGATTTGCTAGAATCACAAGGCGGACTTATAGATGAGTTACAAAGAATGGAAGTTGGGTTTGCAAATGCAGTTTCAAAATGCTGAAAGTGAATGAACAGTGGCTGTCCACTCAAAACAACAAGCTGAAACTCATCAATTTCATCTGATTTGGCTTCATAGTGATGCTTTGGGTCCTACTCTAACCAAGGATTAAAATAAACAGCAAAAGGAGAAGGGTTAAGAAAGCTATTCTAATCCTAAGCTACGAATGAACAGTAACAATGGTGGCTGCTAAAGTAGATAGGCTTCCTAAACTGGGTTTTGCTTGGCCAAGAGAAACTTACAGTTGCACAAAACCAGTGCAATCTTCTAAGGACTGCAGATTTGCAAATTGCACACGCACATCATGCACATGTAATTGAACTAAGTTGCAGCATTGGAATAAAGAAGCCCAGGCTAACTTTGCACAACAGCTTGTCATCAACAAGTGCTAAAAGTATGGGCTAAAAGCTCATCAAATACCAAAACAAAAACTTCCATTATCACTTCCATTCAAGAAACTAACACTAAAACTAACATGGAAGGAAAAACTATGCATGCAAGAAAATCAAAATCAAAGAAAACATCCATAAATCATGCAATGTTGTCTTCTATTGCTGCAAATGCTTTTTACAATAGCTCTCCAACCCTTACAAATGAGGGGCAAGCCCCTATTTATAGTTTTCCAAAGCCCCAATGAATGGCTAGGATTCAATTACATTAGGGTTTCACCTACCCCTCATTATCTAGCAATTTAAAATACATTCCTTGTCTTTTCCCTGTTTTGTCATCTAGTGCAAGTTACTGTAGAAATTTTGTCTTCTAGCTGATTTCCCTTTTTACTGTAGCAGAGACTGCCTAAAAGTTGTCTTTTGTTTGATGTGCTTGCAGTGTTCTTCCTTTGATCAAATGAGTCTGTTGACGATTGGCATCAATGGATTAGCGGCCCTTGATTCAGGTGAAAAGCTCCTTAGAAATCGTCATCATCTGGAAAAAGGTAGGACAACTCCCTCAATGGGCCTGTTCGATAGACCTACGGAAGGCTTCTTGACTCCTGCAAACACAAAGTGTCGTAAGTGCATTTATACATAAGTTAAGGAAAATGTTAGTCAAACCTAAAAATTCCCTATTAGATTTATCCATGCATCATCGAAAGATCTTGATATTCATATTTGGAGCTCATTTGGACCATAAACATTAATGCGCGCTTCAAGGGTACGAGCGCCAGAGGGCGGAAAGACGGTGGAAGAAAGCCAGAAGGTAGACAGTGGACAGAAGCCAAAACAGCCAGGAAGAAAGTGGGCTCCCGGATGTTCAAAATAGCCGGGAAGGAGGCGAGCTCCCGGATGTTCAAAACAGTCGGGAAGAAGGCGAGCTCCTGGATGTTCAAAACAGCCGGGAAGAAGGCGAGCTCCTGGATGTTCAAAACAACCATGGAGAGGCGGAACCACAGGAAGCGGCCAGCGAGGGGCTAGGCTCGGGAGGCCGGGAGGGAGGCGGCTGCTCGAGTTCCCAAAATGGTAGCGGAGGCGGAACCGAGAGCGGCCGAGGGCGAGCTCGAACAGCGGGAAGAGGCAGCCGTTAGATGTTCAAAGCAGCGACAAGAGGCGGAACCACAGAAATAGCCACGGAGGGCGGGTTACAGAGGTCGAGAAGGCGGTGTCGGAAGTTCCCAAAAGCGACAGGCGGAGCAGGCGCCACGGAAGAGCCGAGCTCGAGGCAGAGGAGGCGGCCGTCGGAAGTTCCAGCTCGATGGGCGAGAACCACGGAAATAGCCACGAAGGGGCGACTCCGGGCGGGAAGGCGGCCGGAAGTTCCGCCAGCGTGAGCGGAACCCCGAGAAATAGCCGCGGAGGGCGAAACTCGGAGGTCGGGAATGACGATCGTGAAAGTTCCAAAGCAATGACGGAAAAGGCAGAACCAGTAGCGCGGAGGGGCGGGCTCCAGGCCGGGAAGGAGGCGGTGGAAGTTCAAAAGCTTGACAAAGGGCAAGCTGCGAAACTACGAGAAACTTAACCAAACTTTGATGAAACCTTAGGTTCATTTAATCATCAAACACATCACAAGATCAAAGGGTGACCCCAAAGTCAAAATGAGAAGCAGGGAGGCGTAGGGGGTCACAGATGTTACCAAACGACGAGAGGAAAGAAATTCCGGAGGGAAAGTTCCGAAACCATCGAAACTCAACCAAACATTGACGAAACCTTGGCAGTTCATTTACGCACTTCAAACACATCCCAGATCCAAAAAATTTTGCTCCCAAAATCAAAAATGCGAAAACGGGAGCGACGGGGTTTCACGGATGTTTCCAAACAGCCAAGGAGGAAGGGAATTCCAGAGGGAAAGTTTTGAAACCATCGAAACTTAACGAAATGTTGACGAAACCTTGGAAGTTCATTTACACACTTCAAACACATCCCAGATACAAAAATGGTTGTACCCAAAGTCCAAAATGCGAAAACGGGAGCGACGGGGATCCACGGATGTTTATGAAACAGTCAAAGCAAGGCAAAAGGCAGAAAGGGGATGGGGGACTTTATTTCTCTGCATATTTGAATACCCCAAGCAGGTGAATTTGGGAAGGGGAATTTGATCGTTTGAAGGCACATGACCAATTTGGGCTTAGAAATGGGGCACGCAAAACAAGACAGGAGTAAGGCAGCTTGTCGGGAGCAAAAAAAAGGGGGGTCCCTGCCTACGACGGGGTGTGTGTGCAAAACATGCACAACAAATGGTGACTCGCTGGGGAAATGCTTTTGAGCATTTTGATGACAAACTGGAATTACAAACCCAAAATCTCTAGTTCCGACCTTCACGCTAGGGCAAACAAACCAGACGCCCAACCAAAGGATCAAAACCATTAGCCAACCCAACCTTCAGTATACTAAAAATCCAAGTGTGTGCAATTGCGTTAATTCCCATTCTTCAGTTGCTACAGGAACTCAAGCTCTGTTTAGTTAAGCTACATAGTTTATTCTAACTCCAAAAGCATCTGGGACATTGCCTCGCTACTAGTTAGGCGTCCGTAGCCCCGATGAGGTTATCGCTGTGATTCTCCCGAACATTGCTCTACTGCCAGCCAGGCGTCCATAGCCCCGGTAAAGTTGTTCGAATACCCCTGAAAAGTTGAATTTTCTCTTTCTTTTACTTTTCAATGTTTTCTTTCTTTCTTTCTTTTCTCTTTTCAGCTCTTTTATTTCAACCCACAAGCATTGAAGCTCGTGCTCAGGGCTGAGAATCACAGTGGCACTGGAGCAGAATTTTAGATTTTTTACTTAACTAGACTTCACAAAAGGCCCTATAGTGACCGTCAAATTCTTAAGATGTGTAAGAGCTATAAAATTTTAGAATATGTCAAAGTCAGACTAAACCAACAACTTATCCTCTTTGAATCAAGCACCCAGATCACTTGACACTAACGGAAGACCTTCACCATGATCCACTCTGAAGACTTGATTAGAGTTTGACAAAGAAATACGTAGAACAACCCCACGCAATAAGTATGGTTGTTGTGCGCACAGATGTGCCTAGCTAAAAGCAAAGGGACCCCGAGAAAAGAAGCAACAAAGCGAAAGGAAACGAAAGAAAACAACCTACAAAAGCCAACTAACCTAAGGAAAGCAGGAAAGCAGAGTATTTACAGGAAACCTATACTACTCAAAAATGAGCTATGTACAAAGATATTTACAAAGCACTATGTTCAGGCACGAAAAACCAACATTAACATTCAATGAATTTCATAATGCATGCACGAGCAAACAGGCAATCATTATCATTCTTAACCATGAAAACTTGTCTTTATATTCTGAAAAAAGAAATTGAATGTTGCAGCATTCAAGTTCCATCATGTCATCACGAAAAATCAGCAATTGAGGAGGCTTGTTGAACCCATGGTTAATCCATAAACATGTTCATTTTCCCTCATTCCCATAATCAAAATAATAAGTGCAGTTATGAGAAATAATAGGGGCAAGGAAGGATAAAACCTGGATGTCGTCACACGGAGGTGGCAGTGTTGGACAGTCAAGAGCAAGCACAAAATCTTTGATCATTGCATTGGCAGCCTCGGGTGGGCGCAGTGGAGGGTGTAGCACTGTGGACATTAAGCATGCATAAGACTGGGAGGATAGGAGAACAAACAACTCTTCCAAGCTATGAGCAAGATCCACAGTCCCAATCAGTTGTTCTTGAAGGAGGAACACCTCATCTTCCTAGGTTTCCGTTGCTAGAACCTCTTCTTGATTGCTGTCTTCAAGGGGTAGCATGCTGTCCCATCTCCTTTCCCATGTGTGAGCCTCATTTTTGTGATGTTCAGTGTCATGGGATGATAACATACATGAATCTATCCTATTGTAGCCACTTGAATATGAAGGAGGATCAACAACGATCATGGCAAAAGGACTCCAAGTTACATCTTGTAGTCGGTTGAGTGCTTCATCTCTATTAGCAACTATCTCAACACCTCCGCCTTTGTCTTCTTCTTTTTGCTGTTCATGCATCTCATCATGACGTTCAATCATTTCCTCTTGCTCACTATCACTGTAAATGGAGAAGGAGCTCCTCTCCCAATTTGGAAACTCTAGTGCATCATTGTTCGGGGGCTCAAGGAGTATGTATTCATCACTACTGTCTTCTGGGATGTGCTCTTCCTCGACATGAGCATACCTCCGTAGTGTAGCTCCTAATGGAAAGAAGTCATCAATTGATGACACCTCGTCAAGGGGACCAATGTCTACTGCACAATTTCCCTCTGAAGACTTGCCAAAAAATCCATCGTCCATGGTACACAATTGCTCTTCAAGAGGAAGAACTTCTTGGTGACTAGTGGACAACATTCCCGCTTGATCTACTTCATCACTCGGAAGTCCGAGACTATATTGTTGTTCCTCTATTGCTGCCCCAATATCCTCTTGAGGTCCACCTTTAGCCGCGTTGTCACTTGGCTCTGGCTCTTGGTCTTCTACATCAATATGGGCAGCAAGTAGAGGAGATAGGGTACTTGGCTGCCCCACTTGTCCTCTAACTTGTTCGATTGCCTGTTTGCATAACTCACATACAAATTCAGAGTGCGATGAATCATGGAGTCGACACCAATTTGGGAGCAGTAATATCTCCAAATATACTTAGTATTTCAACTCAGTCTAATCCCTCGCTAGTCTGGAGACTAGTTGGTCATATCTATCCATGATCAGGTCCTCCTCATCACTTGAAAAAGAAGCATGATGGTAGATAGCCATAGCGAGTGGTTGCTCCCACTCCTCCAATTCTGGATTTTCAGATTCTCGATCACCTTCATTTATGAAGGAGAGGTCTTTCGACCTAATTTTGCTTATGCTTTTACCATCTCCTTCTGCCGCCCCAAGGCTTTCAGCCTCCTCTTCTTCTTAATTTTCAACATCTTCATTGGCTGTCCTAGCATGCACGGCTGTAGACTTCATTGGTTCATCATCACCTACCAATTGCTCTTCTTAAGTGGAGGACTGATCTTCTTCAATGGAGGGAAAGTCTTCTAAACTGGTTATAATTAGATTTTCATCAATGCACGTTGCTTTCCCAAGACTTTCAACTCCTCCCTCTTGGTTTTCATTTTCCATGTCTGCTGTCCCAACACCAACTTGTATCAAATTTTTTGGTTCATTTTTATTTTGCTATGCTCCAGATGTTGACAACTCTTCTACCTCATTGGATAACTTCTCCTCATTGAGAGTTGGCTACTCCAACTTGTTCATATGATCGTTGATTTGGGCAATGACATTTGTGCATGATGAGTAAGTGAATTTGGAGTGGGGTGCATTGTGAAATCTGCACCAATAAGACATTAATATTTCCTCCAATCTTGGTCCATCCTTGCTTCTCAAATTTTTCTCGATCAACTCCTTGAATGCCTTGGCTGCCATGGTTGTCAATTCTTCCTCCAGGTATGTGGGGGCCAAGGGCTGGTATATTTCCCAAAAGGGAAATTCTCCCTGCAAGACCTTCTCAATTCTATCCAAGAATGTTAGACACCCCAATTCACTATGTTTGCAAGTGCAATGGATCCGACATCTGTCTGCTAATGCAAATTGCTGCAATGGCTTCTTAATTCTCTTGTTCAAATTTGCATGTAGTTGAGTGATGTCAATTTGTGCATGCTGCTCCATTTCGACTCAGCTTTTTTTGCCTTCAAAATTTTCTAATTTTTAGCATTGAAAGAGATCTCTCTATCTCAAACTTCTTCTCAAAAGTGCTTTCTTCAATTTCCAACTTTCATCTTGTAGCCTCAACTTGTTTAGCCCTCCTTCTAGCCCCAGTTCTGTTGATGGTGTTTTTATGCACTTTTCAACAAAGGTAATGCGTAGGTACATTACCTCTCTTAAAAGACAATCTTCCACAATCGAATTGCAGAATACTATCCCAAGGTCTCTTGGATGTCAGGTCATGACAATGCTTAGATACCTCTGTAGTTTGATGTGATTTGCTGGAATCATAAGGCGGACTTACGGATGAGTTACAAAGCATGGAAGTTGGGTTTGCAAATGCAGTTTCAAAATGCTGAAAGTGAATGAACAGTGGCTGTCCACTCAAAACAACAAGCTGAAACTCATCAATTTCATCTAATTTGGCTTCATAGTGATGCTTTTGGTCCTACTCTAACCAAGGATTAAAATAAACAGCAAAAGGAGAAGGGTTAGGAAAGCTATTCTAATCCTAAGCTATGAATGAACAGTAACAATGGTGGCTACTAAATTAGACAGGCTTCCTAAACTGGGTTTTGCTTGGCCAAGAGAAACTTACAGTTGCACAAAACTAGTGCAATCTTCTAAGGATTGCAGATTTGCAAATTGCACATGCACATCATGCACATGTAATTGAACTAAGTTGCAACATTGGAATAAAGAAGCCCAGACTAACTTTGCACAGTAGCTTGTCATTAACAAGTGCTAAAAGTATGGGCTAAAAGATCATCAAATACCAAAACAACAATTTCCATTATCACTTCCATTCAAGAAACTAACACTAAAACTAACATGGAAGGAAAAACTATGTATGCAAGATAAGAAAAATCAAAGAAAACATCCATAAAAAATGCAATGTTGTCTTTTATTGCTACAAATACTTTTTACAACAGCTCTCCAACCCTTACAAATGAGGGGCAAGCCCCTATTTATAGTTTTCCAAAGCCCAAATGAATGGCTAGGATTCAATTACAATGAGTGGATTAGATTCAATTACATTAGGGTTTCACCTACCCCTCATTATCTAGCAATTTAAAATACATTCCTTAATTTTTCCCTGTTTTGTCGTCTAGTTCAAGTTACTGTAGCAATTTTGTCTTGTAGCTGATTTCCCTTTTTACTGTAGCAGAGACTGCCTGAAAGTTGTCTTTTGCTTGATGTGCTTGCAGTGTTCTTCCTTTGATCAAATGAGTTTGTCGAAGATTGGCATCAATGGATTAGCGGCCCCTGATTCGGGTGAAAAGCTCCTTAGAAATCGTCATTATCTGGAAAAAGGTAGGACAACTCCCTCAATGGGCCTGTTCGATAGACCTACGGAAGGCTTCTTGACTCCTGCAAACACGAAGTGTCATAAGTGCATTTATACATAAGTTAAGGAAAATGTCAGTCAAACCTACAAATTCCCTATTATATTTATCCATGCATCATCAAAAGATCTTGATATTCATATTTGGAGCTCATTTGGACCATAAACATTAATGTGTGCTTCAAGGGTGCGAGCGCCAGAGGGGGGAAAGACGGCGGAAGAAAGCCAGAAGGCAGACAGTGGATGGAAGCCAAAACAGCTGGGAAGAAGGCGGGCTCCTTGATGTTCAAAACAGCCAGGAAGGAGGCGGGCTCCCGGATGTTCAAAATAGCCGGGAAGAAGGCGAGCTCCTAGATGTTCAAAATAGCCGGGAAGAAGGCGAGCTCCTGGATGTTCAAAACAGCCACGGAGAGGCGGAACCCTGGAAATGACCACAGAGGGGCCAGGCTCCGGAGGCTGGGAGGGAGGTGGCCATCGGAAGTTCCAAAATGGCGACAGAGAGGTGGAACCCCAGAAACGGCCACGGAGGGGCAGGGCTCTAGAGGTCGGGAAGGAGGCGGCCGTCGGATGTTCCAAAATGGCGACGGAGAGGTGAAACCCCAGAAATGGCCACGGAGGGCTGGGCTCCGGAGGCCGGGAAGGAGGCGGCCGTCGGAAGTTCGAAAATGACGACGGAGAGGCGGAACCCCGGAAATGGCCACGGAGGGGCCGGCCTCCAGAGGCCTGGAGGGAGGCGGCCGTCGGAAGTTCCAAAACGGCGATGGAGAGGCGGAACCTCGGAAATGGCCACGGAGGGGCCGGGCTCCGGAGGCCGAGAAGGAGGCATCCGCCGGAAGTTCCAAAATGGCGATGGAGAGGCAGAACCCCAGAAATGGACACAGAGGGGCCGGGCTCCGTAGGCCGGGAAGGAGGCAACTGCTAGAAGTTCCAAAACAGCAAAAGGGGGACGAAGCTCCGAAACCACCGAAACTTAACCGAACTTTGATGAAACCTTGGCAGTTCATTTAATCACATCAAACACATCATAGATCCAAAAAAGGGTGACCCCAAAGTCAAAAATGAGGAAACGGGAGCGACGGGGGTCCACGGATGTTACCAAACAGCCAAGGAGGAAAGAAATTCCAGAGGGAAAGTTTCGAAACCATTGAAACTCAACCAAACATTGATGAAACCTTGGCGGTTCATTTACGCACTTCAAACACATCCCAGATCCAAAAACGTTTGCTCCCAAAATCAAAAATGCGAAAACAGGAGCGACGGGGGTCCACGGATGTTTCCAAACAGCCAAGGAGGAAGGGAATTCCGGAGGGAAAGTTTCGAAACCATCGAAACTTAACGGAATGTTGACGAAACCTTGGCAGTTCATTTACACGCTTCAAACACATCCCAGATACAAAAATGGTTGCACCCAAAGTCAAAAATGCAGAAACGGGAGCGACGGGGGTCCACGGATGTTTCTAAAATAGCCAAATCAAGACAAAAGGCAGAAAGGGGATGGGGGACTTTATTTCTCTGCATATTTGAATACCCCAAGCAGGTGAATTTGGGTAGGGTAATTTGATCGTTTGAAGGCACATGACCAATATGGGCTTGGAAATGGGGCACGCAAAACAAGACAGGAGTAAGGCAGCCTGTCGGGAGCAAAAAAAAGGGGGTCCCTGCCTACGGCCGGGTGTGTGTGCAAAACATGCACAACAAATGGCGACTCGCTGGGAAAATTCTCTTGAGTATTTTGATGACAAACTGGAATCACGAACCCAAAATCTCTAGTTTTGACCTTCATGCTAGGGCAAACAAACTAGACGCCCAACCAAAGGATCAAAACTATTAGCCAACCCAACCTTCAGTATGCTAAAAATCCAAGTGTGTGCAATTGCATTAATTCCCATTCTTCAGTTGCTACAGGAACTCAAGCTCCGTTCAATTAAGCTACGTAGTTTATTCTAAATCCAAAAGCATCCGGGACATTGCCTCGCTGCCAGTTAGGCGTCCATAGCCCTGACGAGGTTATCGTTGTGATTCTCCCGAACATTGCTCTACTGCCAGCTAGGCGTCGATAGCCCCGGTAAAGTTGTTCAAATACCCCTGAAAAGTTGAATTTTCTCTTTCTTTTAATTTTCAATGTTTTCTTTCTTTCTTTCTTTTCTCTTTTCAGCTCTTTTATTTCAACCCACAAGCATTGAAGCTCACGCTCAGGGCTAAGAATCACAGTGGCACTGGAGCAGAATTTTAGATTTTTCACTTAACTAGACTTCACAAAAGGCCCTATAGTGACCGTCGAATTCTTAAGATGTGTAAGAGCTATAAGATTTTAGAATACGTCAAAGTCAGACTAAACCAAAAACTTATCCTCTTTGAATCAAGCACCTAGATCACTTGACACTAACGGAAGTCCTTCACCATGATCCACTCTGAAGCTTTGATTAGAGTTTGACAAAGAAATACGTAGAACAATCCCATGCAATAAGTATGGTTGTTGTGCGCACAGATGTGCCCAGCTAAAAGAAAAGGGACCCCGAGCAAAGAAGCAACAAAGCGAAAGGAAACGAAAGAAAACAACCTACAAAAGCTAACTAACCTAAGGAAAGCAGGAAAGAAGAGTATTTATAGGAAACCTATACTACTCAAATATGAGCTATGTACAAAGATATTTACAAAGCACTATGTTCAGGCACAAAAAACCAACATTAACATTCATTGAATTTCGTAATGCATGCATGAGCAAACAGGCAATTATTATCATTCTTAACCATGCAAACTTGTCTTTATATTCTAAAAAAAGAAATTGAATGTTGCAGCATTCAAGTACCATCATGTCATCACGAAAAATCAGGAATTGAGGAGGCTCGTTGAACCCATGGTTAATCCATAAACATGTTCCTTTTCCCTCATTCCCATAATCAAAATAATAAGTGCAGTTATGAGAAATAATAGGGGCAAGGAAGGATAAAACCTGGATGTCGTCACACAGAGGTGGCAGTGTTGGACAGTCAAGAGCAAGCACAAAATCCTTGATCGTTGCATTGGCAGCCTCGGGCGGGCGCGGTGGAGGGTGTAGCACTGTGGACATTAAGCATGCATAAGACTGGGAGGACGGGACAGCAAACAGCTCTTCCAAGCTGTGAGCAAGATCCACAATCCCAATTGGTTATTCTTGAAGGAGGAACACCTCATCTGCCTGGGTTTCCGTTGCAAGAACCTCTTCTTGATTGTTGTCTTCAAGGGGCAGCATGCTGTCCCATCTCCTTTCCCACATGTGAGCCTTATTTTTGTGATGTTCAGTGTCATGGGATGATGACATACATGAATCTATCCTATTGCAGCCATCTGAATACGAAGGAGGATCAACAACGATCATGGCAAAAGGACTCCAAGTTACATCTTGTAGTCGGTTGAGTGCTTCATCTCTATTAGCAACTATCTCAGCACCTCCGCCTTTGTCTTCTTCTTTTTGTTGTTCATACATCTCATCATGATGTTTAATCGTTTCCTCTTGCTCACTATCACTGTAAATGGAGAAGGAGCTCCTCTCCCAATCTGGAAACTCTAGTGCATCATCGTTCGGGGGCTCAAGGAGTATGTATTCATCACTACTATCTTCTGGGATGTGCTCTTCCTCGACATGAGCATACCTCCGTAGTGCAGATCCTAGTGGAAAGAAGTCATCAATTGATGGCACCTCGTCAAGGGGACCAAAGTCTACTGCACAATTTCCCTCTGAAGACTTGCCAAAAAATCTATCGTCCATGGTACACAACTGCTCTTCAAGAGGAAGAACTTCTTGGTGATTGGTGGACAACATTCCCGCTTGATCTACTTCATCGCTCAAAAGTCCGAGACTATATTGTTGTCTTTCTATTGCTGCCCCAACATCCTCTTGAGGTCCACCTTTATCTGCGTTGTCACTTGGCTCTGGCTCTTGGTCTTCTACATCAATATGGGCAGCAAGTAGAGGAGATCGGGTACTTGGCTGCCCCACTTGTCCTCTAACTTGTTCGATTGCCTCTTTTCATAACTCATACAAATTCAGAGTGCGATGAATCATGGAGTCGACACCAATTTGGGAGCAGTAATATCTCCAAATCTACTTGGTATTTCAATTCAGTCCAATCCCTCGCTAGTCTGGAGACTAGTTGGTCATATCTATCCATGATCAGGTCCTCCTCGTCACTTGAAAAAGAAGCATGATGGTAGACAGCCATAGCGAGTGGTTGCTCCCACTCCTCCAATTCTGCATTTTCAGATTCTCGATCACCGTCGTTTATGAAGGAGAGGTCTTTTGACCTAATTTTGCTTATGCTTTTACCATCTCCTTCTGCTGCCCCAAGGCTTTCAGCCTCCTCTTCTTCTTGATTTTCAACATCTTCATTGGCTATCCCAGCATGCACGGTTGCAGACTTCATTGGTTCATCATCACCTACCAATTGCTCTTCTTGAGTGGAGGACTGATCTTCTTCAATGGAGGGAAAGTCTTCTAAACTGGTTATAATCAGATTTTCATCAATGCACGTTGCTGTTCCAAGACTTTCAACTCGTCTGTCTTGGTTTTCATTTTCCATGTCTGCTGTCCTAACACCAACTTGTGTCAAATTTTTTGGTTCATTTTTATTTTGCTGTCCTCCAGATGTTGACAACTCTTCTGCCTCATTGGATAACTTCTCCTCATGGAGAGTTGGCTGCTCCAACTTGTTCACATGATCGTTGATTTGGGCAATGACATTTGTGCGTGATGAGTAAGTGAATTCAGAGTGGGGTGCATTGTGAAATCTGCACCAACAAGACATTAATATTTCCTCCAATCTTGGTCCAACCTTGCTACTCAAATTTTTCTCGATCAACTCCTTGAATGCCTTGGCTGCCATGGTTGTCAATTCTTCCTCCGGGTCTGTGGGGGCCAAGGGTTGGTATATTTCCCAAAAGGGAAATTCTCCCTGCAAGACCTTCTCAATTCTGTCGAACAATGTTAGACACCCCAATTCACTATGCCTGCAAGTGCGATGGATCCGACATCTGTCTGCCAACGCAAATTGCTGCAATGGCTTCTTAAGTCTCTTGTTCAAATTTGCATGCAGTTGAGTGATGTCAATTTGTGCATGCTGCTCCATTTCGACTCAGCTTCTTTTGCCTTCAAAATTTTCTAATTTTTAGCATTGAAAGAGATCTCCCTATCTCAAACTTCTTTTCAAAAGTGCTTTCTTCAATTTCCAAGTTTCATCTTGTAGCCTCAACTTGTTTAGCCCTCCTTCTAGCGCCAGTTCTGTTGATGGTGTTTTTATGCACTTTTCAACACATGTAATGCGTAGGTGCATTACCTCTCTTGAAAGACAATCTTCCACAATCGAATTGCAGAACACTATCCCAAGGTCTCTCGGATGTCAGGTCATGACAATGCTTAGATACCTCTGTAGTTTGATGTGATTTGCTGGAATCATAAGGTGGACTTATGGATGAGTTACAAAGCATCAAAGTGGGGTTTGCAAATGCAGTTTCAAAATGCTGAAAGTGAATGAACAGTGGCTGTCCACTCAAAACAAGAAGTTGAAACTCATCAATTTCATCTGATTTGGCTTCATAGTTATGCTTTGGGTCCTACTCTAGCCAAGGATTAAAATAAACAGCAAAAGGAGAAAGGTTAGGAAAGCTATTCTAATCCTAAGCTATGAATGAACAGTAACAATGGTGGCTGCTAAAGTAGACAGGCTTCTTAAACTGGGTTTTGCTTGGCCAAGAGAAACTTACAGTTGCACAAAACCAGTGCAATCTTCTAAGGACTGCAGATTTGCAAATTGCACATGCACATCATGCACATGTAATTGAACTAAGTTGCAGCATTGGAATAAAGAAGCCCAGGCTAACTTTGCACAGCAGCTTGTCATCAACAAGTGCTAAAAGTATGGGCTAAAAGATCATCAAATACCAAAACAACAATTTCCATTATCACTTCCATTCAAGAAACTAACACTAAAACTAACATGGAAGGAAAAACTATGCATGCAACATAAGCAAAATCAAAGAAAACATCCATAAATCATGCAATGTTGTCTTTTATTGCTGCAAATGCTTTTTACAAGCCCCTATTTATAGCTTTCCAAAGCCCAAATGAATGGCTAGGATTCAATTACAATGAGTGGATCAGATTCAGTTACATTAGGGTTTCACCTACCCCTCATTATCTAGCAATTTAAAATACATTCCTTGTTTTTTTCCTGTTTTGTCATCTAGTGCAAGTTACTGTAGCAATTTTGTCTTGTAGCTAATTTCCCTTTTTACTATAGCAGAGACTGCCTGAAAGTTGTCTTTTGCTTGATGTGCTTGCAGTGTTTTTCCTTTGATCAAATGAGTTTGTCGATGATTGGCATCAATGGATTAGCGGCCCTTGATTCAGGCGAAAAGATCCTTAAAAATCGTCATCATCTGGAAAAAGGTAGGACAACTCCCTCAATGGGCCTCTTCGATAGACCTACGGAAGGCTTCTTGACTCCTGCAAACACGAAATGTCGTAAGAGCATTTATACATAAGCTAAGGAAAATGTCTTGGTCAAACCTACAAATTCCCTATTAGATTTATCCATGCATCATCAAAAGATCTTGATATTCATATTTGGAGCTCATTTGGACCATAAACATTAATGCGTGCTTCAAGGGTTCGAGCGCCAGAGGGCGGAAAGACGGCGGAAGAAAGCCAGAAGGCAGACAGTGGACGGAAGCCAAAATAGCTGGGAAGAAGGTGGGCTCCCGGATGTTCAAAATAGCCGGGAAGGAGGCGGGCTCCCGGATGTTCAAAACAGCCGGGAAGAAGGCGAGCTCCTGGATGTTCAAAACAACCACGGAGAGGTGGAAACCCACAAACGGCCACGGAGGGGCCAGGCTCCGGAGGCCGGGAGGGAGGCGGCTGTCGAAAGTTCCAAAATGGCGACAAAGAGGTGGAACCCCGGAAATGGCCACGGAGGGGCCGGGCTTCGGAGGCCGGGAAGGAGGCGACCGTCGGATGTTCCAAAACGGCGACGGAGAGGCGAAACCCTGGAAACGGCCACAGAGGGGCTAGGCTCCGGAGGTTGGGAAGGAGGCAGCCATCGGAAGTTCCAAAATGACGACGGAGAGGCGGAACCCCTGAAACGGCCATGGAGGGGCCAAGCTCTAGAGGCCCGGAGGGAGGCGGCCGTCGGAAGTTCCAAAACGGCGACGAAGAGGCGGAACCCCAGAAATGGCCACGGAGGGGCCAGGCTCCGAAGGCCGGTAAGGAGGCAGCTGCTGGAAGTTCCAAAACAACGACTGAGAGGCAGAACCCCGGAAATGGCCACGGAGGGTCTGGGCTCCAGAGGCCAGGAAGGAGGTAGCCGCCAGAAGTTCCAAAATAGCAAAAGGGGGACGAAGCTCCTAAACCACCGAAACTTAACCAAACTTTGACGAAACCTTGGTAGTTCATTTAATCACATCAAACACATCATAGATCCAAAAAAGGGTGACCCCAAAGTCAAAAATGAGGAAACAGGAGCGACGGGGGTCCACGGATGTTTCAAAATAGCTAAGGAGGAAAGGAATTCCGGAGGGAAAGTTCCGAAACCATCGAAACTCAACCAAACATTGACGAAACCTTGGCAGTTCATTTATGCACTTCAAACACATCCCAGATCCAAAAAAGTTTGCTCCCAAAATCAAAAATGCAAAAACGGGAGCGACGGGGGTCCACCGATGTTTCTGAACAGCCAAGGAGGAAGGGAATTCCGGAGGGAAAGTTCTGAAACCATCGAAACTTAACGGAATGTTGATGAAACCTTGGCATTCATTTACACGCTCAAACACATCCCAAATACAAAAAATGGTTGCACCCAAAGTCAAAAATGCGGAAACGGGAGCGATAGGGGTCCACGGATGTTTCAAATAGCCAAAGCAAGACAAAAGGCAGAAAGGGGATGGGGGACTTTATTTCTCTGCAGATTTGAATACCCCAAGCAGGTGAATTTGGGTAGGGGAATTTGATCGTTTGAAGGAACATGACCAATTTGGGCTTGGAAATGGGGCACGCAAAACAAGACAGGAGTAAGGCAGCCTGTCAGGAGCGAAAAAAAGGGGGTCCCTGCCTACGGCGGGGCGTGTGTGCAAAACATGCACAACAATAGTAAGGAGCACATGACAACTATTTTTTGGGGGGTTTTCTTTTTTCTTATGTTAAGAGCTATTTAATCTCTAAAAGGATATGCCTTGAAATAGTTGTGTAACCATTCCTCTTAGTAATAATGCATAGTATTATTACATATATTGATCACAAATTTTCTAATTAGTTCTATATGAAGATTTATTTGTTTTCTAGTCTTTGCTATAAGTGGTATTATTATTTTTCTATTGGTATAATTATTTTATTAGCTAGTTTAATGAATAAGGTCTATATTATAATCTTCATTTGGTATCAAAATTTAGGTAAGTTGATTTTTGATTGTGATCTCTCTAATAATTGGTCATGTTAAAAATTAACTCTTTTCTCATTCCTAAGATTAATGGAAGAATTTATGATTATTGGAGCATCAAGATGATGACTCTTTTGATAGGAAAGTATTTATAAGGAATTATAGAAATAGGTCATGAAGAGCTAGCTAATTAGACCACTCTTTTAGCTAATGATGGATAAAATAAGAAGGCTAAAGAAATATTTAGTCTTAATTCATAATTAAACAACTTTAAATAAGAGCCTATTTCCAATAATTTTAGGTGTAAAGACAAACAGGGATGCCTAAGAGATTCTACAAGAATCTTACCAAGGTAGTGATCAAGTCAAAGTTGTCTAGCTACAAACTGAGAAGTTGAGAATTTGAATATGCAAGAAGCTAAAAGTGTGAATGAATATTGTATTCAAGATTAAAATATGCAATCAATAAGATGGCTAATCTTGGAGAAATTTTGAAAGAGTAGGTTGTGGTGAAAAAAGTATTGAGATCCTTAACATTGATATGGAACCATGTTGCAATAGTCATTGAAGAAAGTGAAAATGTTTGACTACTCCTAAGTTTGATCACCTAGTTAGATCTCTTATGTCTCACAATGGAGAAATGTAATTGGAGTTTTGTAGATTAAAGACTAGTTGGTAGACATGCTAACAAAGGCATTGCAAAGGAGAAATTTGAACATATACGAGGGAATTTGGGATTCTAAAGTAACTATTCGTAAAAAAATTAAGGGTTTATTTGAATAAACTATTTATTTCTCCCACCAAAAATTAAGTAATTGCCACCATAATTAAGTAGAGAGGGTAAACACACCATTTTTTTTGGAAGCCTAAACTTACTAGAGATGATCACATTTCATAATTCTATAAAGTTATAAGAATTTGAAAATACCATCTAAATTTTGTGGTATGAGGGAGCTTGTAGTATTAACCATTCATAATTGATCTAGGTTTAATCTTAAGGAACTATAAAGATTTGAAGAAAGCCACTATTAATAATAAGAAACAATTACTTGTAGTATATATTATTCTAAAATATATCTTGTTGGCTACACCTATTTTGTCTATTTAGTTATTTTAGTCAACCTTTTCTCCATTCAATCTATCACATTTTCTTCTTTCTTTCCAGAAGCAATTTTATTATAGCATCAAAGACATGTAGAAGCATATATCATCCTAGAAACTATGTAGAGGTGTGATATTTACAATTGGAGAAGTTATATGTGTGAAATAAATAACATTGATCATAGATATCATTCCTAAATCTAAAAAGTTGTAGCACTGACTACAAAGATCATTATTGAATCTAATTTTTTTAGAATTGATCATAGAGATTGTTGCTAAATCTAACAATTTGTAGTGTTGATCACAAAGGTCATTGTTAAATATAAAAAGTTGTAGCATTGATCACAAAGATTATTGCTAAATCTAAAAAGTTATAGTATTGATCACAAAGATTATTACAACATTTGATAAATCATATATTAAATGTTATCTTTATAAAGTTGAGTGGTTGTGATAGCTTTGAAGATTGCCATTGAATTAGATAAAAAGTATTTTCTCCCTATTAGACTTCAGCTCCTTTATTGGTAGAACTATGAAAGACATCTTGTTATCGATAATGACAAGCATAAGGAAAAGTTTACTAGATTTCTAATTGTTCTAGTCAATTTGGGAGACACTATTTCAAAAGGAAAGGTATGAACAAAGGTAATCAAGGATGTTGAAAACAAAGATAAGTTTGTATACTTTCAAAAAGACATTGGTGTTCAATGTTCTTTATTTGCACATGGGAAGTTAATATACCTATTTGTTTTAGGTGGCCCCATTATCTAATTAAGTTTCCTGATAAATTGAAGTTTATAAAAACTGGTAAAATATAAACTATATTAAATCACATTTCAAAACATTTGTCATTGAATCTATAAATTTAGTAATAAAATAAATCTATTCAAACTCTAATTTCAAATGTTTAAAGCCATAATTTTTTAATTATTTGGTTACAACCAGATTCTTTATAACTCACTTTTCATTTTTTTGAAAAAACTTATGGATTTTGAAAAACCATCTGAAAACATTAGAAAATTATGTGTAAATTTCGCTAGCAATGATGTTTTCCAAATGACAGAACTCTGATGAGTTTGAATTTATTTTTTTGCCCATGTGAAACCTGCTGACGTGGACCCCTCGCACAGCGTACCCACCATCGAACCCTCTACCTTAGCTATTCTATTTGGACTATGAAAACAAATTTCATAAATGTTGTCGGGGATGACGTGTACGCGGGAAGTAGACTTAGAACTTCATCACGACAGTGTGAGAGCCTTGTATTGGTCAAACACGTTAATGCTCCTTCAAGATACTTGGTAAGGAGAAAGATTTCACATTCATTGACCGACTAATGAAGCCAAGTGTTGAGATCGTATAAGAAATTTAAGAGCTTTCATAGACTTAGAGAACGGAAAAGGTCTTGAGTCTTTATGGGCATGGAGTCGCCATAGAATTTTTTCTTTCTTCTTTGGAAATTTCAGGGTACTGGGAGTAGGTATGAGTTGTTTTCACATTGGAATGCATTCTGAAAGGGTCTTTGACCAGGTAAGAGCATCTTTATTGTTGACGTATGGGTTGTTAAGAATGTCTCTCATGTCTCAAAGAGTATTAAATGAGTTTAGTGAATGATATTACTATTGTGTTCTATTTTATATTGCACCTATAAATGTGTTAAAAACTTGATCTTCCTCCTTGCCATGATCTTCTTTACCACGCTGAATATTTTCCATCTTAAAAACCAAGATTGTATTGATGGCCTCTTAGCTAGTTGGAATGCTAAGCCTAAAACCCAACAAGATAGTTGGATTAGCTAGTGGGAGTGAACTATTGCTAAGTGTGTCACCTTTCTTCCTTCGTGATTATGGTCGAAAGGCTACTGCTAAGTGTTGCAGATTTGAAAAATCTCTCAAAGGTCAATTGGAGCATGGTCATACCTTGCTAGCTTCTAATCCTCATAATATTACCTTGCAACAATCTGTTGCTTATGCTAAGAATGCTCTTCATCAAATGACTACCAATAAAAGCAAAGGTGTTCAAGTGCGAGCTCGGATGCAATGGATTAAGGATGGCGATCGTGGATCAAAATTCTTCTTTCATTGTCTCCAACATAAGCACAAAATGAAACACATTCTTGTTATTAAATCTGCAGATGGAACCTTACAAACCAACCATGCTGATATTATGAAAACCTTTTATGACCACTATAAAAACCTTTTTTTTAGAGAAATCAGCAAAGGACCCCCTTCTTCCTATCCTCGAAGAAAGTGTTGTTGGTTGCATTCCTAACAAAATGGATCTTTATTACAGTAAATTCCTTGATCACTTTCTTTCTATTAAAGATATTGATGAAGCCTTGCATAGTATGGCCTTGGAAAAAGGTTGGGGAATTGATGGTTTACCAGTTGAATTTCACAGACCTCTTTGGACCCATATTAGGGAGGATTTCTATAATGTTTACCTTGAGGGCATTGAGATTGGTTCGTTGGGTGCTATTATAAATCAGAGCCTAATCAAACTTATCCCTAAAGGAAAAGATGAAGACACTATTAGCGGTTGGAGACGTATTACCCTCCTAAACACCTCCTATAAAATCATTGCTAAAGCTCTAGCAAGGAGACTCAAGCCCATCACCCAAATTATTGTTTGTCTAGAAAAGACCCGCTTCTTAGGAGGATGATTTATTCTAGAGACAACTTGATTCTTGCCTGGGAGACAACTAAATGGGCTCAACAATCGACTCAAGATGCAGTAATTATAAAACTTGATTTTGATAAAGCATATGATCGAATTTGTTGGCCCTTCATTCTTAATATGCTAAAGTGGCTTGGATTTTGTCCCAAAATCTAGAACCATATCAACATGTTGTTCATGGATGCTAATGTCAAAATTGCTATTAATGGTATCCTTTCACCCCAATTCTGCTCCCTTGCACTATTTCTTTATGTTCTTGTTGCTGATGCTCTTTGTTATCTTTTACAACATGCACTATCCACCAAAATTACCGAAATCCATATGCCAAGGATGCCCCCTTGCACTGTTTCTTTATGTTCTTGTTGCTGATGCTCTTTGTTATCTTTTACAACATGCACTATCCACCAAAATTATCCAAGGTATCTCTCTCCTAGCAATGCTAAAGCTCTCAATTCTCATTGTGTTGATGATAGAATGCTATTCATATGTAATTCTACTGATGAAGTGGCTATCACTCTTGATATTTTGGACCTATTTTGCTCCATCTCTGGCTCCAAGTTAGCTATGCATAAAACATATTTTTTTATGACCTGCTCCACCCCCCAACCACCTTGGATACCTACTAAATGGTGTGAAGTTAAGCATGGATTTATAACAAGATACCTTGGTATTCCCTTTGGAATAGGGGTCTCTCTCAAAGATATGCGGAATTGGTTCTTTTCCAAAATCAAACACAATATTTTAAATTGGACCAACCATTTTTTATCCCTAGCTAGAAGAATTCAAGTTACCAACAAAATCCTTTTTGGCTAGTCATGTCTACATCTCTTCTTGTTGGCTCCCTTCCAAAAACTGCTATAAGCAACTTACATAACTGATCAGGAGTTTCCTTTGGGCTAAGTGGGGATATAAGATATGTTTTCCTACTTCCTCACAGATCCATTGCATTTAGCCAAAAGACAAGGGGGATTGGGAGTCATTGACCCTCTTACTCAAGGAATTTCTCTTACTACTAAATGGATTATAAGGGCCTTGGATGGGGATGCTCCTTGGAAACATCTGGTTCACTATCGAATAAAAACTGCTAGACTTGGTCACTAGATTAGGACTTGGTTAATTGGAGGGACAAACTTCTTATGGCTTCCTTATTTAAGAATCATGGTTCTACCCCATTTAACACCATCTAGACTGCTTGGAAGATGACTTCGCAAAGACTATCTTGGTATGATCAATCTTTAAGGCATGGTCTAAGTTTCTCATCTTCTTCCATTTGGTGGAATTGGTTGGTTCGACAAGATGATGCTCCTCTTGCAAAGATCAAAAACCTTAAAGGAAGATATATAGTTGTTTAAAAAATGCATGGACAAGTGTTTTGTGATTTCTGGGACTCAAATACATCTACTTGGAAGTCCTCACAATAACTCAAAGCCCAATTCAAGCTTTCTCTGGAGCTGTCAAAGATGTTCTAAAAATTCAACAACTTATTACCCCTAAGCTCTCATGTTTACTATCTACATCTTACCATGATACCTTTCTCAAAGATTGGAAATGGCCTAACAACCGCAACTTCCAATGCTTTCCTCTCAAGCTTTCCTATCGACAACTCTTGCCCCTCATTTCCTTTTCCCCTTGGCTTAATCTTAAATGGAATTGCAACTTTAACCATGCTAAATGGAACAAACTAAGCTCCCACATTTGGAATTCCAAAGCTGATGCTCAATCCCAACTCGTGGCATGGAAAATTATTCATGTTAAATTGCTTATTGGAGATCGCCTTCACTTCTTAACTCCCCCCCATTCTTGTCCATTCTTCTCTAAATGAGAGTCCATTAAGGATACATTTTGGCTCTGCCCTCATTCTCGTAACCTCTGGTGTTGTCTCTCATCCACTTTTCCTTCTATTGTACCCTACAAGTGGACTTGGAGATCTGCGCTTCTTTGGATTTCTCAACATCACAATCTTATCTCTCAGACGTTTAGGAAAATTATCTTTAAATTTATTTGGAGAATTTGATGCTTGGCTTCATTCTCTCATACCTTTTATCCTCTTCATATAGAGGTCTTGATGCTCAATGCAAATTTCTTGCTCCATTTCACCATTCTCCGGCATACTCTCCAAACTAAGCTGAATATTCAAGTTACATTGGCCAACCTACATATGCAAATTAAATCATTTAAAACTAGTTTGTAGAATAAATGGCTATTAGTTTCAAGGGAAAATCTTAGAGGTTTATTTTGAAAAAGGTTTTATACAAGATTATGAAGTTATAAGCCTTATAGTCTTTCTGTTGAGCTTTCTTGCTAAGGGGGTGAAAACAGTGAAGGCTTCAGGAGTTTTTCCATTTTGATAGACAACCAAATACCAACTTCATATTTTATGTCTATAGCCATATTTCTTGCCAGCTTATCCTTACTTGTGCAAAAAATTGGAGTTTTGGAACAGGGCATGGACAACCAACATTGTTTGTCTTTGATTCTTCTTTGTTCATTGCTATTTTGGTCTTAGTTGGTAAACATAGGCAAGATGGATTGATACACTCATATTTCAATATGAAATGGGAGTTTTAAAATAGGGTATGGACAACCATCAAGCTTCAAAATTCATTGTTGAGTGGGAGGTTACCTTTAATGTTTTGTATTACTCTAGACACGTTATGTGACATGGTTTTTAACTTGTATCAGCAGAATTTGTTGCTGCTATATTGGACTTGCTAGTGTACTGGTATGTAATTTTTGATTATGTTGATAAAGTCTTTTTTTCCAATAAAAAAAATGTGTTAAAATAATATATTTGTAGAGGTGAAAAGTGGATAGTTTGTAATTTTTTATTTATAATAGATTTGTTTAGATTTTTTTAATTATAATGAAGGTGTTCTTTTTGAGAGGAAGTGAGTTGTACACACTTTTTTTCTTTAAATCAATTCATGCAATATTGTTACTTGTGGCTTGCCAATAAAATTATTCTATCAAAAATTTGAAGAAAGATGGATCACCTTTTTAAATAACAATTTAAGAAAAAATATTTTTGAAGCAAGGCAATTAGTTCTATTTATAGTTTCAAGAATATATATGTTCCTTGGTGGGTAAGACATGTTGAAACAATGTTAGATAATTATTTTAAAATATGCAAGATTATATCTTAAGGGAAGAAAGCCCATTTAAAAAATCAATATCATAAATGAATTTAGAAACATTATATTTATAGACTACAATATTTTTATAATACATATAATACATTTAATATAAATATAAATTTTTTATACTATAATATAATATTAACAATATATAATAATTTACATTTGTATACATCTAAAAATGGTCATAGTTGATCAAGCTTGTTAATTAATTAAATATGAATTGTTTAATTAATCTTTTAAAGTCATCTACATATAAATAAATTTAATTATTTATTTATATCGTTCACTTTTATAATTCTTCTACCTTAATTAAATAAATAACTTTATTTAATTATTACCACCTTCCATATTCCTCTTAATTAAATTAAATTAATTTTATAATTTGCTTAAATTAATTATCATATTATTCATAATTTGAATGCTTAAATTCAAATAATGGAATATTCCTCCAAACACCTTCATTTCATAGTTAAATTAAATATTACAAATATTTAATTTAACATCTTTTCTCACTCCACACATAATTAAATATTTTTTAATATTTAATTACTTTCCATTTTCATCTCTCACACATGATTAAATATTAATTATTTAATTATGAAAACTTCTAAATTCATTGTCACATGTAATTAAATATTTATTTAATTATGGGAATTATCTTCAACTAAAAAACCAACTCATAACTAAAGATGACAAATGGCAAGTTGCCTCTATTTTTTAGTGAAAGGTTTTGTGGGAAGGAAACATTTTCCATTTTCTCTCAACCTTCCATCTTTTTCTCAACTTCCAAAATCTCTCACCGTTCATCTTGACAAGCTTGATTTCAACCATTGATCACATTAGCCAATTAGAATCTTTCAAAAACTCTATAAACACCCTTGTGAATCCAAGCATTGGTTACACAAACACACACACATTAGAGATAGGTGATTAGCATTTTCGCATTGTCATTATCAACTTTAGCATTCATAATTGCATAATTTTATATTCTAGCAATCATGTTTAGTTTAAGCATGTTAATCATATCTTAGCATAACATGCATTCATCTTTAATCTTGTTCTCTAGGAAGACTATTTGTTGAGCCTAGCACACGATTCTTGCACAATTAAAATCGATCACACAACATTATATAAAATATAATATATAATAATAAATATAATTATATGTTTTTTATTATTTAAAAAATATTTAAATAATAGTATCTTTGCAAAAAGATGGTGCATCGATGAAAAGAGGGTGATACTTAGGAAAATATTGTAGATCGTGAATGTCCACCTGTGTCTTCCAGAGACAAGTTGTCATATTTTCATGGAAATAGAGGATGGAATACAGTTTCTAGCCATGTTGACAATAGAGACAAGAAGTCCTTCTATCATCAATGGAAAGGTGTTTGAGGAAACCCCTAACTGTTCTTTTCATAGAAGGCCTCATCAAGTTAGGGTTCATAGAAGCCCTAAATTTGACTCTGGTTTTCTTCCTCTAGGTTGATTGTCTGTCAAAAATGGAGGCCAGGAAACTTTTTCCCCTCAACGGTTTGCAAATCTTGGATATCAAAGGCCAATGAATAATGGTTTTCATGAAAATTTGTAGGACTATTCTTGTGATCTTCCTCGAAATAATTTTTCTTTAGCCAAAAGTGATAGGAGAAACTTTGGATCTCGATCCTTTCGGGAAAACAAGGAGAATGAAAGGTGGTGGCAACCTGAGCCATGGAGATGGGAAGGCAGAGAAAGTCATGATGGTGGTTTTCCTGCCAAGGAGACTCAAGACTCTCATCGAGCACCATTATAGGAGAGAAAAAATGATCCTCGGGGAAATACAAAGCCTTCATTAACTAGTCAAAATGGGGGGTTCAAGGAAAATGCTTCATGGGAAGATCCCACACTAAAGGTAAGTCGTACTAATGCCTGAATGGTAAAAATATTTTCAGATTTGGAGGACAATGCTTTAGTTGGTCACATTTGGGGACAAAAAATTCTCTTTTCTAGATTAATGAATGGATTGCTACAAATTGGAGTGTTTATTTTTGTTTGTATTTTTTATCGAAGGATTCTTTCATCATATTTTTTGATAATAAGGAGGTCAAGGAAACAATTCTCAGGGAATGCCCTTTTTGGTTTGGAATTTTTTTTTGTTTTACATTGTTGGCAACCAAAATTTTTGGAGGTGATTTTGGGGGTCAAAAAGCTAGTCTGCTTCATTCTACTAAAACTTCCTTTTTGAATTCTCTAATGTAGATTCTTTAAGGGAAATGGGTAATGCTTTGGGGGATTTTGTCAAAGCAGATTGTTTTCTAGAGAGGGGTTTTCCAACCTCTTTGATTTGGGGGTTCCTAAAAAATCCTAAATTCATCCCTTTTTGGGTGTGTATTCTATCTAGGTTTGGGGATTTTGAACCAATCTTTGGTTCTTAGAACAAATCTTAACTATAAGAGGGATATTGGGGTCAGCTCTGAATTGGCTTTCCTCCATAGAGGTTCTATTGAGTCACCTTGTCAAGATATTGATGGGAATCCCTTTGATCCCTTAAATGAAAATAATATGGGTTGTAGGGGTATGTGCAAGATCATCATGGAAAAAACAGGCCTTTAAGTGGCAAAAAATTCAGAAAAATTAGAGTTAGGCAACTTGACGTAAAAATTTGAATAAGTTATCTATATTATTTCAAAAATATGTAAGAATAGAATTTGTAGCAAATTGAATGTAGTTTCTAAACTACTAGGTTTATTTTAAAAGAAAAAATCTATTTGGTGAAAATTTGAAATTTCAATGTAGTAGTACTTAAATTTTAGGGAAAAAAAAAAAGTAGGTGTAATCGACCACCCTAACCACAATAAAATGATAGTATTTTTTTATAATTTTAGATATAAGTAGAGGACTCATGTTCAGATGTGATGCATATTTTTTGTAAGTTTTTTCCAAGTAAATAATTAATTATGAATTTTTATATTACAACTTTTAAAAATATAAAAACTCATATGTCTAACCACCTTAACTTGGTCAAAACTTCATAAAATTCAATTTTCTTTTTTTTTAATCATATAGTATGCAAAGCATAGAATGTTATGCATGTTTTGGTTTAAAAAAATTTGATACCATTTGAAAGCTATAGATGTTTTTCAATTAGTCTATCAATCAGGGCTTTAGTTGTAATTCAAATAGAAAATGAATAATTATTATTTATTAAATTCAAAGTAAAGCATAATTTATATTGGTGGAAAGCTAAGAATCTCCTTTAAAAACCCTTTTCGTTTCATCAATTTTGGGTAAAAAAAAATCGTTAGCCACATACCCTACAAATGCTCATCATATTGCCACTTTTTGGCCCATCATGATCCTGCACATACCCGTAGGTATGATCTTGAGGAGCTTCATTCCTCTCCCCTATGTACACCATTGGTGGCTCTTGTACCACTGGTTGATTCTTAGATCTCTAATGTAAAGATGCCTCTCCTCCACACAACGTTTTAGAGCTACCTTCTCCAATGAAAGGAGTACTTGATGAGCATCTCATGAGCATTGTGAATGAGATTGTGGAGAAGGATGAAAATGATTTATTAAATGAGATAGGAGATGAGGTAGCTTGTGGATAATATTTTTGGATAGTTCCATCCTCGCTTTCTATCTCCCAAAATAAAGTGGATAATAAGCCTAAATATACCTTTCCAAAAAGAAAGACTAGGGGAGGAAACCAAATAGCCACAAAATGTAAGAAGTTGTTGTGGATATTCAGAAGACTTTGGAAAGAGCATTAAGATCCACTAGTAAAAGGGTTTTTTCAATGATGTGGGCCCTTCTAATCATGGGAAGAATTTTTCAGTCCAAGGAGGTTGTTGAGGCTCAAAAAGACTTGGAAACTAACTTGAGGAATAGGAGAGAGGATCTCTCTCCTCAAAAGGCATGAAGATCTTATCTTGGAATGTTAGGGGCTTAAACACCCCTAACAAGTGACGCTTGATTAAGTGTCAGGTAGAAGGTTTGCAATCATAAATAGTGTTGTTATAGGAAACAAAACTTTCAAATTCATAGGATAATGTTATATTCAATTATTGGGTAAAATGGAAATTTCTTTTTGTTGCTACCAGGGGGCCCTTCTAGTGGCCTTGTAATTCTATGGGATCCAAGGAAAGTGAATGTAGTTTCTTTTCGTTTGGCTGATAATTGGATGGGGTCTTAGGTGTTTTGTATATCTTTTGGTAATTGTTTATGGCTATTCAATTTATATGGTCTGTGTTTTTCCCCTATGAAAAAGAAGCTTTGGGATGAATTTTCCATGGTTTATTTTTTACTGCTGAGGAGGATTTGAAGGTGTTTGGGGGAGATTTCAATGTCTTTTTAAGTTTTTTAGAAAAGAAGGGTGGAATTATCCTACTTGCTAGGGTAGTGGAGGATTTTAGAACTTTTATGGGGTCAAATAAGCTATTTGATTGTGTATCAAAGAATGGCACCTTTACTTGGACAAATAAAATTCAATATTTTTGTCAGATTAATGAGAGGCTTGATAGTTTCTTGCTGTCTAATAATTGGTTGTTCGCTTCCCATGATTTTTTATCTCAAATTTATCAAGTTTCTAGTTCTGACCACTTTCCAATATCTCTTTCTATTTTTTAGGAGAGACCTATGGTTATGAGACCTTTTAAATTCGATCCCATGTGGTTCAAGGATTCTTAATTTATCTCCCTTCTCAAGGATTTTTGGATCTTAGGGCCTTATGTTGTAGGCTCTAGAATGTATCAGCTATATTCACAAAGTTAAAAATTTTGAAAGATAAGATAAAAGCCTAGAATATCAACTAGTTTAAGAATGTTTTTATGGAAAAAAAGAGAATTGAAAAGGAATTTTCTATCTTATATTTTTCCATTATAAAAAAAAATGGATGTATCTTCTTATGGTAAAGAGAAAAATTTGAAAGCTGAGCTGGATGAAGTCCTCTATAGGGAAGAGATCTATTGGTGACAAAAATCCAGAGAGCTCTAGTTGAAGGATGGGGATAAAAATACTATTTTTTTCATGCCTCATCAAAGATTAGATGGTAGAAAAATAGTATTATGTTGATCTAGGGGGAAGGGGGTGTCACTTTTCCTCCCCTAAGGAAATTGAAGAGGAGGCAGTCAAATTATTTAAGTGGCTTCTAGCTCTAGTTCAAGAGAACTCTTGTATAGACCCTAGAACTTTGGATTATATCTCTAGTCTAAGTTTTACTAAGCGTAACAAGATGCTCATGAGTGAGTTCACCCTTGAGGAGGTTAGGAAAGTGGTTTTTTCAATGGATTTAGATGAAGCTCCTAGTATTTATGGTTACACTACTCTTTTCTTTTAGAAATGTTGGGATTTTGTAGGGAATGATGTCCTCCTTTCTCTTGAAGAGTCCAGAAAGCATGGAAATATTCCAGAAGAAATGAACAACACTTTTATTACAATAATTCCAAAGAAGGCTTGTCCTATCTCCTTTGCTTATTTTATTCCTATTTCTTTATGCAACACTTTATCTAAGATCTTCACCAAAGAGATTATTTTCATAGTTACCACTTTGATCCCCATGATCATTTCAGAGGAGCAAGGGGGTTTTGTCCCAAGTAGAGAAACAATGAATGGGGCTATTTTTTCTCATGATGTGCTTCATTCACTCAAGGAAGAGAAGGTTATAACTTTCATTTTGAAGTTAGATATGTTGAAATCATATGATAGAGTAAATTGGCACTTCTTATTGGAGGTGTTGAAATTTTTTGGTTTTTCACAAAAATGGTGTAAGTGGATTTACTCGTGCATTTCAAGTGCAAGATTTTTAGTTTTAGTAAATGGTTCCCCTTGTGGTTATTTTAATGTGACATAGGGAGTGAGGAAAGGGGACCCTCTTTATTCATTCCTCTTTATTCTTATGGTAGAAGGCCTTAGTTTCATGATCTCTATGGAAAATGGGAAAAATATATGGAAAGGGGTAAGGTTAAATCATGTTCCATGACCAATAATTCATTCCCTCTTTGCAGATGACACACTTTTATTTGGCTAGGCTACCATCACAGAGGCTAAGGCTATGCAAAGTGTCTTGTAAATTTACACTACTGGGTAATCCCACAATAATGGGTTACACTTTTTGGCCAAACTTGACATTGAAATCAACATTTTCATATAAAACTTCACTTTCTGACACTTATAGTAGGTAAACTATTAGGAATTTGAAAATGATGTAAACTAGTGATTTGTGAGATTTTGTCTGTAGATTTGAAATGTATTTTTTTTAAAAAAATTGAAATTAAATTGTAATTTTTTTGCGTCTCCCTTGATAACTAGTTTTTAATAGTAAACCACATTTTAAAAAAGTGGTGTGTACTTCGGCTCGCATAATTTTTTTTATAGAAAGGATAAAAATCCAATTCTTTTGAATTTAGGTTGGTAACACAAGTATCTAGGGCTTTCATTTTGATTCATAGCATTTTTTTGAATATTTTTTTTTAAATTAAGTTTTGAAGTCAAAAAATTTATAATTTAGACATAGGTGCACTTCGGTTCACATAAATTTTTTGGTATGTATTGAAATTCATTTTTTCTTTTTTTGTTAGAACAAACTTGACATTCGGTGAAAAACCTATGTATAGTAAAACTAAAAAATAAAATAAAAAATAAAAAATATATATATTAAATTTATTGTTGTTGGAAAGCACATTTTGATCACTACAATCATCCAACTTGGTTTATCAAGTTGATTCCATTTGCACCTCCTTCCCAAGCTTCGATAGTCAAAAAAATGCATAAATTTTGAAATGGTGGAGGGGAAGGTGAAAAAAGGGGGTTCATTCGAACCCTCCTTATATGGTGCAAAAGGGGGTTCATTAGAAGGGAGGGGTGTTCATTAGCAGGGGGGAGGGTTCATTAGAAGGGGGGGTTCATTAGAAGGGGGGTGGTTCATTCGAACCCCCTTCATTAGAAGGGGTAAACTATTTTAAATTTTTTGATGAGAATTTCTAATTATTCTTTGTTCAAAAAATTGTAACCCACTATTGTGGGTTTACCCTACTTACTCAAGTTAGTTTGTGAATAAGGAAAAATCAAAAATATTTTTCCTCAATGTAAGCCATGTGGTGCAAACTGTTGGCTTCTAAGGTTTTTGGGTTTTAAATTAGAATTGTTTCTTTGCAGATATTTCATGTTCCTTTCTTCTCTGGTAAGGATAATCATGATTATTGGGATAAGGTCATCTCATCGGTTTCAAACAAAATTTTGACATGGAAATAAAAATGGTTGTCTTTGGTAAGGAAACTAGTAATGATTAAGTCTATACTTCAGGCTTTGTCAATTTATTTAATGTCAGTTTTAAATATTCCAAAAGGAAAGGAAAATGAGTTACAAAAGGTTTTAATCGATTTTCTATGGGAGGAGATGTGAATAAAAATAAAAAATTACCTCTAGTTGCATGGGAGAAGCTATGTTTTCCCAAAGAATTTGGAGGTGTAGGGTTGAGGGATATGGTCCTCCAAAATAAGTCTCTAGGAGCTAAGATTTTATGGAAAATTTACCATGATCCCAATGCTAAATGGTGTCAAATTATGTGGTATAAGTATTTGGATTCTTTAGAGAGAGAGTGTATTTTTACCCTAAAAAATCCCCCTTCTAGATTTAAGATTTGGAACTTCATCACTTCCTGCAAATACATTATTCTCCCTCATTTATCTTAGGTAGTCCATAATGGAAGGAAAAAATTGTTCTAGGATGATGCATGGAATGGGAATTACCCACTTTGGTCTTTTGGAAATTGGGATGCAATTGCAGTTTTGTTAAAGAGATTATGGGGTGGAAAAGTGAGGGATTATTTGGTTATTGATAGATCTTCATCTCTGCCTTTAGTCAAGTGGAGATCTTTTGATTTCCTCCTTATTCCTAAGGATCATAAGGATTCTCTCTACAAGGAATTGGTAAAGAGAAAAATTATGTTTTCTGAAAAGGATAATGAAATAATTTGGATCAAGTCTAAGTCAAGATCTTATTCTATCAAAGAAGGCTATATGTCTCTTGTGGAGGAAAAAAATTCTCTAGATTGGCCTTACATTTTTTACTAGGGCCCTGCAGTGTGAACTTAAGATTAGAGCTTTTTCTTGGTTGGCATTAAAAGGTAGAATCTTAACTGGCATGCAGTTGGTTCGCTTGGGCATTACTCCTCTCTTTCCTTGTGTTCTTTGTGGCAAGGCTTACGAGTGTACTAATCACTTGTTTCTTTCTTGTTATTTTTCTCATACTTGTTGGGTTTGGCTTTTGAATAAATTGGGTTGGTTCAAGGTCCTTTGCATTTCACTCTCTTGCAACATTTTCAAAGTTGGCCCTCTCTTTTTAAATCTTCTTTCTATGCATGTATTTGGACTATCAGTCCTTCCATAGTTATATGGAACATCTGGCTAGAAAGAAATAATGATATTTTTAGATAGAAAGCCAAAGATGTCAATCAAATCATTATAAGGATTCAAGCCTCAATTTTGGAATTGGTTGTCTTTTGTTCTTAATAAGTTGTATACCCTAAATTATTTTTCTTCTTGGGATGTTTAGTTTCTTAAATCTTGGTCTCTACTTAAGCCTTCCTTCTCATGGCTCGATTCAAAGTTGCAAATCTATTTTTTTAAGAAAACTAGTCAAGTGGTCACCCCCTTTAGATGGTTGGATTAAATTTAATTTTTACAAGGCTTTACATGGTAACCTTGGATTATGTGGGACAAGTATGGTTCTGAGGGATAGTAATGGATCTGTTCTAGATGTTGCTTGTCAATATTTGAGAATTGGCTCTAATAATGTGGCAAAAATCTAAGCATTAATTATTGGTTTAGAGTTGGCATTAAATAAAAAGGTTTCCCACATTATGATTGGGGATGATTCACAAATAGTAATTAGTTCCCTCACCAAAAAAGATCTTGGTTCTTGGCACCTCAAATATTTACTTCAACATGCTCTCTCTTTGTTATAGAATTTCTCAACTTATCAGTTGAAACATTGTTATAGGGAAGCAAATTTTTTGGTCGACAGGTTGGCCAATAGGGCAATTGATGTCTCCCTCCCTTTCTCTACTTTCTCATCTATGATTTAAATTTTTTTCTAGACTAATGTGTGCTAGCATGTGGTAGCCTCATTCTATACTTTGTTGCTTGCTTTTGGATGGGAATCTTTTTCTCTCTCTTTATGGACTAGCATTCTTGGCTTGCTTGAGTGATGGTCTTCTTGACATCCAAATATTCCCATTATATGTGTTTTAGATGGTTCTCATGATGTTGTGCACTTGTTCTCAAATTGAGGTGGTGTTGGGATGGTCCCCATGACATCGTTCACCTTGGAAATTCTTATCTAGCAATATTCTTGTTGTTGAGGTGGCCTCCAAGAAATCTTTGATATTGTGGTACTTGTTATTCAAGCCTAACATTTTGGCTTTCTCATGTGATGGTCCACTTGATGTCCAAATATTTCTCTTCTACTTGTGTCTAGTAGTCCCCATGGCATTGTACACTTGTGTATTTTGTTGCTATTTTTATAATGATATGGTCCTCATGAAATCTTAGTTTCTTGTGCAACATTATTGGCTAAGGTGGCATCAGGACGGTCTTCATGATGTCAGTTGCCTTAACACTCCATTTCTTGTATAAAATCCTTTCGTTGATGTGGCTTTATGGTTTACTTGGCATTAATGATCATTGGTGGCACTGAACCTCTCTTTTTGGTGATAGTCCTTTTAATATCATTGACACATATGGGAGGTAATTTGCATAGGTGTTTGGGTCCTTTCATCTTTCTGGAATCTTCTCTTGAAAGTTATGATCTTCACATTGATACAAATTTGATTAGGGGTGTCATTTTCCCTAAGGATCTTCTATCTTATTTGGCGTTCGCTCTCTCCTCAGTTACATGGTCTATGATCTGGTCGCTACTCATTCTTCCTCATTCCTAGCTTGTCTTCGTTCCATGAGGCCAACCTTGGGGTGTCACCTGGAAGATAAGTTGTTGATTCTATTTCATGTAGTTCAATTTCTCTTTAAACATGCTCTGGAAGATCCCTACTATGAGCCATATTTTTCCCCTCCCGTGGATATGGCCTGCTCTGTACAAAGAGTGGGGTTTGACAAATACCGGTTTTTGCTTGGGTTTTTTGGGTGATGGTTATCATATTTTTTATGCAACCTCTATTAGTGAATGTTTGACATCTTGGTAGATGTCTTTTTTGAAGGCCTTTTTTGTATTCTACTATTGATTCTACTCATTTTTCAAGGCCTATTTTTATTTCTTCATTGTAACTATCTACTACTGGGTTTCTGATAATGGCCCCCTTTGTAATGTAATATGTTGTATATCTTGATTTTTGACTCATGGAGTCTGGCTATGCATTTGATCTAATATATATCTTAATAAAATATTCTTTATAGTTAAGTTTCCACTTTTATCAAAAAATTTAATATAATTATAATTTAGATTTTATGTATAATAGATATATAATTAAATAGTATATGTATATACACTATTTTATAATTTGAGATTGCCTTACAATTGGTTATTTTTTAGCATTTATAATTGTGGATGTGCTCACCAATAAGTGGATGGCATGATTGATTTTGTAGTTGTAAGTATTTTACAACCTCGTATTTCTTAATGATTTATCATGTAATGTATCATGAAAAATTGTATGGTTAAAATAATGTTTTTCTCACAAGTTCATTTATACTTTATGCAATCTCAAATATTTGTTAATTTATATTTAAAATTTTCAACCACCTTTCAAAATTAAGAAAGAGATATAAATAATGGATAAAGAGAAAGGGAAAGAGAAAAATCAATATTTTGAGAGAGAGAGAGTGGGTTACAAATAGGAAAATTCAACTTTTGGGCTTTATAGTTGGTTTTTTATAAAAAATAGTATTATCAAGCAATTAGGGAATCCATTAATCAACTTGTGTGTGGAATTTCTTATTCAAGTATTTTCAAATCAAGGTATATTGGGTTACAAATAAGAAAACCCAACTTTTGGGCCTTAGAGTTGGTTTTTGGTAAAAAATGTAGTATTATCAAGCAATCAAGGCATCATGTAGTGTAGAAAATTGTACTCGCTTCTTGGAGATGGTATAATTTCACACTTAATTTGGACCTATTTTAGTACCCTTGCATTCATGAAAATTTAAATAATCTTTAATAGGACCCTAAGACCCTTTATTTTGGATCCCAAGGCTTATTTAGTTGAAATCTTGACAAAATCAATAAAGGCATTCAATTTTCTAACAACCTGACATTTTCTCACCCTAAAAAGCTATGGTGGGATATGCCACCTTGGGAATATGAGTCTCCCTAGGTGGGAACCATATGCCACAAGTGGCTTATGAGTCTCGTGTGGCCCCTTATAGGGTTTGAGTAGGAAATTAAGGTTTTTAATTCAATTGTTTGGTTGATGTCAACATTTGGGATCTAATAAAAAATAAATTAGATGAAGTTCCTATATAAACAAGGTTTAAATCATTGTTTCACCTAGAAAAATTGATTCAAGATCTAAGTATTTATAATATCAACTTGAGCACTCAAGCATACTTTCACAAGGGTAGTCAAGAGCATTCAAGAGCAAGTAGAAAGAAAATTTGAAGTCTTGGAGTACCATTATAGTGTTTTTTTGCAATTCTTCAAGTTCACTTTTATTCAAGATCTATCATTGTCAAAGATTGGTGATGGTTTCCTATGGTGAATCACGATGGATTCTAGGTTGGGGAGATGCAACTATCCATTGAGCCAAACCTAATGACTTGTTTCCTAAGTGATTCCAACCTCCATTATCATTCTAATTTCTACCTAAAGGAAGGCACATGCATTATTAGGGCTTATTAGAGTGATCAAATATCTCCAAAAGTGATTCATCATCTCTATATCTCATTCATGCATCTTATTCTAGCACATTAGAATAGGGTTTTATGGATTTTTAGATCTTCTAATCTTAGATGCACTTAAGATTAGGAATTGAATTTATATTTAATTTCAAGATCTATCATTTTTATCAAGGTTTAATTACCAAACTAAAGTTTTGAGCAATGAAAAACCCCCCATAAAGAAATCAATACAATATTCTATTTTGTAGGTTTATTGACAGGTTCAGATCTAGAAATTAGGTTTGGAAGGAAGAGCAAAGATAGGAGAACATAGTCAAATCTTAAGTTTCCAAAAAATTAGAATGGGACTAATACACCACTTGTGGCATATGAGTCCTGGTATAGCACTTTTTCCAAATTTTAGAAGATTCAGACTTACCACTATGAAATTTCAGTTTCTACCTAGAAACCCTAAACTGGGATTGAATCGCCCATCTTGGTGTATGAGGTTTTTAAGATTTCAAATCTTGTTCTAGGATTCTTTAGTTTCTAGGTGCACCTTTGTTTTATCTCCAATTTTTTGTTCTTATTTCGGTTCATTTTCTAGGTCATTTACTTAAGTTTTGCATGTCATTTAAATTTCTTGTATTTCCAAGCCTTTTCTTGATTGTGAACCACCTTTTAGTCTTGAATCATACCCTAGGACACCTTATTGTAGAAATATTTCCCTTATTCCCTCTTGAAATTGATATCTCTAAGGTTTCCTTGAGTGAAACTTGAAGGAAATAGGTGCAAAGGTCCTAAACCCTAGTTCTATCTTCCAAAAATATTAGACCCCCCCTATTTTCTAGGTTTCATTTTGGTGAACCTAGCCTTTAGAACACCTCATTTCTAATTTGTAGTGCATAATACTCGTAGAATTATCTTGCATTAACTTTGCATTAGGTCTTGAATTAGTTAATTTTCATTCTAGGGTTTCTTAATCTTGCATTAGTGAAAGTGCATATAGGTTGCATTTTTGCCTCTTGCATTCATTGAAATTTATGTAAAATCTGTAATTGCACTTAGTCTAGACATCATTCAAAACAAAAAATATAATATTCACTCAGAATTTTTTGAAATTCATGTCGAAACCCTAACTTAGGACTCATACACCCCTTTGGATGATTTAGTTCTAGTACAAGTGGTTTTGGCTGATTTTGTCCTGTGTCAGACCTAAAATTGCATTTTACACCATTAAAAAACTTGTTTATGTGCTTTTGTTTGTTGTTGATAGATTTTTGTTTTAGTTTGTTGAATTTATGTTCAATGCATTTCATTAGATATAGCTTAATTTAAATTCATTTCAATTATGGATAAAATTACATTATTGTACTTTTCATTTCTAGCATTAGTTCATAGTTTTAGATTACATTTTCCATTCATTAGAAAAATAAATAAAAAAGCCCTATAAACAGATGAACCACTTGGAGAAAGCATAGCCATTTAAGTATGTAAAATCTCTTTTTCCAAGTGTGAGAGAGAGGGACCAACCACGTCAAGGCCCCAGGTCATGAAGAGCCAAGAGCAGAGGGTTGCCATAATTTACCTCACTCTCAAGGGATGTTTTGGGATGAGGATCAAGAATGAAGAGCACTATGTATTACTTCTTTCACTCTATATACCTAAGCTTTAGGTTTAGGTTAGGTGAGCTAGTTTTTGGAGTCGATATTGCACCTCAGACAACTCTTTGTCTAAAACATGAAGTACAATAAAAAATACCTAAAAACTTATTGATAGCCTAGCTAGTAGATCTTGACGAGAAAAACAAAATGAGAAAGAATAGGAAATAAAGATAGAGATGATAAAGCAAGTAGATGGAAGCTAGGGTGACAAATATTATCTCACAAATGAACCTGTTCACCAGCTAGCTCAACATACATGTTCACCTACACATAAGAAAGAGGGGAAAATGATTGGGGTTGTATAGTGGCCTACCTCAGTCAAATTCCCGTTTTGGTGTTTCCACCTCCACAGATAGCTAGAGAGTAATGAAGTACAATATGTGATCAAGAAAGTAGAAAGTACTGCAATGAACACTACAATAGAAAAATTCCAATCTATCCAATCATAAAGGAGAGGAGTGAAGCATTACCACCTCCACCCAAAAGATCACTAGCCAATGGAGAGAGAATGTAAGGTATGGAATTGGAAAAGTCACCACAGCCACAGTGGTGATGAAGGGAGGTCTCACAAGACTCCAAGCCCACACTTGTATGGCTACCTCACACTTGCAATGTGGAGTTGATGGAGTGTCAATGCTACTGTAATGCTCATAATAAAGTGTTGGAATTCTTGAGAGTGTGAATAAACTACCAAGAGTGATGAAGCGAATTTGTAGAAGATTGCTAGAAGATTGGTAGAAGATGAAATGAATGAATGGATAATGTTTTTGAAGGTGGTATGAGAATAATCTATTATTTTTCAGCTTAGTTCGTCAAAGAGGGACATTACAATTCAACTTCAATTAGGTGTGTAATGTATTTTCTAACTTCATATGCAGGAATCCGTTAGGGATGACAATGTGCCACATGGATTTCTATGTGTCGCATGTGCATCCCTGACAAATATTCTCTCACTGATGCACAAGACAAATTCTAGGTGGATGGAAGGCAAGTGGGTGATGTGGAATTTTTCCTTTGGATTTGATTTTCTAAGGTGAGGCTATGTGAAAGGGGAATTTTCTTAAGGGGTGCAAATTCGATCCTATACATCTTTCCCCCACTTTAGCAAGTGTAAATATCAATGAGTTTTTGGTAAAGTAGATCGAAGAGATATTAGAGTTAGAAATGTATACGGGTGTGTGCAAGAAGTTGAGTACACTTTTTGGCCAAAAAGTGGAAGTGTTTTCCCTGATTTTCAGAATTTGACACATTTGACCTTAAAATTTGAAGCACTTAGAGATGGAATCTTCAAAAAAGTCACAAATCATAAAATGTAGTACTCGGAGTCTAGTTTCCAAATATGTAATTTATTTTAATACCCAGATTGTAAAAATTGAGTTTCAATAGGCATTTTTAAAAACCACTGTTTAAAAGTCACTTTTTTATACCATACCATGCACATGTACGACATCCATATTTTGACCTAAATTATCATATTTTTCTAAATCCTTTTGGGAAAAGATTTGTGACTCACTAAAGCTTGCTTTTAATATTTTTTTATAATTTTTTATTGAATATTTTTTTTTTAATTAAATATTTATTAGGCATATTTGTCATTTTGAAAAATCGTCGTGTACGACACGCATAAGATGACCTAAACTTATCACTTTCATTTTTTTTGGTAAGGGAAATTTTCAAAGGGCTCATCAATCCTTCAAAAAAAGGGATCCACCCAAAAAACGTGTTGTCTAAAAAAAAAACATGATTTTTTAGTCAAACCAATTCATCATTAGGGAATCCTTTGCATATGTTGGTTCAAAAGGAAGAAAATTCCCCCCAAGAGGGGAAGGTTGAGGCTTCTCCCACAGGAAAAAGGCTACTCCCTCCTTAGAGGAAAGTTCAAGTTCTTTCTTTGTGAACCCATGATGAAGGAAACACATTTTTTTAGGGATCCAAGTTTAGAATGCGATCTTTAAAAAAGTTTGCAAGGATTTTTGAGAAAAGATTCGCTGGAAACACATGCATTTTCTAAAAATTGAAATATTGTGAAAGTCACATTTTCACACATATGAGGGACAACTCTAGCAAAGATGAGAGAAAGATAAAAGAAAATTAAAAAGAGACAAAGACATCACAAACAAAGGGAACATGGGTGATATGAGATTTCAAAGTCAGATCTACTCATGAATATATATAAGTACATAGTAATAATATATTAATGAACTATCATCAACCCCCTACTATATCAGACCATGTGAAGAATGCACAAAAAGAAAAAGTAAAAATAAAAAGTTGGGTCAACATGGAAGGGAAGCCTAAATTCCCACAACACTTTGCATCATCCCCAATTTGACAAAGATCAAAACACATAACAGAGGAAGAAAGATGATACAAATAGAAGAAGGTTTAGAACACATAATCACTCTTGTATCCAAACACCAACAAGGGTGAAAAAGGTCATCTAGGAACATATGACACAATCACGGGGGAACACATCACAACAGACACACACCTATTCTAAAGATAAAGAAGAGGCATCCCCTAACACTCATCAACCAAGAGGTCATCTGCTTCCCAATCTAGATCATTATAAGAGGAAGGCAGGCGAGCCTACAATGGTGGAATATTAAGGGGAGGTGCTTCTAACCCTCCTGCAACAAGGAATAAGGAAGAAGGCCCCACAAGGTCTTATCTTCTCATCTCTTGTAGAGCTATCGTAAGTGACTTTGCAAAGGTCACAGAGAAGGCCAGAACTTCATCTAAAGAGTTAAACATGCACTTTCTAGGAGTGCCATGTTGTACCTCAATGGACGGGGATGATGGCACTTGTGATTCACTACTTGGATCTGATCTATATTAAAGAGCTACAAATAATTTGCAATTAACTCTCAACTAAATTTTTTATCCAGATCTAACATAATTGTGTGGTTATGAATCTTAACTATTAAAATTATGACAAATAGAGTTCACTTATACTTTATCTAGATTCAAGAGACATAAACTAAATACTTAATTATCATAATTAGGAAACTCAAAGAACAAAAATATTGAAAGAATTCTAAGACAACGAAGAAGTAGAGAGATCACTCTTGATAACAAAGTTCACTCAATTTGAGCTACGTCTCTGGGTCCGCTTCTCAACATTGGACCGCTTTATTGATATCGCCAAGCAAAAGCCTTCTTACAATATCAAGGTCCAAAAACCTGCATAAAAATCCTCACAATTTCTCACTCTCAATTTTACAATTTTTGGTGTACAAAAACACCTTGTAAACACTCCCCAAAGTTTTCATAGTCATAAAATTCCCTCAAATACTTGAATGAATTTCAAGCACCTACACCCCCCTTTTATACATTATTTTACATATGGGGTTAAAAAAACTACCATCATAAATAAAATAACAAATACCTCTCATTATAGAAAAAATTCCATTTACTTCTAACCCCTTTTTATCCCTTATAAATCCTTTGTTAGGGGTTATTTGGATGTATTTTATGAATTAGTTTTTATTCGGGCTCCAAACATAGGTTATTAAACACCACTGCCACATAAATATGAACAAACGTTGGTGGCATATCGGTAGGAGTTAATTCTATCACCCAACTAGTCGAGGGTTCAACTCCTGCCAACCTCAATTTTCAAACTAAATTCTAAATTACAACATAACAAAACTAACCAAAACTTAATATAGAAGGACGATGTAAGGTAGTTGGTATAGCAGTGGAATGATGCAGTGCTAAGGTGGGGGTTGTGGGTTTGACCCCCACAACAATTTTGTAAAATAAAACAACCAATTATGCCAAAGGAGTGCGTTGCGGGGTGACACATGGCGCCTCCTAATTGGTCCACATGTCACCTCCTCATTCACCGACCAAGACATGCCGACACCAGAAGTTTACTGGATTGCCATGTATACCTGTTGATCAAAATCTGACTGTACCTGCCAAGTCATTATATGGACTGCCATCTCATCATGCCACATCATCGTACAATCTACCATGTCACTTGTATGAAAGTTGACTAGACTTGTTGACGTCATCAAGTCAACCCTTTTACCTGCGAACTTTGACTGACCATATCTTGCACATACGAGCTCCATTTTTTAATAAACTAACATAATTGGAAAGGTGTTGATGAGCTCTTCGTTTTGACGCCGATTTTGATGAATTATAAGATAATCATTTTGTTCACCTTTTTCTAGCACCCCTGGTTTGCTAGTTTGTCCAATCTTTGACCAAGCATAACTCTTGGATATGGCCTCCTTTTGACGTGGTTCAAGTTGCATTAGGATCATGTTTGTAAGTTCCATGTGATGAGGTTAGTTTCATGAGGTTCTGAGACTATGAAATTTTTAGGTTTCCTGGATCCCCCTCGATCATTCCTCCCCATTGAGAAGCTTATGGACCACCAAAAGTCTATTTTTACATATAATTAAAGTGAGGGCAATTTTTCGTCACTTGTCCAGTATCATTTGTCCTTCCTTTTTGGAACCTTTACATCTAGTTCATCATAACAACAATCAAAACTGCACTGATATTGTTAAGTACATTAGCCATATACGCATCCACATTAAGTGTTGTTGCTACCAACCATACACTGCTAAAAAGTAGAAGGCTGAATAACAAAAATAAATTTGTGGATGAGAAAAAGAATTTAGCAACATCATGCTTATCTTTCATAACTAGAACAACCTTAGAATTATATATTCTTTTATGCAATGACACTTCTTGTAGTACAGACATAAGTTCCAAATATTGCTTGCATAACTACCCTTTTCAATTATCCCGTTGTCACAAAAGATTTATCAGTTTTAATTGGATGAGAATGCACAATGTATTCAATTCCTTCCTTAAACAAGTGATACTAATTGGTCGCATCCATAAAAGGATATACAAGTCATGACAAATCCTAACCTGGGAATTGGACGTTCCAGCAGGTGACTAGCATCTTCTTATGGTTGTTCATTTACATTGTCAAACCAGGGAATGTATACTTGAAATGGAGTGGCATTGTATGTTCACTAAGAACCAATTTCAGTCACAATTTACCAAAAATAAATGCATGAAAGGAATTCTAATTATGCTATAGGAATGTAATGTGAAGCCTTCTAAACTTAATCAAAGAAAAAATCATGACAACTATGACTAAGAAACAAACTATGAACTGGCCTTATGCTGCAGGAACAAACACAGGGATGGATTCCCGATGCTACAGGAACAATATAAGACTGAGTTTGCACTGAAACTTTCAAGAATTAAATCTAACTTATAATCAACAAGAAATAAACAACTAACTAACTAACTACAGATACTTACTAAGTGGCCCCCCTTAGCAAGCATCAACTAGTTATTCAAGAATTGAACTCAAAACTTCATCAACTTTTATTCATAAACTTGGAACCATATACATTGTTTTGCTTATAAGAAAACTAACACAAAACACTATCTCTTATTATAATACTAACTTTTACATACTCTACTTGCTCACTCATGCAGGAGGAACACTTATTTAAACCAGAAAAGCAACTAACTACCTAAATCTAACAGAGAAAGACATGGACATAAATGTATCCTAAAATCGAGGAACATAATTCTCATAAATGAAAGCATATCCGTTCAACACGATTCAGAGAGAATTTAGCAATCCACTCTTCCTAGATTAATGATGATTTATATTTCTTCCCAATGACCTGGTCAGAGAGTCTTCGCTGGAACAACTTCCTCGACACCATGTTGGAAATGGACTTTACTGCAAGGTTGAAATCTGTTGCACTTGACTTGTTCATGCTCCCTTCAACAACCTGCGATGAACATGGCAATAAAAGTGAAAGAAACAATGCATGGAAAATAACACAATACACATTGATTAATCACATATTAAATCCATTTCATTATCCAAAAACCTCATGCATTATATTAGTCATTCAAGAGGTCAAACAAGGTAATTAATACAGACACATAGAGATGTTAAGCTGTAGGAATATAGGAATGTATTGCTACAGGATACTACCCATTTTTAGATAAAAAAGTCTTTAATCAAAGAGTTAAAATATCCATTAGCAATAAGAGTAAGGCTATTAAAAATACATCATAATACTCAAATTATGAGCATATTTCAAGCTCATCATCTGCCTCCTACTTATCCTAATGATGGTCCTCCAACATTAAGCTTCCTTGTTGTTTCTCTGAAATCAGTAGGAGTAGCATGGCCCTACAATGAAGTTCCAAATTTATAATAAAAACCTCTAAAATTTTTCCATCTTTCATATCTGCGGGTTTCTGTATCCTCATTAACATCTGTAGCCCGATAAGGATAAAGTGGCCACATCAAAACTGGAGGTCAAAATGTTATTGGCAGCCATAACTCAAACCTCTTCTAAAAACCAAGCTGCATGCACTTCTCTATCCTTCTAAGGCTTGCTTTAAAGTTCAGGAGGCTATGAGGCTCAGATTTCCTCAGACCAAGAGTTAGTTTTTCCCATCTCTTTTCAATTCTGGAAGATGAAATCTTCCAAAATAGATATGGTTGGCCTTTGAATTCTTCATACACTTGCTTCCTGATATAGTATATTTTTATTCTTTTTGTTTGATCATTGAACCCATACGTAATAGTAAGCCAAGTTTTTAGCATTGTGTAGGGATCTGAGCTTTCAAGTCACAATGGAATAGGCTCATCCCTTTCAGCCTCTTCATAAGCTTCTAATTATCTGCCATAATTAGTTTCATTGGCCGCCCAAGACATGAGTGACCTCAAATGAATATCACCAATATAAAGAAGTGGATTCCACTCTCTTTCAGAGGGAATTATCAAACCATGCAAATAAAATTCACATAAAGAATTTTTGAGCCAACTAGGGGATACTTGATATGCATCATAAAATTCTTTGGCTGTATGAATAACATCATCTAAATTCCTTGAAATTCTCATTAATTGAAACTAAAGAAATTGCTCTTTTAGGCACATAGCATATACCCGAGGCGGTGGTCTACATTCCACAATTTTACCAGTTATTTTCATCATTTCATCCATTTTCTCTTTCATTTCCTCGATTTCCTACTTTTGTCTTTCAATTTCTTCTTCTCTTCTTCCCAAAGACTTTGTTGAATTTCAGTCTTGGCTAAATGGCGGAAACTCAAGGTTTGAAATGTGACAGGCCTCCATGTGGTCCTAAGATATTCCAAAAATTCAATCAACAATGTCTTCTTATAAACAACCATTGCTTGACAAGTTGCAGGGGGTAATGAGGTTTCATTGGACACTCCCAATTGTTCAGGCTATTCTTCCTCTTGCCGTAGGATGAATTCATGTTGCTGCGCAGGAGGAGAGTGTACTTCCTCTAAAATTATCCTAGCTGCCTCAGCGAAGTCATCAAGACTTGGCATTCCCCTTTCATTACTACTAACATGTTGTGCTTCCTCAACTTCGATTGGCTCATTTTTCATTTCCCCAAGAACAACAGATGGGCTTGTGGAACATTCTCAAAGACATTATGGGAATCATCATGACTGTATTCTTCAGAGTCCTCAGAAATTATTATAACTTCAGGTTGGACGGAGGTTGAGGTAACTTTTTGCTATTTCTTTGATGAAACCCTTTTTGAAAATATTTCAGGAGTAACAACTGCAAGAGACACCCTTGTGGCTTTCCTCTTTTTCTGACTTGCCTCAAGGATTTAGACTCAACAGGAGAAGATGATGGTGAAACTACAGTGGCAATAGGTGTTGCTGTAGGAGAGGAACACTATTATTTTTTAACATGAGGGTCAGACTCTGGGGTTTTTTCTTCCATAGATGACTCTCCTACCTTTGTTTTCCCTTTTTCTCTTCTACTAGTAGACCTGGTTTGTACTCGGGTAGAGGGCTCTAGTGTGGAGGCTGCAGGAGTAGGTGTTGCAGGGAGTGCTTTAGGAGGCTCTGGAAGTTGTAGACCCTTTTAGGCAACAAATTCGTGCCAAGAAAGGGGTGATACATCCCTTAGGGAACACTCAATCAAAATTTTAATGAGGGCATGATGGGCGATAGAGTTGTCCCTACCCCTCTGGGTTTCATGGGCACATTGTTTCAAAAGGTTTAACAAAAAATTTAGAACATTGATAGCTAAACCATGCCTCATATGACTCAATAATTTAAAATGGTAGGAATGTAAATAGGAAAAGAATCCCTCACAAGTTAAGTACCTGATTATGAGGATGGCATATTCTGAGTATGGAAAAGGCAGTGACACCCGTTTGCATCCTTGTTTAGAAACCTCCAAGGGTCCATCTGTTGGTATTGTAAATTTTGCCCTAGCAGAGACAGTATCTGAAGAAAATTTTTCTCCTACTTCCGGAAGCCCATTTACTTCTACAATCCATTCTTCTGTTATAGCCACTATCAAACCCCACACTATAGCTTCTCCTTCTGAAAGAGTCCTCAAAAACTCACCTACAGCTTCCTCATTAAAGGAATCTAACCTCAAAAAAAATTCAGCCAACCACAATTGCCGAATGCCTGAACCATTTGAGGATTTTGCGTCAAGAGCTCATGAGATACAGGGTCATGTCTTACTAACTAGCCACCCATATTCATAAATTATCCCTACTGAGATTCCTGAAACTCAACTTCTTCTGAAAATTCAAAAAAAACTTTTTTTGTTCTACTTCTTTTTGCTTCTTTCTGTCCTGCCGTCACTTTTCTTTACTTTTCCAAGAATGACTCAAAAGAGAATTGCATGAAATGATTGTTAGGAACTACTCAAATCAAGCAGTTAATTGTTGTTTAGGATAAAAACACACATTCATATTTGGAAAGTACAAGAAAATAAAAATATCTTATCAGTTGTGATAGTGACATAAGAAAATATTTGAAATGGATTATCTCCACTCCCTATTAAAAATTTGGCATGTGTCCACACATGTGCGAAAGGACAGGTGAAGAATAGGAAATAATGACTGATATGTACATAGCATTTGATGAATAAATGAAATAAATAAATGATGTGACAATAAAATATATCGCGTACCTTGTAATAAATGCTCGTACATGATGGGAAAGATCACAGCTCAACATGAAATGATGGCTGGAATTGAAACCATAAATGAGGGTGGTACGACAAGATGGATGATGTGGAAGAAAAGGGAATGAATGATGGTGATGGATGCAAAACAGAGAATGTGGATTCCTTAAAAATGAAACCTTTATTATGTGCATGCAACATGGAATTTTAAAGAGATGTTGTAGGAGAAAGGTTGAAGCCTTTTGCTACAGGAAGATCAGTGGCTGCATCTGAAACAAACTGCTTCATAAATTCTTCTTTAGATGCTTGCTTATGATACAATTGAAGACAGTGTCCATTAACTAGTAGCTTGAATCGGACTAGATCTATTGTAGCTAACTAAACTTAACCATTATCAAACACATTTTCTATTTCATAAGGACCAAGCCATCTTGTGGTGAGTTTGCCTTGATTTTCCTTGTATCTGGAGTCATAGAGCAGCGCCCAATCACCAACAGAGAATTGCTTAGTTCGAATATGATTGTCATGCCATTTTTTTCTTTGTTGTTGGATAGTTTCAGTATGCTACAGGGCAACTTTCCTTATCTCATGCAATGCATTCAGCTGTAGGAGGCATTCCTTTTGGGCTTATGAAATATCAATGTTAAGCTGGAGAGCAGTCCTCAAGGTCTTATGCTCAAACTCTATTGGAAACATGGTAGTTTTTCCATAAAGTAACTCAAAAGGAGTGAACCCTGTATTTGTTTTCCATGTTGTTCTATAGGCCCAGACCGCTTCAGGAAGGCGACTGCTCCAATCCTTCTTGTGTAATTGGACTATCTTTGTAAGGATTGCCTCAATTTCTCTGTTGGTAACCTTTGCCTGACCATTGGCTTGAGGGTGATAGGGGCTAAAATTTCTATGCTTGATCTTGTAATCATTCATCAATGTAGTGATTAAGTTGGATGTAAACTGAGCTCCTTGATCAGTAACAAGTTCCCTTGGGACTCCAAACCAAGTAAAAATCTGCTCATACAAGAACTCAACAACTTTATTGTCATGGGCATGTGTCATTGCTTTTACTTCCACCCACTTGGTTATATAAGCAATACAAACTAAAATGTATGATTTCCCATTGGATGGAGGATTGATAGGCCCAACAAAATCCATGCCCTAGTTGTCAAAGGGACTGACTACCACTTGTGGATTCAAGGGAATTTCATCAGACCTTGTTGGTCTCCCCATTCGTTGACATATGTCACATTCCTGGTGTAGTCTGCAGCATCTTTGTGTAGTGTGGGCCAATAGTATCCTATAGTAAGCACTTTCATATATGTTCTCTTGGCTGCAAAGTGTCCACCACATGGCTCATCATGATAGGCATACAAAATGTCATAGGTCTCATCTTCCCTAACACATCTTCTCATGACTTGGTTAGGTCTTGTGTAAAATAAACAGTTTGCAATCCATGAAAAGTTAAAACTTTTCTCTACCAACAATTTCCTTTCCTTTGGTGAGAAGTGTGTTGGAATTTTGTTGGCTACTAAATAATTTGCAATATCTACATACCATAGAGTTTGAGCAACAATATAAACTAGATGTTCATTGGGAAAGCTATCATCAATTACCTTAGGGGTGTCAGGTGTAGTTGTTTGAAGTCTTGACAAGAAATCAACCACCACATTAGCTCGGCCTGGCTTATCAATAACTGTGATATCAAATTCCTCCAACAATAGGAGCCATCTTGCTAATCTTCCAGATATGACAGGCTTATTCATGAGGTATCTTATTGCGGCATGAACTGTATGGACAAATATTTGGTAACCAGTGACATAATGTTGAAACTTGTTCAAGGCATACACAATTGCTAGCAATTCTTTCTCTGTGACAGTATAGATTAATTCAGGGCCTTGAAGGTTTTTGCTAATGAAATATATGGCATGCTCTATAGAATTCTCTTTTTGTCCTAAAACCACCTCTATGGCATAATCAGAAGCATCTGTGTGTATATGAAAGGGCAGACTCCACTTTGGTCCTTGAAGAATAGGTGCCTGAGTAAGTAGGTTCTTAAGCTACAGGAAATATTTGTCAGAGGCCTTATTCCAGTTGAATTCAAAATCCTTAGTCAATAAGGCATATAATGGATTGGCTATTTTGCTGAAATCTTTGATAAATCTTCTATAATATCCAGCATGTCCTAGGAAACTTCTAACATATTTTTGTTTTATAGGTGTTGGAAAAGTTAGAATAACTACTATTTTTGCAGGATCAATTTGAATTCCTGCTTGAGAGATCTGATGGCCTAAAACAATTCCCTCTTGCATCATCATAAAGAATTTCTCACTATTCAAAGACAAATTTTTCTTCTGACATCTTTTCAACACTTTTTCCAAATTGGCTAATGCTTCTTCATAAGTAACTCCATAAGTAGTGAAGTCACTGCCCTTTGAAATGTTGCAGGTGCATTACATAGTCCAAAAGGTAAGACAGAGTAGGAAAAATTACCCCATGGACTGTAAAAGTTGTTTTGTCTTGATCCTCAGAGGCAATTCTAATTTGATTATGCCTACTATATCCATCCAAAAAGGAGAAATAATTTTTACTAGACAATGAGTCTAGTACTTGGTCAACAAATGGCAGTGGAAAGTGATCCTTTTTAGTTGTTGTGTTTAGCTCCCTGTAGTCTACACAAACTCTCTATTTTCCACCTTTTTTAGGGACAATCATCAATGGAGATACCCATTGACTGTCTGAAATGGGGTAGATAAAATTAGCATCAAGCAATTTTTGGAGCTTTGTTTTAACTATTTCCCTGAGTGTTGGGTTTATCCTTCTTTGAGGCTATCTAACAGGTAAACATTCTTCCCTAATGTAGATCCTATGAGTACAGAGTTGAGGATCTATTCCCTTCATATCCCCATAGTCCCATGCAAAAGCTTTGTGTTGATCTTGCAACATTATGACTAGGGCAGCTTGTTGAGATTGAGGCAACTTATTATTGATGTTCAGACAGTGGCCTAGAGATACTTCTACTTGCTTGGTAAGATCATTCATGGATGTTGCTGATAAAGGTGGTGTCTGTATTTCATGTGGAAGCAAGTTGTGATAAACTGCGGGAGATTTAGGTGGCAGGCTCTTAGAATTCATTTGCTGCAGGAAACACTGTTGAGGACAACTATTTGGAATAGATGGGCTACTTAGATCAGAGTTGGACTAAAAAATATGTAAAATCAGGCCATCCTCACTTAAAGTTGGGAAAATAGATTAGTTTGCAGCATCATTAGCTGAGCTAATGAATTGACTTCTTCAGTTTCCTCTCCTAAATTTGGCCAAATTGGTTGAGACAAGTCTGGCTAAGGCTGGGCAGGTGGATATAAAGCCAATTTCTTTCTTGACTATCCATAAGAAATTATCATGTCTCCTGAACAACATCCTATAAAAGAATCTGTTGTAGCTAACCATGGTCTACCTAGGATAATAGGATATTTTCTCAAAGTTCCCTTAGTGGACAATATGGTGAAGTCTACTGGGTATTCCCAAGACTCAAGGATGACAATGATATCTTCTACCACTCCATCAGGTTTTACTATGGAACTATCAGTAAGGTGTAGGATGGTAGGTGTAGAATGAATTGTTGGGATTTTCAAACACTCCATAGTATTCTTAGTCATTACAATGATGGCTCCACAAAGGTCTATCAAAACATTCTTTACTAGTTGGCCATTAATATTTATTTGTACCACAGGACTCCCAGGGTCAGTATATTTTGGAATGACTACCTTCCCTAACATAATATCTGCCAATTGTCCTAGAACATAGATAGTTTGGAGATCCTTTTTCTTTCTTCCTGGTTTCTTTAAACATGCCTCTTTAATGGATTTTCCATAAATTGGGACATCTTTAATGGCTTGAAAAAGAAGAATTTGAATGTGTACATTCTTTAGCTGATCCAAAATATCAAAGGTAGGCTCTTCCATAGACTTTGATGTAGTAATTTACAATCTCTGAGGAAAAGACGATTTGGCCTGATGCTACAGGGTAGGTTCCGTAGAGACAGTATCTGATACAGGTATATGTTCTACAGGATCAGTAGATTATTCAGAGGTAGAATCTGGAATCTATGTAATTACAGGTAGCTGTGGAGTAGGAAGAGTGGTTCCAGAACTAAGATGGATATCATGAATATTTAGGGCATAAGCTGGATACTGATTGAATTCTACAAGATACATAGGCTATTGTGGTTGCTGCTGCTTATTATTAGGATTTTTCAATGGTTGAGTAGGCATAAGCATTTGTTTTGGAGGGATAGTATTTGCTGCAGGTGTTGTAGGAGGTGGCATGAGAGCTGAAGGTTGTGGCTGCTGAAGCTGCAGGGAGCCAGGGGATTGGTTCTGCCATTGTTGAGAACCTCTCCATTGAGGATTCTGCTGCCAGTTACCTGGGGGTGGAGTCCATTGTCCTTGTGGCTACTTCCAACCTCCTTGAGGATATTTCCATTGAGGACTCTGATAGTTAGGCCAGTGTGGTTGAGAAGTATTCCAAGGTGGTGATGGGCCATATGTAGGTTGCCATTGGTTATTGTAATTAAAATAAGGATTATCAAAAGTCAAAGGGTCTTGAGGCATACCTTGTCTTTCAGCCCATGGTCCCCTTTGTGCGACGAAGAATACTTGGTCATCATCACCTTCTACTATCTTAAAATCAGTAGGTAACTACTTAGCCTCCAGGTTAGCCACCATCTTACATCTGCAGTCACATTTCTTCTATCTACAATGTGGACAAAACTTAGCTAAGATTGCTTCAGCTTCCTCATGTTTCTTATAGGCTTGCATAGTATCCAACTATGTAGCCATATTGTTTATGATATCCTACTTGAAGTCAGACAGCAAATTTGTGATCTCCATCCATGAAACTCCATTATTAGAAGAATTTCCCACTATGGCTTGATGACCTCTACCCTTCTTAACAATTGCTTGAGAGTAGTTGAGACATATTTTCTTTATATCATCCCAAGATACTTGGGTTATATCTCCTCCTCCCATTAGGTCCAGGGCATCTATACAGGTATCATTGATTCCTCTTAGAAAAAGTAGTTTATGAAATTCTTCATTGAGAGTATGGTCTAAATTCTTTTTTAGGGAAAACAAGAATATTGAGATATAGTCTTCCAGGCTTTCATCCTCCTTTTGTTGAATTCTGAATATATCATCACCCTTACTAACACTCTTACAATATTCCTTGTATTTCTCAAGAAATTTTGTTTGCATGGCTACCTAACTATCAACAACACCCCTCCCCAAACTCATGAACCATCTAAGAGCTCATTCTTTCAAAGTACCAGGAAAAAACTTTAGCCTATGAGCATTTGAAGTGTAATCATAGCTGTGATAGAGGATGTCAAACTCAAACAAGAAGGTTTCTAGGTCCTCTGTAACTAGTCCATAGAACTTGAGAAGTAATGAAGAAGGAATATTTTTAAGTTTATCATTATCTTGTTGAGAAATGACAAGGAATTCAAAAGTAGGAGGTCGATTAGGTGGATTACATGCCATAGTTGCTTGATGGAGTATCAAAGCAAATGGATTTTCTTTAGGTTCTTCGTCAGCTAGATCAAATGGTAGTTCAACAAGTAGGTTTTCACCAAACGGATTGATATCTTGGTATCCTCCTTCCTCAAATAAATTATAAGCTGGTTCAAGATTGTTATCAAGGAATGGAAGGTTAGGGAGGAATATTCCCAGAGCATCTCTTCTTCTATGCTTGCAATAGAATGAATTTGAAAATGCTTGAATAACAGACTAAACTGCTGCTAACAATGACTATGATAGGTTCTTAGCTTGACACCATCCCCAACAACGGAGCCAAAAATGGTCATGTCCATAAAAGGATATACAAGTCATGGCAAATCCTAACTTGGGAATTGGACATTCCAGCAGGTGACTAGCATCTTCTTATGGTCATTCATTTACATTGTCAAACTAGGGAATGTATACTTGAAATGGAGCGGCACTGTATGTGCACTAAGAACCAGTTTCAGTCACGATTTACTAGAAATAAATGCGTGAAAGGAATTCTACTTATGCTACATGAATGTAATGTGAAGCCTTCTAAACTTAATCAAAGAAAAAATCATGACAACTATGACTAAGAAACAAACTATGAACTAGCTTTATGTTGCATGAACAAACAGAGGGATGGATTCCCGATGCTACAGGAACAATATAAGATTGAGTTTGCACTGAAACTTTCAAGAATGAAATCTAACTTATAATCAATAGGAATTAAACAACTAACTAACTAACTATGGATACTTACTAAGTGGGCCCCCTTAGCAAGCATCAACTAGTTATGCAAGAATTGAACTCAAAACTTCATCAACTTTTATTCATAAACTTGGAACCATATACACTATTCTGCTTATAAGAAAACTAACACAAAACACTATCTCTTATTATAATACTAACTTTTACATACTCTGCTTGCTCACTTGTGCAGGAGGAACACTTATTTAAACTAGAAAAGCAACTAACTACCTAACTCTAACAGAGAAAGACGTGGACATAAATGTATCCTGAAATTGAGGAATAGACTTCTCATAAATGAAAGCATATCCATTCAACACGATTCAGAGAGAATTTAGCATTCCACTCTTCCTAGATTAATGATCATTTAGATTTATTCCCAATGACCTGGTCAGAGAGTCTTCGTTGGAACAACTTCCTCGACACCGTGTTGGAAATGGACTTTACTGCAAGGCCGAAATCTGATGCACTTGACTCATTCATGCTCCCTTCAACAACTTGCGATGCACATGGCAACATAATCGAAAGAAAGCATGCATGGAAAATAACACAATACACATTCATTAAACACATATTAAATCCATTTCATTATCCAAAAACCTCATGCATTATATCAATCCTTTGGGAGGTCAAATAGGGTAATTAATACAGACACATAGAGATGTTAAGTTGCAGGAATATAGGAATGTATTGCTACAGGATACTACCCATTTTTAGATAAAAAGTCTTTAATCAAAGAGTTAAAATATCCATTAGCAATAAGAGTAAGGATATTAAAAATACATCATAATACTCAAATTATGAGCATATTTATAGCTCATCACTAATTATGTTCCTTGTAAAAGATTTCTTTTTTATCATATAAGTATGGGCTACCTAGCACAATCCCACAGATATCAAGTGGAACCACATCAAATTCAACCTCATCTATAAACTAAGATGTTATTGCAAATCTTAAATTGCATTGCCTTGTTACTCACAATCTGTTATCATTGCACACCCAACCTAATAGATAAGGTTTCTTATGTGTCTTTGTTTTCAATCCCAACTGTTTAACAAATTCTTCTGAAGTTAGATTAAATTGGGACCCACTATCTATTAGTACATCAATCTTAGTGTTCTTAGAAATCACCCTTATATGAAACAATTCACATCTTTTTCTATCTTCAAGAACAATACAACTTTTAGAAGTAGAAGCACATGAAACATCAGTGGCAGAATCATTACTTAAAAAAGCTTTACCTTTCAAACCCACAACTATTATCTTTGTTTTGTCATTAGAATCTGATCCAAGATCTTGAATGACAGTTGTAGCCTTCTACTTTCCTTTATGATCCTTAAACCACTTTGGTTTCAATTCCAGATGCAATTTGCAACACTTCACATCTTCATTCGCTTTCTTTTGACAATGTGAACAAGTAGGATTTTCACCTTCCTCTTTCTTCATTGTAGCTTCTTTCCTTTCCTTACCCTTCTTATTGCCTTCAGTTGGAGGAAAAAATTCCTTCTTTGAACTAGAACTTATGTTCCTTTCACCTGTTTCAATATGGGTTGCTTGTACACACACATCATCAAAGTTAAATGGATTAAACATCAGGATTGTATGTTTCAAATGTGAATGTAAACCACCTATATACTTTAATAAATTTTCTTGTGTATAAAGAGGAATGCCAAGAGTAAGTGATTTCTTCCTAAAAACCTGTGTATACTCTTGCACTATTTGTCCTTTACCCTGTATCAGATTTTTCCAGTCCATAACAGCTTGGTGCATATAACCCAAAGGATAAAACTATTTCTTTAAAGCATAAGTAAATTCATACTGAGATGAAATGATTTTACCATGCCTAGTAACATCATCTTGAATCTTACTCTCCCACCAAACTAGTGCAGTGCCTCCCATTCTAAGAGTAGATAGCTGGATTTTGGAAGAATAATCCAAGATCTACTGAACCCTACAATACACTTCGATCTTCTTAAGCTAGTTATCCAAATTTTTTGCATCCAATTCACCATTATATATAGGCAACTCAAATTTAACATCCAGTTTTAACAAAGGTGTTTGCACAAGTTGTTTCTTTTTAGAAGAGCTAGAAAAAGAAGAAGAAGAGAATGAAGAAGATGAAGAGGATGGGGATGGAGGTTCAAGAGGGTCACCACCACCTCCTACTCCTTTACCTTTGTCTTCTTTCAATGAGAATTCAACTTCCTTCTTCTTTATGTTCTTGTCTTCCTTTTCCTTCTTTTGTTCTTGCCTCTCTTGGAAAAAAACTTCCACCATAGCCTTCATTTCAAGAAAATCTTTCTAAAAAGCCTTCTCATCGACCTCTATAGCAATTTGTTCAGCTACCATCTCTGATCATGGAAAATTTCTTCATTTTCCAATCTCCAGGTTGAACTCTGTAAGTGCACCTTCTCTTCGCTTCAATTTCAACTTGGTTAACATTCGCCACTTGCAATTTTCCTATTAAACTACCCTGATACCAAACTTGATATGTAATTAAAGAGCTACAAATAATTTGCACTTAACTCTCAACTACAAATTTTATCCTGATCCAACATAATTACGTGGTTATGAATCTTAACCTTTGAAATTACAAGAAATAGAGTTCACTTATACTTTATCCAGATTCAAGAGATGTAAATTAAATACTTAGTTATCATAATTAGGAAACTCAAAGAATCAAAATATTGAAATAATTATAAGACAAAGAAGAAATAGAGATAACACTCTTGATAATAGAGTTCGCTCAATTTGATCTACGTCTCTGAGTCCGCTTCTCCATGTTGGACTACTTTATTGATATCACCAAGAAAAAACCTTCTTACAATATCAAGCTCCAAAAACCCGCATAAAACTCCTTACAATCTATCACTCTCAATTTTACAATTTTTGGTGTACATAAAAACCTTATAAACACTGCCTAAAGTTTTCTTACAAAGACATAAAATTCCCTCAAACACCTGAATTAATTTCAAGCACTACACCCCCCTTTTATACATTATTTTACATATGGGGTTAAAAAACCACCATCATAAATACAATAACAAATACCCCTCGTTATAGAAAAAATTCCATTTACTTCTAACCCCTTTTTGTCCCTTATACATTGTATCCTTTGTTAGGGGTTATTTGGATGTATTTTATGAATTAGTTTTTATTCTGGCTACAAACACAGGTTATTAAACATCACTGCCACATAAATATCAACAAATATTGGTGTTGTATTGGTAGGAGTTAATTTTATCATCCGGTCGGTCGGGGGTTCAACTCCCACTAGCCTCAAATTTCAAACTGAATTCCAAATTGCAACATAACAAAACCAACCAACGCTTAACATAGAAGATGCCAAGGCAGTTGGTATAATGGTGGAATGGTGCAGTGCTAAGGTGGGGGTTGCGGGTTCGACCCCCACAACAATTTTGCAAAATAAAACAACTAACTGCGCCAGAGGAGTGCGTTGATGGGGTGACACGTGGTGCCTCTTGATTGGTCCACATCTCACCTCCTCATTCGTCGACTAAGACATGTTGACACCAGAAGCTGACTGGACTGCCACGTATACCTATTGACTAGACCCTAACTGTACTTGCCATGTTGTTGTATGGACTACCATCTCATCATGCCACGTCAATGTACAATCTGCCATGTCACTTGCATGGAAGTTGACTGGACTTGCTAACATCATCAATTCAACCCTTTTACCTACAAACTTTGACCAATCATATCTTGCACGTACAAGCTCCATTTTTGATGAAACGAATGTCATTGGAAAGGTCTTGATGAGCTCTTTGTTTTGACGCTAATTTTGATGAATTTTGAGATGATCAATTTTCACCTTTTTTTGCCCACTGGTTCACTAGTTTGATCAATCTTTGACCAAGCATAACTCTTGCATATGACCTCCTTTTGACATGGTTCAAGTTGTGTCAAGATTGTGTTTGAAAGCTCCATGTGATGAGGCTAGTTTCATGAATTTCTGAAACTATCAAATTTTTAGGTTTCCTAGATCCACCTAGATCAGGATCAGTGAATGAATTGGGAGCAGTGACAAACTTAGGGGAAGACGCAACTGGCTCTGTCACTAGGATGAAACAAGCTAGTGTGGGACCACCCTTTGGAGAGGGTGGGATCCTCTTATGCCCTCCATTTCTAGAAGGGACAACTTCCACTCTCTGATTTGTTGAAGGATGTGAACTCCCCACAAACAAGGCGAGAGGTGCAGGAGAGGAGGAGAAAACCATGGTTGACACCACTGAGGTATTTAGCATGTCCATAGGTTTAGAAAATGAGGGTATGTCCAGGAGGGACATCAAAAGGGGTGGCTCAATCGAAGGAGTGATAAAAACCTACACCTTTTAAGGGTCAGGTGCATTCACACTCATAGGGGGAGCCAACAACATAAAAAAAATTGTTTGAATAGAAGAAAAGGGAAGGAGAGAGGAAGAAACATCAATGCATCTTGAAATAGGGGAAGTCAATTCCTCTTCCTTTCTCTTCAAAGTGACTTGCTCAAGTGCTAGAGCCTTTTTCTAGCACTTGCGCTCATGCACAAGGTAGTTTATGTGACTCTTTGAGCTAGAGGTTGAGAGTTGTGAAGGGATAGGAGGCTCTTGTTCAGCCATAGGAGTGTCAATCACAGCTATCTCTAGTGGAGGGACAAACTCCTGAACGGGAGCAAGAGGAGTTTGAGAGACAACAAGGGGAGTCGGTTCTAGCGCCTCTGCGATGGGCCTCTTCCCATTCATTGCTCTAGGAGTAGGAGTAGTAGGAGGTTGTGAAGACCAAGACATAGAGGATTCCTCATGGGACCCTTCCTTCTACCATATGAGTAGGGCCAAGGTCTAGGAGGCATAGTGAGAAGGTCCAATATCTTTATCTTAGCCTTGTGCCAAGCAAGCATCGTTAGACTTCTCATGTTGAATCCAGGAGTATTCATCCAAAACTCTTCTTCAGAAAGAGGAGAGAAAGGGGCACCTTGACGACGGGTAAGCCTCTCTTTTCCCTTTCTAGAAGAGGAGGCAACTTGCTGGTGCATTATTGGAAGGGTCAATTTCGGTTGTCGCTTGCTTTCGGTCTTATACTTCATATAGTTTCACTAAAGTAGGTCCATTCTTGAGGGAAGTGGACTGACCGGGGTGGATAAAAAATGATCCAATGAGCAGCCCCCACGAGACACCAAAATTTAGTACCCAGTGTCATGCATAATGTGCAAAACACCTTTGTGGGAGAACTTTAAAGATTTATGAATGACGGAAGCGGTTTCATTCATGGAAACTAGAAAAGGTATGCCTAACTTCACCTTGAACAAATCCAGTTCTAGGATAACATCAAAGGTTGTGTTCATAGCCCTAGTCCCAACTAGGATAAAAAGAGTTATTGAGCCATACGGCTTTGTGGACACTGATTTTGGGCATCTAAGGGTTCTTTAACTCTTCTAGGGTTTTTCCCCTAAAAGGTGAGAAATGGACCCAAAATGCTAATGTCTACACTCAAGATTGATATATGGATGGATGCAATATGCCTAAATATGACGTCTAATGCAACTAAATAGAAAGGAAAGATGATTATTAATGCTAAACCTAAGAAATACAAAGTGTTAGAAAACACACTGTGGTATGGAGAATGATAAAATGAATGCAATAAAGAGCCAAGTAAAGGTGTTAAACTAAAAATGTGCACTTGGAGACTTATGAAGAGAATAATGGAGATTCTAGAGACCTTTGGAATTCTAGAAAACTTGATTTTTGAGCCAATTGGGACACTTACGCCTATAAGGAGAGCTAGATGCCGAAACAACTCTCCTAACACCAAAACCTCAGAGAAGAATGCATATATACTTTTAATTTTTCAATTACAGTTCAATTAAGATGCACTATGAAGTAGATAGCAGAAATAGAGTATTTGACAATCACACATGAACACTAGATATACGCGGGAAAACCCTTATGGGAGAAAAACCCACCACACCAAGAGAAGTCACTTTGTATTACAGTAATAAAGATTACATACAAGTTTTAGACTTATCTTTCTAATATCTATTTATAGTAGCATTCACCATGAACAATCTTGTACAGGAACCTTCAAGTTACAGTTTTTACAGATTAGAATACGTTTACTGATCATACAACCACCCAGCAATCCATCAATTCAACCAACCGATCACAATCTGCAATCATAGAGTATATCCATGTCGATCTTTGTCTGTGGAGCTTCCTCATAGAACCGTCACAATGAACAATCTTCCAATTGTTCAGATTCAACTTCTCCTATTGGTCCATGAGACTCCACGTAGGATGGTCAAACGATCAACACAGTCCACATTGTATTGGCATGTCAGTGAGACACAAGAAGTGTGTCCCCAATGCCTTAAAAGCTTCATATCGATGTCGCCAAGAGTTATCGTTATCGCCAAGATGTTTCACCAAGCTTACAACTTGTATCGGCTTCAGTTTTCCTTTTGGCAAGACTATCACTCTTGCCAAGACATCTCAACGAGCCTTCTTATGTTACACCATGTATAATTGAAAGTATGTTATACTTCTGTGAATCCTTGCATGCAAGGATACTCAATAATGAGTCCTTGCAAATCAATTCATAGCTCTCTATCCGAGAAGAGCAGGGATTGATATTGTGGCCCTCAGATTAACCCTGTTACCCCTACAAATACAATCTCGGAACGAGAGATTCAAAGAGGAGAAGCAAGAATGCCAATCTCCATGAATCCTGTTCTTGCAATGCAACAATGAAAACTAATCTAAATGGCTGTAAAATGCAATAAACCAAACTAATTTATTGAAATGAAAATTAATCTACATGCAATGCCATAAATAAATTATTTTGCAAATTAATCTACTATGAAGATTAAGCTAAAATGTAATATTAAACTATATGCTCTAAAACTAAGATGCTTATAAAATCAAACTAATGTAATCTCAAATGATAAAATTTAAATTTGTAGCATAAGTCTGATGTAAAAATTCGTGATTCTTTCTCTTTTTGAAATGAGAATGAGAGGGCTCATTTTATAGGCAAAAGTGGAATTGAAGGCAAATTCAGAAGCAATGTGGGATAAATAGAAAAATAGAAACAAATCTTGATTGGAATTTTTTTTTTTTTTAGTTTATTTCCCTTTTAACTGATTTGTTTCCCTTTTTCATCACAGGATATTCTTGAGAGGATATTTCATTTATTTTTATTTTATTTAAGATGATAATATCTCTTTTAATAAAATAAAATGAGATTATGTAATTTAGAAATGAATATTAATAAAATAAAATAAAATTATTTAATTAAAAATAGATTTAATTAAATAGCATCATTTTATTTAAGTAATATTAACTTCAATTAAATAACATTATTTTATTTATTAAAAGGGATTTATTTCTTTTGATTAAATAAAATTAATGAAGCATTCAAACCTTAGGGAAAATTGAAACATTTGAAATAGTTATGAATTGATTAAGAAATTTGATTTGAAAATGCGACAATCATTGATTCAAAAAGTTGATGTTGACAAATTAAATAAATGGGGCCCAAAGTCTAGGTGACCATTTTAGGTTGCATACATTTGCCCCTCTTTGACTAATGTGAGGTCGACTTGGGATCACATGCAGTCAAAGAATGAAGTTGCAATGTGAGATCGATTTGGGATCACAAAACAACTCGGATGTGAGGTTGACTCGGGATCACATCTGGACAAACATAAATAAAAGGCCTTTGAACATGAGGTCAATTTGGGATCACATCCAAAGTGAGAGATAAGAATCTCAAGCAAGGTTGCCCCAAGAGAAGCAATTGATAAATTGATAAAGTTGAATCAAGGATTGAAGTTTGATAGGTACTGCCCCCTCGTGATCGAAATCGAAATGAGATAGAGGAGAAATAATAAATTGAAACTTTTGATCAAATCAAAACAAAGATAAGGTTCTTGATGTAAGATGAAAAATATAAGAATCACAGAACCCAGGTAGATCAACAAGAAAATTATGCCCTAAGGTTGAATTAGAAGAAAAGAAGTGGGGTGAAATCGAATGGAAGATAGAAGTTTGGAAGAAATGGAAAGAAATGGAGAGAAGGAAGAGAATCTGCCTCAATAAAGAGGATGCATCAAAATCAATCAACTGTTTAAGATAGGGAATTTTGATTGAGATCACGAAAGAAGATAAGGAAATGAAGAACGTGATCACAGTTGATGAAAAATCCATAAGAAAGATGAAGGAAACCCTCTCAAACCCATAATACAGCCTAAAAGTGCAAATTAACATGAAGTCTAAATAATGCAAGCTACATGAAAATGCAAAGGTGTACTTGCAATAGGGTAACATAAGTTTTTGTGTGTTCATCATTCATTAGAGAATGTAAGAGAACTTATTTTCATCATTGGGCCATTATTACCGGACATCGGACAATCACACAATCATCACTAGTCACAAATGCAACTATGAAGATATGAATGTGATTTATATCAGCTTGGAATGTGGAAAGATTCTAACATGAGCATCAAAGACATGAAGGTCAAGATGACTACAATGTTAGCTTACCCAATTTAATGTAGCAAAACCACGCTCGCATCAAGACATAAACGCCAGGATTACCATGAGAATGGTTGTGCAAAAACATTCAAGGATGATGCCATAAATCTCTCAAGTGTGTCAAGTAGACAACAAGAGACACTGAAGAGGTTCAAGACAACACCCACAAGCAGAAAGCAAATAAAAACATGCCCCATGCCCCAAGTCCTCTAGCTATGCATCACGAAGAGACTTATTAGACAAGGACACTCAACGAAAATCAATATCTTACCGGCACACAAAGAAAGATACCAGCACATCCGCCACGGCGCTGCAACAAAGTACCGCATGTAAACCGGATAACGCAGTTTTGCGATATGATCGGAATGCTTGCAAGTAAGATCATGACCGAACCGATAAGACCAAACCGGAGCAAGTTGAAAAACACGCGATGTCAGGAGTTGTGTTGAAAAACACAGTTGGGTTAGTGTTGAAAAACACCGTTTGCGAGGTGTCCTAAAGACAAGCATATCCAAGAGACCAAAGCTAACACAGTGATGCCCCTAGACAAAGACAAAGACCAATTCCAAACCAAGGAAATAAGGACAAGGCATGATGGAGAAAGGCTATGTGTTGAGGATGCATGCTAAGAAATAGGGATGCAAAGGCCTCAAGTAGCGCCTGTTTCCAGGTTTTCACCACTTGGAAGATTTTTTTTTAGGACTTTTTATATATATATTTTTTTTTGTATTTTTAGTTACTACCGTTTCTTTGTGGTTTTCACTGCACTTTTTTTTTTTCTTTTTTTTTTTTATTTTTGAATTTTTTTGTATTTTTTCAGCATCATATTTGAATTTTTTTGGATTTTTTGACAATATATCAATTTTTTTTTGTAATTTTTTTCAGTATCATATATCAATTTTTTTGGAACTTTTTTTAGGGTCATAATTATATACAAAGGATGCCCCCAGACAGAATGGCATCAAGGATAGAACTTCTTCAGGTGCAAAACATTGATAGGCTCAGGGAGCTGCTCTCCCTCTTCAATAGATAGTAGATAGGCACCTGTGCCAAAAGTTGCTGTGATGATGTAGGGTCCAAGCCAATTAGGTTCAAATTTGCCCTTCTATTCTTGGTTCTGTTGGTTCTTAGGATTCTCTCGTAGGACAAGATCTCCTACTTGGAATTCTCTAGGGCGAACCTTTTTGTTGAAGGCTTTGGACATCCTCTTTTGATAGACCCTCATATGGTCAAATGATGCTTTACGCTTCTCATCAAGAAGTTCCAATTCTTGCAATCTCATGGCATGATAGTCTTCATCTGTAACTAGACCTTTGAGCGAGACCCGAAGTGATGGAATCTCAACCTCTAAAGGTAACACTGCTTCAGCGCCGTATGTGAGGGCAAAAGGAGTAGCCCCAGTTGGAGTACGAATACTCGTTCTATAGGCCCACAGGGCTGGATTTATCTATAGGTGCCAATCTCTACCATTCTTATGAACTGTTCTGTGCAAAATCTTGAGAATGGTTTTGTTTGAAGCCTCTGCCTGACCATTTCCTTGTGGGAAGTAAATGGAGGACCAATGTTGCTTTATCTTGAATCTTTGGCAGAGTTCTTTAAGGTCCTTATTTTTGAACTGACCTCCATTGTCAGTGATGATCTCAGATGGCACTCCATATTGACAGATGATATGGGTTAAAATAAATAAAGACACTGTCTTGCCTAAGGCAATAGAAAGTGGAACAACCTCTACCCATTTTGTGAAGTAGTCAGTAGCAGTGATAATGAACTTATGCCCACCTGATGAGTTGGGATGAATCTACCCAACAAGGTCAAAGGCCCATCGCTGAAATGGCCAGTGAGATATAGAAGGAATTAGCTCTGCACTGAGCATGTATCGTGTCCATGTTTCGACATTTTTCACAAGATTTACCAAATGCTACCGTGATTCTATCTGCATCAGAGCCAATAGTGGCCCCAAATTTTAAGAAACCTTAGCCAATGGAAAGACCATTAGAATAACCTCCACATGGTGCTCCTGTAGGATGTCACCAGCCGGACTGATTCTCCTTTCTAAGCACCTGGGCAAGTTCCATCTAGACCCCTCCCGGCATACCACCAGAGATGAGGGAATGGCGAGAGGCATTGTAGATAAGGTTTCTTCTTTCAGATCGGTTAAATGTATCGGGGATGATGCCATCATGAAGATATGAGTAAATAGCACCATAGCGGGAGGATTCATGATTGACAAGGGTACAAATGATATGGCTTTCAGGTGAGTCAAATATGGGATATCGTAGCTCTTCCACCAGGAATTCATATCTGGACTCATGTTCCTCTAACTGAAGAAGTGAAGCAAGGGTGGCCATAGCATCAGATGCTTTGTTCTTAGCCCTAGGGATTTGCTGAAAGGCACAAAAGCAAAAAAATACCAATGAATCAACCATTTTTTTGTAAGGTACCAACTTGTCATCTTTTGTTTGGTATTGTTCATTGACTTGGTTGATGATCAGCTGAGAATCCCCATAGATATGTAGTTCTGTGATATTCCACTCTATGACCATTTTTAGTCCATTTGTCAAAGCCTCATACTCAACTATGTTGTTTGTGCATTGAAAGAGTAACTTGTAAGATTTAGGAATAGTATACCCATGAGGAGAAACAAACAACACACCAGCTCCAGAACCATTTTGCATGCAGGAACCATCAAAGAATAGTTTCCAAAATCTTTCAGTCATGTACATAAGATGCTCATCTGGAAAGTTGACTTGAATGGGCATATTATCTTGAATAGGGAAATTAGCCAGTTGATTTGCAATAGCTTGGCCTTTGATTGCTTTGCGCTCAATATTCTCTATGTCAAATTCAGAAAGAATCATCATCCATTTAGCAAGTCTACCCATGAGAGCAGCTTTACCGAGCAAGTATTTGAGAGGATCAATTTTTGCTATGAGGTGTATGGTGTGCACGAGCATATAGTGTTGCAATTTTTGAGAAGCAAACACTACTGCGAGGCAAGCTTTTTCAATACTAGTATAATTAACCTCATAAGAAACAAGAGTGCGGCTAATATAATATATGGCCCTTTCTTTCCCTTGTTCATCTAATTGAGCCAACAATGCCCCCAGTGAAGATTCAGTAGCTGAGACATATAAAATGAGAGGCTTTCCTGGAATGGGAGGCATTAAAATGGGAGGATTTGCCAAGTATTCTTTAATTTGATCCATGCTCTTTTGGAAATCCCTATCTCCTGCACAATACTATCCATGCTCTTTGGCAATCAAATAGTCTATGGCTCTAATGAATCCTGCACCAAGGAGCTTTTCTAATTTAGCTTTCACTAAAAGAGCTATATGAGGGTGCATTTTTCTCAACTTCTGTTTGACTGGTTTCACACCTGGAGCTATGGAAAAATGATGCATAATGAGATTAGTGTCCAACCCTGGCATGTCTGAGTATGTCCATGCAAAGTTAATTTCCTTCTTTTGGAGGAACTCAGTATAGGCTTTCTTTTCTTCAGGTGATAAAGATTTAGCCAAGTGTATAATTTTTGGAACTTCCTCTGTGCCCAAATTAACAGCTTCTGTAGGTTCAACCAATACTGATGATCTGTCCTGGAAATAGCTTGGGAGACTATCAAGTACCTCATCCGTAGGTGCCTCTGGGAGGTTTTCACCTTTGGATACGTCTTTTATTTTTACTTTTTTTGGTTCTGACACCACCACATAGTGGTTTTCGCCATCAGAACTCTTATTCTTTTTTTCTTTTCTTTTTATCTTGTGACTAAGGTACTTGATGTCAGGTTCTGTCATACTGGTAGCCGGTTCACTGGTGGAAGAGACTACAAGTTCAATGGCATTTAGATAGCAGGTGATCTCATAGTCATTGTGAAATGTCAAGAGTTGAGGCTCTTGGTACCGTTGAGACCAATCAATAAGGTTGGGGTGAACAAGGGGTAGGTTGATGACCGGTTTAAGGTTAAGGATATAGGTGGTGTCATCTCTGGTGACTGTAGAATTGGAATCTGTCAAGTTTCCCTCTAAAGTGTCTAAATAAGAATTTATCCTAGCAAGTGAAGAATCATCTACTAATGTGACATGTGGGTTCCAATCTTCTAATCTAACACATGACTCGTCAGTTACATCAGGTTGAGAACTATAAGCATGGACAACATCCATATCCAAGTCAACTGTTGCATCTGAGAGTGAATCCCATTCAAACTCATGAGAGTCTATTTTTGAATTATTGTTGGAGCCTCGTGATGTAGAAGCCTCAAGATTTGGAAGAGGCTCCTCTCCTCTAGCAATTTGCTCAATCACAAAATTATCTGAATTATCACCATCCGTTGTAGCTGGGATGGAGACACTATCCATAGTCAATCTTGCATTCATATAGTCACTATCTATTGCAAATGAGATAGGAGGACTATCAATTATTAAATCTCTTGAATCTTCCCAAAGGAGATTTGTTGAAGGTACCCAATCATCTGTTATGTCTTGTTGATTAGTCAAATCTGGTACATATTATGTGTCATATTTACTATCCCGCCTATCAGAAATGGGGACAATGCATTTATTGTTGTTCATAAAGCCTAGAAGAACCGGGCTTTAGGACTTACTGCAAAAAGATCATGATTGAGTGGTTCGCTCTAGCATCTAACCCGGTGACTAAGAGGGCCATATCCTGGATAACCCATCTTCTTGACAAAAGTATATCCTCTCCCATAGGACTTAGGAGAGGGGGAGAAATTTTCATTGTGCTGGTATTTCTCCTCTTTGTATATCCAATCTCAAATAGCTACTTCCTCTTTTTCATCTTGTATTGGTACTGAGGATTCAACAAACTTGTCAAATAGTGTCATTGCTGAAGATGATGGTTTCATCTCCCGTGAAGGCTTTCCATATGTCCTAGGGGAAACAGGCATCTTTGCAAAAGAGTCAAGTTGATACCCCCCCATGCCAAGGTCTACTGACTTAAATTTGTTTTGACAGTCTGCTAAAGTTGTTTCATAATCCTCTGCTGCTCGGTTAAGAGGGATATGAACATTAGCTGAGATTGAGTTAATTGATAAGGTGTTATCCCCTAGTATGCAAATTTCTATTCCATTGTAGGGGAACTTAACACACTGGTGGTAGGTAGATGGCACTGCCTGCATATCATGAATCCATGGTCTACCCAGTAAAATGTTGTATGCAAGGGGTCCAGTATCAACAATTTGAAACAAGATATCTTTTTCAATTGGGCCAATCCTGACAGGAAGGACAACCAATCCCTTAGAACTTCATTCTGCCTCATCATAGGCCTTTATGGTGATCTTCTTTCTAGTGTCGATCACTTGCTCTGAATAGCCCAAAGTGTTTAATAAATTCAAAGTACAGATATTTAACCCAGCACCCCCATCAATCAACACGCGCCTGACACGGGTTTTATGAATCATGACTTCAATGTGAAGGGCAAGATTGTGTGGATGGCTTAGGGATTTGTCATCATCTTCAGAGAAAGAAAGGTAATGTGGGCTAGTAATGTGATTCACCATGCCTTGGAATTTGTCTATATCAATGTTGTTGGGAACATTTGCTATGCGCAAAGCGTCCTCAAGGATCTGCTTATGTCTAGGGGACAACTCTAGAAGCTCTAAGATTGAGATCTATGTTGGAGTTTTCTGTAACTGATCTACAAGATTGTAGTTTGGTTTGAGAGCAGTGGCGGACTTTATAGTGACATTCTTGGATGCCACTTCCTTGGATTTATTGGATGGACCTGAACTAGGCCCTCTGAGAATAATAGGAGCTTGACTCCTGGTAACAGCATTAAGGGCTTGGGAAGATAACCTAGAATGAGGACCTCTCAGCACCACAATGGGTTGGTTGTCAAAAATAGGGGGAGAGTCATAACCATGCGGGTCCTTACTCTTTATCATATTAACACTTGGCTCCAAAACTTCAAGCATGTTTATCACATTTTCTGCCACTGTATAGGTGTAGTTGATTGCAGCTTTGCCATTCTGTGATTTAGAGGTTTCCCCCATGTCATAATTAGGAAAAGGTTCCTTAAAAGCCTTATGATCAGCATTGGTATTTAGGCCATCAACTTGAAGCTTTCCACTTTCTATAAAATCTTGGATGATATGTTTTAATTTCCAACAGTTTTCAACAGTATGGCTAGGGCCATTATGAAATTTACAGAATGCCTTGTCATCCCACCAATGTGGCTTAGGATCTAGAATGTGAAATTTTGCAGATCCCTAGGATGTGCCAAGTTGTTAGCAATGAGAGTTTTGAGAATATCCTCATATGAGTCACCCAATTTGGTAAATTGTCGTCAGTTTTTGGGCTCTCCCCGACATATCTTGGTTTACTTTCTTGTTGTGGAGGTGCATTAAGCTTCATTGCTTGCACAGCCTTAGTCAAATCAAGAACACTTTGATCTCTTGATTGGGAAGAATCCACAACTCCATCATTGACAATTTGTTTGTTTTTGTTCCAATTGTTGTTCTTCCCTTTATCCCTATTGTTGTGTTGACCATTGTTGGTATTATTGTTATGTCTTGTCAAAATGCCTTGTTCTTTTAGAACATCCTCAATGCGGCATGCAGTTTCAATCATGGTATCAAAGGAAGTGAAGACTATCTTTTTGATCTCATGTCTCATTTCAAAAATCTCAAATTACTAACAAGTATGTCAATCTTTTCATCCTCATAGATCGGCCCTAGGATAACAGAGCATTGTCTCTCCACCTTTGCAAGAAGGTAACAAAGGGTTCTCCATTTTGTTTCAAGTTGCATAGGTCCAACATATAGTACCGTGTCTTGACAGATTATATGCGAAGTGTTGAACGAATCTATGAACAAGTTCTCTAAAAGTCTTGACAGGAGGAGTGATATTGGTAAACCATTCCATTGCTTGTCCTTTAAGACTCCTAGGGAATAACCTCATCAAATAGGAGTCATCTTGATGGAATTCAAAGCTCATAGTATAGAACTGACGCACATGGTCGTGTGGATCACCACTGCCATCATATTTATCATATTGTGGGAATTCCACCCTCTTTGGAAAATCTTTCATACTCACACTCTTGTCGAATGGATTAGGACAAATTGAGTCTAGTGAGAATGAGCTCTTAGGTTGCATCATTTTTTCCATCATTTGCTTCATTTGGCGGATTTCTTCCTCTTGAGAGGGATTTTTCTTTTGTATTTTGTTGTCCACATCAAAATTATAAGGGACTCTGGCACCCTTGTTGATTAGACTTTCCAAGAACTTATCTTTGTTTTGTTCCAAATACCTCTCCACATACTGTTGGAAGATAGGCTTTTGTTGTATTCGCATGAAGTCTTGAGTATCAAAGTCATAATGTGAGCTACCACCTCCATGTTGGGAACTAGGATGTACATGTTGGGAGTGTGGTCTTGAATTTCTGGGAGGAGTTTGCCTCCTATAGTGAGCATACTGAGAGGCCCTTCTTCCTCTAGGACTAGGAGATCTAGAAGGGGTCCTTGACTGCCTTCTACTTCTTGGTGTTCTGGAAGGGGTGGAGGGAGGAGAATTATGTCCACTATTAGCACCCCTTGTATTGTATTGTTTGTTTAATTGGTGGGCTAACTACCTATCTTGCTCCTCTTGAGCGAGTTTCCTTTGTACTTCCAATAAAGCTTGGCTCTCTTCCTCAAGTTGTCTAAACTTTTCTTGCTTTGCAGCTTGTTCATCTAGAAAGGCTTTCTTTTCGCGTTCAATTCTTTTGAGCCTATCACTTGTGAACCTTGAGGTATGTTGAAGTGGTGAGCTTGGTCTAGATTGTTTGAACAAGTCATTGGTATATGTTGTATTGACATGAGCATCACGAGGTTCATTGTCTTGGTCTTCGTATTGTGACCATTTTTCTTGTTGAGCTCGTCTCTTATACCGTTCATCCCATTGATGGGCATCCAAATATCTTATATTAATGAGGGGTGAACCAGGTTGATCATCATGAGAAGAATTTCCAAATATCATGTTGTTTATGTGTTGTTCATAGATATCATCAAGATTTGATCCATGGCTTCCCTCTCCCGTCGAGTGACAGTATAACTCATATCCATACCTATGTGTGAAGGTGCTGAGGGGGTACTCAAGTCACTAAAATGGCTCTTTGGGTCAAAATAGGTTTCAGACTGACTCTTAGGTGACTGGTCAAATATTGGTTCTTTTTCCTTTCTCTTTTGACAAGTCTGAACTAGGGGTAGTTGGTTAAAGACTATCTGAGGTCGCTTTCCTTGGCTCACTTGATATCTTGTTGTGACTGACATGAAAGGGAGAGTTCAAGTAAACAGACAATTCTAAGAAACGTCAATACCAGACTAGGATAGTAAAAGTTTTCTCTTGTCCGAGAGAGATGGTGAAATAGAACTGTTGCAAATAGGTGCAAACCAACACTGCCACAGAGGTGCTCAATTCTTGGGTGAACACCCTAGCACATATGGATCAGGAGGATGACTTACACAAAGTGTACTGAGTTTGAATTGTATGAAAATGGGTGGACAAGGAGACTACTAGCACTCTCCAAGTGTGTTATCAAAGAGTCTAAAAATTTATCTATTTGACAGGAACAATTCCTAATTTGCCAATCTCAAGCAAAATCGCTTATGAGATCAAGGATCACTAATTCAAAAGGTCAAGGACACATAAACCCTAAATACAGAACAGGTCTCTAAAACTGGGACAAGTCACCTAATCGAAGAACTCAGTATTTCAGTTTGTTGTTTGTTTGCAAAGATTAAGCAAGTATATCCACAGATTTTGATCAAGCACATAGGTTTCAATCAGACAAGTTGTGATACAAAAAGTAGTCAATAACAGATCTATCAAGGACAAAGCAATTTGATAGTATTGGGGGAGTCTTGTTTGAAGATGTTTGGACAATGTTTAAGACTCAAAAACAAACACATAGCTATCCCTACCAAAGAAAATGGTGAGAAGTCAAAACCTTTGCCCCATTGCTTATGCACATACGTGCACCTCACACAGCCGTGTCACCCCCTAGAGGGCGCCTGTGTTTTTGGTGTTTCCAAGGACTCAATAGTGTACGTTCAAAGGTTACCCTTGTAGCAGGGGCCAGTGTCGCAACCGCCTCCAAACGTCTAGGTGTATGCCTATGATGGGAATCTGTGTATGATCAACATACGGAGAGATTCTTCCCCCTCCTTGCACAAAGATTCTGACTCCTTTCGGAGGTGAACTGGGTAGGAAACTAACTAAGAGGTTTTTACTTGGCTTCCATTCACAATAACCTTTGGTGCCTCTGATACAGAGCTTGGGCCTCACAGCCATACCAACACCTGAAAATCACACACCCCCGCAAGCAGGGCTTGGAGCAGCGCTGCTCAGTGAAATAAACAGAGCTCTTCCATGATGATCGTCCAAGTCATGGAAAAGAAGTTACTATGGTCTTGGAGTCTTTAGACTCAACAAGACGTTCTTTATTATAGTGAGGTGGAATCACCGGTGATAGGTGTGTACTCACTTGGGTCATTCCTAGAGGTTCAACTTCTGGCAGGCCCTCTAAAGGTGACACTGGACATGGCTCAGATTCGGGTTTCTGATTTTCTGATTCTCCCAAAAGGAGAAGAGCATACTTCTCTAGCCCGTCTCTTTATCCAAACACGCTAAACAACCTTAATCACCGAGCTAGTTTCACTTCACCAAATCCACATGCTTTTGGGTTTCTAATTCTCTCAATGAGAGAAGAGCATAATCCCCTGACGAGTGAAAGTGCTAAAGATTCACTACCTTGCTCCGCTCCCTAAGAGTTCGTCATATTAGTAAGATCATCAGGAGCCTAGATTTGTCCATGGTCATCACCTCCATGTAACAAAGAGCCAAATTCCCTACTCACTATCGAAACTCCTAAGAATTTTAATGAATCCCTAATTAGACTATGTGAATTGAAAGGCAGGAAAACAAACACAATGTTTTTTAAATAAGATCTTTGACAAGCGTAAGTGTTTATTTTCAAGTCTTTGTCATGCGTCCTGCAATCAAACCATTAGTGTGTTTCAAGTTCTCTGACTGGCGTCCTGCAGAAACTGTTATGCTGTGAAAAAAGAATTTAGAAGAACCAGAATTAAAAAAATCTAATTTAATCTAGTCAAAATTTAATCTAAAAGGAATTAGTTAACAAAACTAAAATTAAACTAAATTAATCTAATACTAAACTAAAAATTTAAAACAAAACTAATCTAAATTAATAAAATTGATATGTTCTGATCTAATTGAAGAATTATCTGAATGAAGAAAATTCCATTTAATGAAAGAAAGAATCAATTTTAAATTAACAAAGCTTAAAAAATCTAATTTGAATTTTAGAAACTAAAAAAAAATCTAATTTAAAAATCTAAATTAAAGACTAAACCAAACTAACTAAAAACTAAACTAAATTACGATTAAAAACTAAATTAAAATTAAAAACTAAACTAAATTAAAAACATGCATAAAAATCTTCAAATTTGATTTCTAAAAAATCTGTTTATAATAAGTAGATAAAAATAGAAACCCAGAAATTTTTTGAAACAAAAAAATAAAAATCCCGTGAATCATTTTTTGATCCAAAGAAGTAGAAGTGATGAAAATAATTTTTTAAATATTTAGCCACCTGAAAAAATGACGGACGGTTTTTGTGCGGCTATTTTCTTCAGATCTGTGAAAGAAATCAAAAAACTGAAAGATACCCAGATCAGATTTTGACCCTGGCTACAAAACTCAAAAATCATTTTTCCTGCAACTGAGTGGAAACTGGATTAATGAATCAAAACTAAAAATGAAATTAAAAACTAAACTAAAAAACTAAAAATTAAAAAAACTAAACTAAATTAAAACTAAATTAAAACCAAAAAACTAAATTGAAAACTAAATTAAAAACTAAATTAAAACTAAACTAAATTAAAAATTAAAAATTAAACACGGTGGGCGCCAAAATGTATAATTGAAAATATGTTATACTTCTGTGAATCCTTGCATGCAAGGATACTCAATAATGAGTCATTGCAAATCAATTCACAGCTCTCTATCCGAGAAGAGCAGGGATTGATATTGTGGCCCTCAGATTGACCCAGTTACCCCTGCAAATATAGTCTCAGAATGAGAGATTCAAAGAGAAGAAGCAAGAATGCCAATCTCCATGAATCCTGTTCTTGCAATGCAACAATGAAAACTAATCTAAATGGCTGTAAAATGCAATAAATCAAACTAATTTATTGAAATGAAAATTAATCTACATGCAATGCCATAAATGAATTATTTTGCAAATTAATCTACTATAAAGATTAAGCTAAAATGCAATATTAAACTATATGCTCTAAAACTAAGATGCTTATAAAATCAAACTAATGTAATCTCAAATGATAAAATTTAAATTTGTAGCATAAGTCTGATGTAAAAATTTGTGATTCTTTCTTTTTTTTGAAATGAGAAATGGAGAGGGCTCATTTTATAGGAAAAAGTGGAATTGAAGGAAAATTCAGAAGCAATGTGGGATAAATAGAAAAATAGAAACAAATCTTGATTGGAATTCCTTTTTTTAGTTTATTTCCCTTTTAACTGATTTGTTTCCCTTTTTTCATCACAGGATATTCTTGAGAGGATATTTCATTTATTTTATTTTATTTAAGATGATAATATCTCTTTTAATAAAATAAAATGAGATTATGTAATTTAGAAATGAATATTAATAAAATGAAATAAAATTATTTAACTAAAAATAGATTTAATTAAATAGCATCATTTTATTTAAGTAATATTAACTTCACCAAATAACATTATTTTATTTATTAAAAGGGATTTATTTCTTTGATTAAATAAAATTAATGGCTATTCAAACCTTAGGAAAATTGGAAACATTTGAAATAGTTATGAATTGATTAAGAAATTTGATTTGAAAATGCGACAATCATTGATTCAGAAAGTTGATGTTGACAAATTAAATAAATGGGGCCCAAAGTCTAGGTGACCATTTTAGGTTGCATACACACCGAAGCACCAAATAGTTGGCGAGACCTATCACTTTCACCAAGAGATCATAGCAAGGTCCAAAAGGTTACTCTGAAGCGTTCATCTGTCATCAAGACATATCGCTATCGCCGAGAATTCTTATCAAAGTCACATGTGTTACACCGATGACCATTTACTATCGGCAAGACTCTCACAAGTTGCCAAGACTTCATACCGATTGGCTTGAGCTACTCCGATGACCTTTATGTTATAATGAACATCGAATGGTCACCAAGACCTCTGTCCATCGCTAAGAGTTCTTAGCAAACCCTTAGTGTTACCCCGATGCCTCCAAGTGTGTCCCCATCAGCAATCTACATTCATCGCTCACTGGGACTTCTTACCGAAACCCTTTGAGTTACCTCGAGTGGAAATAGTTGATGAGACATTCCTTCATCGGTAATACTTCTTACCGATAGAATATAAGATACGTCGAAGACCACAAAATGTAACATCCTGTCAGTGAGACATTAGCTTTCGCTGAGACTTCACACTGAACAAAACCTTTTCGCCAAAGGTCTTCCCGATATATGATTGAATGGCCTGTCAGCCAGAGATCTCCACGGGCACTAAGAAGTCACACCGAAGAAACCCATGTGAAACCGTTTGGTGAGACTTCTGCAAGGTCACAATGACCTATACAAATCATAATGTTTCAAAGCTGCTCGTCGACTAGACATAGAAGATGTCACACCAACTTGGCTCCAATGGAGGTTTCAGCCTATGATGATTGAGGCATACTTTTCCAACAATCTCCCACTTGACGAAGATCACACAGGAACCTCCAGAGCACAACATAACTTACTAAAAATCATGGGCACTAAGGCCCATTGAACTAGCACACCACTTGAACTTGTCTATGCTCACTGGCTTCGTCAATGCATCTACAACATTCTCTAGAGTATCAACCTTTTCCAAACTGACCTTTCCATCCTCCACCATATCCTGTACAAAGTGATACTGCATGTCAATATGTTTTGTCCTGGCATGGAAAGTTGGATTCTTTGCCAAACAAATTGCACTCTAACTGTCACAGAAAATAGTTATTTCCCCTACATCAAAACCAATGTTATAACAAAAATGTTTCAACCAAACTGCTTCTTTACAAGCATGAGTAGCTGCCATGTATTTAACCTCCGTAGTGGACAAAGCGACTACAGCCTGCCGCTTACTCATCCAGCTCACTGCACCACCATTCATCATGAAAATGTATCCACTGGCGGACCTCCTGTTGTCAATGTCCCCTTCCCAATCAGAATCCACATAGCCTCGAATATTGAGAGTCCTCTGTGATTCAACCAAATTCCCATGGTAACACAAAGCAAAATCTGAAGTGCTCTTCAAATATTTGAAAACTCTCTTTACAACATCCCAATGTGTCCTTCCAGGATTAGCCATAAATCAACTAAGAACTCCCACTGCTTGGGCAATGTCTGGCCTTGTATAGACCATTGCATACATGAGACTACCAACCACACTAGAATAGGGTACACTGGTCATGTCCTTCATCTCCGTAAGATATTTTGGACAATCTTCAATAGATAGCTTTGTTCCCTACAAGATTGGAACAACTAGCTGTTTGCAATCATTCATACAGAATCTCTCAAGAACAGTCCTGATATACATACTCTAACTAAGCCAAAGCTTTCTATTCTTCCTGTCCCTGGTTATCTCCATCCCTAGAATATACCTTGTTTCACCAAGATCTTTCATTTCGAACTTAGCAGACAACTAAGACTTAAGATCATAAATCATTAGCTTACTATTGCCTATGAACAACATATCATCAACATAGAGAGCAATAATAAGAACTCAATCACTTTCAGCTTTATAATATACACATTGATCAAATTTTGATCTCACAAATCCCAAAGACAATACAAAAGTATCAAATTTTTGGTACCACATTCTAGGTGACTACTTTAACCCATACAGAGACTTCTTTAATTTGCATACCAATTTTTCTTTACCTTTTTCAACAAAGTGCTTAGGCTGGGACATATAGATTTCTTCTTCAAGATCACTATGAAGAAATGTTGTCTTCACATCCATTTTTTCTACCTCTAAGTCATATGTTGCTACAAGTGACAAAAGAAATCTAATAGACGTCAACTTAGCTATAGGAGAAAATATTTTCCCATATTCAATTCCCTCTACCTAGGAATAACACTACAACCAATCTCACTTTGTATTTTTCTACACTGCCATCTAGACCAATCTTCTTCTTAAATACCCATTTGCAGCCCACAGGTTTTCTGCCTTCAGGCAAGGGAACTGGACTCCAGGTATCATTCTTTTCTAAAGATGCCATCTCTTCTTCCATGACTTCCAACCAAGAGTCTGAATCAGACATTTTAAATGCCTCTTTTACTGTCCTAGGCTCATCAGTGCTAGAAATAAAAGCATAGGCACAAGTAGAATCAATCAAAGAAAACCCATACCTATCAGGTTGTTTTCTTTCTTGGGTTGACCTCCTCACTGGCTGAGGTTGAGGTTGTTGTTCTTCTCCAGAACTTTCAGAACTACTTGAGCTCTCCTCAGTTTCAGGTGCATTTTGAATTTTCAATTCCTCTTTCTCTGTCGTAGGAGGAATTACAGCTACATCCTTATTGTTTTCTAACTTTGTCTCTAACTGCAGATCCAAGGTGGAAGGTTTCAACTCACGAAAGATTACACTTTTGTTGTATACAACCTTCTCCGTATCAGATTCCAAAGCTTGTATCCCTTTATGCCAGCACTATAGCAAATAAAATACATTTGACAGCCTTGTTCTCCAATTTAGATCTTTTCACATCGACACATATGCATATGCCTCACAGCCAAAGACTCGAATATGTCTAAGAGAGGGTTCTTACTAGACCACGCTTCCAAAGGTGTTTTCTCAACAAGAGCAATTAGGAGACTGATTAATCAAGTAACATGCAGTAGCATACAGCCTCAGCCTAGAACTTCTCCTCCAAGCCATCACTACTAAGCATACTTCGTGTCTCTCCATCACTATCCTATTGAACCTTTTTGCAACTCCATTCTACTATGGAGTATAAGGTGTAGTCTTATGTCTTTTAATCCCATGGTCTTTTCACGGTATCTTTCAAATTCATCATAACATAATTCACCACCATTATCATTCCTTAAGCATTTTATTTTCTACCGGTCGATTTTCAACAAGGTTTTTAAATTCCTTAAACAGTGAACACTTTGATTTATTTTTTCAAAAATAAACAAATGCTCTTCTTGAATAATCATCAATGAACGACACATAGTATCTTGACTTAGACAAAGGAAGGAACATCCACTGGAACAAATACATCATAATGAATATAATCTAGCAAACCAAAAGATTTATGAGGACTGGAATAAAATGAAACATGGTGCTGCTTTCCATATATACAATGTTCACAGAATTCAAATTCAAGATTATAATCTTCAAGCCCCTCAACCAGGTTTTTGTTCTTCAAGGTTTTTAAACCTTTTTCTCCTATGTGGCCTAACTTATGATGCCAGAGCATAGTCTTCTCTACTAGAAGTTTTATTTCCATATAGTTTACATAATTAGGAATATTCCCCTCTTTACCTCCATGAATAGCTTTCAGTGACTTTCTAGAGACACTGTTACATTGAACAGCCTATGCATCCAGCTTGTATAGGGTACTAATTCGAGCACCTCTAGCAGCACCATTGAACCTCTAGTCATCTTGCAGCCATTTCTAGAGAACGTGACTTGCACTCCAACATCATTCAGCTTACTAATAGACAGTAGATTTCGAGCCAGACCTAGTATGTGCATAACATCCTTTAACCCCGTTACTCTGCCAACAGGGAATTGGATTATGACTCTTCCAAGGCCAACAATTTCCAAAGTTGAATCACTTTCCAAGTACACTTTCCACCATCGTATTCTTCATACTTCATGAACCAGTCTCTATGAGATGTCATGTGAAAAGATGCACCAGAATCAATCATCCAGACATCATTTGATGCCTGTGTAGCCAAGGCAACAATGAAGGCATCTGAATTAGCCTGAGAAGAATCATTATCTAAAAAGTTCTTCTTTTTCTTTCTCTCCTCTTTGCAATCCTTTTGGACACGACTAGGTTGCCCACAATTCCAACACTTCACCTTGGACTTCTTCCCAGGAGACTTTGATCTCCCCTCTGATTTTGATTTTGATTTCTTGTCCTTCTTCTTTCCTTTCTCTTTTGGTCTTCATCTAACAGCAAGAGCTTCCTTCACCATCTCAGAAGATTTCCTTCTCATCTCTTCTAACATCAAAGAACCAACAACATCTTCCATCTTTAAATTTGATGTTGTACTCCCAATAACCATCACTAAATGATCCCAAGAGTTTGGCAAAGAACACAATAGAAGCATACAACAATCCTCTTCATCAATTTTTACACCAACAAATGTCAATTGAGCAATCATCATATTAAATGCATTCAAATGATCAGCTATAGACCCTCCTTCCTGAATTCTCAAAGAATACATCTTCTTCCTCAGGAATAGTTTATTCACCAAGGACTTCCCCTGATAAATAGACTCCAATCTCTTCCACAAAGAAGAGGAAGTCTTCTCATGCACATTTAGAAGAACTGAGTATGCCAAACAGAGCCTTATCAGCCCCTTAGACTTCCTATCTGCAAGGTCCCAATCTTCTTGCTTCATGTCTATAGGTTTAGTTCTTGACACTGCAAGCCACATATCATGATCAACTAGAAGATCCTCCATCTTGAGTTTCCACAACTCAAAGTTATTGCCGTTGAACTTCTCTATTTCAATCTTTTTAGACGTGCTAGCCATCTCAACCTGTAATCAGAAATAACAAACTCTACAAGACTCCTACTAAACAGAATTGACTCAAAAAACCCAACGTACCCACAAGGATAACACAACTGGCCAGGCTTTGATACCACTTGTAAGGAAAGCTAGATGTAGAAACAATTCTCCTAACGCCAAAACCTTAGAGAAGAACATAGATATACTTTTAATTTTTTAATTACAGTTCAATTAAGATGCAGTATGAAGTAGATAGCAGAAACAGAGTATTTGAAAATCACAAATGAACACCAGATATACGTGGGAAAACCCTTATGGGAGAAAAACCCACCACACCAAGAGAAGTCACTTTGTATTATAGTAATAAAGATTACATACAAGTTTCAAACTTATCTTTCTGATGTCTATTTACAACAGCATTCACCATGAACAATGTTGTATAGGAACCTTCAAGTTACAGTCTTTACATATTAGAATACGTTTACTGATCATACAACCACATAGCAATCTGTCGATTCAACCAACCAATCACAATCTGCAATCATAGAGTATATCCATGTCGATCTCTATCTGTCGAGCTTCCTCAAAAAACTGTCACAACGAACAGTCTTCCAAGAGTTCAGATTTGGCTTCTCCTATTGGTCCACAAGACTCCACATAGGACGGTCAAATGATCAACAAATTCCACATGGTATTGACATGTCTGTGAGACACAAGAAGTGTCTCCCCGATGCCCTAAAAACTTCATATCGATGTCACCAAGAGTTATCATTATCACCAAGATGTTTCACTAAGCTTACAACTTGTATCGGCTTTAGTTTTCCTTTTGACAAGACTATTTCTCTCGCCAAGACATCTCAATGAGCCTTCTTGTGTTACACTAAAGCACAAAATAGTCAGTGAGACCTATCGCTTTTTCCAAGAGATCATAGTGATGTCCAAAAGGTTACTCTGAAGCATTCATCTATCATCAAGACATATCGCTATCGCCGATAGTTCTTATCAAAGTCACATGTGTTACACCGATGACCATTTACTATTGGAAAGACTCTCACAAGTTGCCAAGACTTCATACCAGTCGGCTTGAGCTACTCTGATGACCTTTATGTTATAATGAACACCAAACAGTCGCCAAGACTTCTTTCCATCACTAAGAGTTCTTAGCGAACCCTTAGTGTTACCCCGATGCCTCCAAGTGTGTCCCCATTAGCAAGACATTCATCACTCGCTGGGACTTCTTACCAAAACCCTTTGAGTTATCCTGAGTGGAAACGGTTGGTGAGACATTCCTTCATCAGTAAGACTTCTTACCGATAGAATATAAGATATGCCGAAGACCACAAAATGTAACATCCTGTCGGTGAGACATTAGCTTTCGCTGAGACTTCACACCAAACAAACCCTATTGGCCAAAGGTCTTCCTGATATACGATTGAATGGCCTATCGGCCAAAGATATCCATTGGCGCTAAGAGGTCACATCGAAGTGAACCTATCACACCGAAGACACCCATGTGAAACCGTTCGGTGAGACTTCTGCAAGGTCACAACGACCTATACAAATCACAGTGTTTCAAAGTTGCTCGTCAGCCAGACATAGAAGATGTCACACTGACTTGGATCTAATGGAGGTTTCAGCCTATGATGATTGAGGCATACTTTTCCAACAATGCCAAGCTGGGAGACTTAGTCCTAGATCAGGGAAACTACCCAGAAAGCTATTTTTTCCATATGGGTATCTGAAACTATAAAAATCTCTAAAAAAATAGTGCAATGGGACTAATTCTCAACTATTGGTGACTTATTCCACTTTGGATTTTCTACAAATCCAAAAGTGGAAACGGAAACCCACAATATGCACTCTATTTTCTAATAGAAGCCCAGATTTGAATCTACAAAATTACCTACAAAATAGAATATAAATTGATTTCGAATGAGGGTTTTGCCTTGGTCAAACCCCTAGTTGGTATTTAAACCTTGGAAAAGATAAAATTTGCATAAAACTCTAGCCCTAAGCATGTCTAAGACTAGGAAGACTAAAAATAAGATGCATAAATGGGTTTAGAACAATGCAAGACTCATCCTAAGAGACAATCACATTAGAAATGAATCTAAATGACATGGAAACCTTCCTTAGGTTGAAGATAGAGAGAAAATGGGAGATGGAATCACTTTGAAAATAAGTCTTTAGGCTTGATTTGATGGTTAGTTGCATCACGTCAACCTAGATTTCTCCATGATTCTCCATAGGAATCCATGATCAACCCTTTGCAATGTAATATCTTGAACAAAAGGTGAGCTTGAAGACCTACAAAAACCCTAGCTTGCTACCCGAAAGCTTCAACTTTATTGTAGAAGGACTAAAGAATCTTCTTGTTAAAGATATTTGGCTCTTGAATTTTTATTTTGCTTGATGAAAATAACTTAGTGTTATGAAAAGATGACCTACAAACATGTATTTATAGGAATTAACACCGAATTATTCATTATTTTAACTTCACATGCCAACATCCCTCAAGGATTTGAATTAAGTTGGCGATTTTCTCGCTCAAAAGTGAAAAATACCTCAAAATTTGAGTGGTTTGGATGTTGCTTGTCAAGATTTGTATGATGTGTGAGTGGAATAGGCCTTAAAGTCCAAAATCATTAACATTAGGGGCCTATAAATGCAATTTCTAAGGGGTTATTGATGCAAGGGTGTCTAAAACAGGACCAAATTAATCACAAAATTGTCTCTTTCTTCAAGAGTATATAATTTTTGGTGACACATTAAGCCCATAATTTAGTACCCATATGACTCTATGTGCATATGTAAGCTAAAGGACTCTAAACATTTTTCTTTTCTATAAAATGATACTCATTCAAAAGAGGGAAGAATGAAGCCCCCATTGTAGTTATCTACAAAACCACAACATTAGGAACCACATCCTGCAACACAAATTCATTAGTTTTCCAAAAATCCTTTTTCCTAAGTTTTGGAAATCAAAATTTAGGGTAGATGTATTCCCCCCTTGATTCTGCTTGCTTTACAGAGGTAGAATCAAGGTAGCAATCTAGCCACATCGAATAAGAAACATCATATCATAGGAAATTTCTGAGTACCATGCCACATAAGGATAGAAAATTGATGATGTCAGGTGCAGAATCATGATTCCAATGCATCACATGAAATGAAAAATGAAGTTCCCTAGCACCTGTTATGGTATTTTGAATAAAAAACACTTTATTAACTCTTAAGATAGAAAAAACCCTAATGTGATGCATAAGAGTAAAAAGAATGGAAATAGTTAAAATAGGTGAAAGGGTAGTATTTGGTGACTTACTATTTCATTTTACCTTCTTGTAGCTTGAGAGTGACAAGTGAGATGGAAAGATGCCAAGCAGACTAGATTACAGGCATGCACATATTATAGGTGTGGTGCCTGGATCATATTACATGTATCGGACTAGTCAACTACCTGTGTGCTACAATTGTAGGTATCCTTGAGTTTTTGGCTATCCTCTACAATGATTGTGGTAGTATGGTGATTTTTATTTTTGGAGAGTATGATTTGACCAATTGGAGGAGGATAAGATCTTATGGAGACCTTATCAGTTGATGCTACAGTGGCCAGATCATACCAGACAGTTAAGGAGACTGTAGTTGGATAGATTTTTGGTTGCATGACATGACCATGTAGTACGTCCTTTATACTACAATCGAGTCATGCAAAAATTTGGATAGATTTAGACACCACCCTAGGCATGATCCTCTTTCAAGAGGTTAGTACAAAGTTCCCAAAGACTAGGTGATACAGTGTGACTCACTGTAGACCATGTGGCTGAGAGTGACTCCAACTTCTTTGATCATGACCAACCTCCAGTATTCGACATAGACAATGTCAGTGCCTCATGGTATTATGAGAAGTGGTGGATAGTGACATGACCAACACTAATATACCCAATGGATGAGCCAGTGGGAGATGCAGGTCCACTACCAAACAAGGGAGATGACAGAGAGGATATGGCTGAGGAGACACACTACAAGGATACAAATATATTCACTGATTTTATTGATGATGAGTATGATGAGGATGCAGATCTAGATTATGATGGCTAGGAGGGAGAGGAGGAGGATGAGGAGGAGGGGCCACCCTTGAGTAAGAGTGATGAGGCAGCGACTAAGGATCAACATGAGTGGGGAGATCCCTCTCCCATTCATATGATGAGATCACGAGCAGTCGCTGCAGTAGGCATAGTACTCACAGTCGAGGAGAGGCTAGCACATCCTATATGCCCCTTGCACAGGATGATGTCGAGATTGCTTGAACCTACTAGAGATATAGGTGATGATATTTGATTTTATGCATGTACTATTAGTGCTTATACTCATTATATATATATGAGTAGTTGATACATGTTTTATGATTTTTCTTAATGTGTTTGAATGTTAAATGGCAATGTGATTAATTACATAACCTTTGCAAGATTACTTAATTAATGTCTTCATTATTCAACATATTTTATGTGATCTAATTAAAAATTATTATAGTTTCTTTTAGATACGACATGATGATTAAGTATGTTATGCTAAATATAACACACAAGATTAAGTTGAATAGCATGAAACCTAAAGTAATTATAAAAAAAATTAAATAATCACTTTAGTGCTCAAGACATACACATGATTGGTTTGTCAAGAACAAAGCAATGTGAAAGTATATAGGATATGACCCATAACTTTAACAAAACTACTTTAACATTCATACTATTCAAGGGATTAAACAAAATACCGATGCAAATGCGTGAAATTGATGGGTTCCTTAAGGGGTCTACCATCGAGTTTTGTTAAGACATACACGGGTATGTGCAGGATCATGATGGGCCAAAAAGTGGCAATATGTATGTGATATGATGGCCCATGTGGCTGATGACTTTTTATTTACCCAAAATTGATGAAACGAAAAGGGTTTTTAAAGGAGATTCTCAACCTTCCACCAATATAAATTATGCTTTACTTTAAATTTAAAAAAATAATTATTATTAATTTTTTATTTGAATTATGACTAAAGTCCTGATTGATAGGTTGATTGAAAAACATCTATAGCTTTCAAACGGTATCACATTTTTTGAATCCAAGACATCGTCACATTCTTGCTTTCAGGTATACTATAGGATTTAAAATATAAAAATTGAATTTCATTGAAGTTTTGGCGATGTTAAGGTTAATTCGGACATACGATTTTTAAAAAAGTTATACCAAAAATTCATAATTAAATATTTACTTGGAAACAAATTACAAAAAATATGCATCACATCCATACACGAGTCCTCTACTTATATCTAAAATCTTATAAAAATATATTATCATTTTATTGTGATTAGATTGGTGGGCCAGACATCTACTTCTTATTTTTCCTAAAATTTAAGTACTCTGTATTGAAATTTCAAATTTTTCATAAATGGATTTTTCTATAAATAAACCTAGTAGTTTAGAAACTACATTCAATTTTCTACAGATTCTATTCTTACATATTTTTGAAATAATATGGATAACTTATTCAAATTTTTACGTCAAGTTGCCTAACTCTTATTTTTTTGAATTTTTTGCCACTTAAGGGCCTATTTTTTCCATGATGATCCTATACATACCCACACACCATACCCAAAGCTTTTTTTGACTGTATATGGTCCTAATCAATTAGGACTAAATTTTCCTCTTTCATCAGGTCTAGCATTGACATTATGTTGATTTGAAAATAGAACTAAGTCACCCTTGTGGAATGTGCGAGGGATAACATTGAGATTGTAATATCATTGTTTCTTTTTACAATAATCTTGGAGATGCTCAAGAGCGTTAATGCGTTGTTGATCAAGCATTTCAAGTTGGTGTAGTTTCTTTTCCTTATAAGTTTTGTTGTCAACTAGACCTTGAAGAGCAATCGGTAATGTTGGGATTTCTAACTCCAAGGGCATGATTACCTCAGTACCATAAACTAGGTTATAAGGTGTGGCTCTAGTGGAGGATCAAACACTTGTGCGGTAATCCCAAAGCGCATAGTGCAATTAAGTGTGCCATTCCTGATGATCATTATTAATAGTTTTCTTCAAAATTTGTTCAATAACTTTATTAGTTGACTCAACTTGACCATTAGATTGTGGGTAATAGGGTGTCAAAAATGATGTTGGATATTAAAGGTCTCCAAGAATTTCTTCACATCATTATTCTTAAATGGTGTTCCATTATCAAAGAATAATGTGAAAGGGAGTCCAAAGCGAGCAATAATGTGCTCTAGGATGAAATGACATATTACCTCAGTGGTTGTCTAGATCGAAGAGGAATAACCTCTACCCTTTTTGTGAAGTAATCACTTAAAGTGATTATAAACATATGTCCAACGAAAGATGGTGGTGAGATGTTTCCAATTATGTCCAACCCCCATACAAAGAACAACCAAATAGGTATTTGGGCACGAAGCTCAAAAGTAGGAGTATGAATAAAATGGCTATGCTCTTGACATTTGTGACATCGCTTAACATACACATAACAATATTTTTCCATATTTTTCCAATAGTAGCTTGTACGAATGAGTTTTTGTGCTAGGGTCTTTGCTCCAAAATGACCTCCACAATTGCCTGCATAAGCCTGCTCAAGTGTCATATTGATTTTTGAATCCTTAAAACATCTAATAAAATGCCATCAAAGGACCTTCTATATAACACATTAGCAAGAATTATGTATTTGGTGGCTAATTCTTTTAAATGAGCTCGCATGTTATTTGTTATCTAGGTTTGGGAATGGTACCATCTTTCATATAATTATATATGGAATCATACCATTCACTTGAATCATCATTGGTTTTTGTTAACGTGTCTATGATGGTTTCATCGATTGAGGGTTTGAGGATTGGGTGAACAATGAATATAACATCCTTTGAAGGATCTAGAGGAGAAATAAGAGAAGCAACACTCGCCATTGCATTCGCATGTTGGTTATCTTTTCATGGGATGTTATCACTGGTGAATGAGTCAAATTTCAACAAAAAGGACATTGTCATATCCTTATATTTTAATAATTCATCATGTTTATCTTGATAAACTCCATTTATTTGTTTGATCACTAATTGTGAATCATCAAATATCTTAATATCTTTAATACCCATGATTAAAGCAACACATAATCCAACAATTAAGTCTTCATATTTAGCAGTGTTATTCATACATAAGAAATTTAATTGATATGACAAGGGAATAGGATTTCCTTCAGGTGGAACCAATATCACTCTAGCCCCAGAGCTTGTTCTACACTTGGATCCATCAAAATATAATTCCCATGTAGAAACTTCTATTGTCAACACACTATCATTAGGAAAAGAATCATTGTCAGCTAGTGCTAGAGGAGAAGGAGCATCAGCTAAGTGGTCGGTCAAGGCTTGACCTTTAATTACTTTTTGTAAAAAAACTTAAGGTTATACTTAGTCAATAACATAATTCATTTAGCCAAATTTCTCGATAAGTCTGTTTTGTTAAAAAGATGTTTGAGAGGATCAAATTTTGTCATGACTTTTATTTCTGCATTTAGTAAATAATGTCGAAACTTACTAGTAGCGAATTCAAGACCTAAACATTGTTTTTTAATTGGAGTGTATCATGTTTCATAATCAATTAAAGTTTGACTAATATAATAAATAGGACATGTTCTTTTCCACTATCATCGTGTTGAGCCAACAATGCTGCAAGAGCATGAGTTGATGCGGCTATGTAAAGGATGAATGGTTTGTTTGGCACAACAGGTTGTAAAATGGGCGGAGTTGAAAGGTATTCCTTCAAACTCTCAAAGGAATGTTTACAATCCTCATTCCAATAAAAATGCACATCCTTCTTGAGGATATGTGTCAAAGCTAATGTTGTATTAGCTAAGGAGGTGACAAAAAGATAGATGGCTTGGATTCGTCCTTGTAACATGCATAATTGAGAAAAAAAATTAGGAGGTGGCATGTTGATGATAGCATCAATTTTATTTGTGTCCACCTTGATGCCTTTGTGAGATATGATAAACCCTAAAATTTTTCCACTATCTACTCCAAAGACACTTTTTTTGAATTGAGTCACATGTTATATTTATGCATCCGTTCGAAGATTTGTCAAAGGAAATTCACATTTTCTTGTATTGTTAAGGATTTGGCAAGGATGTCATCAACATAATATTCCAAGATTTTATGTATATAATGATGAAATATTAATTTCATTACTCTTTGATAAGTTGCACCTACATTTTTTAATCCAAAGGGCATCATAACCCAACAAAAGGTTCCCCAAGCAGAGTTGTAAATGTTGTCTTGTATTGATCTTGTGGGTTGATGAAGATTTAATTATATCAAGAAAATCCATCCATGAATGACAACAAATCATGTCTTGCAGTTGAATCCACGATCATGTCGATATTAGGAAAGGGAAAATCATCTTTTAAAAAGGGTTTATTTAGGTCATGAAAATCCATACATGTCCTAATACGATTATATAGTTTAGCAACTATGACAATATTTGAGATCCAAGGAGAATAATCAATAGGGCGAATGAAACATGTGTCAAGGAGTTTTTGAAGTTCTTTAACATGCAAGGCTATCATAGGATTCATTTTTTGTATCATTTGTTGAACAAGCTTAGAATTTTTTGCAAGAATAATGTTATGTGTTACTATGTTCGGGTCTATTCCTAGTATATCTGAATATTTCCAAGAAAAATATTTAGGAAAATCATGAAGCAAAGCTGTAGTATCCTCTTGTTCATCATCATCAAGGAACTTACCAATCTTAATGACATTTTCTTTATCATCTTTGTCCATTGATATATAAATTATATCTCCTAAGGGGAGTGCATTTGACTTAGGAGATTTAGGAGCATACAGTTACATGCTTGTGTTTTATCATTAGTATCAATATCTTTTGGTTGGGTACTTATCATAGCGCAGGTAACTTTTCTTTTGGAAGAAAATGGCTTATCAGAAGCACCTAACATTTTTTTCAAGGCTTCATCACTTTGAACATACTCCCATGATGGTGGGGAGTCCATATCTAGAAATTATGGATGCTTTAGCATAAGATTGGTTCTTGGTTTACATGTGATGGTGTTGATATTGAGAGATGGTCATTGAGTTTCTTTTGTTGTGTTAGAAAAGGAATATCCCAAACCAGTCTTTGTTTCTTGTGTATTAGGTTCTATAGGAACTCAGATGCCTTGTTCATTCTTTCCAAATCCTTTACCGTTGTATCCCAATTGTTTCACTAACACATAGCCTTTCCCATAAATTCTTTCCATTTCCTTTAGATTAGGAGGATGTTGATAATCTATCTCATCAAAATTTGTTGTGTAGGTTGTATTTTCTTCCAAAGGGGATGAGGTAGATATTTGGGAAGATTCTTCTAAATTCTGATTTGACATAACCATTGGTTGTTCCTATTTTTCATCTTCTTTTCATGTGATTATGTATTCATCCATAAATGAAGGTTTGAATTCTAATGTACCCCAATCATCATCTAGCAATTTAGACACAGGTTCTTCTTCCGGTTTGCTAGTATCAAAGGGTGCTATATGAGATGTTGGAATTAATGTGTTTAGAAGACTTGGTGTTCCTTTTTCAAGTTGTAAACAACTTTTAGGCTCGGGGTCTATTTCAACTTGATAAAAAAATTTGTTATAGACATATTTCATTATTCGATAAAGGGTCGAGGGCACCGCATGCATCTGATGAATCCATGGCCTTCCCAAGAGAAGATTATATGCAAGATCATAGGGCATGACATAAATAGGAGTTTTCCAGGTAGCCACTCCAATTGTGATAGGTAAAGTGATTACACTGACCGGTTGCTTTGTAGTATTGTCAAATTCTCTAATAGATAAGGAATCAAGTTTGATTTGTGATTTATCCACAGACAATCGATCTAGGATCTTTACATTGCACACATTAAGGGTAGAGCCATTAGCAACAAGGGTTCATTTGATGCCTATTGTAGTGTATTGAGAAATGATCATAAAGGCCTCATCGTGCTTCCTTAATTCTAATGGAGGGAGCTCAGGTTGATGAAAGGTAATGTCTACATTAACTACGTTCATTCCTTTTATAAGAGCTGCCACATCATTTGCATTTGTACCAGGAGAAACCACTATTTTTTGCAATGCTATTTGGAACATTGGATGATAATTTGGTGAATTCTGAAGAAGATCCCAAAGGGATATCTTTGTAGGAGTATTCTTAAGTTGTTCAAAAAGATCATACTCGCTAAGGTGTGAATTTAAGCAAGGAGCACTAGGAAAGATTGGATTTGGTAAAGGTAAAGATGTTGGATTGGGTTGTTGTGGTTGTGGATTATTTCTAGTATCTGCAACAACATCATGTTGAGGTGGGTAAAGGGTAAACTTGGGTTTAGTTGGAGGTTGAGACTGATGTGAAGGTGGGTAAAGGACATAGGTGAAATTGCAATACTGTGTTTCACTTTTTTCCCAAGATGGGCATTTACATCAATATTTTTTAACCAAATCTTCATCTTCTAAGACCTATAGCAGCTAAACCGTTAAGAATTTGAAGATGATATGAACTAGTGATTTGTGGCAATTTGTGAGTAGATTCTAAATATATTTTTTTCAATTTTTTTGAAATATATAATGATTCTTTCAACATCTCCTTTAATAACTAGTTTTAAATAGAAAAAAAAATTTCAAAAAGTAATGTTTGTGTTGTACAACATAATCTTTTTTCTATAAAGGATTAAATTATAATTTTTGAAATATAGATTCTCAACATCAATATCAAGTGAATCAATATTTTTTCATAATTTTCTGTTGAATATTTTATTTTAAATTTTATTTTTAAGTCACTATAACTATAATTTGGACATACATGTGTGTCGTACAAGCTAACATGTGTATATATTGAAATCCAATTTTTATTTTTGAGGTGAAATGAGGAAATCAATACCTAGGGAATGAGTATTTTTTGATTATTTTTTACAATGGTTTACTACTTTTCCACCTCTGCACAACAAAGAGCTTGATGTTCAGAGAAAAACCTATGTTTAGTAAAAAATTAAAATTAAATACATGATAAAATAAAAATATATCAAAAATATACTTGTTGGAAAGCTTGTTTCGAGGGCTACAATCTTGCAAAATATAATTTTTAAATGATATTATTTAAACCCTCAAAAGATAAATTAAAAGTGGTTTTTTGAGAGCATTTTCATAGGTGCAAAGGAGACTCCATTGTGGGCATGATTTAATAGTAAAGGGGTTCTATGTAAGGGGGTTTGATCTAAGGGGGTATTAGCTATCCCTATTCAATTAAAACCCTTTATATGGAGCCTCTCAAGAGTTAAATCATTAGATTTTTCTAAAAACGGTGATTTCAGGCAAAAACAACACATCCCAAGAGTGAGACACACTATTGAATTACATTGTCATCTTTTGTTTTTGGTTTCTCACAATAAACCTTAGTGGATGGCATTAGAAAGATGAAGTCCTCAAGGGATTCATCTAACATATCAAAGTCATCACTACTAAAAGGTTTGGGAGATAAGTTATCGTTGGATGGTTTGGGTTTGTCATCACAAGCCTTAGTGGATGAACTCAGAGAGAGGAAGCCCTATAAAGATCTATCTAACTTATCCAAGTCATCACCGCTAAAAGGTTTGGATGATATAGTTGTCCTAAAGTGAAGCATTGTTTTTATTATTTCATTTGATTGTTGAACATTTTTGTTTGCTTTTTCTGATGAATCTGATCTAAATGAACTAGGAACTAATGTTGAGAAGGAAAATTGTAAAAATTTAATGCTATCTAGAATTGCCATTAAAGTAAATGATACTAGTGCTAATGATTTAGATGTAATAGAAAATAACTTCATAGAAGCATAAAAGTGACTAAAACAAACAGTAATTGAAGAAACTAGGAACAAAATGTTGAAAATACAAATGCAAAATGTGTATTGGGACGAAGTCGCCCAGGGTGGCGAATTAGTCCAAGTAGGGTGATTTTTTAAGTTTTTTTGAGTTTTTTGGTGGATATTGATGTGATCTAACTGTACCATACAAATTTACAGTTCAAATGCAGAATTTCACTATTGTGGAATGAAATGGAATGCAATAATGCAAGCTTAAATGAGCTTTTCACTAATGCAATGTTTAAAACCCTAGGATGCAAAGTAAACAATTCAACACCTAATGCAATGTTGATGCAAGTTGAACCTAGGATGTAGATGCACTTGAAATTAGAAAGAAAATGTTGAAAAATTGGGTTCACCAAAATGTGGTGCTGATTTTGGGTGTCCAAGGGTTCTTTAACTCTTCTAAGGTTTTCCCCCTAAAAGGTGAGAAATGGACCCAAAATGCTAATGTCTACACTCAAGATTATTCTATGGATGCATGCAATATTCCTAAATATGATGTCTAATGAAACTAACTAAAAAGTAAAGATGATTATTAATGCTAAACCTAAGAAATACAAAGTGTTGGAAAACACACTATGATATGCAGAATGATAAAATGAATGCAATAAAGATCCAAGTAAAGGTGTTAAACTAAAAATGTGCACTTAGAGACTGATGTAGAGTAGAATGGAGATTGTAGAGACCTCTAGAATTCTGGAAAACTTGATTTTTGAGCCAACTGGGACACTTATGCCAAGTTGGGCGACTTAGTCCTAGATCAAGGAAACTGTCTATAAAGTTGTTTCTGCCATATGGGTATATGAAACTGTAAAAAATATTTGAAAAACTAGTGCAGTGGGACTAAGTCACCACTGTTGGTGACTTATTCCACTTTGGATTTTCTACAAATTTGAAAGTGGATATGGAAGCCCATAATCTGCACTCTATTTTTTGATGGAAACCTAGATTTGAATCTGTAAAATTACCTACAAAAGAGAATATAAATTGATTTCTAATGTGGGTTTTTCCTTGGTCAAACCCCTGGTTGGTATTTAAACCTTGGAAAAGATAAAATCTGCATAAAAACCTAGCCCTAAGTGTGTTTAAGACTAGGAATTTTGAAAATAAGATGTAACCCTATTCTAATGTATAAGAATAAGATGCATAAATCGGTTCAAAAAAATGAAAGAATCATCCTAAGAGACATTAAATAACATTAGAAATGAATCTAAATGACATGCAAACCTTCCTTAGGCTAAAGATAAAGAGAAAATGGAAGATGGAAACACTTTGAAAACAAGTCTTTAGGCTCAATTTGATGGCTAGTTGCATCTCCTCAACCTAGATTTCTCTATGATTCTCCATAGGCATCCATGATCAACCCTTTGCAATGCAAAATCTTTAAAAAAAAATTGAGCTTGAAGACCTACAAAAACGCTAGCTTGCTTCCCTAAAGCTTCAACTTTGTTGTAGAAAGACTAAAGAATCTTGTTGTGAAAGATATTTGGCTCTTGACTTTAGATTTTTCTTGATGAAAATGACTTAATGTTATGAAAAAATGACCTAAAAACATGTATTTATAGGCATTAATGCCAAATTATTCATTAGTTTAACTTCACAGGCCAACATCCCTCAAGGATTTGAATTAAGTCGGTGATTTTTCCACTCAAAAGTGAAAAATAACTCAAAAGGGACTAAGTTGCCACCTTGGGAGACTTATTTGCACCAGGGATTTTTGAGGTGGGTTTTATGAAATTTGAGTGGTTTGAATGTTTCTTGTCGGGATTTGTATGATTTATGAGTGGAATAGGCCTTAAAGTCCAAAATCATGAACATTAGGGGCCTATAAATGCAATTTTTAAGGGGTGATTGTTGCAAGGTTGTCTAAAATAGGACCAAATTAATTGAAAAATTGTCTCTTTCTTCAAAAGTACATAATGAGAGAGGACATCATGCGTATGAATGATAGCTTTTGTTTCTTCATACTCCTTTTGCAATGAATTCAGCCACAATGTCTCCTCTGTGATAACATTCACTTGAATCGCGGGGTTGACTAAGACACGCTTCACAATTTTCCCATTGAGGCAAGTGAGAATGTAAAGGGGAGATGGATTGTTATTCAAGGGAAGGTCCTGCGAGGTGAATTTTATGTCTAGCAAACTAGTCACAGGCTACGTGGAAGGAGTAATCATGCCCATGTTAATGTATGTCGAGGGCTGAGTGGTAGAATCGAAGGGATCAATAATTAAGTTAGAAAAATGTGATGGAAATGGGTCCATGTATATTTTCAACTCACTATTTTCTTTCACCAATGATTCATTTGTATTTTGTTTACTCCCATCGAGATGAATAGTACCATCCTCGACGTGGTCCTGCATCTTGTGACGTAGGTGCATACAACATTTGGTATCACGTTTGTTGACTCGATGGTACTAAAAGAAGGTATTTGCATCATACCAATTAGGGTAAGGTTCCTTGAGAGGTCAAGGTTTCTCCAAGGTTATGATCTTATCCTTCAATAACATCTGCAAGATGGAACAATAAGATTTTTCTAACTTTGTGAACCTTTTGTTCCATATGAGGCCATTATCATTCATTGTGGCTACTACATTCGTAACAACCTTACCTTTTCCTAAGATTGACACAATAGATCTTCCTTTTGAATGGGAGCATGAGGAAGATTCCCTAATCTGAACTACAATCTGCTGATATTCTTGCAGGGCTACACATTGATGTGCAAAAGAGGGATGTTTCATAAGGGAAAAGTTTTCTTGCCATGGTCTCTACAAGTTTCCTATGAAGACCTTCTACACATTAGAATTGGACAACGGGTATGAGATCTGTGAGAATAGTACTTGGTATCGCACTATGAAATTAGTTATCTTCTTGTTATCCCCTTTCTTGCATTAGATGAGATCTGAAAAGGTCATCCTTGATCTGATGTTAGCTTGGAACTATTGGAGAAACTAATTTACAAGTTGATCAAATGAGAAGATAGAGTTGCTAGCTAAGGAATAGTACCACTCGAGTGTTGTATCCTTAAGAGATCGAGGAAATAATTTTCCCATAAACGCATCGTGATGGAAGAAGTTTGTACACATGGAATTAAAGGCAGAAACATGCATTTTAAGGTCCCCTTTTCCATCATATTTCTCAAATTTTGGAATATCTATTCCTTGTGGGAAGGGAGTACTTATGATTGTTACTGACAATGGGCTATGTTAGAAAAATGGTTGAAAGATAGACTAGGCTGAGGCCTAGGAGAGAATCACTAGCTAGTTTTGCATACAACCCATATTCTAAAGCATGACATTCAAAATAGGGTCAGTAGATGACAATGAACTAGTGGAGCCTTCAGAACCATTTCCAGAACCACCTCTAAGGCCACTACATTGACCATCATCAGAGCCCCCACCATTAGTAGGGTCTCCATCGGAGCCACCTCCACTACTAAAACCACCACCATGACCTCCACCAGTACCACCACCACTACCAAAGCCATCACCACTCATTCCATCAGCGCCCCCACCATTAGGGTTAGTAGGAGGGATTAAGGTGAACCCAAGGGGTGTTTTACTCACCTTGATAGTGGGGGGATTTTGAGAAGAAAAAGAGACATTGATCCAGGGGCCCATTTTGGCTATGTATATAGATGTGGTAGGCATTGAAACACCTATCTGTCTTTCATAGGTATTGAGCACTTCCCCTCAAGTAGTACCTGATCTAGTCTTATACAAAGGGACATAAGCTTTGGTTAGATCAGTAAGGCCATGTAAGAACTCTATGCCTATTCGATCCTTCCATAACAAATGTCTCACTTTGCTAGTAACCCTAGCAGCTCTCGCCATAGGTCATCCTTGATCGATGTTATCTTGGAACTATTGGAGAAACTGATTTACAAGTTGATCAAAATGAGAAGATAGATTTGCTAGCTAAGGAATAACCACTTGAGTGTTGTATCCTTAAAGTCGAGGAAATAATTTTTCCATCAATGCATTGTGATGGAAGAAGTTTGTACACATGGAATTAAAGGCAGAAACATGCATTTTAAGGTCCCCTTTTTCATCATATTTCTCAAATTTGGGAATATCTATTCCTTGTGGGAAGGGAGTACTTAGGATTGTTACCAACAATGGGCTATGTCAGAAAAATGGTTGAAAGATAGACTAGGCTAAGGCCTAGGAGAGAATCACTGGCTAGTTTTGGATACAACCCATATTCTAAAGCATGACATTCAAAATAGGGTCAGTAGATGACAATGAACTAGTGGATCCTTCAGAACCACTTCTAGAACCACCTCTGAGGCCACTACATTGACCACCATCAGAGCCTCCACCATCAGTAGAGTCTCCATCGGAGCCACCTCCACTACTAAAACCACCACCATGACCTCCACCAGTACCACCACCACTACCAAAGACATCACCACTCATTCCATTAGTGCCCCCACCATTAGGGGTAGTAGGAGGGGTTAAGGTGAACCCAAGGGGTGTTTTACTCACCTTGATAGTGGGGGGGTTTTGAGAAGAAAAAGAGACATTGATCTAGGGGACCTTTTTGGCTATGTATATAGATGTGGTAGGCATTGAAACACCTATCTGTCTTTCATAGGTATCGAGCACTTCCCCTCAGCTAGTACCTGATCTAGTCTTATACTAAGGGACATAAGCTTTGGTTAGATCAGTAAGGCCATGTAAGAACTCTATGCCTATTTGATCCTTCCATAACAAATGTCTCACTTTTCTAGTAACCCTAGCAACTCTCGCCATGTTTGGCTCTTTCTCCAAATGATTTAGAAGGTTTGTCAATCTGTTATCCAATGCAAAAATCTTTTCTATAGGGACATGCATAGCTTCATCTTTGTCCATGGATGAAGCCATAGGGGATGCTGGAGGATTAGGAATGTGATTGGTCTCATCCATGAAACCCATCTTGTTAATGAAGCCTATAGGAAAATAGTGGTAAAATCATTAGCTAAACCAATAGAGAAACTGGAGGTGAAACTAGAAGTGACCTTCATCTTCTCCATTGGTAAGTTTTGTACACTTCTTCTAACAACATACCTAGAAGCTGTGGACTAGGTTGTGATGCTCATAAACCTTCACAACACTTAGGGTTATGAAAACCACCAGGCATGGGGAAAAAGTCTCAACACAGGTGAATGGAAAGATGTTCTTCATGTCAAGTTCACCAAAAATGTAAGAGAGGGGGACTAACCACGTCAAGGCCCCAAGTCATGAAGAGACAAGAGCGGAGGGCTCCCCTAACTTACCTCACTCTAAAGGGATGTTTTGGGATGAGGAATGACAATGAAGAGAACTATGTAGGACTTATGTCACTCTATAGACCTGAGCTTCAAGTTTAGGTTAGGAGAGCTAGTATTTGGAGTTAGTACTACACCTCAGATAGCTCTCTATCCAAGGATGACAATGAGATTTTAGGATAAAAACATGGTGCACTGGCATCTCTCTAGTACATTGGAGTCCATATGACCAGAAAACATGAAGTCTAATAAAAACTACCTAGAAACTTACTGACAGCCTAGCTAGCAGATCTTGATGGGAAAAATAGAATGAAAAAGTATAGGAAATAAAAATGGAGATGATAAAGCAAGTAGATGAAAGCTAGGGTGACAAATATTAACTCACAAAAGTGTTTATTTTCTAGCTAGCTCCAAACACATGTTCACCTACATGCAAGAAAGAGGGGGAAATTGTTGGGGCTATATAGGGCTTGCCTTAGTTAGACCCTTGTTTTGGTGTTTCCACCTCCACAGAAAACCGGAAAGAAATGAAGTAGAATATTTGATAAATAAAGTAGAAAGAAATATAATGAACACTACAAAATACAAATGTTACTCTATCAAATCACAAAGGAGAGAAGTGAAGCATTACCACCTCCACCCAAAAGCTCACTAGCCAATGGAGGGAGAATGCAAGGTATGGACTTGGAAAATTCACCATAATCATAGCAGTGATGAAGGGAGCTCTTGCAAGACTCCAATTCCACAATTCTATGGCTACCTTACACTTGCAATGTGGATTTGAGTGAGTGTCAATGCTTCTACAATTCTCACAATGAAGTGTTGCAATGCTTGAGAATGTGAATGAACTGCTAAGAGAGATGAAGTGAATGTGTAGAAGATTGCTAGAAGATTGGTAAAAGATGAAATGAATGAATGGAGAATGTTTTTGAAGGTGGGATGAGAAGAATCTATTATTTTTAGGTTAGTTGGTTGAAGAGAGACATTACAATTTGACTCCAATCGAGTGTGTAACACCTCTATCAACTTGAGATGCAAGAATCCATCGGGGAAAAAACACACTTTGTTGACATCTACATGACATGTGTGCATCCATGATAAATATTCTCTCACCGAAATATAGGAAAAATTCTAGGTGGATGGAAGGTAGGTGGGTGATGTGGAATTTTTCCTTTGGATTTGATTTTCTAAGGTGAGGGTATGTGAAAGGGAAATTTTATGAAGGGGTGCAGATTTTCTCCTATACACCAAGTTAACCTAACCCTCAAGCCTTTTAGTAGTGATGAATTTGACATGTTAGATGAAGCCCTTTATTATTTCATCTCTCAAGGTTCATGCACTAAGGCTTATTACAACAAACTAAAAAATATATAAGTTAATGTGATTCAACCTCAACTCATCCTACACCCACCTTCAAAAAAATATCCAACTCAAAAGAAACCCATTTTCATCCTTGAACTACCTACAAATAATGTGTTGCAACAATCGAGTTACAATACCGTCGCCCATACATATAATACTAGAAACAATCCACAGCCAAGACAGGCAAATTCAACATCTTTACCTTTGCCTAAACCCATCTTTCCTAGTGCTCCTCGCTTGCATTCACATACTAGGAAGGAGTATGATCTTGTTGAACAAATTAAGAATACTCTAAAAAAGATATCCCTATGGGACCTAATTCAAAATTCACCTAATTATTATACTACGCTTCAAACATCCTTGTAACAAGTTGTAATTCCATCTAATAAAAATGCAAGTGATGTAGCATCTTTCATTCCAGGAATAAATACAATTAATGTAGACATTACTTTTCATCAACATGGGCTTCCTACTTTTGAAAGGAGAAATACAAATGATGCCTTCATGATAGTAGCAATCTTCAAGAGGGTAGGAATAAAAAGAACCCTTTTTCGGTAATGACTCAACTCTTAATGTGTGCAACATGAACCTTTTGGATAAACATGGTATGGATAAATACAAAATTAAACCTAATTCTTTATTCATTCAAGGATTTTACAATGTAGGAAATAAATTGCTTGGTGTGATTTATTTTCCTATTATAGTTGGAAAGGTTGTATTATAAACTCCTATTCATGTTATTCCTCATGATCTTTTACACAATCTTCTTTTAAGAAGGCATTGGATTCTTGAGATGCATGTGGTTCCTTCAAATATTCATTGTATCATGAAACATGTCTATAATAATAAAGTGTACCAAGTTGAAATAGACCGTAAGCCTGAAAGTTTCTTACAAGTTGAAAAAGGAATAACAAGTCCTCTAAACACATTAATTCCAACCTCATGCGTAGAACCTATGAAAGAAGTGAAAAACTTAGGAAAATATGATTAGGGTTCCTTAGACTTCACACCTTTGTTTATGGGAGAGTACACAATCACAACAAAAGAAACTAAGAAAAAAAGAAACCAATGGTAATATCAATGTAGAGTTTAGAAGAACACTCAAAAGCATAGATATCCCTTCTACTCTAGGCAAAGACACAAGCTATACAAAAAAAATTGATGAGATAGATTATCAACAACCACCAAACCCAAAATAAATGGAGAAAAATTATGGAAAAGGTTATGAATTTATGAGATAACTTGGATAGAGTGGAAAAGGATGTGGAAAAATAGAGTAAGGCATATGTGTTCCTATAGAACCTAACACACAAGAAACAAAAAGTGGTTTCAGGTATTTCCCTTCTAAGATAACACAAGAAAAGAAAATACCTCCATTAAACATAAACATCATCATTTGTAACCCTAAAACAACATCAGTGGTTTGGGGTATTTTATGATTGTAGACTCAAAAAATGTCATTGGTTACATTTTCACACTTGTTTGGGCCCTCCTTGTAAAATCGAGCTTATTGATGCCTTGACTTAGTGTTGTAATGAGTTTAACACAATCACATTAGGTCTTCAGCCCTTGTAAACTAAATTAACTTAATCCTACCTTATCTAAGGTGTTGTAAAGTGTTGTAACACACTTCCACTCTTTTCTAAGTTTTTTATAAATAATTAGGCTTCTTTATGCTATAATTGGCCTTATTTTTCATCCACAAGCCTTAATTTATGCATCTTTTCAAGGATAATCCTGACATAAATTAATATCCAATCATAATTTAGGTGTTTTTAGGTTGTGTGGCCTAAATTTATAGATTTGGGACTCATACACCACCTTGGGTGTATGAGTCCCACCTAGGATTTTGGGTCTCAATCTAGATTTTACACATTTCTAAGAATTTTTTAAATTGGTTGTGTCAAAGAAAAATGGCCCCTTGTCATTTTCATGGTCTTTTAGGCCTTTTTCCATGATGCTCAGTCCATTTTTCTTTGATTTATTGATGTAATGTGGCTTGAACATGCACATTAGGTCCTTAAAATTCCAATTATGGAATCATGTGAAGGAGTTGTGAAGTTTTGTAAAAATATTTCTGCACTTTTCTAGACTCTATTCATTACAATTCACCTAAAAGTCACCTTTTCATCACTTATCAAGTCCTATTTTGAAGTGTTGTAAAGTCTTGTAATAATATTTCACACTTTTCTAGGCATAATTTCACTATTTACACCTTTCTTATGCTTTATTTGACCCCTTGATGCCCTTATAAGGCTTAATTAAGTGTGTTTTTGAATGTAAACTTGGCAAACAACATTAAATGCAAGATAATTCCCGACACCCACTTTCAAGTCTACAGTGGGACCCATTCACTATGGGTGGCGAATGAGTCCCTCTTGACACAAAATTCAAAATATTTTAAATTTTCTTTTGGGTTTTTATTTAAAAACACCTTATGTCGGCCTGTGATGAGGTATCATTGGGTTACTAAGGCACAAATGTGTATAAATATGTGCTTTCCTCCTCATTTTACATCTCCTAACTCATTCAATCAATCCTTTCATTCATTGAAGCATTTGAGCACTTTGCATCCTTTAATCAAGCATTAATCAAGCATTCAAGAGCAGCCATTGTTATATCTTTAGCTTTTCTTCAAGAAGGGTTTGGTAAGTTGATAGAAATTGCTTGTTATTTTTTTATTATTCTCTTTCATTTCACTATTTTCATTAAGGGTTTCATTACCAAAGTGGGATTTGATCAAGGAAAATCCCTATAACCTAACCCTTAACCATTTTCCCCCTCTTGCATGTGTATTTGCAGACTTGAGTATGCATATTTGACAAGCATTTAGATGTTAAAAAGTGCACAAGAAGTCAACAAAGTGTTTCAATTCAACTACATCCTTTCTCATGCTTGGAGAAGACCTTTTGTCTATTTTCTGCAGATTTGATGTCAACAATCTGACAAGTAGACAACCTCAGATCTAGTGCTACAGAATTGGTCCCTGATTTCTCAAAATTTTAGGAATGGACTCATTCACCATCAGTGGTGAATGAGTCCCACCTTAAGGCTAGAAATCTAGATTTTGTCAGATTCTGGATCCCAACAATCAGAAACCTGTTCCCAATAGTTTTCATCAGAAGCAGGACTGATTCGCCATCAGTAGTGAATGAGTCCCACTGGTGATTTTCAGTAATCTCATATAGCATTGAGAAGATTCCAAATTCTCCATTCTCTACCCAGATGCACTATGAATCAACCCTTTTCTATTCTTTTTTGCATTTGTTCATTCTTATTTCATGTTTGCATATCATGTTGTGTTTTCCAACATTGTAAAGTCTTAGGTTTTGCATACATAATCAATCAAATAGATCATCCAATTACATTTTTACCCTCTCATTTATTCTTAATTACACCATACATTGCATAATTTGAGTGAACCTATTGTAGATTCCCTTGCATAGGGTTTATCTCTCCCTTTTTAGGTGAAAAATCCTAAGAGTGCAAGAGTAGCCTATAAGCCCTACCCAAAAATGTATGTTTCATTTTGATGAACTTGCATATTGAACACTTTAAAATTTTGATTTCAATTGGATCTTGCATCCTAGAACTCATTTGCATCAACATTCAATTAGGGTTTTGTTTTATTTTTCAATCCTAGGATTTATAAACTTGCATTAGTGAAAGACTCATTTAGATTTCATTTTTGCATAAGATATCATTCAAAAAACTAAAAATCTACATCTGCATCCTTTATGGGCATCTAAAATGAATTAAATTCACTTTAAAATTTTTGAAAAACAAAAAAAATCCTCATAGTTGGACTCATTTGCCACCCTGGGCGAATCAATCCACCTGCACATTTCAAATTGCATTTTGATGCAATATAGGGGTGATAAACCATTCGATACGTAAATCAAATTTATATTAATAAGACTTCAAAGAAAAATCAAATGATTTCCTGAAAATTCAACTCTTAACCATGCTTTCCCTTATAGCAAATGCAACCTGGTTTAAGGGATTTTTCAACCAAACTTTACAAATGACTTGCCAAATAAATGATGGATTTAGATACCCTTTAAGGGCTCACACAACATATCTTGAAACCAATAGAGACTCTTTTAGACCAAATTGGACTTTCAATAACCCTTCCCTACTCTTGGCTACTCAATTAGCCCACTTTTCCAAAGGAGGTCCCTCTTCAACATTTTTCCTTCACAAAAACACAACAACAGTCAACAAGCATGTGAAAAAACTTCAAATTCCATGACTTGTTTCTAGATTCAAGGCTTCTTTAGTATTATTCCAACAAACCCTCCATTTGCAAGCAAATACCTAGGGTTTTATTCAAACTCACAAAATTTGGGCTTTCTTGGCACAACCAACACATCAAACACCCTATAAATGCTCTATACAAACTTAAAAATCCAACTCAGAACTAGTTCCATCAATAATTTTTCAAAACCCCATATTCCCACTTTCATTTCACATGGAAAACACAAAATTACACCCTAGGGTCACATCCCACAACCTTTAATTTTCTTCACCTTCACTCTAAAACATAGAAATATCTACTCTACCATCATATTATGCCATTCCATCAAGACATAGATTAAAAAAGTAGATGGAATGGCAGATTACATGATTAAAATCTCAGACAGAGCCTCATTGATTTTTACTAGGCAGTCACTAAAAACTTAGGAGATCTTCCTCTAAAATTATTGTTAAACCCTCAAAATGAGTTCAAATGAATGCTAAAATATAATTCAACAAGATACCAGGAGTTTCAAATCATAAGAGAGTCTATACGAGCTGTTCAATGTAAAAGAAGATCAAAACACAGATAAATTTGTCAAGAAACTATGAAGTCTTATTGGAATTCATCTAAAAAAGGATTGAGCAACCTTTGTTCGAGCCTTCTTAGGCCTTTAGATACATTTTCAATCCAAATCCCAATGACATAACTCCCTCAACTATCTTTTAAAGTACTAAACTCTTCATATTCCCTTAATCTGCATTTTAATAACTCTTATTAACAACTTTTATTGCATTTTTACCTAAGTGACTCTCCAAACCTTTGATTGCCTTAAAAATGGTCTTATTAGACCTCATTAAAGAAAATATCTAAAACCAAATCTATACCACCTATTACCCCCTTAAATGACCTTCAAGACTTCAATTTTTCAACAAGGTGTAGGTGCTCCTACACCATACACCCCCACAGGAAAGAAACTCTCGTCATAAGAGTTGAAATGTGTTTCATGACTTATCATTGCTCCATACATCCTATGATCAACAACCTCCTTCAACTAGTTGAAAGATGGAGTTCTCTTGATCTACTCTACCCTCTTGACTGTGTTCATGCTGAAATGTGCTTACATCTTCATGCTCAGACCTCATGGTTTCCCCATCCTTATACTTGGGTCAAAAATTGATGGTGTCCTAGTCCTTATACCTACAAATAAAAAATATTTAGTAATACCTTGCTCTACCTTCTTGGCTTCATCTGCACACTTGTATCCATCCATATGCACTTGTATACTCTACCCTCTTATCATTGCCATTAGAAATTTTTCCCTTTTCTTTGATACCAATTTGATGCAGTATATGGGTGGAAAACCATTCAATATGTAAATCAAGTTGATATCAACTAGACTTGAAAGAAAAATCAGATGATTTCCTCAAAATTCAACTCTTAACCATGCTTTCCCTTATAGCAAATGCAACCCGTTTTAAGGGATTTTTCAACCAAACCTTACAAATGACTTGCTAGATAAATGATGGATTTAGATACCATTTAAGGGCTAATAGAACATATCTTGAAACCAACATAGACTCTTTTGGACCAATTGGACTTTCAATACCCCTTCCCTACTCTAGGTTACCCAATTAGCCCACTTTTCCAAAAGATGTCCCTCTTAAACATCTATCCTTCACAAAAACACAACCATATTCAACAAGCATGTTAAAAAATTACATATTCCATGACTTATTTCTAGATTTAAGGCTTCTTTAGTATTTTTCCAAAAAACCCTCCATTTGCAAGCAAGTATGTAGGGTTTTATTCAAACTCACAACATCTTGGATTTCTTTACATAGCCAACACATTAAACACCTTGTAAATTCTCTGTACAAACTTAGAAATCTAACTTAGAACCAATTCCATCAATAATTTGTCAAAACCCCATATTCCCACTCTCATTTCACATGGAAAACACAAAATTACAAGCTAGGGTCACATCCCACAACCTTCAATTCATTTCACCTTCACTCTAAAACATAGAAATACCTTCTCTACCATCATATTATTCCATTCCATTGAAACACATATTAAAATAGTAGATGGAATAGTAGATTACATGATTAAAATCTTAGACAGAGCCTCACTAGTTTTTACCAAATAGTCATTGAAAAATTAGGATATATTCCTCTAAAATTATTTTAAAACCCTCAAAATGAATTCAAATGAATGCTAAAACATAATTTAATAAGATACTAGGAGTTTCAAATCATATGAGAGTCTATACGAGCTGTTCAGTGTGAAAGGAGATCAAAACATAGAGAAATTTGTCAAGAAATGTTGAAGTCTTATTGGAATTATTCTCAAAAAGGATTTAACAACCTTTGTTTGAGCCTTCTTAGGCCTATAAATACATTTTCAAACCAAATACCAAAGACATAACTCCCTCAACTATCTTTTAAACTACCAAACTCTTCATATTCACTTAATCTGCATTTTGACAACTCTTATTAACAACTTTTATTGCATTTTCACCTAAGTGACTCTCCAAACCTTTGATTACATTAAAAATGGTTTTATTATACCTTATTAAAGATAAAATATCTAAAACCAATTCTATACTACCTATTACCCCCTTAAATGACCTTCAAGACTTTAATTTTTCAAAGAGGTGTAGGTACTCCTACACCATACATGGGTATGTGCAGGATCATGATGGGCCAAAAAGTGGCGATATTAAGGGTATGTGTAGGGTATGTGCTGGCCACTTTTTTTTACCCAAACTTGATGAAACGGTGTTGGCTTTAGTAGCTGAAATTCTTAGCTTCAACAACATAAATTATGCTTTTAATTTGAATTTAATAAATAATTATTATTCATTTCTATTTGAATTATGACTCTAAAGTTCTTGAATCGACAGGCTTATTGAAAAACATCTATAACTCTCAAATGGTATCACATTTTTTGAGTCCAAAACATTTGTCACATTCTATGCTTCACATACTATAGGATTAAAAAATAAAAAAATGAATTTCATGAAGTTTTGACCAATTTAAAGTGGTTAGACAAACAAGTTTTTATAT
>VDFB02193867.1:174404201-174533459 GCA_007258455.2 Sequoia sempervirens
ACCTACAAAAACGCTAGCTTGCTTCCCTAAAGCTTCAACTTTGTTGTAGAAAGACTAAAGAATCTTGTTGTGAAAGATATTTGGCTCTTGACTTTAGATTTTTCTTGATGAAAATGACTTAATGTTATGAAAAAATGACCTAAAAACATGTATTTATAGGCATTAATGCCAAATTATTCATTAGTTTAACTTCACAGGCCAACATCCCTCAAGGATTTGAATTAAGTCGGTGATTTTTCCACTCAAAAGTGAAAAATAACTCAAAAGGGACTAAGTTGCCACCTTGGGAGACTTATTTGCACCAGGGATTTTTGAGGTGGGTTTTATGAAATTTGAGTGGTTTGAATGTTTCTTGTCGGGATTTGTATGATTTATGAGTGGAATAGGCCTTAAAGTCCAAAATCATGAACATTAGGGGCCTATAAATGCAATTTTTAAGGGGTGATTGTTGCAAGGTTGTCTAAAATAGGACCAAATTAATTGAAAAATTGTCTCTTTCTTCAAAAGTACATAATGAGAGAGGACATCATGCGTATGAATGATAGCTTTTGTTTCTTCATACTCCTTTTGCAATGAATTCAGCCACAATGTCTCCTCTGTGATAACATTCACTTGAATCGCGGGGTTGACTAAGACACGCTTCACAATTTTCCCATTGAGGCAAGTGAGAATGTAAAGGGGAGATGGATTGTTATTCAAGGGAAGGTCCTGCGAGGTGAATTTTATGTCTAGCAAACTAGTCACAGGCTACGTGGAAGGAGTAATCATGCCCATGTTAATGTATGTCGAGGGCTGAGTGGTAGAATCGAAGGGATCAATAATTAAGTTAGAAAAATGTGATGGAAATGGGTCCATGTATATTTTCAACTCACTATTTTCTTTCACCAATGATTCATTTGTATTTTGTTTACTCCCATCGAGATGAATAGTACCATCCTCGACGTGGTCCTGCATCTTGTGACGTAGGTGCATACAACATTTGGTATCACGTTTGTTGACTCGATGGTACTAAAAGAAGGTATTTGCATCATACCAATTAGGGTAAGGTTCCTTGAGAGGTCAAGGTTTCTCCAAGGTTATGATCTTATCCTTCAATAACATCTGCAAGATGGAACAATAAGATTTTTCTAACTTTGTGAACCTTTTGTTCCATATGAGGCCATTATCATTCATTGTGGCTACTACATTCGTAACAACCTTACCTTTTCCTAAGATTGACACAATAGATCTTCCTTTTGAATGGGAGCATGAGGAAGATTCCCTAATCTGAACTACAATCTGCTGATATTCTTGCAGGGCTACACATTGATGTGCAAAAGAGGGATGTTTCATAAGGGAAAAGTTTTCTTGCCATGGTCTCTACAAGTTTCCTATGAAGACCTTCTACACATTAGAATTGGACAACGGGTATGAGATCTGTGAGAATAGTACTTGGTATCGCACTATGAAATTAGTTATCTTCTTGTTATCCCCTTTCTTGCATTAGATGAGATCTGAAAAGGTCATCCTTGATCTGATGTTAGCTTGGAACTATTGGAGAAACTAATTTACAAGTTGATCAAATGAGAAGATAGAGTTGCTAGCTAAGGAATAGTACCACTCGAGTGTTGTATCCTTAAGAGATCGAGGAAATAATTTTCCCATAAACGCATCGTGATGGAAGAAGTTTGTACACATGGAATTAAAGGCAGAAACATGCATTTTAAGGTCCCCTTTTCCATCATATTTCTCAAATTTTGGAATATCTATTCCTTGTGGGAAGGGAGTACTTATGATTGTTACTGACAATGGGCTATGTTAGAAAAATGGTTGAAAGATAGACTAGGCTGAGGCCTAGGAGAGAATCACTAGCTAGTTTTGCATACAACCCATATTCTAAAGCATGACATTCAAAATAGGGTCAGTAGATGACAATGAACTAGTGGAGCCTTCAGAACCATTTCCAGAACCACCTCTAAGGCCACTACATTGACCATCATCAGAGCCCCCACCATTAGTAGGGTCTCCATCGGAGCCACCTCCACTACTAAAACCACCACCATGACCTCCACCAGTACCACCACCACTACCAAAGCCATCACCACTCATTCCATCAGCGCCCCCACCATTAGGGTTAGTAGGAGGGATTAAGGTGAACCCAAGGGGTGTTTTACTCACCTTGATAGTGGGGGGATTTTGAGAAGAAAAAGAGACATTGATCCAGGGGCCCATTTTGGCTATGTATATAGATGTGGTAGGCATTGAAACACCTATCTGTCTTTCATAGGTATTGAGCACTTCCCCTCAAGTAGTACCTGATCTAGTCTTATACAAAGGGACATAAGCTTTGGTTAGATCAGTAAGGCCATGTAAGAACTCTATGCCTATTCGATCCTTCCATAACAAATGTCTCACTTTGCTAGTAACCCTAGCAGCTCTCGCCATGTTTGGTTCTTTCTCAAAATGATTTAGAAGGTTTGTCAATCTATTATCCAATGCAAAAATATATTCTATAGGGACATGCATAGCCTCATCCTTGTCCATGGATGAAGCCATAGGGGATGCTGGAGGATTAGGAATGTGATTGGTCTCATCCATGAAACCCATCTTGTTAGTGAAGCCTGTAGGAAAAATAGAGGTAAAATCATTAGCTAAACCAATAGAGAAATTGGAGGTGAAACTAGAAGTGACCTTCATCTTCTCCATTGGTAAGTTTTGTACACTTCTTCTAAAAACATACCTAGAAGTTGTGGACTAGGTTGTGATGCTCATAGACCTTCACAACACTCAGGGTTATGACAACCACTAGGCATGGGGAAAAAGTCTCAACACAGGTGAATGGAAAGATGTTCTTCATGTCAAGTTCACCAAAAATGTAAGAGAGGGGGACTAACCACATCAAGGCCCCAAGTCATGAAGAGACAAGAGCAAAGGGCTCCCCTAGCTTACCTCACTCTAAAGGGATGTTTTGGGATGAGGAATGACAATGAATAACACTATGTAGTACTTATGTCACTCTATAGACCTAAGCTTCAGGTTTAGGTTAGGAGAGCTAGTATTTGTAGTCAGTACTACACCTCAGATAGCTCTCTATCCAAGGATGACAACAAGATTCTAGGATGACAACATGGTGCACTGGCATCTCTCTAGCTCACTGGAGTCCATATGACCAAAAAACATGAAGTCTAATAAAAACTACCTAAAAACTTACTGACAACCTAGCTAGTAGATCTTGATGGGAAAAATAGAATGAAAAAGTATAGGAAATAAAAATGGAGATGATAAAGCAAGTAGATGAAAGCTAGGGTGACAAAGATTATCTCACAAAAGTGTTTGTTTTCCAACTAGCTCCAAACACATGTTCACCTACACACAAGAAAGAGGGGGAAATTGTTGGGGCTATATAGGGGCCTTCCTTTGTTAGACCCTTGTTTTGGTGTTTCCACCTCCATAGAAAACTAGAAAGAAATGAAGTAGAGTATTTGATAAAGAAAGTAGAAAGAATTGCAATGAACACTATGAAATACAAATGCTACTCTATCAAATCACAAAGGAGAGGAGTGAAGCATTACCAACTCCACCCAAAAGCTCACTAGCCAATGGAGGGAGAATGCAAGGTATGGACTTGGAAAAGTCACCATAATCATAGCGGTGATGAAGGGAGCTCTTGCAAGACTCCAATCCTACACTTCTATGGCTACCTTACACTTGAAATGTGGAGTTGAGTGAGTGTCAATGCTTCTGCAATGCTCACAATGAAGTGTTGCAATGCTTGAGAATGTGAATGAACTGCTAAGAGAGATGAAGTGAATGTGTAGAAGATTGCTAGAAGATTGGTAAAAGATGAAATGAATGAATGGAGAATGTTTTTGAATGTGGGATGAGAAGAATCTATTGTTTTTAGGTTAGTTGGTTGAAGAGGGACATTACAATTTGACTCCAATCAGGTGTGTAACACCTCTATCAACTTTAGATGCAGGAATCCATCGGGGGCAACAGCACACTCCGTGGACATTTACATGCCATGCATGCATCCCTGATAAATATTCTCTCACCAAAATATAGGAAAAATGCTAGGTGGATGGAAGGTAGGTGGGTGATGTGAAATTTTTCCTTCGGATTTGATTTTCTAAGGTGAGGGTATGTGAAAGGGAAATTTTATGAAGGGGTGTAGATTTTCTCCTATACACCAAGTTAACCTAGCCCTCAAGCCTTTTAGTAGTGACGAATTTGACATGTTAGATGAAGCCCTTTATTATTTCATCTCTCAAGGTTCATGCACTAAGGCTTATTACAACAAACTGAAGAAAATATAACTTAATTTGATTCAACCTCAACTCATCCTACACCCACCTTCAAACAAATCTCAAACTCAAAACAAACCCATTTTCATCCTTGAACTACCTACAAATAATGTGTTGCAACAATCGAGTTACAATATCATTTCCCATACATATAATACTAGAAACAATCCACAACCAAGACAAACAAATTCAACATCTTTACCTTTGCCTAAACCCATCTTTCCTAGTGCTCCTCACTTTCCTTCACATACTAGGAAGGAGTATGATCTTGTTGAAAAAATTAAGAATACTCTGAAAAAGATATCCCTATGGGACCTAATTCAAAATTCACCTAATTATTATACTACGCTTCAAACATCCTTGTAACAAGTTGTAATTCCATCTAATAAAAATGCAAGTGATGTAGCATCTTTCATTCTAGGAATGAATACGATTAATGTAGACATTACTTTTCATCAACATGGGCTTCCTCCTTTTGAAATGAGAAATAAAAATGATGCCTTCATGATAGTAGCGATCTTTAAGAGGGTAGGAATAAAAAGAACCCTTTTTTGATGATGACTCAACTCTTAACGTGTGCAACATGAACCTTTTTGATAAACATGGTATGGATAAATACAAAATTATACCAAATTCCTTATTCATTCAAGGATTTGACAATGTAGGAAAGAGATTGCTTGGTGTGATTACTTTTCCTATTATAGTTGGAAAGGTTGTATTACAAACTCCTATTCATGTTATGCCTCATTATCTTTTACACAATCTTCTTTTAAGAAGGCATTGGATTCTTGAGATGCATGTGGTGCCTTCAACTCTTCATCGTATCATGAAATATGTCTATAACAATAAAGTGTACCAAGTTGAAATAGACCGTAAGCCTGAAAGTTGCTTACAAGTTGAAAAAGGAATAACAAGTTCTCTAAACACATTAATTCCAACCTCATGTGTAGAACCTATGAAAGAATTGACAAAGTTAGAAAAATATGATTAGGGTTCCTTAGACTTCACACCTTCGTTTATGGGAGAGTACACAATCACAACAAAAGAAACTGAGAAAAAAATAAACCAATGGTAATGTCAATGTAGAGTTTAGAAGGACACTCAAAAGCATAGAAATCCCTTCTACTCTAGACAAAGACACAAGCTATACAAAAAAATTGATGAGATAGATTATCAACAACCACCAAACCCAAAAGAAATGGAGAAAATTTATGGAAAAGGTTATGAATTTATGAGATAACCTAGATATAGTGGAAAAGGATGTGGAAAAATAGAGTAAGGCATCTGTGTTCCTATAGAACCTAACACACAAGAAACAAAAAGTGGTTTGGGGTATTTCCCTTCTAAGATAACACAAGCAAAGAAAATACCTTCATTAAACATAAACACCATCATTTGTAACCCTAAAATGACTCTTACCTTAAAGCATCCTAAATTGATTGATACAACTTGTGAAGAATCATTAGAATACTTTGAAGATGATTAAAAGAAAGGTTAGGATTTTATGATTGTAGACTCAAAAAATGTCATTGGTTACATTTTCACACTTGTTTGGGCCCTCGTAAAATCGAGCTTACTGATGCCTTGACTTAGTGTTGTAATGAGTTTAACACAATCACATTAGGTCTTCGGCCCTTGTAAACTAAATTAACTTAATCCTACCTTATTTAAGGTGTTGTAAAGTGTTGTAACACACTTCCACTCTTTTCTAAGTTTTTTATAAATAATTAGGCTTCTTTATGCTATAATTAGCCTTATTTTGCATCCACAAGCCTTAATTTATGCATCTTTTCAAGGATAATCCTTACATAAATTAATATCCAATCATAATTTAGGTGTTTTTAGGTTGTGTGGCCTAAATTTATAGATTTGGGACTCATACACCACCTTGGGTGTATGAGTCCCACCTACGATTTTGGGTCTCGATCTGGATTTAGCATTTTTCAAACACTTTTGAAATTGGTTGTGCCAAAGAAAAATGGCCCCTTGTCATTTTCATGGTCTTTTAGGCCTTTTTCCATGATGCTTGATCCATTTTGCTCTAATTTATTGATGTAATGTGGCTTGAACATGCACATTAGGTCCTTAAAATTCAAATTATGGAATCATGTGAAGGAGTTGTGAAGTTTGGTAAAACATTTCTAGACTCTTCTAGACTCTATTCATTACAATTCACCTAAAAGTCACCTTTTCATCACTTATCAAGTCCTATTTTGAAGTGTTGTAAAGTCTTGTAACAATATTTCACACTTTTCTAGGCATAATTTCACTATTTACACCTTTCTTATGCTTTATTTGACCCCTTGATGCCCTTATAAGGCTTAATTAAGTGTGTTTTTGAATGTAAACTTGAAAAACAACATTAAATGCAAGATAATTCCCGAAACCCACTTTCAAGTCTACAGTGGGACCCATTCGCTATGGGTGGCGAATGAGTCCCTCTTGACACAAAATTCAAAATATTTTAAATTTTCTTATGTGTTTTTATTTAAAAACACCTTATGTCGGCCTGTGATGAGGTATCATCGGGTTACTAAGGCAAAATCGTGTATAAATATGTGCTTTCCTCCTCATTTTACATCTCCTAACTCATTCAAGCAATCCTTTCATTCATTGAAGCATTTGAGCAGTTTGCATCCTTTAATCAAGCATTAATCAAGCATTCAAGAGCAACCATTGTTATATCTTCATATTTTCTTCAAGAAGGGTTTGGTAAGTTGATAGCACTTGCTTGTTATTTGTTTATCATTCTCTTTCATTTCACTATTTTCATTAAGGGTTTCATTACCAAAGTGGGATTTGACCAAGGCAAATCCCTAGGACCTAACCCTTAACCATTTTTCCCCTCTTGCATGTGTATTTGCAGACTTGAGTATGTAGATTTGACAAGCATTTACATGTCAAAAAGTGGACAAGAAGTTAAAAAAGTGTTTCAAGTCAACTACATCCTTTCTCATGCTTGGAGAAGACCTTTTGTCTATTTTCTATAGATTTGACCTCAACAATCTGACAAGCAGACAACCTCAAATCTAGTGCTACAGAATTGGTCCCTAATTTCTTAGAATTTTAGGAATTGATTGATTCACCATCAGTGGTGAATGAGTCCCACCTAAGGCTAGAAATCTAGATTTTGTCAAATTCTGGATCCCGACACTCAAAAACCTATTCCCAACAGTTTTAATCAGAAGTGGGACTGATTCGCCTTTAGTGGCGAATGAGTCCCACTGGTGATTTTGAGTAATCTCATATAGCATTGAGAAGATTCCAAATTCTCCATTCTCTACCTAGGTGCACTCTGAATCAACCCTTTTCTATTCTTTTTTGCATTTGTTCATTCTTAGTTCATGTTTGCATATCATGTTGTGTTTTCCAACATTGTATAATTCTTAGGTTTTGCATACATAATCAATCAAATAGATCATCCAATTACATTTTGACCATCTCATTTAGTCTTAATTACATCATACATTGCATAATTTGAGTGAACCTATTGTAGATTCCCTTGCATAGGGTTTATCTCTCCCCTTTTAGGTGAAACATCCTAAGAATGCAAGATTAGCCTATAAGCCCTACCCAAAAATGTATGTTTCATTTTGGTGAAATTGCATATTGAACACTTTAAAATTTTGATTTCAATTGGATCTTGCATCCTAGAATTCATTTGGATCAACATTCAATTAGGGTTTTTTTTTTAATTTTTCAATCCTAGGATTTATAAACTTGCATTAGTGAAAGACTCATTTAGATTTCATTTTTGCATAAGATATCATTCAAAAAACTAAAAATCTACATCTACATCCTTTATGGCATCTAAAAATAATTAAATTCACTTTAAAATTTCTGAAAAACACAAAAAAATCTCATAGTTGGACTCATTCGCCACCTTGGGTGAATTAGTCCACCTGCACATTTCAGATTGCATTTTGATGCAATATAGGGGTGATAAACCATTTGATACGTAAATCAAATTTATATCAACAAGACTTCAAAGAAAAATCAAATGATTTCCTAAAAATTCAACTCTTAACCATGCTTTCCCTTATAGCAAATGCAATCTGGTTTAAGGTATTTTTCAACCAAACTTTACAAATGACATGTCAAATAAATGATTGATTTAGATACCCTTTAAGGGCTCACACAACATATCTTGAAACCAATAGAGACTCTTTTGGACCAAATTGGACTTTCAATACCCCTGCCCTACTCTTGGCTACCCAATTAGCCCACTTTTCCAAAGGAGGTCCCTCTTCAACATTTTTCCTTCACAAAAAACAACAAAAATCAACAAGCATGTGACAAAACTTCAAATTCCATGACTTGTTTCTAGATTCAAGGCTTCTTTAGTATTGTTCCAACAAACCCTCCATTTGTAAGCAAATACCTAGGGTTTTATTCAAACTCACAACATTTGGGCTTTCTTGGCACAACCAACACATCAAACACCTTGTAAATGCTCTATACAAACTTAAAAATCCAACTCAGAACCAGTTCCATCAATAATTTTTCAAAACCCCATATTCCCACTCTCATTTCATATGGAAAACACAAAATTACACCCTAGGGTCACATCCCACAACCTTCAATTTGCTTCACCTTCACTCTAAAACATAGAAATACCTACTCTACCATCATATTATGCCATTCCATCAAGACATAGATTAAAAAAGTAGATGGAATGGCAGATTACAGGATTAAAATCTCAGACAGAGCCTCACTGGTTTTTACCAGGCAGTCACTAAAAACTTAGGAGATCTTCCTCTAAAATTATTGTTAAACCTTCAAAATGAGTTCAAATGAATGCTAAAACATAATTCAACAAGATACCAGGAGTTTCAAATCATAAGAGAGTCTGTACGAGCTGTTCAATGTAAAAGAAGATCAAAACACAGAGAAATTTGTCAAGAAACAATGAAGTCTTATTGGAATTCTTCTCAAAAGGGATTGAAAAACCTTTGTTCAAGCCTTCTTAGGCCTTTAGATACATTTTAAATCCAAATCCCAACAACATAACTCCCTCAACTATCTTTTAAAGTACTAAACTCTTCATATTCCCTTAATCTACATTTTGACAACTCTTATTAACAACTTTTATTGCATTTTTACCTAAGTGACTCTCCAAACCTTTGATTACCTTAAAAATGGTCTTATTAGACCTTATTAAAGAAAATATCTAAAACCAAATCTATACCACCTATTACCCCCTTAAATGACCTTCAAGACTTCAATTTTTCAACAAGGTGTAGGTGCTCCTACACCATACACCCCCACTGGAAATAAACTCTTGTCATACGAGTTGAAATGTGTTTCATGCCTTATCATTGCTCCATACATCCTATGATCAACAACCTCCTTCAACTAGTTGAAACATGGAGTTCTCTTGATCTACTCTACCCTCTTGACTGTGTTCATGTTGAAATGTGCTTACATCTTCATGCTTAGACCTCATGGTCTCCCCATCCTTATACTTGGGTAAAAACTTGATGTTGTCCTAGTCCTTATACCTACAAATAAAAAATATTTAGCAATACCTTGCTCTATGTTCTTGGCTTCATCTACACACTTGTATCCATCCATATGCACTTGTATGCTCTACCCTCTTATCATTTCCATTAGATTTTTTTCCCTTTTCTTTGATACCAATTTGATGCAGTATAGGGGTGACAGCATTCAATATGTAAATCAAGTTGATATCAACTAGACTTGAAAGCAAAATCAAATGATTCCTCAAAATTCAACTCTTAACCATGCTTTCCCTTGTAGCAAATGCAACCCATTTTAAGGGATTTTTCAACCAAACCTTACAAATGACTGGCCAAATAAAGGATGGATTTAGATACCATTTAAGGGCTAACATAACATATCTTGAAACCAACATAGACTCTTTTGGACCAATTGGACTTTCAATACCCCTTCCCTACTTTAGGCTACCCAATTAGCCCACTTTTCTAAAAGAGTTCCCTCTTAAAGATCTGTCCTTCACAAAAACACAACAATAGTCAACAAGTATGTTAAAAAATTACATATTCCATGACTTATTTCCAGATTTAAGGCTTCTTTAGTATTTTTCCAAAAAACCCTCCATTTGCAAGCAAATATGTAGGGTTTTATTCAAACTCACAACATTTGGGCTTTCTTTACATAGCCAACACATTAAACACCTTGTAAATTCTCTACACAAATTTAGAAATCTAACTCAGAACTAGTTCCATCAATAATTTGTCAAAACCCCATATTCTCACTCTCATTTCACATGGAAAACACAAAATTACAAGCTAGGGTCACATCCCACAACCTTCAATTCATTTCACCTTCACTCTAAAACATAGCAATACCTTCTCTACCATCATATTATGCCATTCCATCAAAACACATATTAAAATAGTAGATGGAATAGTAGATTACATGATTAAAATCTTAGACAAAGCCTCACTAGTTTTTACCAAGTAGTCATTGAAAAATTAGGAGATATTCCTCTAAAATTATTGTTAAACCCTCAAAATGAATTCAAATGAATGCTAAAACATAATTCAACAAGATACTAGTAGTTTCAAATCATATGAGAGTCTATACGAGCTGTTCAGTGTGAAAGGAGATCAAAACATAGAGAAATTTTTCAAGAAACGTTGAAGTCTTATTGGAATTATTCTCAAAAAGGATTGAACAACCTCTGTTCGAGCCTTCTTAGGCCTTTAAATACATTTTCAAACCAAATGCCAGAGACATAACTCCCTCAACTATCTTTTAAAGTACCAAACTCTTCATATTCCCTTAATCTGCATTTTGACAACTCTTATTAACAACTTTTATTGCATTTTCAGCTAAGTGACTCTCCAAACCTTTGATTACATTAAAAATGGTCTTATTATACCTTATTAAAGACAAAATATCTAAAACCAATTCTATACTACCTATTACCCCCTTAAATGACCTTCAAAACTTCAATTTTTCAAAGAGGTGTAGGTACTCCTTCACCATACACGGGTATGTGCAGGATCATGATGGGCCAAAAAGTGGCAATATTAAGGGTATGTCTAGGGTATGTGCTGGCCACTTTTTTTACCCAAAATTGATGAAACGAAAAGGGTTTTTAAAGGATATTCTCAACTTTCCACCAATATAAATTATGCTTTATTTTAATTTAATAAATAATTATTATTCATTTTCTATTTGAATTATGACTAAAGTCTTAATTGATAGGCTGATTGAAAAAAATCTATAGCTTTCAAACGGTATCACATTTTTTGAATCCAAAACATGTGTCACATTCTATGCTTCGCATACTATAGGATTAAAAAAATAAAATGAAATTTCATGAAGTTTTGACCAAGTTAAGATGGGTAGACAGACGATTTTTTATATTTTTTAAAATTTGTAAAAAAAAAATCATAATTAATTATTTACTTGGGAAAAAATTACAAAAAAATATGCATCACATCGGGACATGAGTCATCTACTTATATCTAAAATATTATAAAAAAATATTATCATTTTATTGTGGTTAGGGTGGTCAGACAAACACCTACTTCTTATTTTTTCTCTAAAATTTAAGTACTATTGCATTGAAATTTCAAATTTTCACCAAATAGATTCTTTTATTTTTTAAGTAAACCTAGTAGTTTAGAAACTAAAATCAATTTTCTACAGATTCTATTCTTACATATTTTTGAAATAATATTGATAACTTATTCAAATTTTTACGTCAAGCTTCCTAACTTTGATTTTTCAGAATTTTTCGCCACTTAAGGGCTTGTTTTTTCCATGATGATCCTGCACATACCCACACCCCCATAGGAAAGAAACTCTTTTCAAAAGAGTTGAAATTTGTTCCATGCCTTATCATTGCTCCATACATCCTATGATCAACAACCTCCTTCAACTTGTTCAAACATAGAGTTCTCTTGATTTTCTCTACCCTCTTGACTATTTTCGTGTTGAAATATGCTTGCATCTTCATGCTCAAACCCGATGTTTTCCCTATCCTTATACTTCGGTCAAAAAATGATGTTTTCCTAGTCCTTATACCTACAAACAAACAAGAGTTAGCAATACATTTCTCTACCTTCTTCTTGGCTTCATCTGCACACTTGTATCCATCCACATTCACTTGTATACTCTGCCCTTTCATCATTGTCATCACACTTTTCTCCCTTTTCTTTGATACCAATTTGATGCAATATAGGGGTGAAAAACCATTCAATATGTAGACCAAGTTGATATCAACTAGACTTCAAAGCAAAATTAGATGATTTCCTCGAAACTCAACTCTTAACCATGCTTTCCCTTGTAGCAAAAGCAACCCGGTTTAAGGGATTTTTCAACCAAAATTTACAAATGACTTTCCAAATAAATTATGGATTTAGATACCCTTTGCGGTATCACACAACATATATTGAAACCAACCAGAGACTCTTTTGGACCAATTTGGACTTTCAATACCCCTACCCTACTCTAGGTTACCTAATTAACCAACTTTTCCAAAGGAGGCCCCTCTTAAGCATCTATCCTTCACAAAAACAAAAAAATAGTCAACAATCATGTGGAAAAACTTCAAATTCTATGACTTGTTTCCATAGTTAAGGCTTATTTAGTATTGTTCCAACAAACCCTCCATTTGCAAGAAAAATACCTAGGGTTTTATTCAAACTCACAACATTTGGGCTTTCTTCACACAATCAACACATCAAACACCTTGTAAATGCTCTGCACAAACTTAAAAAATCCAACTTAGAACCAATTCCATCAATAATTTTTCAAAATCTCATGTTCCCACTCTCATTTCAAATGGAAAACACAAAATTACACCCTAGGGTCACATCCCACAACCTTCAATTTGCTTAACCTTCACTCTAAAATATAGAAATACCTAATCTACCATCATATTATTCCATTCCATTGAGACATATATTAAAATAGTAGATGGAATGAGAGATTACATGATTAAAATCTCAGACATAGCCTCACTAGTTTTTACAAGGAAGTCACTGAAAAACTTAGGATCTATCTTCCTCTAAGATTATTGTTAAACCCTCAAAATGAATTCAAATTAATGTTAAAACATAATTCAACAAGATACTAGGAGTTTCAAATTATAAGAGAGTCTGTATGAGTTGTTCAGTGTAAAAGAAGATGAAAACACAAAGAAATATGTCAAGAAACATTGAAGTCTTATTGAAATTCTTCTCAAAAAGGATTGAACAACCTTTGTTCGAGCCTTCCTAGGCCTTTAAATACATTTTAAAACCAAATCCCAATGACATAACTCCCTCAACTATCTTTTAAAGTACCAAACTCTTCATATTCCCTCAATCTACATTTTGACAACTCTTATTAAGAACTTTTTATTGCATTTTCACCTAAGGGACTCTCCAAACCTTTGCTTACATTAAAAATGGTATTATTAGACCTTATTAAAGACAAAAAATCTAAAACCTACTCTACACTACCTATTACCCCCATAAATGACCTTCAAGTCTTCAATTTTTCAACAAGGTTTAGGTACTCCTGCACCACATTTTTAGGCATTTTCTAGGCATTTCTTGCATTTTTGTTGTCTGTTATTATTTCTCTATTTTAGTTTGTATAATTTCTATTATTTTTATTTTTCACTCCTAGATTACATTGCATTTGCATTCACCCTGTCCTTTGTGGTACTTGTATGAGTGTTTGATGCCCCCTTGATAATACTTTAGTGAGACATAGTTGTAGACTCATGGTTTCCCGTGATAGAACCTTCATTGTGGACCTTGGGATCTCAAGAGCTCCTACTCCTAGTATGGAAAATGGTGAATTAGGCATGGAAAATACCACTTTTATTCCTTTAGCTTTCCATCCAATGAATGTTGACACACAAAACAACTCCATTCCGCAAGAAAAGGTCATTAGTATTCATGAGGATTTTGCACATTTACAACAAGATTTTTTACTAGAAAACATTTCCACCAATGCCATACTTGTAATATAAAACCTGCATCGCTTGATTGAAAGTGACTATGGCTTACAAGTCATGAAAATAATTGTTGAGATATACAATGAACATGCTCCTTCCCCATCCCAATCAACAAACATAGTGGAAAGCCAAGGAGGACCTTGCATTCCTCCCGCTTTAGCCATAACATCCATACCAAATTATACCACTCCTCAGGTTACAACAACTATGCAATAAGTTAGTCATGTGTCTCCTTCTTTCACAATTCCAACTAGCATTCCTAGTTCTATTGTGGCATCACAAATCCCCTCTACCAACTTCACCCCTCTTTGTGTCCCTTTCACTTCCCCTCCCATTAAATACACTCCATCTCCATTTTCCCTTCCACCTCATACCACCTACACCGATTCCATCATTACACAACTCCTTAATACTATTTCATCCATGCAACAAAAAAATTTCCACCATTAGCCAAAGTCAAAACGCTCCACCCACATATCATGTTTGTAGTAATGCCTTATCCTTAGAAATCTTATGAACCCTAATGCCATAAGGGATAGAAATGCCTAGGTTTGAGAAATACGGGGGTAAAGGAGACCCTACTAATCATGTCAATGCTTATATAGCCTTGTGTAGTGACTTTTTCCTCAATGATAAGCTATTAGCCAAACTTTTTCCTAGGACCTTGAAGCACACTGCATTAGAGTGGTTTTCAAGCCTACCTAATCATTCTATTCGATTGTTCAATGAGCTTGTCGATGCCTTCATAAGTCATTTTCAAGTCCGTATGACCCCTAAAAAGAAAATGGTTGATTTAATGCAATGTAGACAAAATACCGATGAAAAAGTAACTGACTTCATTTCATGTTATCAATCATTATATGCTTAAGTTGATGTCAAGATCCCTGATTCGCATCTACAGAAGATGTTTATCAAAAACTTTCACACTCACCTTCAAGATATGTTAACTATGATGAAATTTCCTTCATATATGCATTTATGCACAACCCTTTGTGAATATTACAACTTGGTTTCTAGTCATAATTCAAATCCCACTTCTAACCGAGCTGAGAAGTCTGAGAAAAATAATCAAAACAACACACAAAACTTTTGCAAACCAAATAGAGGATTTTTACAGTTCAATCCACCTCCTCAACCACAAACTCAACTTGTTCCAAATCAAGTGGCAATTGTTAATGTAGTGGTGCCCTATACCTCTGGGGACCTGGAGAGATAATTTACTCCCTTACCCAATACCCTTCATAATACAATGAACCAATTCCTCCAACAACAAATGATCACCTTGCCTACCATTAAACCACTTGATACCACCAAAAATTTACCACCCACCTTTAAATATAATGTTTATTTCCATTTTCATCGCGAAAATGGCCATGACACCAAACAATGTAAGCGTCTCAAACACTTAGTTCAAGACCTCATTGATTCAGGTCATTTCTCCGTTGCGGGTGTCAATGATCAAGGAAATGAAAAAAACACTTGTCACAAGAGTTGAAATGTGTTCCATGCCTTATCATTGCTCCATACATCCTATGATCAGCAACCTCCTTCAACTAGTTCAAACATGGAGTTCTCTTGACTTGCTCTACCCTCTTAACTATGTTCATGTTGAAATGTGCTTGCATTTTCATGCTCAGGCCTGATGTTTGCCCCATCCTTATACCTAGGTCAAAACTTGATGTTTTCCTAGTCCTTATACCTACAAATAAACAAGAGTTAGCAATACCTTTCTCTACCTTATTCTTGGCTTCATCTGCACACTTGTATCCATCCACATTCACTTGCATACTATTCCCTCTCATCATTGTCATCACACTTTTGTCCCTTTGCTCTGATACTGATTTGATGTAGTATAGGGGTGAAAAACAATTTGATATATAAATCAAGTTGATATTAACCAGACTTCAAAGTAAAATCAGATGATTTCTGTATACGCATAAAAATGGTCATGTCTATAATCCTGGCAATTAATTAAATATTTATTATTTAATTAATTTTTCTAAAAGTCTTCTACATATGATTAAATTTATTTATTTAATTATATTGTTCATTCATCTTATTCTTCCTTCATAATTAAATAAAATTATTTTATTTAATTATTTTCATATTTCCACTTGATTAATTAAATAAATACATTTTATTTATTTAAATTAATTATCATCGTTTAAATTAAAATTAAATCTTTTGATTTAATTAAGTTTAAATATCTCTCTTTCTTCTATTTTAAATTCTTCTTCTAATTAATTAAATATTTCATTTAATTAATTTCATAAATGTGATTTAATTAAATAAATCTTATTTAATTAAATATCTTATGCTTTCTTTCTAAATCACAACTAGATATTTTATTATCTTCTGTTTTCTTCTCATATCATAATTAAATATTTTATTTAATTATGAGATCTTCTACTTTTTTCAAAAATCCTGATTAAAGCTCTTTTCTTATCACCAACTTTCTTCTGCTTTTAAAAGCTTAATTAAATATTTTATTTAATTAAGAAAAGCTGAATATCCTCCACAAATAAATAATTGATTTTTTTAATTAATTATTTATCAGCTTTAAATCTTTCTTTTATTCTTATCTTCTTATCTTTTCCTCTTTCATCAAAATAGAAAAATCTTGTTTTTAGGTTTCTTCTATTTTCTCTTCAATTTCATCTATCTTCAGCCATTCGATCTGTCAAGAATTATCATAGCCATTGATCATATCAGCCATTCAGAAGCTTTTGAAAACTCTATAAATACAACCTCTCACAATTCATTTTGGGGGTTGATTCTTTAGTATCCTCACTCTGTCAAAATTATCCTTCAAATATTCTATCTTTCATCCATCATTCTCCTTCAAAACCTTTATCACATCGTTATGCTGCTGAAGTGAGCAACCAACATTTCTCAAAATCTCGTTCTTTAGGAAGACAGTTTGTTGAGCCTACCCTATAATCTGAGAACATAAAGCTGGAATCGACAAAAACACTAAAGATAGAGGACGATAGGACGACAATGGAAGCAGGATACTGAGTTTGCGTCTCTTTCCTTTTATATTCTGTTCTGTTACAATGTCCTATTGGTGTGTTTGAATATTTGTTTCAATTCATTTACGCATCTATTTTTCACACACATTAAATGGTGCCCACTGTGGGGCCTATGCCCCTATTTTAGACTTCTTTCTTGCGATTTTTTTTTTTTTTCTTGCAGGTCTGCTTACAGGTTCTCTGACATCCGAAAATGCATCTGGAAGATCCGAATTTTTTTCTTTTTGCAGGTACTTCGGCGCATTTAAAGACTGTTTCGGTGCATCAGGGAATTTCTGCGGCGCATCCGGGAAACAGAGTGGCACATCCATCAATTTCTACAGCGCATTTAGGGGATTAGATACCGCATATAGGATTTTCAGCACATTCAAATATGTTTTGGAAAAATTAAAAAAAAAAAATTGCATGTAGATTAGCGCATTTAGATTCTGTTTTCCCGCATCTGGATAACAGAGTGGCACATCTAGTTTCTATTGTTGCACATTTATATTTCTGTTATTGCGCATTTGGATACTATTATTGCGCATCTATGTTCTGTTTTCGCGCATCTGAGTAACAGAGTTGCACATTTGGATTATGTTTTAGCACATTTGAGTGACAGAGTTGCGCATCTAGGAGTTTCTGTAGCGCATATGTGGTCTATTTTACCGCATATATCACTATTTTTAACATCTGACAATTTTTCAATTTTCTACAGTGCATCTGAGGGTTTCTGTTGCGCATCTGGGAGTTTCTGTTGCGCATATGTGGTCTGTTTTAGCGCATCTGGCCCTGTTTTTTACATCTAATAGTTTTTAGTTTTCTGTAGCGCATCTGAGGATTTCTGTTGTGCATATGGGAGTTTCTGCAGTGCATATAAGTGTTTCTGTCACACATCTAGGTGTTTCTGTAGCGCATATGGTGTCTGTTTTAGCGCATATAGGGTATTTTTCAGCATTTTCATAGGAAATCTTAAAATGGCCATATCTTGCTCATTTTTTGGTCTTTTTCAGAGATTTTTTTTTTGAAATGGGGTATAATTTTGTAAGCTATCTAATGGTGTAAGTATTTATCAGATTTTAAAAATTTATAGCTTTCAAATTCTCACATAGTTGAAAATTTTTGCATGTTTTGAGATTTATTCACACTTTTTATTGCATGCATGTGTTTCTTCTTGTCTTGGTGACTTTTTGGTGAATCATATGGAGCTGGAAAATCATTGGAATCAGTCACAACATCAATTTGAAAATAAAAAATAACCGGGTGCACTTGTTTCATCCTTCATCTCTTAATCTTGTTTGTCACATCTTTCAATTTGGGACAAAATAAAATCTTGTTTGATCACATCATTGCAATTGGTTTAAAAAAAAAATCTTGTCTTCAATCACATTTCAAACATTGGGTCTAAAATTAATCATTGTCTCCCATCACATCTTGATTTGAGATCTAAAAAGAACGAGTGCTTCATTATTTTATTCAAAACATTTCAATTTTCTAAAGGGAAATTAATCACTGTGAGTGTGAATCAAGTGTGTGTGTCTTCCAAAACACCTCACTTGGTTTTCTTTTGTCATACCCTTTTTAGGAGGCCTGCTTGGAGCACACACCCCTCCAAAGGATGACCTCAATCAAAGTGTGAATCAAAAGACACGCTTGTTTGGAAGTTGGAATCTTGTCACTCTGAGCTAAGCCCCAAAGAACTTTATACCTTTGGGAAATGAAGGTGAAGGGTGGGTTACCCCTTTCTCCCAGCTTATTGGCAAGATTTTTCTTCCAAATTATACCTAGTGAACCTTGTGAAAACTCACTTGAGACCTAATTGGCCATACCCCACTTGACTAGTCATCAGGCTTGTTTGTTGTGTATTCAAGTGTTTGCTTAATCATAACATCTAATCTGGGAAGACAGACTTATCATTGTGCTTGGTGTGTGTGTTCATGCAATTACATGTGAAATATTGTGTTTGATAGTGCCCAAGTCAAATTTCCAATAAACTCTTGCCACATCATCCAAATCATACAATCTTGTCATTCCATATCATATCCTAATCATCATCATCTCTTTAATCCAATCAACATCATTTTACACCATGGAAACATGGGAAGATATGGCACAAGAGGTTGTTCACATGCTTCACACTCTTAAAACAATTCAAAAACCTTTGCCCAAAAAAGTCATTCACAACTTCCATAACATAATACAAAAACTTCAAGCAAACAAGTCACCTCAAATCCAATACCTCGTAACTCAAGCCCAATACCTCATAGCCACATGTCAAATCCAACAACCACAACATCATCCCCTATCCATTCATTATCAACCAATTCCACCTCAACCTAATGTGTCATCCCTTTCCACCTCATACCAATCTAATCCATCCACTTCTTTGTGTGTCAGTACCACATCAACCTATCAATCCACATCATGAAAAACACATATGAATTTAAGTCCACCTGGGAAACAAAATCAAGAGCCTTTAAGTTCTCATGCAACCATTCACAAGGGGAATATTGATATAGGTTATGTACTCTCAAATTATATATACAATAAAAATAAAAAACCTAAGCCACCACCTTCCACCCCTACACCTCCAAAGGATGTGACCCAAGGGCTACAAGCAAGGAATCAAACATCACCATGTCCTCCAACACATATACTTAAACAAACAAAAGAGTCCTCAAATGTCATGCCAAGTCCTTCAAGTCAACCATGTCATCCACAACCCCTTGAGTCAATTCAAGAGTCTCATGTCATAAGTTCAAGTCACCCTCTTTCATGCTCCTATGTTGTTGACCATCAAGAACATGCCAAGTCTCTCCATGAGAAATCCCCATCCACTTCCATTCAAGCAACCCAAGAGGTATGTCAAGAGTCTACTCCCAAGCATGTGGAAACATCAAGCCCTAGTCCTAATCAAGATCAAATCACTTTCATCCAACCTATCCATAATCTATATCATTTTTATGATCAAGATGATATCCATAATGATGAAGAGCCTATCCATGAGCAACTTGATCCTATACACATCCATGAGAAAGATATTCCAAATTCACCTCCACCTAGTCCTATCCATGATCTATCAAAATCCACTTCCCTTGATGAGACATATGCCTCCCAAGCCAACATAGAAGATCAAACAAACACCTTGGATCTAAGTAAACACAATTCTAATCAAGATCCTAATGATCCTCCATCACCCACAATTGACCCCATTGAAAGTCCTCCATCCTATCCTATTGGTCTTTCCACTCTCATTCATGAATGTTCCTCCTTAGAACAACAACAACCATTATCTTCCTAAGCATTATTTTCTCCATCCAATAAGGAACTCATGTCTAGTGTTCCACCTACACCTAGTCTCATTATCCATTGCACACTCCAAAACATGAACCACCGAGATAAAGGTCTAGACCTTCATGAACAAGATGTTTTGGAGCCCATCCATGTCAAAGTCCCTCCACGCTCTTATGACCTTGGACCTACACCCCAAGGACAACAACCTAAAGATGTTGGTACTTCCTCCATGCATCCTAAGTCCACTTTCCATCATAAAGCCTATCGTATCCCTAAAACATATGTTGCCATTCCCCCTCCATCATCCTACAAATGTCAAAAGCATGTGACCATACACCTTCCACCATCAAATCTTCCACCATTGCTTCCAACTCCTAATATCCCTCCATCTAATCTACCTCCACTTCTCCCAACACCTAATATCCCTACCATTCAATAATTTTATCCATTTATCCATAAATACCCTAAACATCTTAATCATGACCAACAAAAGCACACATTGCATAAACATGAAGCTTCCACCCATTCCACCATATCCATTGGATTCAAAAGAAATAATTTCAATGCCTCTACCTATAAAGTCAAAAATCCTAAGGGTTCTCATGCCTTAGGACATCAATACAAAAATTCAAATCAAAATACATCCAAAAAAGTATATAAGCCCATAACTCCAAAAGTAAAGACCAAAACTAAAATGGTTTGGGTACCTAAGAAAAAAGAAATCAAGTTAAATGAGGCATTCACATCACAAAAATCCCAACCATCCACTTCCATCCCACATTCTCATTCCATTCAAAAGTCTCAAATTCCTAAAACCCACAAGAAAAATAAAAATCATAAAATACTAAGTCTATGTGGGTACCAAAAGCACTCATCCTCCACCTCCTAAGCAAACATCTCCATTGCTTCCTACACCCCATCCACATCAAAAGCTTCAACGTTTACCACAGTGTGTGGAACCATTGGTCATGGTTCCCTTCCATTTCACAACAATCCCACATACCTCCATCTCCCCATCCTTCAACTACAATCCTACATATCTTCCCAACCACCTTCCTATGGTCCATGCTTTTGCATAAACCTATCATCCTCCCTACATAATCCACATCATCATCCACTATTCCCCATCCATTCTTACATAAGCCTTTCATAATCTGCCATCTACCTAATCCATCCCTTTCATGTCATCCCTTACCAACATCTATGAGCATTTGACATGGTCCATGCAATGACATCCATATCTAGTGGGACTATCACCTTTCACGGAACTAGACACTTGAGTCCCTCCCATCCATATTCGCCTTCTCCTATCCAAAAATTCAAAATAAACAAAAAAAAAAAAGAAAAAAAAAGTAAAGAGAAATCCTTTCATCCAACGGTGAATACCTGGTAAACAGGCACCTTGGATAAGTACCATGATGAAAACCTAACAAATAGGCATCATGCGTAGGTTGATCTTCTATGTCACTTACACTTGGGGGCACAATGTCTTATCTATCCAACCTATCATTTTCATGTCATATCATTTCCATCCTACCTGCCATCTTTAGCCATCATACATACCTATTATATAGAGTCCATTCATCCACCCTTCTTCTTTTGATCTTGATGAAGATATAGGAGCAAAATGTTGAAACATGTTTTGGATATCTTTTGATATACCTCATCCTTCCAAACAAACCTATCATTATCCTATTGCCATAAGCTTTGTCATGAAAATCCTAAGTCTTGTATCTAGAATGGGGCATGTTATTCCTATGCAACATAGTCTTTGGAGATCACATCCTTACTCTCTTATAATACATACATCCATTTCATTCACTGTGACTTATCCTTTCCATCCATCCATATATCATGAGCCTTTAATCCCATCACCCACCCTTTCATCCATCAATCCCCTTTATCTCCTTGCACCTAGCCTTGGTTTTTCCCTTGTCATTGGTATCTAGCACAAAGGCTACTCAAATTTTCATCCTTTGACACCTCCAAATATTTTCAAAAATACAAAAAAATCAAATAGCCAACAAAAATCCAAGCAATAAAATCATTTCAATCACATCAATTCTTCTATCCAATCATTCAACTATTCAACCAAATCAATCATCTTCAAACGTTCCATGCAAATATCCAAATGCAAGTCAATCCTTAATCCATACCAATCAAGTCAATCAATCTTATCAAATTATCCAATCACCTCCTTTTGTCTTGATCCTAATCTTGTCGTAGACCAAATCAACCAATCAACCAATCAATTATCATCATCCTTGTGTTGCTCTAGGGATATATCGCTTCCCAACAATGACAACACTATCATCATCATCAATCAATCAATCAATCAACGGTTTACAGCTTGACGGGGGCAATACCTTGTTTGTTTTTGTATCATTTGTGCATGCTTGCTTGCTTGCTTGTGTGTGTTATCATTTTATCTTGCATTTGTATCAAATCCATATCATTCCAGCTAATATTCATATCTTGTGTGTGTTGGAATATCTTTTTGCATTATCCTTTGCATCTAAGGTCACATAATACCTTTTGTGCATTAGGACTTTAATGCTCTAAGCCTCTTTCCTCATACGTCTAGACAAGGTTGTATTATGTTGGGGCACGAGACACATCGTCACCTTGGTCCTTATACCTTGGTGCATAACGTCTAGTGCTATATCAAACATCATGGTTGCTCACTTTCATTGCAGCATAGCGCATCCTTTAACCTCCTTCATCCACATTCTCTCTTGCATCATTCAACTTATCCCTTCTTTATCATTTCATTTCATTTTGAGAGAATACCTGTGTTTGTCCAACCCACCTATCCTCTCGAGGGGGCATCATCAATATCAAAAATCAGAAACATATCAAGGGCAAAAAAAAATTTATTTTCTTTGAAGCAATGCATTTCACGCATCACTTCAAAGAGGGGCAAAATGTATACGCATAAAAATGGTCATGTCTATAATCCTGGCAATTAATTAAATATTTATTATTTAATTAATTTTTCTAAAAGTCTTCTACATATGATTAAATTTATTTAATTTAATTATATTGTTCATTCATCTTATTCTTCCTTCATAATTAAATAAAATTATTTTATTTAATTATTTTCATATGTCCTCTTAATTAATTAAATAAATACATTTTATTTATTTAAATTAATTATCATCGTTTAAATTAAAATTAAATCTTTTGATTTAATTAAGTTTAAATATCTCTCTTTCTTCTATTTTAAATTCTTCTTCTAATTAATTAAATATTTCATTTAATTAATTTCATAAATGTGATTTAATTAAATAAATCTTATTTAATTAAATATCTTATGCTTTCTTTCTAAATCACAACTAGATATTTTATTATCTTCTGTTTTCTTCTCATATCATAATTAAATATTTTATTTAATTATGAGATCTGCTTTTTTCAAAAATCCTGATTAAAGCTCTTTTCTTATCACCAACTTTCTTCTACTTTTAAAAGTTTAATTAAATATTTTATTTAATTAAGAAAAGCTGAATATCCTCCACAAATAAATAATTGATTTTTTTAATTAATTATTTATCAGCTTTAAATCTTTCTTTTATTCTTATCTTCTTATCTTTTCCTCTTTCATAAAAATAGAAAAATCTTGTTTTTAGGTTTCTTCTATTTTCTCTTCAATTTCATCTATCTTCAGCCATTCGATTTGTCAAGAATTATCATAGCCATTGATCATATCAGCCAATCAGAAGCTTTTGAAAACTCTATAAATACAACCTCTCACAATTCATTTTGGGGGTTGATTCTTTAGTATCCTCACTCTGTCAAAATTATCCTTCAAATATTCTATCTTTCATCCATCATTCTCCTTCAAAACCTTTATCACATCGTTATGCTGCTGAAGTGAGCAACCAACATTTCTCAAAATCTCATTCTTTAGGAAGATAGTTTGTTGAGCCTAGCCTATAATCTGAGAACACAAAGCTGGAATCGACAAAAACACTAAAGATAGAGGACGATAGGACGACAATGGAAGCAGGATACTGAGTTTGCGTCTCTTTCCTTTTATATTTTGTTCTGTTACAATGTCCTATTGGTGTGTTTGAATATTTGTTTCAATTCATTTATGCATCTATTTTTCATACACACAATTTCCTCAAAATCCAACTCTTAACCATGCTTTCCCTTGTAGAAAATGCAGCCCGGTTTAAGGAATTTTTCAACCAAATTGTACAAATGACTTGCCAAATATATGATGGATTTAGATACCCTTTAAGGACTCACAAAATATATCTTGAAACCAATAAAGACTTATTTGAACCAAATTAGACTTTCAATGCCCCTTCCCTACTCTAGCCCATCCAATTAGCCCACTTTTCCAAAGGAAGTTCCTCTTAAACATCTATCCTTCACAAAAACACAAAAATAGTCAACAAGCATGTGAGAAAACTTCAAATTCCATGATTTGTTTCCATATTTAAGCCTTCTTTAGTATTGTTCCAAAAAACACTCCATTTGCAAGCAAATACCTGGGGTTTTATTCAAACTCACAACATTTGGGATTTCTTGATAGAACCAACACATCAAACACCTTGTAAATGCTCTGCACAAATTTTAAAATATAAATCAGAACCAGTTCCATCAATAGTTTGTAAAAACCCCATATTCCCACTCTCATTTCAGATGGAAAACACAAAATTACACCCTAGGGTCACATCCCACAAAGTTCAATTCACTTCAACTTCACTCTAAAACATAGAAATACCTACTCTACCATCACATTATGCCATTCCATCAAGACAAATTAAAATAGTAGATGGAATGGTAGATTACATGATTAAAATAGACTTTATTTTTCCTTTTGTTTTCACTCTCTTTGTGTCATTCTTCCAGTTCTATGTTCTTCGAGGAATGATGACAGTTTCAAGCTCTTTCATAAAAACATTGTAGTAACGAACATACTGACCTCAAATCCATAGATCCCTTATGTGTTTGGTGTGTTCCTTTCTGGGGGGCAACTCCCCTTTCTTTCATTTTCTTTTTCATTTACATGAAGCAGCCTAATTCAAAAACATATGACTTGGCATAGGGCTTTCTGATTTGGCTCTCATGTCTTTTTTTTCCTTCTTTATACATTTCTTTTATTCGTTACTTTAAAGTAATTTCACACAAGAAGGTGTGTAGAAATTCATTTAAACTGGGGGGCATACATTGGCATCATTTCATTTTGCATTTTTGGTTCTTATTGTAGCCTTGTCACTTCATATGATGTGTTCATCACTTTGTGGATGACACTGGGTGTGATGTCCTTCATAAGTGTGATCTATCTTAGCATTCTGCATTCCTCTTAGTGGCCTGATGTGATGCACTACATCCCCTAAGTTGTATATATTCTATTCTTTGATTGGTCCTCTCTTGGAGACATTAGAAACAATGTTCCCTAAGTGACAGACCTTGCATGAACTTAGCAAGACTCCTTTGAACATCTTTTACATTTTACATTTTTACATTTTTGCATTTTTACCACCTTGCATAACACAGCTTGCTTGCATGTGGTACCTTGCTTTTTGTTCATGAAGCACAAACTGAAATTTTCCTCTATGGCGCCTTGTTAAAGTTATCAAGAGGTATAACTTTAATATGGTTGACTGCGAAGCCCATTCAGTAGCATGAATTTCCCCATAGCCACTTGTATGCTTGTGAGTGCATACCAACTAGCATATGTATCTTACCTTATTGGGTCTTCTCACCTGATGGACATGTTGGGACTATAAATTTTTCAAAATTTTGTAGTAGCTTACATTCATATACTCCACTAGGCATCTACATTTTAAGTATAAATTTTCTCTTGTCCTCTCCATATATCATTATCCCTGAGCGATTCCATCAGATTTGACCTTTTTGACATGCCAAAATACCTTTGATTTTGATTGAGCAAGAACTAGTAAATAAATAATCCATATCGACATGAGTAGAATAGTTCTCTCTGACCCATAAGCTATTACATTCCAATATAGGTGTTTTGGGCATATCGGCGAAAGGTCAAGATTGTCACATCGATCAAATTACTTGGGAGGATACATATCGAGAAGATACAACTCATGATCTCACCGATGAAGAAAATCATTAGCAAGATAAACATTATCGAAGTGAGATCTACAAGTTAGCCCGAGCATACATGTCATGCTGATGGAATACCATCGGCCAGATACCCATTCTATCTCACCGATGAAGTGTGAAGAAGTATATCGGGAAGACATGTGCTATCGAAATAATTCTGAAATGTCTTCCTGACTCTTTATTCACACTAATGGAAGTTACATTGGATAGAGTCTTGCTGACTCACTTGAAAGGAAAGAAATGTCCACCGGGGAGACTTGTAACATTAAAGAAACTTTCAAATCTTTCAGTGATACTTGTGCTCTTACCGATAAAGATACAAATGGATCAAAAGGTTCATCAGAGTGATACTTGATGACACCTATGGTATCTATGTCATTTTTGAAGGTGGTATGGATCTAAAAGATTAACTATTTGATATCAATGGGAATGATGTGTTGTCTCCCCAACCAACAGTGTGTTCTGTGAACGTTTGGCTTGACTCAAACGTAAAGATTGCCTAGAGTTTCAAATTGTTGTGCCAATATAATCATTTGATTTGATAGTGGGAAATTGAAAAAAAATTCTACGCTTGTGGTCAAAGCTAAAATATTAATGGCGGCACAAATACACAATGCATAGATAATTCCCTGAGTCAAAGAAGAATAATCAAAGGAGATTTTTCAGAATTGGCAGTAGGAGAAATGAGAGAGAGAGTGAAGGGACAAAGGATTTTACAACCAAAGATATTCAAATAAAGCTTGTTAGTTCTCTATAATTACATTTTCAATTTTGTAATCTTAAGAAAATAAAATGGAAAGTGCAAGCTCAGGAAAATCAAAAGGTAGGAGGCAGGGTGAGGGTAGTCATCCTAAAGGAAAAAAGAAAAATATTGAGACTGGGAATGAGCCAGAGGTAGTTGAGAGGAAACTAAATCAAGATCTTATTGATCAACTTCCTGGCTCAGGACCTAAAGCCAGGTGCTCTGCACAACTTTGGGTAGAGGTAGAGAAAATTGAGGATAAACGTAAACACATAGGGGATGTATGGACCTCAATTGGGGGATATTAGTTGTTCATTTTTCACTACCATTGAAGGAATCAGTTTGAGTTGGTATGTAATCCTTTGAATTTCAACCTAGGAAAGTTAGCATGCCTGAATGTATTTGTGGATGTAGAATTGGTGAAAATCTTAGCTAACCATTATAACCCAAGGCTCAAAGCCACTTGTGATCCATTATGAAAGACATTCATACATGTATTGGAAGTTGCGATATGTGAAGTTTTTAACTTGGAAGGGACATGTGATGAAAAAACTATGCATGAAGAGTTAGAGAGAGAGTTCTAGAGGATGGACACCATATATAAGGGTTGGAGGCTACCATTGCACAAAACTAAGAGGGATGGAAATTCGGTTCCACTAGAGGACAATGATGGGCCCTCATTTCATATTGACTTGTTCAAGCCCTACATGAAATATACATACTTCTCAGCATGCCAGGTGTTTGGGATGGAGGCCCCTGAGTATATGTCAATTGTGCCAATGGTGATTACAAAAAATGTTCAGTGTCATAATTCTAGACCCTTTGATTATGCCTCATACATATTCAAAGGACTTGATTCAGGGTTGATGGCAATAAAAAATGGACCTCCTATTTTACATTTCAAGCATTATTCATTTTTTATGCATATAATACTGTATTATGGACAAGAATTGGGGATTTGGCCTGAAAAGCTAAGAGTTTCATAGTTTGACAGGGAAGGTAAATTATTACATGGACTCCTATTTGGGATAGTAGGTTTGCCAACTCTAGTTTTGTACTTTTTGAGGAGTACTTTATGAAACCATTATATAGATTCTTTAATCATCCTTGTGAGTATTCATTATCAGATGAGATAAAGAGATTTCTCAGACCCAAAGATTTCAATGGGCCTATTAGCCACAATTGCAGAGATTGGTATTGTTTCGAAGATGCAACTATGATTAGAGTATATGGTTTTAAAGATACACCTTTTATCTTGTCCAAGATGGTTCCTGAAATAATTACTTACTTGGAGATTGTTAGGCAGATGGATTATTCAAGAGTCATGAGTTTGAGTTCTTCTGCAAAACAAGTGTTCATTCCCAACACATTGTGCTTTGGTTATTTCATTGTGCTGTCAAAAGATGGGTATGATATGATTCTTGATAAATTGTTCCATATAATCTAAAGAGAGCTTCACCATAAAAGGGTTTTGATCCAGAGGGGTACATTCATTTTTCTAGGCATAAAATGAGTTTAGGTGGGTATAATCATATACCCTATAAATATGATGATTTAATCAAAAAATCAGAGGAGGAAGAAGCAGAAAGGGTATTTAATGAGTATAATAGGGGACTGGCACAAAAAATGAAAGTAATACAAAATGCAAAGTTGTTATCTTCTAGAAAGGAGACATCTGGTGATGATGGGCCTCAAAGTCCAACTGACAAAATCTCTAGACTAAAAACTCAAGATTACAAGTTTCCTCCTAGAGAACAAGATAATGAAGAAGGTTCAAATATAGATACAAGGAAAATGGAATATAGGTCATTTGTGGCTAATGATGAATTTGTGAAGTCTCCAGAATTCAAGGTTTCTTATACAAACAAAAAGGAAAATCAATAAGGGAGTCAGTTGAAAGTATAATACGTAGTAATGAAGGACAATTATTGAACAATTTAATTTAAAGTATGGAAAGAGAAATGAAAGAAATGACCCTTGAGAAGGGAAGAAAATTTTTGGAAGATGCGGGTGTTATGATTTTCCCAAGGTTAGATATGAATTTTGCTTTGGTTTTTGATAGTTTCCTAAAAAATAGTAATGCCACACATAATCTTAGCCTTGAAGGAGTAACAAAGGTATATACAGGATCCAAATATAACCTTGATGAAGGTTCACTTATGATATGGGCCCTGTATCCACCACATAAAAAAATTATTTTTATTGATACTGAAAAAGCTTTTGTGCATATCATGACACTGAAGGTTGGAGAAGTTGATCCTATGGCTACAACTAAGATGGGCATCAATGTTGTGAAGTTGAGTAAGGCCCGAATCCAAATGTTAATTAAGGAGAAGGAAATGTATAAGATGAATAATGAAATAATACTTAGAGAAAATGATCGCCCAAAGGATATGATGGGAATCACATGTGGATCCACCAAGCTGCTAACTCATGGGGAGAGATCTCAAACAAAAGACCAATGGGAGGGAAAAAATGCATATTATAAGGGTAAATATCATACACTTGCTGCAATGATTAGAAATAGGTAGGCCAACTTGATGATTTGGTTGAATAAGCTTTGGGGAACACATTCAAAGAATTATATTGAAGAGCACAAGCATAAGAGAATTGATGGTAGAATCCAAAAAAAGTTCCAAGAAGTAAATAAGAGGGATATTCTTGATAATGTGGCTATTGATATTGCTAACCAAATGATAAGGTAACACAGAGATTACGATGAGGAATTGTAGGGGGATGCAAAAGGACTAATTGATGCCATGAAAAAGGACTACCAACATTATTTGAAAATGGAGGAAAAATGAAAGAAAATTTCAAGTGGATTGAGGAATGTGATTTAATGCTACGAATTTTTTTGGAAATGGCTATAGGAAAAGACTCAACATTGGACAAGGCCTGTGAGCAGAATGAGAAGATGGAAAAAATGTAGATATAAGTCAGGAATGCGTTAGGAGATGTCGAGAATCATGAGTGGAAAGATTATTTGGATTGTTTGTCAATAGTTCATTTGTGGCTAAATAAAGCCTGATTGCTTGCTTTAATTATTGTTAATTGTTATTATTAGCAAAAGACATTTCTAAAGGGACACGTCCCTTCCAAATTTTGATGTATATATATTTTTTTCATAGTGCAAAATAGATATAAGTGAATAGGAGAAGTAGACAATAAAAATTTTTCAATGATGTTTAAATTTCAAAAGACTATGATGCATGTATAAAATTCTAGAGGAATCAATGGAAGATATTTGATTTTTGTGGTGCATTTCTGGTATCAATTGTTTGTTGGATTATTTAAAAATATTATCAAGTTGTCTCCAAGGTTGATAATTCTTGTTATTTAAATTGATATATCAAGCATATACTCAGTTTATCAATGCACATTTGTTGCACTTGTGTGGTATGATTAGTTGGTTCTTTCAAGTAAAGAATAAATCCTTCGAGTCATTCACTATAATTTGGAAGTATCACTTGGATCATTAAGAAGAAGCTGGTAATTACATCCTTGCATGTTTATACAAGTTATTAAAAAATATTTGTATGCCAAGCAATTATAATTTATGCCAAATAGAAGTTACTTATCTTAGACTTTCATTTGACTCCGCATTACCCAACAAGGCATTGGTCTCACCCATTTTATTTAGTTTTATCATATTTAAGATTTACATTTGTTAATTGAACATATTAGATTTTACCTTGATATTGCTTATACAATTTATACCAACTAGGATTTCATTTCTCCACTTCTAGTTGTCATTGTGGATAGATTGCTTAGAGAAGAAACACATAGTTCAAATATATTCCATTCACATAGGTACACCTTCCTAGGTCTGGTAGGACCTAAAGAGTAGAAGCTTCAAATTCATCATTTGGCCTTGTATGTTAGCTAAAAACATATCAAGAGCTTGGCAACCTCTTGCGGTTTCAAACTAGCATTTTTGAGACCTAACAGTTTGGTGATTCCGCTAGGGAATCAACTCTGAATCCAAGCCTTCATAGAGTCAATGCTTCACATAAGACCCCTGAGAACTAGCAATCATAAAATTTTCTTACTTCCACACAATTGAGTGGTGACTCTGATAAAATAAAGTACACATCAGACTATCACCACGTGCATGATAGAAGATATCTATATAAAGGGGCTCCTAGTGACAATAGTAAGTGGACACATAAGAATGATAAAGGTAAGAAGGTGTCTGATGAAATGTGCATGATGAATATAGATAAAACATCAAAACCACATCTTGAGACACATAATCGATACAATACATTGACAAATGAAAATAGCTCAGGTGGAGAACCTTGTACTCCCGAAGACAAAAGGAATCCTTTTTCTAAGTTAGATCCTTAGAAAGAGGAAGAATTCAATGTTGAACTTGAGGCTAAAAGAGTCAAGATACAATAGGAATATGATCATAGAATTGAAGGAAATCAAAATGAACCTATAGCCCCTGAACCAAGTTATGAATTCATGAGTCAGGAGGAACTAGATGCACACTTGGAATTTGAAAGACAAGAAGTGGAAAGAGAAAAAGTAGAATATGAACAGATAAGTCTCCAATCAATAAAGGATCTCCAAGATTTAAAATTACAGAAAGCTCAAATTAATGCTCAGACGACTAACCTCTCTAAATATGTACCACCTCATAGGAAAGGAGATAACAATACATGACCTTCAAATCCACCAAAAGTACAACAATATCGGATGAGGAATCAATATAGATAGCCAAATGTTCCATGAAAAAATGCATCACATCATCTGAATGCTCAACCACCTCATGGACAACAATATATGCCACCACCTCATGCACAATACAACAATCCATTATACCAATATCAGCATCCTCACAACCCACCCCCTTAGCAATACACAACCATGATTAGACAATTTGACTTAGCATGATTTCAACTATATCCTTACCCTATGGATAGTAGTTGGAGAGTCCTTGTCCCAAAATTTATAGGAAGTAGTGCAGTCACTACCGAGGAACACTTAAGGAGTTTTAATGCCTTTATTCAAGATTTGGATATGCAGGATGAAGATGTACAAATGAGGTTATTTATGATGTCATTAATAGAGGAAGATAGAGACTGGTTTAATAGTTTACCAACAACTTCTATTGATTCCATGCAAGAGTTTCAAGATCAGTTCCTTGAATAGTATGGGAACTAGTGTGCACTAGATTTTTCCTTGCATGAATTAGTAACTATCTAGAAACATCAGAATGAGTCAATTTATGACTTTAACCAAAGGTTCAACAAATTGCATAATAAGATACCACCTGGGTCAAAATTGGCAGACCTTGCAGCATTGAGTATTTATTTGAAAGCATTTGATCCAAAAATAGGATATGAACTTAGAAATAGGTGCCCCAAAAATTTAGCCGAAGCTCAGAAAATAGCATTGACTATTGAAAACAATAGAAAGGTTGCAGGGATAACTGATAAAAGAGATAATCACAGGGTTACCCAAAATTTCAATGATCCTCAAAATAGACAAGAAAATACATATAGAAATGAAAGACCCAGGTTGTATGATATGCCATACAATACGAATTGGAAGGACGGAAAACCCATAATTGACAAGTTTAAGAATAAGGAAACTCTTGAACCTTTAAAGAAAAGAGGAGCATACATGGTCAACAATTGTCCTTGGTGTGAAATTTGTGACTTGCCACACTCCCCTAATCATTGTATTGTAGCTTAGAAGATGCAAGAAGAAGTACTAGTAGATAATGATGGGGAAGATCATACAATCTATTTAATTTCCAACACCCTCCATCCCATTGAAGAGAGATATTCATCTTCAGAAGAAGAAGGTTATGAGTATGATGTTGATCACCAAAGATACAACGTCCACATGGTAGAACAAGTCTTTTCTGATCATGAAGAAATCAATGATGAATGATGTTCTCCTGGTGCACCATATCAGTCATGCAAATGCAATATAAGGAGACCAACCAAGGAGGAAATTAAGAAATTGACCATCGTTTTAGTGGAACAAGCCAAAAGAAAATACTGGTTGAGAAATAGAATAGTAAATGAAAATGAGGGTGTTCCAAGAGGGATATTTGTGAAATTCAAAACATAGGGAGCACTGAAGAAAACAAAAAATAAGCAACCTGACAAATATGTATAGAAGAATGTTCAGAAGGAGGAAAGCAAAGAGTTTCATTAAAATAAACAAAAGCCTGATGATACAAATAAAAGAGAAAAAGAGGAAAGAAAAGGAGAGTCACTAGAGAAAAAGAAGATGATCAAATCAAAAGGTACCTCCTTTGAATTTACACAAGATTTATCCCAAGTAAAAATGTTTATTCCATTACTTGAAATGATGAAAATTGAGGAGTATAGGGATAGTGCCATTCAATTGATATCTAGTGGGCATGATAAAAATACAAGCGCTGAAAATAAAGGGATCAATAAGGTCAACAATAAGCAAGAAAAGGTGAATATTCCTAAGGTATGTCTAGGGGATACATTGATAAATCCCCCACAAGTTGACCCATTCTTTACTACATTACTTATAAATAACAAACTAGTAAGGAACTGTATGATAGATTCTGGTGCTACTATCAATATCATGTCAATAGGTGTTATGAAACAACTTGGCATGTGAGTGGATACCAATGATGATAAGTGTTATGCTATGGATAGCATGCTTGTCCCAGTGGTGGGAGTCATGAAATATGTGGAAGTAAAATTGGATGCTTATCCACAAGCAACTTATAATATTGACATAACTATGATTGATACACATCCACATTTTCGAATGCTCTTATCAAGGCAGTGGATTGCAACAGTTGAAGGGAATGTACAATTTGATCTATCCTATGCTACCATACCCATAAATAGTGAAGAGGTCAAATTATATAGAGAACCAAGGATGAACCAAATAGTATATTTTGTTCCTCAAGATCAATTAAACTACTTTTGTGATGTGGATCTAGGGAGTTTCAGAATAGAACCTCCTCAGCTTGAACTAGTCAATACTGATCCGATTGACAAACATGTTTCTAAAAATCAGCATGGTGTGTGGAAGATGCATTTTGATGGAGCATGTAGTGAGGAAGGCAATGGGGCTTGGGTAGTTTTTATCTCACCTGAAGGTATCACATTCAAATATTCATTTCTACTAACTTTTGAGTGTACTAACAATGTAGCAGAATATGAGGCTCTGTTACTTGGTTTAAATATGGCTATTAAATAGAAGATTAAATTGCTAACTATTCTGGGAGACTTTGAACTAATTGTTTCACAAGTCAAGTCAAAATATGCTACAAAACACAAAAGGTTGAAACAATATAGGAATGCTATATGGGATACAATTAAATTATTTGATGCTTTCTCCAATGAATGGATAGACAAGTAAAAAAACATAATGGAAGATTTTTTAGCTAATGTAGCCCTGAGAAGAGATGATATCACCTTGGCTGGAGTATCCCAAGTTGAGTTTAAAACAAGACCTGCTATCTTTGAAAATATATATAGCTGGCAAGTTTTCAATGATGATACTTACCTCATATGGTTTCTTCATTGCATAAATCAGTATGAGGCTTAGGAGATTGAATTCAATGATTTTATGGAGGAAGTGGATGTAAAATAGACAGTATTTGGAAAAGAGGTCTTGTAGCTTAAAACCAACAAGCTTCCCAAAGGACTTGTGGCATTAGAAAGGGTATATGATGGAAATGATCGATCTCTCATGAAGAAGACACTAGTCAAAAGGGAGGATATTGAAGAAATTAATATGGGGACCGAGCTGGCACCAAAAAAGGTATATTTTGGAAAAAAAAAGTCCAACAATCAGAAGAATGTTGATTATGATGTTGAGAAAATACAATCATGTGTTTGCATGGTCCTATGAGGATCTCAAGGCGTATAGGGAGGATTTATTTCAACATGAGATCCCATTAAAACGAGACGCAACACCATTTAGGAAAAAGAAAAGGCCCATCAACCCAACTTTGGAACCAAAAATGCAAGAGGAACTGGTAAAACTCAAAGATGGGGGCATTATCAAGCCCATTAGACATTCAACATGGGTCTCAAACTTGCTTCTAGTAAGAAAGAAAAATGGGGATATTAGACTGTGTGTAGACTTCAAGAATTTAAATGTTGCTTCCCTCAAAGATAATTACCCTCTCCCTAATATGGAAGCTATACTACATAAAGTGACAAGGTGTGAGTTGTTGGCAATGATGGATGGATTTTTTGGCTACAATCAAGTCAAAGTTAAGGAGTCCGAGCAATATAAGACAACTTTTACCACCCCATGGGGGACATATGTTTATGTAAGAATTCCATTTAGTCTCACAAATGTAGGGGCAACCTTCCAAAGGGCCATGGATGTGGCATTTGTAGATTTGATCAATGCTATAATGGTAGTGTACCAAGATGACCTCACTGCTTATTCAAAAAGGGCTGAAGATCATGTAGGACACTTGGAGAAAATATTCATCAAGGCTTTGGAATATGGTATTAGTCTTAATCCTAAAACATGTCACTTTGTTGTTACATAGGGTAAAAATTTAGGGCATATTGTGTCAAAAGAAGAAATTAGAATAGACCCTGAAAGGGTAGAAGCCATAGATAAAATCCCCATTCCCATCTTTAATTTCAAAGCTATTTAATCATTTTTTGGGTAGACTAACTTTGTCAGGAGATTCATGTGAAACTTTGCTGAGATTGTTAAACCCATATCTGAAATGCTGAAAATGGGAGAAAAGATGGACTGGACTGCAAAAGCACTAGAAGCCTTTATATCCATCAAGAAATCCATCAAAGAAGCCCCTATCCTAAAGTCTCCTAATTTTTCCAAACCTTTTCAAATATTTTCATTTTCCTCATTCCATACTATAGCAGTTGTTATGTTACAAAAGAATGATGAGGGTAATGAGCAACCTGTATCATTTTTTAGCAAATCATTGTAGGGGTCAGAGTTGAAGTATGATATTATGGAAAAGAAAGCTTTTGCATTAGTCAAAGCAATAAAAGCTTTCAGACCATATCTAGTTGGAGCCAAAGTAATTGCCTATGTTCCACATGTAGCTATGAAAGATATTTTGGTATAGATAGAGGTGACAAGGAAGAGATGTAGATGGATTAATAAAATCCAAGAGTTTGATATGGAGATTCAGATTACCAAGTTAGTAAGGGAACATGGTTTGGAAAAACTAATGGCATAGACAAACATTGAATAAAATCAAATCTGCAATATGGAAAGAGAAGAGAGTGTAGTCGCAAGAATTGAACATACTTCTTGGTACACAAACATTGTGTATTATCTCAGACACATGAAATGCCCTGAAGGATTGAATGATAACCAAAAGAGAACTTTGAAGTGGCAAGAATCTAAAAGAGAACTTTGAAGTGGCAAGAATCTAATTATGTGTTCATAGAGGGCAATCTGTTTTGGAAAAACAGAGATGGAATTTTATTATTGTGTCTAGATGAATCAAAGGCTAGACATGTCTTGAGGGAGATGGATGGAGTGTGTGGAGGTAACTATTTTTCCAAAAAAAATGCGCATAAGATTCTCAGGGTATGCTAGTACTGGCCTAAGATCTTTAATGATTCCTTTTCATATGTAAGGAGGTGTGAAGCTTGCCAAAAGTTCTTAGGAAAGATGAAATATCAAGGAGCCCTACTGCTTAGACCTTTACAAGTAGAAGCCCCTTTCCATCAATGGGGAATTGCTTTTATTGGGGAAATACAAGAGAAGTCAAGTGGGGGACATAAGTGGATATTGGTGGCAACTAACTACTTCACTAAATGGGTAGAGGCAGTCCCAACTAAACAAGCAACAAGCAAGGTGGTAGTAAATTTCCTAATGGAGAATATTCTAACTAGATTTGGTACACTAGTAAGGTTGATCACAGACAATGGGATGCGTTTTAGATCTGATGAATTTCAAAATGTTTGTAACACATATGGTATTATTGTTTCTTATAATGTCCCTTACCACCCACAAGCAAATGGTTAGGAAAAATCTAGTAATAAAATCCTTTTGAAAATCATAAGGAGGATGTTAGATGGGAAAAGAAGGCATGGGACTCAAAGCTAAGAATGGCCATGTGGGAAGACAAGATCACTGTAAAGAAGGCGATTGGAAAGTCTCCATTTGAACTGGTATATGGAACACAAGCCAAGATGCCATTGCAAAACTTGCTAATAGTTTATAATTTTATCCTTCAAGAAGATATAGATATTCTAGAGCCAATGGAGGAAAGAATGGAGTAGCTTGCAAAACTTGATGAAATAAGGAGAACGACTCAAAAGAAAAATGTGAAGTTGCAATCATAGATGAAATATCTATTTGATTAAAAAGCTAAAGATAGAAAATTTGAGGAGAATGAATTGGTATTAATTTATAATGCTAGATGTCAAGAGAAGGGTAAGCATGGAAAATTTGAAGCCTTGTGGTTAGGGCCCTTTGTTATCATTAGCAAGGGAGGAGAAGATTCATATTATTTTTAGAACATGTCTAGTGAGGAACAAGAGTTTCTTGTACATAGGCAATTCCTAAAAGACTTCTTTCCTTGAAGAGAATAGAGGACTAAGGGTTGCTAGTGCATGGACAAATCTTGATAAGCCTCTTAAAATATGTCATTTCCATGCACAATAGAATAGTTAAAGGTTAGGGATTGTAAATGCATGGAAAATTCCTAAATAAACTTTTCAAAATAAATAAATTTTTCCATGCACATTAGAATAGGACTCCATATCACTGTCATCATTTTTCATTTACCTTCATCTCTACCACTAGTCCTTATCATATATCACATGGCCTGCTTTCCCAGAGATCTGAATTCTTGCAATGATTTCATAATCATTCATCCCTAGATGAAGCCATTGTTGGGACTATAAAATTTTCAAAATTTTGCAGTAGCTTACATTCATATACTCAACTAGGTATCTACATTTTAAGTATAAATTTTCTATGGTCCACTCCATATATCGTTATCCCCAAGTGATTCCATCAAATTTAATCTTTTTGACATGCCAAAATCCCTTTTATTTTCATCAACCAAGAACCAGTAAATAAATAATCCATATCAACATGAGTAAGAATAGGTCTCTCTGACCCATAAGCTATTACATTCCAATATAGGTGATTTGGACATATCAACGAAAGGTCAAGATTGTCACATTGATCAAATTACTTGGGAAGATACATATCGTGAAGATACAACTTATGATCTCACTGATGAATAAATTCATCCACAAGACAAACATTATTGGAGTAAGATCTACAAGTCAACTCTTGAGCATACAAGTCATGTCAATGGAATACCATCGACGAGATACCCATTCTATCTCACCAATGAAGCATTAAGAAGTATATCAAGAAGACATGCCATCAAAATAAGTCTGAAATGTCTTCCTGACCCTCTATGTGTGTGTCGATGGAAGTTACATCAGAGAGAGTTTTGTTGACTCACTCGAAAGGAAAGAAATGTATATCGGGGAGACTTGTAACATCGAAGAAACTTTCAAATCTTTTAGTGATACTTGTTCTCTTGCTGATAAAGATACAAATGGACAAAAAAGTTTCATTAGAGTGATACTTGGTGACACCTATGGTATCTATGTCATTTTTGAAGGTGGTATGGATCTAAAAGATTAACTATTTGATATTGGTGGGAATGACGTGTTGTCTCCTCGACCAACAGTGTGTTCAGTGAATGTTTGGCTTGACTCAAATGTAAGAATCACTTAGAGTTTCAAATTGTTGTGCCAATATAATCATTTGATTTGAAAGTGAGAAATTCCAAAAACTTGCTACGCTCATGCTCAAAGCTAAAACATTAATGGCAACACAAATACACAATGCATAGATAATTCCCTCAGTAGAAGAAGAATAATTAAAGGAGATTTTGCAGAATCGGTAGCAGGAAAAATTAGAGAGCGAACAAAGGGCCAGAGGATTTTGCAGTTGAAGATCTTCAAATAAAGCTTGTGAGTTCTCTACAATTACATTTTCAATTCCGTAATCTTAAGAAAATAAAATGGAAAGTGTGAGCTCAGGAAAATTAAAAGGTAGGAGGTAGGGCGAGGGTAGTCATCCTAAAGGAAAAAAGCAAAATATTGAGTTTGGGAATGAGCCAAAGGTAGTTGAGAGGAAACTAAATCAAGATCTTGTTGATCAGCTTCCCGACTCAGGACCTAAAGCCAGGCGCTCTATGGAGCTTAGGGAAGAGGTAGAGAAACTTGAGGATAAATGTAAAAACATAGGGGATGTATGGACCTCAATTGGGGGATATTAGTTGTTCATTTTTCACTACCATTGAAGGAATCAGTTTGAGTCGGTATGTAATCCTTTGAATTTAAACCTAGGAAAGTTAGCATGCCTGAATGTATTTGTGGATGTAGAATTGGTGAAAATATTAGCTAACCATTATAACCCAAGGCTCAAAGCCACTTGTGATCCATTATGAAAGACATTCATACATGTATCGAAAGTTGCGATATGTGAATTTTTTAACTTGGAAGGGACATGTGATGAAAAAACTATGCATGAAGAGTTAGAGAGAGAGTTCTGGAGGATGGACACCATATATAAGGGTTGGAGGCTACCATTGCACAAACCTAAGAGGGATGGAAATTTAGTTCCACTAGAGGACAATGATGGGCCCTCATTTCATATTGACTTGTTCAAGCCCTACATGAAATATACATACTTCTCAGCATGCCAGGTGTTTGGGATGGAGGCCCCTGAGTATATGTCAATTGTGCCAATGGTGATTGCAAAAAATATTTAGTGTCATAATTCTAGACCCTTTGATTATGCCTCATACATATTCAAAGGACTTGATTTAGGGTTGATGGCAATAAAAAATGGATCTCCTATTTTACATTTCAAGCATTATTCATTTTTTATGTATATAATACTATATTATGGACAAGAATTGGGGATTTGGCCCGAAAAGCTAAGAGTTTCATAGTTTTACAAGGAAGGTAAATTATTACAAATTTAGCTATGGACTCCTATTTGGGATAGTAGGTTTTCCAACTCTAGTTTTGTACTTTTTGAGGAGTACTTTGTGAAACCATTGTATAGATTCTTTAATCATCCTTGTGAGTATTCATTATTAGATGAGATAAAGAGATTTCTCAGACCCAAAGATTTCAATGGGCCTATTAGCCACAATTGCGAAGATTGGTATTGTTTCGAAGATGCAACTATGATTAGAGTATACAGTTTCAAAGATACACCTTTTATCTTTCCCACAATGCTTGATAGAATTGCTTCCTTGGAGATTGTTAGGCAAATGGATTATTCAAGTGTCATGAATTTGAGTTCTTCTAGAAAACAAGCATTCATGCCTAGCACATTGTGCTTTGGTGATTTCACTATGCTATCAACAGATGGCTGTGATATGATTCTACATAAACTATTGCAATATAATCTAAAGAGAGCTTCACCATGAAAGGGTTTTGATCTAGAGTGGTACATTCATTCTCCTAGGCATAAAATGAATTTAGGCGGGTATAATCATATACCTTATCAATATGATGATTTAATCAAAAATTTGGAGGAAGAAGCAGAAAGGGTAGTTAATGAGTACAATAGGGGACTGACATGACAAATGAAAGGAATACACGATGCAAAGTTGTTATCTTCTAGAGAGGAGACATTTGGTGATGATGGGCCTCAAATTCCAGCTGACAAAATCTCTAGATTAAAAACTCAAGATTACAAGTTTCCTCATAGAGAACTAGATATTAAAGAAGGTTCAGATATAGATACAAGGAAAATGGAATATAGGTCATTTGTGGCTGATGATGAATTTCTGAAGTCTCTTGAATTCAAGGCTTTCTTATACAAACAAAAATGAAAATCAATAAGGGAGTCATTTGAAAGTATAACACTGAGTAATGAAGGACAATTATTGAACAATTTAAAGTAAAGGATGGAAAGAGAAATGAAATACATGACCCCTAAGAAGTGAATATAATTGTTGGAAGAAGCAGGTGTTATGATTTTCCTAGGGTTAGATTTGAATTCTACTTTGTTTTTGATAGTTTCCTAAACAATAATAATGCAATACATAAGCTTAGCCCTGAAGGAGTAACAAAGGTATATACATGATCCAAATATAACCCTGATGAAGGTCCACTTATGATATGGGCCCTGTATCCACCACATAAAAAGTCTATTGTTATTTATATTGAAAAAGCTTTTAGGAATATCATGACATTGAAGATTGGAGAAGTTGATCCTATGGCTACATCTGAGATGGGAATCAATGTTGCCAAGTTGAATAAGGCCCAAATCCAAATGTTAATCAAGGAGAAGGAATTGTATAATATGAATAATGAAAGAATAATTAGAGAAAATGATTGCCTAAAGGATATGATGCCCAAATCACATTGGGATCCACCAGGCTGCTGACTCATGGGGAGAGCTCTCAAACAAAATACCAATGGGAGGGATCATATGCATATTCTAAAGGGTAAATATGATACACCTGTTGCAGTGATCAGAAAGAGGTAGGCTAGCTTGATGATTCGGTTGAATAAGCTTTGGGGGACACATTCAAAGAATTATATTGTAGAGCATGAGCATAAGAGAATTGATGGTAGAATCCAAAAAAAGTTCCAAGAATTAAATAAGATGGATATTCTTGATAATGTGGCTATTGATACTGCTAACCAAATCATAAGGAAACATAGAGACTACCATGAGGAATTGTAGGGGGATGCAAAAGGACTAATTGATGCCACAAAAAAAGGACTACCAATATTATTTGAAAATGGAGGGAAAATGAAAGAAAAGGCCAAGTGGATCGAGGAATGTGAGTTAATGCTATGAAAGATTCTGGAAATGACTACAGGAAAAGACTCAACATTGGACGAGGCCTACGAGTAGAAAGAGAAGATGGTGAAAATGGAGATATCAGTCAGGAATGCATTAGGATATGTCGACACTCATGAGCGACAAAATTATTTGGATCATTTGTCAAAAGTTCATTTCTGGCTAAATAGATCCTAATTTATTGTTTTATTTATTGTTAATTGTTATTATTAGCAAAATAAATTTCTAAAGGGACACATCCCTTCCAAATTTTGATGTATATATATCTGTTTCATAGTGACAAAATAGATATAGGTGAATAGGAGAAGTAGAGAGTAGAAAGTTTTCAATGATGTTTACATTTCAAAAGACTATGATGCATGTATAAAATTCTGGAGGAATCAATGGAAGATATCTAATTTTTGTGGTGCATTTCTGGTATCAATTGTTTGTTAGATTAATTAAAAATATTATCAAGTTGTCTCCAAGGTTGATAATTCTTGTTATTTAAATTGATAGATCAAGCATATACTCAGTTTATCAATGCACATTTGCTGCACTTGTGTGGTATGATTAGTTGGTTCTTTCAAGTAAAGATTAAATCCTTCAAGTCATTCACAATAATTTGGAAGTATCAATGGATCATTAAGAAGAAGGGCATGTGTAGGATCATCATGGAAAAAATAGGTGCTTAAGTGGCAAAAAATTCAGAAAAATCAGAGTTAGGCAACATGGTGTAAAAATTTGAATAAGTTATCTATATTATTTCAAAAATATGCAAGAATAGAATATATAGAAAATTGAATGTAGTTTCTAAACTACTAGGTTTATTTTAAAAAAATATATCTATTTGGCAAAAATTTGAAATTTCAATGGAGTAGTACTTAGATTTTAGGGAAAAAATAAGAAGTAGGTGTATGTCTGAGCACCCTATCCACAATAAAATGATAATATTTTTTTATAAGATTTTAGATATAAGTAGATGACTCGTGTTTCAATGTGATGCATATTTTTTGTAATTTTTTACAAAGTAAATAATTAATTATGAATTTTTATTACAAATTTTAAAAAATATAAAGACTTGTATGTCTAACCACCTTAACTTGGTCAAAACTTCATGAAATTCATTTTTTTAATCCTATAGTATATGAACCATAGAATGTGATGCATGTTTTGAATTCAAAAAATGTGATACCGTTTGAAAGATATAGATGTTTTTCAATCAGCCTATCAATCACGACTTTAGTCATAATTCAAATAGAAAATGAATAATTATTATTTATTAAATTCAATATAAATCATAATTTATATTGGTGGAAAGTTAAGAATCTCCTTTAAAAACCCTTTTTGTTTCATCAATTTTGGGTTAAAAAAAATTCATCAGCCACATACCCCACACATACCCATCATATTACCACTTTTTGGCCCATCATGATCTTGCACATACCCAGAACTTGGTAATTACATCCTTGCATGTTTATATAAGTTATAAAAAAATATTTGTATGCCAAACAATTAAAATTTATGCCAAATAGAAGTCTCTTATCTAAGACTTTCATCTGACTCCGCATTACCCAACAAGGCATTGGTCTCACCCATTTTATTTAGTTTTATCATATGGGTATGTGCAGGATGATATGGAAAAAACAAGCCCTTAAGTGGAAAAAAAATCAGAAAAATCAGAGTTAGGCAACTCGACGTAAAATTTTGAATAAGTTATCTATATTATTTAAAAAATATGTAAGAATATAATTTGTAGCAAATTGAATGTAGTTTCTAAACTACTAGGTTTGTTTAAAAAAAAATCTATTTGGTGACAATTTGAAATTTCAATGCAGTAGTACTTAAATGTTAGGGAAAAAATAAGAAGTAGGTGTCTGTCTGACCACCTTAACCACAACAAAATGATAATATTTTTTATAAGATTTTAGATATAAGTAGAGGACTCATGTCCTGATGTGATGCATATTTTTTTGTAAGTTTTTTCGAAGTAAATAATTAATTATGATTTTTTTATTACAACTTTTAAAAAATATAAAAAACTTGTATGTCTGACCACCTTAACTTGGTCAAAACTTCATGAAATTCAATTTTTCCTTTTCTAATCCTATAGTATACAAAGCATATAATGTGATGCATGTTTTGGATTCAAAAAATATGATACCGTTTGAAAGCTATAGATGTTTTTAAATCAGTCTATCAATCAGGACTTTAGTCGTAATTTGAATAGAAAATGAATAATAATTACTTATTAAATTCAAAGTAAAGCATAATTTATATTGGTTGAAAGCTGAGAATCTCCATTCAAAACCCTTTTCATTTCATCAAATTTGGGTAAAAAAAAAGTATTCAGCCACATACCCATCATATTGCCACTTTTTGGCCCATCATGATCCTGCACATACCCATATTTAAGATTTACATTTGTTAACTGAAAATATTAGATTTTACCTTGATATTGCTTATATAATTTATACCAACTAGGATTTCATTTCTCCACTTCTAATTGCCATTGAGGATAGATTTCTTAGAGAAGAAACACATAGTTCAAATCTGTTCCATTCACATAGATATACCCACCAGGTCTAGTTGGACCTAAAGAGTAGAAGGTTCAAATTCATCATTTGTCCTTGTACGCTAGCCAAAAACATATCAAGAGCTTGGAAACCTCTTGTGGTTTCAAACCAACATTTTTGAGACCTAATAGGACCACCATAAGTTTTGTCACCCTAGAGTGAGTATGCATTCTCTTTTTCAAACAAACAACCTAGATCTAATCCACAACTAGTTGGACAGAAAATCGAAGCTCAATTCAATTTCTACTTCACATCTGTGTTCCTTTGTTCTTATGTCTAGTTTGCCATGTGATCTTCATTTTGGGGGCTTGATCATCCCTCTTCATCGTTGTCATTCCATCTTGCTAACATAAGTGCATTAAGACCTCTCTCTTGGTATGCATGGCTACTTTAGTGTGAATTTGAAGCAAGTTCATCCTCTCACTAAAGTGGGGGCTAAATGTTCCATAGAAAAATGGCCCCTTGTCATTTTCGTGGTCTTTTAGGCCTTTCTCCATGATGTTTGGCCCATTTTTCTTTGATTTATTGATATAATTTGGCTTGAACATGCAAATTAGGTCCTTAAAATTCAAATTATGGCATCTTGTGAAGGTGTTGTGAAGTGTTGTAAAAAAATTCTACACTTTTCTAGACTCTATTCATTACAATTCACCTAAAAATCACCTTTTCATCACTTATCAAGTCCTATTTTGAAGTGTTGTAAAGTCTTGTAACAAGATTTCATTCTTTTCTAGGCATAATTTCACTATTTACACCTTTCTTATGCTTTATTTGACCCCTTTATGCCCTTATAAGGCTTAATTAAGTGTTTTTTTAATGTAAACTCAACAAACAACATTAAATGCAAGATAATTCTCGACACCCACTTTCAAGTCCAAGGTCATACCCATTTTCCATGGGTGGTGAATGAGTCCCTCTTGGTACAAAATTCAAAATATTTTAAATTTTTCTTTCGAGTTTTCATTTAAAAACACCTTATGTCAACTTGTGATGAGGTATTGGTGCATGGGCACCTTGGGGTCTACATGCCTCCTTGAGGCTTTGTTTCATTTTTTATTTTTTTATGGTGTAATAAGGTCCAAGGACCATTCTCAGTAGTTTGTAAAAGGTGTTTTATCATTGTAATGGGTTTTTGGTTGTTGAACTAGGTCTCCTCCTCACCATGTAAACTTGGTGCATCTAGGCCAAGTAAAGAATCAAGGTACCATGATGCAACCAAGTAATAGAGGGGAGTCACCTTGATGATTTAATATGTTTTGAGGTTTTTTCGACATCTTTTGAGTTTGTAATGAAGTCGAGTTCTTGGGTGTAGTGTTAAGTTGTCTTAACTAGGCAACTTAGGGTTAAAATGGAGTTTGTTAGTTCCCAATGGCCCTCTAATTCAAAATAAAGTTGAGGAACGTTGGGAGGAGATTGGAAATGATTAAATAGGCCTCTCTTGGTCAAGGCAAGGTTGATTGTTAAGTTTGGAAGAAGATTGAATGCAAACAACTCTGTTTTCCTCTAATTTTATGTGTAAATTTGCTGCTAACTAGCGTGGTACGGACAAGGTATACTCTATACAGACATAACGCTATTATGGTTCAATAGGGGAGTGAGACAGTTTCCTTTTGGTGGTGGTTTGGTCCAATTCCATAAATAATTGAGGAAGTTATCCACATTCTTCTGGAAGTGGTCAAAAACCCTAAAAAATCAAGGTTTGGTCACAAAGATGCTCACAACTAGCCATTCCTTCATGCTCAGGTCTGATTTTTGGTGGAATGGTGGATATAAACATGTATTTTATGATTGTGAATGTTTTGGAGAATGGAAGAGGGTTTGGAGTGACTTTGTGGAGACACTAGGCTTGGCATCCTAATGTGACAAGCCTAAATGAATTGCAAAATATGAGTTTCTTGATTTGCAAGTGAAAGTTGTTTAGGAGAGTGTCAAAAAGGGGTTGAAATGTGTAATTTTATGTTTTAAGAACCATATTCATGTCTTAGGTGAGTTGGGGTGTGCCTTGATAACCTGGTTCTTACTTGGAGCATCCAATTAGGCTTCCTTGTGGCATTGTAAAGTTGTTGTTTTGTGCCTTTTTTTTCAATTGTCATATCCTAAGGACTTCAGGGTTTGAGGAAGTTTTTTTAAGGAGTCCAAATCCAATTCCACTTTCCTAGTTCTTATCTTCATAAAGGTTTTGTGTTGACTATCCTAGTGGAGAGGACTACAAGGAAGGTAGGCCCAATATTGTGTTTGGGGGTGGTTGGTTGTTCTTAAAGCATAAGGTCCTATTGCTGGGTGTTGATCAATCATGGATGTGATGTTGATGAAATTTCCAAGATTTTGGCTATGTCTAGTCACAATAGTGTGTGTCTAGGAAGGTTGGTTATGACTGTCCTACATTGGAAGGTTACAAGGAACCTCTAGGTCAATCTTGGAAGCGATGGAAAAATGAAGTGGTCTACTTTCAAATTTGAGTTGTTTGTCATGTTTTTTCATGTGAGGAGTGTTACAAAAATTACCAAGTCAGTATAAACATATTCTTTTGAAAACCCTTGTAGAAGGTTGGGTTATCTCCTTGAGTGAATAGTGGATTTGAGAGGTCCACATAAAGAGTATTTGAGAGAGCTGTGAAAAGAGGATTGTTTGTCTCCAAGATAAGGTCTTCCCCTACTCACTCTACATTAGAGTGGTATCAAAGCCAAGTGCTGATTGGGAAAGTTGTGAAGAGAAACTTGGGGTTGTGGTGAGTAAAAGAAGATGCCTCCAAAAGGTGGGATTGTAGTTGCAAGGGAGATGAAGGCCTTGCAAGATAGGATAGAGGCCTTAGAGAGAAGGAAGGGGAATGCTGAGGAAGAGAGCACCTAAGAAGAGGAGGTAGAGGGTGGAGATGAAGGCCATCTAGAAGAATAGATACCTCTTGAAGAGAGAAGGCTCCTTGGAGCCTTGAAAACCATAAAAGAAGAAGCCACCGAAGTAAAGATGGACATTCCAATGTATGGGAGAAAGATGAATGTTGAGGCACTACTAGAATGGGTGGATGCCTTGAAAAACTACTTTGAATATAAGATGGTAGAAGAAAGAAGGTTAAATTTGCAAAGACTAAATTGAATGGGGCTTCTTTGACTTGGTGGAATTACTACCAAGGAGAAAGAGTGAAGAAGGGTAAGAACATGATTACCTCATGGGATAGAATGGTGAGAAGATTGAAGGTACAATTTCTTCTTGTAAATCATGAAGTTCAAGTGTTTAGGAGGTTACAAAGCCTAAAACAAAAGGACATGGTTGTGGCAACCTATATTGAGGAGTTTCACAAACTTAGTATGAGGTGTGGCCATGTAGAGAATGACATGGAGAAGGTGGCCAGATATTTGAATGGCCTAAGGTATGCAATCCAAGATGAGATGAGTCTAGTGACTCCTAAAATAGTGGAAGAATGCTTCCACGTATCATGCAATGTAGAGGAGAAGTTGAAAAGAAAGCAGGAGTAGCAAGGAAGAGGTAGAGGAAGAAACTCCAAGGGAAGAGGAAATTTTGGTGGAAGAAACCAATCACAAAGACAACAAGGGGAGTCAAGTCGAAAAGAGGAAAAAATTCAAGAGTCAAGAGGAAGATTCAGAGGTAGGAGGTCTAATGGAAGGGGCAGGTTTAATGGAAGAGGTTCCAATTCATTCTCTGGAAGATGTTACTCTTGTAACCAATTTGGACACCCAACCTTCAAGTTCCCTGAGAAGCAAGCTTCAACCTCTCATAGTGGGGATAGGATAAACCAATTGGTGCAAGAGGAGGATGCTCAAAGTGTAACTTCACCTTCTAGACTTTTTGATCCTTAATTTGGAGAGAGCTTGATAATGAGGAGAACACTTCTCAAGGTACCAAGTGCGAAGGAGCCACCACAGAAAAAGTCCTTGTTTAGGACTACATGCAAATCTCATTGGAAGGTATGCAAGGTAATTGTAGACTCAGGCTCTACTGATAATTAATATCACTAGAGATGGTTGAAAAACTAAAATTGAAAAATACTCATCACACACCATATAGGGTGTCTTGGTTGAACAGAGGTCAACAGGTGCTTATCAATGAGTAATGTTGGGTAGAATTCCAAATTGGGTAGTATAAGGATAAAATTTTGTGTGATGTTATTCCCATGGATGCTTGCCACCTAATCTTAGGTTGCCCATGGCAGTATGATAGGAAGTCCCAACATGATGGGTAGAAAAATGCCTACATGATAACAAAAGATGGGCATTCTTTCACCACGATTCCCTTACCGGATGAGGGTATAGATAAACAACTTGGGTCTAGCATTATGGTGGTAGGGGAGAAGGATTTTTTTAAGACCTTAAAGGAAGAGGGAGGTCTAGGGTTTTCCTTGGTTGTTAATCCTAAATGCAAGTATGTTTTGTCCTCAAACAAAGAAGAACCTATACCTAGTGAAGTCCAAACCTTGTTGGAGAGGTACAAGGAGATTGTGGTGGATGAATTTCCTAGTTCCCTACCTCCAATCAAAGATATTAGTCACCATGTTGACCTAATACTAGGTGCTACATTTCCTATTAAGGTTTCCTACAAGATGACACCAACCCAAAATGAAGAGATAGCAAAACAAGTGCAAGAGTTGTTGGATAAGGGCCTAGTGAGGAAGAGTTTAAGCCCTTGTGCTATTCCAACCGTGTTAGCTCCAAGGAAGGATGGTAAATGGAGATTATGCACTGATTCAAGAGCCATAAATAGGATAACCATAAGATATAGGTTTCCTATGCCAAGGATGGAGGATCTTATGGATTTCCTAGTAGGAGCTCGCTACTTTCAAAGATTGATTTGAAAAGTGTGTATCATGAAATTAGGATTCATGAAGGTGATGAATGGAAAACAACATTCAAGACCAATGAAGGTATTTGTGAGTGGATGGTGATGCTCTTTAGCTTGTATAATTCCCCTAGTACCTTCATGAGGCTAATGAATGAGGTATTGAAACCTTTTATTAGAAATTTTTTTGTGGTTTATTTGGATGACATTCTTGTCTTTAGCAAGACTAGAAGGAGGAGCATTTGGAGCATCTTGGACAGGTCTTGAGAAGGTTGCATGAAGAAAAGTTATTGATCAACTTGCAAAAGTGTGAGTTTATGAAAGAAGAATTGGTCTACCTTAGGTTTTTCATCTCAAAGGGCAGTTTGAAAATGGATCCATCAAAGGTTGAGGCTATTCTTAATTGGCTAACACCTAATTCAGTGGGTGATGTGAGGAGCTTTCATGGCCTAGCAAGATTCTATAGGAAGTTCATCAAGAGTTTCAGCTACATTTGTGCACCCATCATGGATACAATCAAAGAAGATAAGAAGAGTAATTTTGAATGGACCAATGAAGCAAATGAAAGGTTCGAATACTTGAAAAGAAAGGTATCACAACATCCTATCCTTGCTCTCCCTGATTTTAATAAAGTTTTTACTATTGAGTGTGATGCATGTGGTCAAGCAGTAGGTGTTGTTTTGAGTCAAGAAGGTAGACTGGTTGCATTATTTAGTAAAAAACTAAATGAGGATAAGAGAAAATATTCCACATATGATCTTGAATTGTATGCTATGGTCCGAGCTCTAAAGAAATGGAGGAACTACTTGTTATCAAAGGATTTTATAGTATTTATTGACAACCATGCACTTAGTTTCTTGAGTGGATAGGAAAAATTGAACCAAAGGCACATGAAGTGGGTTGAATACCTACAAGCATATAAATTCTCCATAAAGCACAAGAAGGGACAAGCAAATAAGGTTGTAGATGCCATTAGTAGAAGGGTCATGATGGTTCAAGAAGTTCAATTATAAAGTGTGGGAATAAAAGCTCTTAAAGGTATGTATAAGGAGGATGAGGATTTCAAGGCTGCTTTTGATGTTTGCTCTCAGTTTTCTAATGCTTTTCATAGTGTTTATATTGATTATGTGTTGCAAGATGGTCTATTTTTTAAAGGGGCTCAATTGTGCATTCCCAAGTGCTCTATGAGGGAGAACATAATAAAAGAAAAGAAAAGTGGGAGTCTTGGAGGGTAGTTTGGGCTGGATAAAACTTTGGAGCAAGTTAGGAGATTCTACTTTTGGCCTAAAATGTAGGTGTATGTGAGAAGGTTTGTGGAAAATTGCACCATATGTCAAAGAGCAAAGGGGACTACTTCAAATGCTAGTCTTTATCAACCTCTACCAATCTAAAATAGACCTTGGGAGAGCATAAGTATGGATTTTGTCTTAGGATTTCCTAAGACACAAAGGGGAGTTGATAGTGTCTTTGTAGTGATTGATAGATTTAGCAAAATGGCCCATTTTATTCCTTGTAGATGCACTAGTGATGCTTCTAACATTGCATGTCTTTTTTTTAGGGAGGTTGTGAGAATGCATGACATTCCTATGAGTATTGTATCTGATAAAGACTCCAAGTTCATAGGTCATTTTTGGAGGACCTTATGGAAAAAGTTGGGGACTAATTTGTAGTATAGTTTTTCCTACCATCCTCAAACGGATGGACAAATAGAGGTGGTCAACAGATCACTTGTTAATATCTTAAGGTGTTTGAGAAACGAACATGGTGTTTAATGGGATTTTGTGTTTCCTCAAGTAGAGTATGCTTATAATGACTCCATCAATAGGAGCATAGGTAAAAGTCCCTTTGAGGTAGTGTATGGGATGAACTCAAGGGGAATCTTTTAGTTGAGGGATCTAAAAGGAATGGAGAAGAGGAGTGCAGAAGGAGAGGAGTTTTCCATAGCCATGAAAACTATTCATGATCAAGTGAAGGAAAATATTAAGAGTTTGGATCAATACAAAGAGAGCATATTTGAAAAGAAAGAATTCTTAATATAAGGTGGGGGATCTGGTTTTTGCATACTTGAAGAAGGAGAGGTTGCCTAAAGGAAAATACACAAAAGAAATAGGCCCTTCCAAGATCATTCAAAAATTTGGGAAAAATGCCTATGAGATAGCCCTCCCTCTTGGAGTGTCTATCTCCCCCATTTTTAATGTTGTTAACTTGTACCCCTTTAAGGGATCTTTGGATGTAGGTGCATATCTTGAAGCTGATAAAGATTGGGTGTAGGACCTTCCACCATTTGAACCTTTGAAACTTGAAGCTATTCTAGACACAAAAGAGGTGAAAAGGATAAGAAAGAAGGTATATAATGAATAATTTGTTAAATGGTAGGGTCTTCCACTTGAAGATGCAACTTGGATGAGTGAAGAAGACATCAAACAACATGGCACTACTCTGCAACAACTGATCTCAAGTGGTACTTGAGATCTCTTCCACTCCAGGTGCATGGTGTAGGGGCATTTTTTTTGTCTTTCAAAATTTTTATGGTGTAATATGGTCCAAAGGACCAATATCAGTAGTTTTTAAAAGGTTTTCTATCATTGTAATGTGTTTTTGGTGGTTGAAAAAGGTCTCCTCCTCACCATGTAAACTTGGTGCATCTAGGAAAAGTAAAGAATCAAGGTTTCATGATGCAACCAGGTAATAGAGGGGAGTCACCTTGATAATTTAATATGTTTTGAGGTGTCTTTGACATTTTTTGAGTTTGTAATGAAGTCAAGTTCTTGGGTGTAGTGTTAAGTTGTATTAACTAGGCAACTTGGGGTTAAAATGGAGTTTGTTAGTTCCCAACAGCCCTCTAATTCAAAATAAAGTTGAGGGATATTTGGAGGAGATTGGAAATGATTAAATAGGCCTCTCTTGGTCGAGGTAAGGTTTATTGTTAAGTTTGGAAAAATATTGAATGCAAAGAACTCTATTTTGCTCTAATTTTCTATGTAAATTTGATGCTAACTCGCGTGGTACAGACAAGGAATGCTCTGTACAGACACACACATATTATGGTTCAATAGGGGAGTGAGATAGCTTCCTTTTGGGTGTGGTTTGGTCCAATTCCATAAATAATTGAGGAAGTTATCTGCATTCCTTTGGAAGTGGTAAAAAACCCTCAAAAATTAGGGTTTGGTCACAAAGATGCTCACAACTCACCATTCCTTCATGCTCAGGGTTTTATTTTTGATGGAATGGTAGAGTTAAACATGTATTTTATGATTGTGAAGGTTTTTGAGAATGGTAGAGGGTTTGGAGTGACTTTTTGGAGACCCTAGGATTGGCATCCTCATGTGACAAGCCTAAATGAAGTTCAAAATATGAGTTAGTTGATTTGTAAGTGAAATTTGTGTAGGAGAGTGTCAAAAAGGGTTTGAAATGTGTGAGTTTATGTTGTAAGAACCATATTCATGGCTTAGGGGAGTTTGGGTTTGCCTAGATAACCTAGTTCTTACTTGCAACAACTAATTAGGCTTCCTTGTGGCATTGTAAAGTTGTTGTTTTGTGCTTGTTTTGTCAATTGTCATATCCTAAGGCCTTGAGGGTTTGAGAAAGTCTATTTAAGGAGTCAAAATTTAATGTCATTTTCCTAGTTCTTGTCTTCATAAAGGTTTTGTGTTGACTATCCTAGTGGAGAGGGCTACAAGGAAGGTAGGCCCAATATTGTATTTTGGGGTGTTTGGCGATTCTTAAAGCATAAGGTCCTATTACTGGGCGTTGATGAATCATGGAAGTGATGTTGATGACATTTCCAATATTTTGGTTGTGTCTAGTCATAGTAGTGTGTGTCTAGGAAGGTTGGTTATGACTGTCCTACATTGGAAGGTTACAAGGAACCTTTAGGTCAATCTTGGAAGTGATGGAAAAATGAAGTGTTCTACCTACAAATTTGAGTTGTCTGTCATGTTCTGTCATGTGAGGAGTTTTACAAACATTACCAAGTTAGTGTAAACATCTTCCTTTGAAAACACTTGTAGAAGGTTGGGTTATCTCGTTGAGTGAATAGTGGATTTGAGAGGTCCACATAAAGAGTATTTGAGAGAACTGTGAAAAGAGGATTGTTTGTCTCCAATATCAACTCTTCCCCTGCTCACTCTACATCAGGTATCATTGGGTTACTAAGGCACAAGTGTGTATAAATATGTTCTTTTCTCCTCATTTTACATCTCCTAACTCATTCAAGGAATAAAACAACACCTTACACTCTGCAGCAAAATGGAGTTGCTAAAATGTTGAACAGGATGTTGATGGAGAGAGAAAGAAGTATGTTGAGTAGTATTGGTTTGGAGCAAAAGTTTTGGGCTGAGGTTGTGGCTACAACCTGTTACTTGATAAATCAATCTCCTTCTTCAGCACTTGTTGAAAAAATTCCTATGGAAGCTTGGTCTTGTAAGAAGCCCTCTCTGAGACATGTTCGTGTCTTTGGTTGTGAAGCATATGTTTATGTCCCAAATGAGAAGAGAAATAAAGTGGAGAACAAATTTTTTAAGTTTATCTTCATTGGCTACGACATTGGTGTGAAAGGATACAAGCTTTAGAAACATGTGACTAAAAAGGTGGTATATAGAAAAAGTGTAATCTTTCGTGAGTTGAAACCTTCTTTAGTGGATTTGTAGTCAAGGATGAAAGAAGTCAAGGAGAAAAATGATGGTGTTGAAATTCCTCTAACACCTAAAAAAGAGGAACAACAAATTGATAATGTACCTGAATCTGAGGAGAGTTTGAGCAACTCTAAGAGTTCTGAACAAGAAGAAGAACCACAACCTTAGCCTCAGCCTGTGAGGAGGTCTGCATGTGAAAAGAATCAACTTGATAGGTATGGGTTCTCTATGTTAGATTTGATCTATGCGTATGCTTTAATTACTGGTGCTGATGAGCCTAGGACTGTTAAAGAGGAAATTGGAATGCCTGATTCAAACTCTTGGTTGGAAGCCATGAATGAAGAAATCACATCAATAGAGAAGAATGAAACTTGGAGTTTGGTGCCCTTTGTTGAAGGTAGAAAAGCTATTGGCTATAAGTGGGTATTTAAGAAGACTGGTCTGAATGGAAGTGTTGAAAAGTATAAAGCGAGGTTGCTTGCGAATGGATGTTCCCAGGTAGAGGGAATTGATTATGGAGAAATATTTTCTCTTGTAGCTAAACTGACATCTATCATATTTATTTTATCACTTGCAGTTTCGTATGACTTAGAAGTTGAATAGATGGATGGGTATGTGTAGGATCATGATGGGCCAAAAAGTGGCAATATGATGGGTATTTGTAGTGTATGTGGCTGATGACTTTTCTTTTTACCCAAAATTGATGAAATGAAAAGGGTTTTTTAAGGAGATTCTCAAATTTCCACCAATATAAATTATGCTTTACTTTGAATTTAATAAATAATTATTATTCAATTTCAATTTGAATTACGACTAAAGTCTTGATTGATACGCTAATTGAAAAACATCTATAGTTTTCAAATGGTATCACATTTTTGGAATCCAAAACATGCATCACGTTCTATGCTTCACATACTATAGGATTAAAAAAAGAAAAATGAATTTCATGAAGTTTTGACCAAGTTAACGTGGTCAGACATACGAGTTTTTATATTTTTTAAAAGTTGTAATAAAAAAATCATAATTAATTATTTACTTGGAAAAAAATTACAAAAAATTTGCATCACATATGGACATGAGTCCTCTACTTATGTCTAAAATCTTATAAAAAAATATTATCATTTTATTGTGGTTAGGGTGGTTAAACACCTACTTCTTTTTTATTTTTAAGTACTACTGCATTGAAATTTCAAATTTTCACCAAATAGATGTTTTTTTTTTTAAAAAAATCCGTATAGTTTAGAAACTATATTCAATTTTCTATAGATTCTATTCTTACATTTTTTTAAATAATATAGATAACTTATTCAAATTTTTACGTCAAGTTGCCTAACTCTGATTTTTCTAATTTTTTGCCACTTAAGGGCCTATTTTTTCCATGATTATCCTGCACATACCTGAATGTGAAGACAATGTTTCTTCAAGGATATTTTGAAGAAGAAATCTATATGTCCCAGCCTGAGCACTTTGTGGTAAAAGGTAAAGAAAATATGGTTTGCAAGTTAAAGAGATATCTATATGGTTTGAAATAGTCCACAAGAATGTAGTACCAAAAATTTGACACATTTTTTTTGTCATTGGGATTTGTAAGATAAAAATTTGATCATTGTGTGTACTACAAGACTGAAAATGATCATGTTCTTATTATTTCTCTTTATGTTGATGATATTTTGTTCATAGGGAATAGTAAGTTTATGATTTCTCATCTAAAATCTCAGTTGTTTGCAAAGTTCGAAAAGAAAGATATTGGTGTAGCTATGTATATTCTTGGGATGGAAATAACCAGGGATAAAAAGAACAAAAAACTTTGGCTCAACCAGAGTAAGCATATTAATACTATTCTAGAGAGATTTGGTATGACTACTTGCAAGCAACTAGTTGTTCTAGTTTTGTAGGGAATGAAACTATTTATTGAAGATTGTCCAAAATCTCCTACTAAGATGGAGGAAATGACCAAAGTGCCTTATCCAAGTGTAGTTGGAAGCTTAATGTATGCAATGGTCTACACAAGGCCGGACATTTCCCAAGCAGTGGGAGTTCTTAGTCAGTTTATGCAAAATTTGGGAAGGCCACATTGGGATGATGTGAAAAGAGTTTTTGGATATTTAAAAGGTACATCATAGTACACTTTGTGTTATCACAGTAACTCGTTTGGATCACATGATTCTCTTAGCATTCGAGGCTATGTGGATTTTGATTGGTCAAGGAACATTGATAGTCGAAGATCCACCAGTGGATATATTTTCATGTTGAATGGTGGTGTAGTTAGTTGGATGAGTAAGTGCCAAGTTGTAGTCACTCTATCCACTATTGAAGCAGAGTACATTGCAACAAAACACACTTGCAAAGAAGTTGTATGGCTTAGACGTTTGTGTTCTGATATTGGTTTCAGTGCAAGGAAATTTTCAATTTGCTATGACAGTTAGAGTGCTATTTGTTTGGAAAAAAATACAACTTTCCATGCCAAGATGAAACATATTGATGTGTAGTATCATTTTGTATGACATATGGTGGAGGATGGAAATGTTAGTTTAGAAAAAGTGGATACTCTGGAAAATGTTGTAGATGCATTGATAAATCCCATGAACACAAACAAGTACAGGTCATGTGTTAGTTTGATGGGCCTTGAAGCCCATGACCTTCATTAACTTTGAGTTTAAAGGAAGCCAGTAAGTCTTCTTCAAGTGGGAGATTGTTGGAAAATTGTGCCTCAACTTGTTGGTTTGAAGCTCAGTTAAGGATGTAGCATTTTTCCCTTTCTTTGGTCTTCATTATCGGCTGATCATTGGAGTTCGTAACTTTGTAACCTAAGTCATGGAGTTCTAAAAGTTTCTAACTTGGTGATAGTGTGTTGGTTGCGGCATCACTATTTTCTTTAACTTTAGAAATTTTTCATGGAGTCAGGAAGTTTCTTAACTTCTCGACTAGTCGATCTCCTTCATTGTCATGGAATTCGAGAATTCTCTAACCTATTATGGAGATTGCAAAGTTTGAGTTTTCTCTGACTAGGAAATAGTGGTATTAGCTTGTCATAGGGATCGAGAAATTTCTAACCTCTATGTGGTGGTTGTGAAGTTAGAGTTTTACACATGTCAATGGGTGTTCACTTCGTTGGAGCCATGTCGATGGGTGTTTTGTGCCCATGGATGTACGAGTAAGTAACAAAAGGGATAACTTGTGGACACGTAAAGTCTTTAGGATTTTGGATTTAAACTATTGAATGTTCATATTCTGCACCAATACGGGATAAAGTTGATGGTTGAACTTCTTTGATAGTTGAATGAACTAAATCAGTTTGAATAAAATATTCTTGGAGATCGAAAAGTCATATCTAGGGAGTATGGTGAAATGGCGAACTCGTTGGGTTTTTTGTGTTGAAAGAAGAAAAAGGATTGGTTTCGGTTGAGCATGTGCTTAATGTTGAAAGAACATTGTAATAGAGTTGTGATTGATTGTGGTATGTAAGAAATATTTGATTGGATTGATTGGAATGTTGTGTAATATTAGAGAACAAATACCTATGAAGAAGGGATCTATAACTTTATTGTAATTTCTAAATTTACTGTGAATAAAGTGATCTTTCTTTGGTGGTGGGTTTTTCTCTCAAAAATTTTTTCCCACATAAATTTGGTGTCGATTCTCTGTTGATATTATTGTCTATTATGTTCTATTCCTTTACGTATGAATCTTAATGTTCTGTGATTTGAAATTAAAATTACTCTTGCATTATTCCCCTATGAATTGACATTAGGAAAACAATTTTCGCACTAGAGTCTTTCCTTACAATACATAGTAGGGGCAAGAATTAGATAGCCTTTTCCTAGTAATGCATTTTTCGTTGTCTCTCTGGCTAGTTGTCTTCCTTATATTGGGATGCAGATGACCTACTCATAGGTTGAATCCCATGTACCTTACTAGTCCTTTGCATTATTTGTTTTTTTGTTTTTTAATTACATGTGCATATTGTGATCCTTCGTACTATTCTATTTGAGGTATCTCTCTCTTTGTGTCATTTGTCCATTTGTACCTTCATTATTCTCTATGTCATAAGTCCTTTATCTTTTCCTTTATATTTTCTTTGTCTTGTGTTTTCCTTTTGGGGATGACACAAGATGTTGAAACGTTCATACCCCTTCCATGTTGACCCAAAATTTTTTCCTTTATCTTTTCTTTGTCTTGTGTTTTTATTTTGGGGATGATGCAAGGCGTTGAGGAATTCATGTCTCTTCCATGTTGACCCAAAAGGTTTTTCATTGTTTTTTCTCTCTTTGTGTCATTCTTCCAATTCTATGAGTATTTGGAGGAATGATGATAGTTCTGAGCTCTCTAAAAACATTGTAGCAAGAACATACTAACCCGAAATCCATAGATCCCTCATGTGTTTTGATTTTCATTTTGTGGGAAACCCCTCTCTTTTCTTTGACATGACATAGCTTTATTTGGAAACATATGACTTGGCATATGGATTTCCAAGTTAGCCCTCATGTCTTCTTTATCATTAGCATTTATCATTTGATACTTTAAAGTAATTTCTCACAACATGGTGTTTAGCAATTTATTTAATGTGGGGGCATACATTGACATTATTCTTTTGTATTTCATGTTTCATGGTGTAGTCTTCTTACTTTATGTGATGCATATTTCACTTTGTGGATGAAATTGGGTGTGATGTCCTTCAAAGAGCATGATCTCTCTCAACACATTATATTCCTCTTAGTGTCTTGATGCAACACATCACATCCCCTAAGTTGTGAATCTTTTATTATTTGATTGGTCCTCTCTTGGAGACATTAGGCACAATGTACCTTAAGTTAAAGACCTTATGCGAACTAAGCAAGAATCCTTTGAACATTCCTTATTGTTATATTTCCATTTTTAGTTATATGGCCACCTTGAATAATAAACTTTGCATGCCTGTGGAGCCATCTTGTTTGTTTAGGAGTTCCAAGCATACAAAAAAATTCTTGCATCATGAAGCTCAAAGTTCATTGTTTGTTCATGAGCTTCAAGCATACGAAGCTTTGCTTGCCTCATGAAGCTCAAAGTTCATTGTTGTATGGCACCTTATCAAAGTTATCAGGAGGTATAACTTTGGTATGGTTTGACGAGAAGCCCGATTGAGGCATGACTTTCCCATGGCCACTCACATGTGTGTGTGAGTGCATACCAGCCATGTGTGTATGTGTCTCACTTTCTTGGATTCCTCACCTAGTAGATGACCTAGAGTTTTGTTGCCTTAGAGTGAGCACACATTTTTTGGACAAACAGTTGAAGCTTGATCCATTTACCCCTTTTTATTTTCTTGTTTTATTTCTATTTTTACCTTTGGTAGTGCATGCTTGTGCCTTAATGGTGCTCTATATATCATTTTCATGTGTGTTGTTTAGTGCCTATGTTAGTTTTCCATGGGTTCTTGATCATGGGGGCTTGATCACCCCTCTTGATCATTTTCATCCCATCTTACTAGTATTAGTACACTTGGACCCCTCTTTAAGTGAGTTTGTCTACTTTAGTGTGAGTTTGAAGCAAATTCATCCTCTCACTAAAGTGGGGCCTAAATGTAGTGTCAAAAATTGTCGTTGGTGAAATTTTCACACTTGTTTGGGTCCTTATAAAATTGAGCTTAATGATGACTTGACTTAGTGTTGTAATGTGTCTAACACACTCACATTAGGTCTTGGGACCTTGTAAACTAAATGAACTTAATCCTACCTTATTTAAGGTGTTGGAAAGTGTTGTAACACACTTTCACACTTTTCTAAGGTTTTCATAAATAATTGGGCTTCTTTATGCCTTAATCAACCTTATTTTGCATCAACAAGCCTTAATTTATGCATCTTTTTGAGGATAATCCTAACATAAATCAATATTCAATCATAATTTAGGAGTTTTTAGGTTGTGTGGCCCAAATTTAGTGATCTGGGACTCATATGCCACCTTGGGCATATGAGTTCCACCTAGGGTTTTGGTTCTTGATATGGATTTTACACCTTTCTAAGCATTGTTTAAATTGATCCCATAATTTATGCCTAATGGGACGCACACACCATCTTGGGCGTATGAGTCCCATGTGGCCAAAAATTAAAATTAATTCAAATTCTTGGTAGGATTTTATCCTCCTAGATCTGGTGTTGGTTTGTAGTGTTGTAATTTTAAGAAATTTGGCATAATTAAGTATAAATACAAGGTTCTTTGAATCATTTTCATCCTAACAAGCTAATAATTCAAGAGATCATCCTAAGCCTTCAAGTATTCATACATTATAGTGAATTGGAGTTCACAAGAGAATTCAAGAGCATTCAAGGGCTAATTATCAAGTGTTTTAGAGAATTATTCAAGCATCAAGCATCATGTCAAAGTCTTCATGCATCGTGTTTTTTTTGGAGATAAAAATGGTGATTTAGGGTTTCATGATTCAAGCTAGCATTCAATTCAAGATCTATAATATTCAAGAAAGATTCAATATCTACATCCATTGGAGCCACTCCATGCATGTTTTCAACACTTTATTGCTAGGGTTTGGTGAGTTTTAACATCTTATTTTGTTCATTCATCATTCTCCATCCCTATTTCATTTCATTTCAAGGTTTGACTACCAAAATAGGGTTTGACCAAGGAAAACCTCTTTCTACTAACAAAAAAATAGTTTTCCCTCTCTTTAATGTGTGATTTGTAGGTTTAGGTTGAAGAAACATTGAAGAGAAAGTTTGGAGAAAGTTGTCAAAGTTGTCACCTTGCACTAAAAATAATTAGAATACTTCTATAGGTTGTAAATCAAGGTTTCAAATCTAGAAATCAATTGGAAAGGATATAGTAGACTTTGAGGAGAAAATTCAGGCTTTGAAGTTTCAAAAAACCCTAACTAGACCGATACACCAGTTTTGGCAAATGTGTCCCAATTTAGGTCATTTTCTAGATTTCTATAGTTTCAGACACCATTATGCAAGATTTCAGTTTCTACTAGACTAGCGTATGAGTCCTAGTAGCCTTTTAAATCAACATTTTCAATATTTTAGGCCTTCATCTAGTCATCTTCAGATTTCTAAGTGCACATATTTCATCTTACAATTCTCTATTCTGTTTTACATTCTTTTTTTCAATCGTTTAGTGAAACATTGCATAATAGAAGGTTTAAGCATTTTGATTTGCAATGCATTTGTCTTTCCAATCCCTAGCTTGGTGATGAACCCCTCATTAGTTTATAATCAGACCCTAGGATAGCCCTATTGCAAGATCTCTTTCCCCTTTCTACTTAGGATTGAGATCTCTAGGGTTATCCTTGAATGAGAGAGTGTGAAGATTGTTATTCTATATCCCAAGTATAGAATCAAACAAAATTCAACCTTTCAACAATACTCCTCCTAAAAAGAAATGTGTTACATGTGTTGTGATTAGTACTAATCAAGAATACAGAGAAAAGGAAAGTAATACAGATAACAAATAATACAATCCTAAATTTGCAAAACAAAGTGCATTTCCTTTGGGGGATACAATCAATATATATATGGATGTTAATAACTAGGAGAAAGTGATTAAGATAAGAAAGTTCCTTGATGAAGATGAACAAGATCATGCAGTTTTGCTTCATGACTTTCTTGAACTTTTTGCTTGGACTTATTCACATATGTCGGGAATTGATGCTAAGATAGTGGCACACAACATAGTCCTTGCAGAGAATGCTAACCAAGTAAGAGAAAAGATATGAAAGATGAATCCTAAGATAGCCTTATTGGTCAAGGATGAGATTGAGAAACTTCTCAAAGCTAGTTTTATATGACCTATAGATTATTCTTCTTGGATCTCAAACATTGTTGTAGTCAAAAAACATAATAATCATATTAGGATGTGTACAGGCTTTCATGATTTAAACAAAGCATCTGTAAAAGATTATTTTCCCCTTCCTAATATAATAAAATATTTGTCAACCCTCAAGATCAATACAAAACAACATTTACTACAACTTGGGGAACATTTTATTGGGTAGTCATGCCATTTGGATTAAAGAACACAGGTGAAACATATCAATGAGCTATGTCATTGATATTTCATGATTACATACATAATATTTTGGAAGATTATGTTTGTGATATTCTAGAAAAATCTTCAAATCAACAAGACAATGTGAATATCCTTCAAAAATTCTTTGAGCGAATGAAAAAATATAACATGAGATTAAACTTGAAAAAGTGTCTTTGGCATAGCTAGTAGAAAAATCTTAGGTTTTATTATATCTCACAGAGGCATTGAGGTGGACATGAAGAAATTTGATGTTATAGTTAACATGCCACCTCCTAGAAACATTTTACAATTGCATACTTTACAAGGAAGAATTAAGGCTATCCATCATTTTGTAGAATCCCTAGCAGACTGAACATTAGCCTTCACACATATCCTTAAGAAAGATTTTCAATTTAATTGAAATGAGGATTGTAAATAGGATTTTTTAGAGTTTGAAATATTATCTTGCTACTCCACTTGTTTTACAACCTGCTATGCAAGACAAACTATTTATCCTTTACACATCAACATCGGCCCATGTTCTCACATCATTGTTAGCTCAACAAGATAAAAATGGTAAAGAACATCATATTCATTACATCAACTACACTCTAATTAATTACAAGACATGATACACAATGATATTAAAAAAATTGGCCATTGTATTCATTAATATTAAATTGAGATATAATTTACTAAATGCTGAAATACATGTGATGAAAAAAATTGATCCTTTAAAACATATTTTCATTAAATTTTTTTTATTAGGATGCTTAGGTAAGTGCGTTATGTTGTTAATTGAGTTTGACCATAAATTTCTCTTGCAAAAAGAAATTAAAGGAGAAGCCTTGACCAACCAATTAGTTGACATTCCCTCTCCTTTGGTATTCCCTAATAATGATTCATTCCCTGACGATGATGTGTTGATGATTGAAAATAATACATGGGAGTTATATTTTGATGGCTGTAAGTGTAGAGCAGGCTCCCATGCAGGGGTTATAATAGTCCCACCTACAAGAAATCATATTCCCTTGTCCTACCCTTTAAACTTCCTATGCACAATCAACATAGTAGAGTATGAAGCATTAATTGTTGGATTATGTGTTGCTTTAACTTTGGGAGCCCGAAATATTAGGATATTTGGTGATTCACAATTAGTTATTATGAAAATACATAGAACATATCAAGAAAAGCATGAAAAGTTATTAGAATATACAAGGATCTCACAATGAATGTGTTAGAAATTTTTTGTTCATTTACTATTGATAGCATCCCATGAAAAGATAATTGGCATGTGGATGCAATGGAAAGTGGAACTTCCCTAATATCTCCTCAAGACCTTTCAAAAGATTTCACATTTACTATACATATAATTATGAAACCATCAATTGAATATATGGTTGAAGAAGTGTTATCATCCACCATGGAAAGCTCTAGTGAATGGTCTACACTGATATTTAATTACTTAAAAGAATGTACCTTTCCTAAGCCGACAACTAAAAATACTTAGGCCCGCCTTCAGAAAACTCGCATCTAGATATATAATTCTTGTACCAAAGGTCCTTTGATGGTATTTTACTTAGATGCCTTAAACAATCTAAAATCCCCATAGCACTTGCAAAAGCTCATGCAAGTGCTTGTGGGGGACATTTTCAAGGAAGATCATTAGTTTAGAAGCTAATTTGCATAGGATATTAATGGACATATATGGAACAAGATTATTTTGAATATGTTAAGAAATGTCATAAGTGTCAAGAACATAGCAATTTGATTCACTATCCTCTTTTCAAGCTTCGTTCCCAAGTTCCTATTTGGCCATTCTGTGTATGGGGTCTGGATCTCATTGGAAAAATTTCACCACCTTTTTTTGCTAGACATACATTCATAATTACTTGTTCAAGGTGAAAAATATGATAGATCCAAGTGCATGAACAAGAGGATCTACCATTGAATTTTCTAAGACCCTAAACACTCAAATTATTTAAAATAAGATGCCAATAACAATAAAAAATGCTACCTAACTGTTATAGAAACTATGGGGGATGTTTTTAAAGCATAAAAATCTATGTACTTGGCTAGAAAGTTGTTTTTGAGATACAAATGGCTCATTCACCTTTAGTGGTGAATGGATCCTTTCAAGGTTTTGGAAAATTGACTTTAGGGTCTTGTTCCTAGATTTCTACACTCTAAAATTCCCTATTATCAAGTTTTAGAAGTATGTATACAATTATGTAGTCTTGATTCCATGATTTTTAAGTTTGAATGACAACTTTTGCAACTTTGTAACTTTGACAATTTTGCTCCAAATCTTGCTCTTCAACCTATAAATCTACAATCACACACTCAATTTTGCTCCAAACCCCTTGTAGGTAATCAAACCAAATGATGAAATGAACAAAATGAAGTATGAATATGAAGTAATGTAATTGATATCACCTTGGATGATAGCTTGAGAAACAAATCTATAAAATAACATGTAGTGGCCATGAAGAATGTAGATCTTGGATCCGTGAAAATGATATGAACAATAGTTGCAAGTAGATCTTCAATGCTACATCCACCTCTTTAGCTCAACAACGTGAATTCATGCATCAAACCCTTGAAATGATGATATGATATTCAATTGCTACAATAAACTCTTGAAATCTACCTTGAAATGCCCTATGAACGCTCTTGTAATGCTCTATAATTCTCTCTTGAAGTTGATAGGATGTCTCATAAACTTTCTAGATGAAAACAATGTGAATTAACCCCTTATTTATACTAAATTAGGAGATTAACCCCAAAATTCAAACAATTAAGGTTGATGCTAGATTTGGAAAGAAATATTATTAAATTCTTACTAGAATGAAATTCAAAAAGGGGGGTCTCATTAAGGGAGGACCCATTTTCCACCTTGGGCGAATGGGTCCTAGCTCAGTTTACCAAGACCTAAGCCCAAGGGAGTGAAAGAGGGACAAAAACCCATTTCAGATCAACTAAAAAGGGGGGTCTTGTTAAGGGAGGACCCATTCGCCATCTAGGGTGAATGTGTCTTGGCTACACTTACTAGGACCAAAATTTCCCCAATGAAATATTTTTTTAATTAAATTATAAGTGTTGGGATAGATCTTCAAGAGGTGTCAAACTTAAGGCTTAAATTTGAATTAAAGGGGGTTAATTACTCCAATTACCCACAATTAATTAATGACCAGATAGATAAGTTTGAAAGTTCCTTATAACACTTTGCAACACTTAAACAAGGTACACATTATGTACATTTTATTTAGAAAGGGGACTACTAGGCTTAATTAAGCAAATACATGTATCCTAGAAAAGTGTGAAAGTGTGTTATAACCTTTGAAAAGGATCAATTAAGGCATGTTTTAGTCAAATAAAGGTCCTAGAATAGAGTGAATGTGTACAAAACATTACAACACCACTCCAAGACATCATTAGTTTAGTTTTAGTGTCAATTATCAAACCAAGTAAGGGAAAAAAGGCTACTTTTTCCGTTACTATCTTTTTCCCCCACTTTAGTGATAGGACAACCCCTTGTCAAACTCACACTAAAGTAGACATCCAAGACACTTAAGTATGCAACAATAACAAAGATACATGATCATACCCTATCAAAGGCCAAGAAAAATAAACAAAAACAAAGGATCAGGCACAATCATTTAACGTGATGTGAAACATGACTATTTTTTCCATAACATTTGTTGCTCACTCTGGGGTAGTGGAACCTCAATCTATCCACTAGGTGAGTTGTCCCAAAGAAGTGGTTTAGTGATAAATTCATGCCAGTGCATTAGCTTCCTAGGTCATATAATGAGAAAGTCATGCTAGTGTATCGACTTCCCATCATACTAACCATACCAAAGTTATCCTATTGATAAATTTAATAAGGAACCACAATGAAAATGCTTTTGTAAATGCTTTTGTCATGTAAAAATTTTGTTAAAGGGGATTTTTCTTTGTTTGTGTAACAGTCTTCCTCTTATGGAGCATTGTGTCGATTGTCTCCAAGAGATGACAAGTAAAAAGTGTCAAATCATCACCCTTGGGATGCCTCGTTCTCATCATGCCATGAAAGTAGATTGTACACTCTTGGATGACATCAAACCCAATGACACCACAAAGAAGAGGACACATCTAAAGAAAAAAGAAAAAATCATGCCATGAAATTTTCCAAAATATGTCATCGATGTATGCTCCCACTTTAAAGTAGTTGTTACACCATCACTATGAGCAATTTCTTTAAAGTAGCCAAACTTTTTTATCCCAAGACATGAGAGCTTTCCTCAGAAAACCCGATGCTAGGTCATATGTTTCTGAAATAAGTTGCATCATAAAATAGGAAGGAAGGGTTTCCCCCACAAATACATAAGGGATCTATGGATTTTGCATTAGTATGTGTATGCTACAATGTTATCATAGAGCATGCAACTATCATCATTCACCAAATACACATAGAACTAGAAGAATGACACAAAGAAAGCAAAAGAAAAGAAAATCCTTTCTGGTCAACATGGAAGAAACATGAATGTCTTAATGCCTTGCATCATCCCCAAAAGGAAAACACAAGACAAATGAAAAGATTAAAAGACAAAGATTTTGGGTCAACATGGAAGACATAAATGTCTCAATACCTTGCATATTCCGCAAAAGGAAAACACAAGATAAATGAAAAATGATTACGACATAAAGAAGAATGAAGGTACATATAGAGGAATGCACAAAAGAGAGAGGATGCATAAAAAGAAACATCACAGGGGATCATATTACTCACATGCAATCACATAAAGAGAAATGAAAAAGAAAAATACTAGTAAGGCATAGGCGAGTGAACCTAAAGTAGGTCATCTGCCTCCCAATATTAGTCAGTATAAACGGAAGGTGGGAAACTAGCCAAAGGGACAACAGGGTATGTGCAGGATCATGATGGGCCAAAAAGTGGCGATATGATGGGGTATGTGGCTAACAACTTTTGTTTACCCAAAATTGAAGAAACAAAAAGGTTTTTTAAAGTAAATTCTCAACTTTCCACCAATATAAATTATTTTTACTTTGAATTTAATAAATTATTATTATTCATTTTCTATTTGAATTACGACTAAAGTCTTGATTGATAGGCTGATTGAAAAACATCTATAGCTTTCAAACAGTATCACATGTTTTGAATCCAAAACATGCATCACATTCTATGCTTTTCATACTATAGGATTAAAAAAAATATTGAATTTCATGAAGTTTTGACCAAGTTAAGGTGGTCATACATACGAGTTTTTATATTTTTTAAAAGTTGTAATAAAAAATTCATAATTAATTATTTACCTGGAAAAAATTACAAAAAATATGCATCACATCGAGACATGAGTCCTCTGCTTATATATAAAATCTTATAAAAAAATATTATTATTTTATTGTGGTTAGGGTGGTCGGACAAACCGACTTCTTATTTTTTCCCTAAAATTTAAGTACTACTCCATTGAAATTTCAAATTTTCACCAAATAGATTTTTCTTTTTTAAACAAACCTAGTAATTTAGAAACTACATTCAATTTTCTACAAATTCTATTCTTACACATTTTTGAAATAATATAGATAACTTATTCAAATTTTTATGTCAAGTTGCCTAACTTTGATTTTTTTGAATTTTTCGCCACTTAAGGGCCTATTTTTTCCATGATGATCCTGCACATACCCAACATGAAGTGCCGAACCAATAAAATACCAAGTTCAACACTCTTTTTCGAAGATTTTTCATTTAAGCTTATGGAAGAAGAAAATAATGTATTCAACTCATCATGCACTTGTTCATCAATCTTTGCAATGCTAATGTCATCATCTAAGTTAATCACAACAGGAGGTCAAATAACAATGTCCAAGCAATGTTCTTGTTTATGTTGTGGTGAGGGTTGAAAGCCATCATGCATTGCTCTAGGTAGGTTCAAATTTTGATTTTCTATGCTATGGTTTTTTTCTTGAGTTTGTAATATGTGAGCAATAACATGACATCTACATCTACGCTCTCTAGCACTTTGATTTCTTTTTAGTTTATTGTCAATTTTTTTTTGTGTAAGAGCAGGTTTGTCAATCATAGGTTCCTTCTCTTCCTTGGGAGGACTAGAAGAAATGACAAGAGGTTAATCAACCTCTTTCTCTTTGACTTTGTAAACTTATTTGACTCTAAGAGGGACAACAAGATTTTTTGTACTATTTCGTGGTCTCTTGTGGGAAATGGTAGGAGGTTGTTCTATAGATTGTTCTTGTATGGTTGGAAGTGCTTTTGGTTCTATCATTGTCTCATCAAGGATAGTTGGTTCGGCCATAGGTTGAGGCATGTTTTGAAGGGATAATTTTGCTATTTTTTTTGCCTTTAATTTTTGATATGATTTGAAAAATAAATCTTCACGAGGCTTGATAGGTTCCTATGGACACCAAGAAAGGATGCACAACTTCCTTTTTCACACAAAAGGGGAATGAAGGAAGAGGGATCCAATTTCCTAATGTTCACATTCAAGAATATATTAGAGATCTCAACCCAATGAAGGATATGGGAGATCTAACTATGAGATATCCTTGGAAATGAGTGAAAACAAGAAATGTGGTTCACCACCAAGTGCAAACTTGGAAAACACAAAATGTTTGAAAACACAATGTAATATGCACAATGACCTAGAAATGCAAACAAACTATAACATAAACCTATGAGATTTATATTGTGCACCTGGAAACTTGAAGAGGATGGAATGAAGACTAGAAATTCTACTAATCTTGAAATTTTGACCTACTGTGACTTATTTTCCATTATGGGAAAATCAGTCCCAAATATGGAAAACTATACCAAAGCCTATTTTGGGCAAATGGGTATCTAAATCCACAAAAAATTTTGAAAAAAATGTATAGCCTCATACACCACTAATGGAATATGAGTCCACTTTAGCTTTTCTAAAACCTCGAAAGTGGAATCAGAAGCTCTTGGTTTGCTCTTTCTATTCCTCTAGGTGTTCGGACCTGAAACCCTGATTTTTGGCACTGTCAGTGACTTTTTGTGGACATTTTGGCCTAGCCAATAAGGAGATGACTTCAAGAAGTTTGAAAATTATTCTTCAATGACCTCCAAGCCTAAAAAATACGTAAATCTACAACCACACAAAGAAGGAAAGATAAATGTTGAATGTTAGGGAATGGGAATTTGCTTTGGTCAAACCCCTTTTTAGGTGATTAAACCAAAATAATGAAACAAGATAATGAAGAATGAAATAAAGCAATTAGAGACTTTCCATGATGATAGATCTTGAATTTCTACAATAATGGATTATGAATTTTCCCTTGAATGCCTTAGAAAACTATCTTGATGACTTAAAATGCTAAAACCCTAGCTTGCTTGACTAGAGGTGGATAATGAATTATGAATGAATAATGAATTAGGGTTTAAAATATTTTTTATATAGGAAATCCACCTAAAACTCTCATTAATTTGATCCCCAATGCCGACATTGAAGAAAATTAAACTTAAAACCTATTTTTTCTCACTCAAACCTTGAAAATGGGCAAAATGGGACTCATTCGCAAAGCTAGGTGACTTAGTACCACTTGGACGAGACTCATTCACCCAAAGTGGTGAATGGGTCCCACAAGGGCTCTTTTTCTAGTTGGGATGTTGAGGAGCAAAGAAATTAGGTTGCTATGTTGATTTTATCAGGTCTTTGATCAAAATAAGCCTCAGGATGCACAATATGGGGTCATAGGGGCCTTTTTAGGTGATTAAACCAAAACAATGAAACAAGATAATGAAGAATGAAATAAAGCAATTAGAGACTTTCCATGATGATAGATCTTGAATTTCTATAATAATGGATGATGAATTTTCCCTTGAATGCCTTAGAAAACTATCTTGATGACTTAAAATGCTAAAACCCTAGCTTGCTTGACTAGAGGTGGATAATGAATTATGAATGAATAATGAATTAGGGTTTAAAAGATTGTTTATATAGGAAATCCACCTAAAATTCTCATTAATTTGATCCCCAATGCCGACATTGAAGAAAATTAAACTTAAAACCTATTTTTTCTCACTCAAACCTTGAAAATGGGCCAAATGTGACTCATTCGCAAAGCTAGGTGACTTAGTACCACTTGGATGAGACTCATTCACCCAAAGTGGTGAATGGGTCCCACAAGGGCTCTTTTTCTAGTTGGGATGTTGAGGAGCAAAGAAATTAGGTTGTTATGTTGATTTTATCAGGTCTTTGATCAAAATAAGCCTCAGGATGCACAATATGGGGTCATAGGGGCCTTTTTAGGTGATTAAACCAAAATAATGAAACAAGATAATGAAGAATGAAATAAAGCAATTAGAGACTTTCCATGATGATAGATCTTGAATTTCTACAATAATGGATGATGAATTTTCCCTTGAATGCCTTAGAAAACTATCTTGATGACTTAAAATGCTAAAACCCTAGCTTGCTTGACTAGAGGTGGATAATGAATTATGAATGAATAATGAATTAGGGTTTAAAAGATTTTTTATATAGAAAATCCACCTAAAATTATCATTAATTTGATCCCCAATGCCGACATTGAAGAAAATTAAACTTAAAACCTATTTTTTCTCACTCAAACCTTGAAAATGGGCCAAATGTGACTCATTCGCAAAGCTAGGTGACTTAGTACCACTTGGATGAGACTCATTCACCCAAAGTGGTGAATGGGTCCCACAAGGGCTCTTTTTCTAGTTGGGATGTTGAGGAGCAAAGAAATTAGGTTGTTATGTTGATTTTATCAGGTCTTTGATCAAAATAAGCCTCAGGATGCACAATATGGGGTCATAGGGGCCTTTTTAGGTGATTAAACCAAAATAATGAAACAAGATAATGAAGAATGAAATAAAGCAATTAGAGACTTTCCATGATGATAGATCTTGAATTTCTACAATAATGGATGATGAATTTTCCCTTGAATGCCTTAGAAAACTATCTTGATGACTTAAAATGCTAAAACCCTAGCTTGCTTGACTAGAGGTGGATAATGAATTATGAATGAATAATGAATTAGGGTTTAAAAGATTTTTTATATAGAAAATCCACCTAAAATTATCATTAATTTGATCCCCAATGCCGACATTGAAGAAAATTAAACTTAAAACCTATTTTTTCTCACTCAAACCTTGAAAATGGGCCAAATGTGACTCATTCGCAAAGCTAGGTGACTTAGTACCACTTGGACGAGACTCGTTCACCCAAAGTGGTGAATGGGTCCCACAAGGGCACTTTTTCTAGTTGGGATGTTGAGGAGCAAAGAAATTAGGTTGTTATGTTGATTTTATCAGGTCTTTGATCAAAATAAGCCTCAGGATGCACAATATGGGGTCATAGGGGCCTATTAATGATGATGTAAAGGGTAATTAGGGCTAGGGACACAAATTTCAATGTAAAATTGTGATTAAATACACTTTATAACATTAAAATGAGGTCCACATAGCCTAGAAAGGCACAACATCCAATGCAAATGTGTATTACAACACTAGGGGTAAACCCACAAAAGTTGCTTACAATTCTAATGAGGAAGGAAATCTCATAAAAAATGATGCCATGCCAAAAAAAATAATTTTGGAGGTTCGAACGAACCAAAATAGGGTTCACTTGAATCATGGTTTGAGCAAACCATTTTAATGCTTGTACAAACAAAAAATACATGAAACTCCCTTTTTGGATGGGGGTTCAGTTGAACCTAGGTTCTAGTGAACCCAAGTTCTCTCAAAACCCTGGGGGTTCACTTGAACCCCCTGGTTCGAGTGAACCCCCTATTTTCATGATTCTTGCTCTTTATGACCAAAAAAATTATTTTTTTTGTGCTTCAGAGCTCCGACTACAGATTAAAAGTGTGGAGACTTCACAGACGCAACTTGAATGAAGTATTCATCAGAATGAGCTATCCAATGAATATAATTTTAATATGTTTTGTTTTTATTATCTATTTGTTTTTTTAGTTTTATTAAACATAGGTTTTTCACTGAAAATGAAGCTCTCTATTCTACACGTGGAAAAATAGAAGATTTTCAAATTTTTTTTTGAAAAATATGAATGCACTAGATATTGAAGTCCTTGATCCAACAAAAAAAAAATTGATACATACAAAAAAATTTGTGTTTTACGGTCGCTCTATGTCTGAATTGTAATTGGTTTGACTTCAAAACTTGATTAAAAAAAAATATTCAATAAAAAACTATCTAACCAAGTGGAAGTACTAGATATCAGAGTTACAAATCTAAATTCGAAAGAATTAGAATTTTATCCTTCATGGAAAAAAAGTTATGTGTTATACGATGAGCATCACTTTTAAAAAATGTTGTTTTAAAAAAACTAGTTTTCGAGGGAGATGGAAAAAGAAGTGCAATCTCATTCCAAAAGTTTTGAAAAAAAAAAAAAAGAATCTATAGAAAAAATGTCAGGAAACTCTAGTTTGCATCATCTTAAAATTCCTCATGGTTTAGCAACTATAGGTGCCCGAAAGTGAAGATTTAGTTAAAAAAGATTATTTCAGTGTCCAATTTGGCCAAGAATTGTAGACCACTATTGTGGCATCACCCCTAGATTAAAATTAAGTTTAATTTACAAGCCTTCTAGATTAATGTGAGAATGCAATTAAATACATTTTACAATACTGAATTAAGGGAAAAATAGGTCCATTAGACTTAGATGCTTAATAAAAGTCTAAAAAAGTGTGAAAGTCATTTACAACATTTTACAACACCTTTACAAGGCATCAATAAATGCATTTTATTTAGTTTGCAAGGGTCCAAGACCTAATTTGGATGTGTAGAACACCTCACAACACTAGAACAAGGTGACGTTAAGTCGAATTTACCATTAATTATTCCCATATCAAGCAAGGAGTTCTTTTTTCTATGCTACATTTAGCCCCCACTTTAGTGAGAGGATGAACCTGCTTCAAACTTATACTAAAGTAGACATTCAAGAGGGGTCCAATCATACCAATGTGGATGGTCTAGGATAAAAAAGATGAAGGAGGTGGTCAAGCCCCCAGGATCCAAGATCCCAATTCAAACTGACATATAAGTACAAGAGGGCATGTGCAAGGTGAATGATTTGCAACAAAACATGATATGTAATCATGTAATCATGTAATGGCAATAACTAGGAGGAAGAGAAGTACAAATGAGAAGAAATAAAAATGCGGATCAAGCTTCAACCATTTTTCCCACATGATGTGGATTAGATCTAGGATGTTTGTCCAAAAATTCATACTCACTCTGAGGTGATAGGACTCTTGGTTGTCTGCCAGGTGAGAGGTCTCAAAAGGTGAGAAACATACAATCATGGCTGATATGCACTCACACACACAAGTGGCTATGGGGAAAGTCATGCCTCAGAATCAACTTCTTGCTCAACCATACCAAAGTTATACCTCCTGATAACTTTAATAAGGTGCCACACAAAAAAATGATTTTTGAACTCTATGAGGCAAGCAAAACTGCGTAAGCTTGAAACTCATAGACATTGTAGATGCAAGATAGTATAAGGAATGTTCAAAGGGATTTTGCTTAGTTCACGTGAGGTATCATCTTAGGGAATATTGTGCTTAATATCTTCAAGAGAGGATGTATTAAAGAAGTATCACACTCTTGGAGGAAATAAAGCCCAATGACACCACCATGAAAAGAAAATCACTCAATGAAATATGAGTGACGATATATGCCTCCACTTTAAAGTGATTTCTAACATCATTACTGTAAGAAATTGCTTTAAAGTAGAAGAAGACATGAGAGTGTATTCAAAAATCCCTATGCCAAGTCATATGTTTCTGATAAGCTACACCATGAAAAGGTAGTATGTCACATGCGAGCTAACTTAAGGCATGCCATCCATGTTCCAAGCTTGCTCTTTATGTTCATGAAAGGTGGTCAACTAGCAAAAAGAGACAACAACAAGTGACATACGAGGACAACGCTAACTAACCCCTTGCCCCCACTTAGTGTAGGACTAGGATGAGCCGAAATGATTGATGAAAAACATGCTAGAGTGAAAATAAGTATCGATTAGAGGAATGATGTGCCCCCACATAGTGAAGAGCGCCAAAGTCCTTAAGATGTTGGATTTTACAACTCAAATCCTTACATTCATTAGTAGAATGACTGTGAACTCTATGATATGTGCAAAATAGAACTTTTTTAATAATTTTTTTTTTGAGTTCTTGGAAGAATAAATATCAAGTGATCTTGGAGGAGTCTCAACAAGATACCCTCTTGATCAATGGTAGAAGGTGTGTTTGTGGTTTTCACAAAAGATACCTCTTGCTTAGTACAAGATGCCATACCTATGCAAGATTGCTTAGATTTCAAGATTTTATTCTCTCCTTTATTGGAGGGTGTAAAATATAACAAATTCAAATCATTAGTGTTTTGCGATATGACATTGACATTAAGTGAATATTTCTTTATTTGTTTCATTTTAGGAAAAGGAGAGAAATCAAGACCACTAGTGTCGATGAGTTTAGGATGCACTACTGTTAAATTTGGCTTAGAAGAATCTTGTGTGATAGTGTTCATGTTGAGTGAAGGCTTGTTTATTTCTATAAATGGACAATAACCAAGACCATGAGTTGTTTCATGAGTGTTAGGATCAATGGGGACACTAATACCTTGGTCTCTAGGACCACATCCTTTTCCACTATATCCAAGTTGTTTCATAAGCTCATAACCTTTTCCATAAATATTTTTCATCCCTTTTGGATTCGGTGGTTGTTCATAATCATCTTTGTTAAAGGTTGTTTTGTAATTTATTGTATTGTGTTTGGAAGTGGATGAGGCAGATGCATTCAAAGGGTCATTCAAGTTTTGTGTTGAAATTACTACTTTTCATGTCTCATATTTGAATTTTTGTTTATGATCTTGTCCTCACCCAAGAATGTATGTTCAAAATCCAAGAAACCCCAGTCATCTTCTAGTAGCTTTGTGAATTATTCAATGTGTTTTCCTTTGTCTTTGTTTTGTATAGGATCTACTTGTGTGGTTGGTGTTAACGTGTTTAAGGTATTCTCTTTATTTTTCTCGAGTTTTAAGACACTATAAGGCTCAGGACCAACATCAAGTGTGTATACTTTTTTGTTGTATATGTATTTCATTTTACAATGAAGAGTAGAAGGCACCCCATTCATTGCATGAATCCATGGTCTTCCTAAAAGAAGATTATGTGAAAATTCATGAGGCATAACATGAATTTTTGTGTCCAATGTGGCCTTTCCAACTGTAATAGGTAAAGTAATCACATGGAATGGTTTTTTTTGACATTATCAAATCCCTTAAGAGATAGAGAATTAGGTTGATTTTTTATTTATCCACATGAACCCTATCCAAAAGGTTGACACTACACACATTAAGGGCCAAGCCATTGTCAACAAGGATTCACTTTATCCCTATTCATTTGTATTGAGATAGTATTATGAAAGCTTCATTTTGTTTTTACACTTCCAAAGGGGGGAATTCACTTTGGTGGAAAATAATATTAGCATTTATTCCTTGAATCATGGTAGCTATGTCATTTGATTGCACATTGGAAGGGATAGGAACTTGTTGTAAGGTTGCTTGAATCATGTTGTGGTAGTGAGGGGAGGCTTGACTAAGGTCCCATAATGATATCTTTGCAGGATTATTCTGTAGTTGTTCAACAAGATTGTACTCCTTTCCATGAGGGGGACTTGGTAAGACAGGGCTAGGTGGAATAGGATTAGGCAAAGGTAAGGGTTTTGGGGTTGGTTATGGTGGTTGTGGATTTTTTCTAGTGTTATATGTATGAGCAACGATATTATGACTCAGTTGCTGTGAAACATTGTTCTTAGGTGGGTAAATGACAAGTATAGGTTTGTTTTGAGCTAGAGGTTTGTTTGAAGGTGGGTAAAGGATGAGTTGAGGTTGAATAATATTAACATCCCTTAGTTAAGGAGAGTCTAATAGTGCCTCATCAACTTCTTCTTAGGATACTATATCATTATTGTCATTTTTATCCTTGTCTTGCACCATGATATCCTCCCTAGGAGGAGAGTTTTTAGGAGAACTACAAACCACATGTTCTTGACATTCAAGGGTTGGTTCTTCTAAAATGACTTCTTTGCAAGTAAGGGAGTTATCAAGGGTTGGATTTTCTTGTTTATCGATAGTGAGGAAATTAGGGGAAGGCTCTATTTGATTATCATTGGTCTCTAAGGTCTCATTCTCTTGTGCCATATTATCTACACTAGTAGGAGAGCTTATAATATGTTCATCCATGGTTAAATTTTGTAAAGAAACTTCATCACAAGGAATCGAGGCATCAAGAGAAGGAAAAATATGAATTTCATGCTTACCAAATAGATCTTCCCAAATGGTAGGAGCATGAGGTAATGGAGGACCAAGATTCTCATGACTCTTACTAGGAATATCTTCTAAAACCAACCTATCCTCTTTACATCAAGGAGGGATATTAGGAGAAGGGAAATTTTTATTGTCATGGCCCTATCTATGATATCATATTCTTTCACTAAAATATTCACACAAGCAAGGGATGAATGGAGTTTAGGTAAAGTGAAGTTTAGAAATTTTTCTATGATCTCCTCTTCTTGTTTTCTAATATCTTTCAAAGGGAGATGAGGAGAGGGACAATCAAGACCCTCAATGCTTATATCTTCTTTCACCAAGATACCTTCATCACTAATATATCTTCTTTGTTTTTAAGTTCTCTATGCTACATGATGCAAACCTAACATGCAAATGCATAATTTTAGAAATTTTAATGATTTGAGACGCAAAAATGCAACCTATATGCACTTTCACTAATTCAAAATTTGAGAAACCCAAGTGTTTTTGTTTTTCCAGCATAACTTGGAATTCTATAAATGGTATCCAACTCCTATGATCAAGAATCCTTAAGATGAGTGGCCAACATAATGATTAAAGGACTTTGAGGTCTTTACTCCTACACTTTAGGCTCTATGGGACCTAGGAGGGTATTCCTTATTGTGTTGATTTTGATCTATTTGATGGAGAAAACTTCTATTCATAAATTAGTTCCTACTATTTGCAAATGAACATAATTCACCAAAGATTTGGCCAACATTTTAGTAAATAACTAAAAAATTTCTAGGAACAAGGGGATATATTAACTTCATGTTTCATAATTGAAAGATTTTTAAGTGAGTTTTGTTCTCATTTTAAATCCATAGTCAGGCATATCACCAACTCATTTAATTGTAAGAATTCTTAACAATTAGAACAATGCTTCATCAATTGGGCATATGGGGTCAAATATGCAATAACTAGTAATACACAAGCTATTTAATTTAGAAAATGGTGGACTATTTTCATGATGATTTGCAGTCTGAAAAATCACAAAATATGAAACATAACTTCCTATCAGATGCTATGCAAATTCTAAAAAATTAGTGACCCTCTTCAAGCATTTAATTACATCTTTGAGTCAAATAAAAAACAAGGACACACATTCAATTAAAAATTTGAAGATAAACAAGAATACCCTTGATAATTTCATTTATAACTTGCAAAAATTTACAAGAGGAGAGTATGTGTTTCAAAAATAATATTTGTTTTGATATATGTAGCTTATATAAAACTAATTGAAGATTACTACATATAGGACTTATACCCAAGACAATTCTACTATTTTTTTCATTAAGCTTCCCATATGATCTTCTTCCTATACTTAACTTCTACCTAGACCATTTACTGGACTCAAAATTGAACCCTTTGCAATGAGGCATGAAATCCATTTTATAGCACAAGGAAGCAACAAGCATCCTACTCAAATGAAATTACATTTCATAAAAATTTCAAAATTAATTTCATCTTCATTAGGGTCACTTCTCAAACCGTTATATTTGATCATTCCTCACCCAGGAAACCCAAAGATAAAAAAGAGTGCCATGCAATTGGTTGGAGAAGAGCAAGCCGACCCTCAAAAAAGTGTCACTATCAAGACTAGCACATTTACGTAAAAATTGGGGAAGTCACCATTAGTACCAACAATGTAGATTAATGAACTAGCCATAAAAGAGCTGAGTCAGCACAAAAGTACAAAAACCCAAGCACCATTTCATAGGGGAAGGAAAGTGCTACTTAACCTTGTCAGTGGCTGAGTAATCACACCTGCATGGTCTCTTGATTGAAATTGGAGTAGCTATTATCACCTCTTCTTCATAATCACCATAGGGCACCATGGAAATGGGACAATGGCCAAAGTTAGGGCCCATCCCTCCATCATCACTTGAAGAACTATCAAAAACTTCAATGGGAACATTGTGCTTCCCCATACAAACCTTAGGACCCTTACTCTATTGGCAACACAAGGGAAAACAACTGAGAGGGGGGTGAATCAGTTGTCATTTAATTTCAAACTTATTAATCCTTATTCTCATATCTGATCAAATTCAATGAAAGCATGAATCAACAACACATCATAAATACACATATGTTCACCAAGATTTTTTATGTGGAAACCCTATTAGGGAAAAAACCATGGTGGAGGTCAATTCAAAAAATTATACCCTGTTAAAAGTATAAGAAGAATAAATGGGGAATGCACATGTATTCAGGCACACTTCCTAGAGCTCACTACTCAATTAAAAAGGAAGATACACTGTCTTACAAAGAGATTCAAATTACAACCATCCTAATTTTGAATTGAGAAAATAGCATTTTCTAATTCCTGATTACAGTTCCAGTTAAGCACATGAACACTTCTTCCCTCTTCTTCACTCTTCTTCACTCTTCTTCACACTCTACTCTGCCTTCGAATGATTAGGAAATATTCACACATCTCATACACAAGAATTTCTTCTAGCATAGTTCAATTCGAATAAACAATTGCTCTTATATATCTACAACATGAAATTACATCACTACAAGTTTGCCACAAAGAAATAATAAAATGAATAATAACCACATATCAGCAACACAACCACAACATTGAACATACTCTACTTTTTTAGTCCCTCCATAGGCTCAACAAGTTGTTTCCCTCTAAACTTGACCAATTCTTCTAAAATGGTCTTGTTACTCAAATTATAAGTCCTCTAGATAATAATTTTCTCACCCTTCTTACAAAAACTTCTCTTACCCTTCAAAATAGTTGCAATTTTCATTGCACCAAGTTTAGCATCAAGCACATAAACAAGAGGTTCATGTATACTTAACCTCCTAGACCTTCTAACTGGTGTCACTATTATACTTGGTTCACCCATCTTACCCAGAATAAAATACTGACCCACAACCAACTTCACAAACGATACACCATCCTAAACCCTTAGAATCCCCTCTTATAGAAATGAAAACCCTAACCAATCCCTCATAAAATGATACAAAGAATAATTGAGATATAGAAACAATACCACCCTAGGAAACTAGAAATGGATAACTCGACTACATGCACACAAACTTACAAACCTAGGGATACTACACCATGACCTTTGTGATGATTCACTCAGCACTCAAATGTCAGTCCTCTAGTACCCACAACAATTATTTCAGCACCTTGATAATTGCAGACAATGAGATGAACTACAAGAGATCCTCATTAAATAGAAGAATTAGAGCATATGGAATTTAATGACCACCCTGGGTCACTCAGGAAAATAGCAAATCAATCACTCCATGTTGAATCCTATTCATCGATCATTTTTGAGGTAAAACTTGATCAATGAGGTCCATTAATGATCACTGGTTTCCTTTCTATCTATACTTGGAAATAACAATGAGGTGCTTTTAAAGCTGCCACATAACCATCCACATCCAGGAAATATCATTTACAACTTGCTCATTGTACCAAAATTTCTCCTACATTTCCTTCCATCTTCAGTGACAAGCATAAAATCATATTCAAAGGGAATATTCTCAGACAAAACCCCATCTCTAGTCACCATAGATGATTAGACCTTCTTGAGCATTTTGGCGATGATGATCTTCCAATGATGTCTCCAAATAACCTGAGCTATTAGTCATTGTAGAAATGAATTTGAAGTTAGACACATCTTCAATGATGGGTGAAGGTAGTGATGAAATATGAACCCAACACATGGCCACCATACTATTCAGTCACTCCTCCCCTCACTTGTCACCAAAATTAGAAGAAGCTTTAAAAAAAATTTGGTGATGGGTGACACAACACACCACCATACTCATCGCTCATCATTGAAGTGGAGCTGATAGTTCAAAGAACTTTGGTGATAAGTTACACAAGAGGAGAACCTAGTCGTGGGTTGTCACAGAAAGAAACATGTCAGTTGAAAGAACTTTAATGATGGATGACTACTTGACTGGACAGATATTTCCCAGGTGAAAATAAATTTTTTTAAAAGGGGGTCATGGAATAGGTCGATGAAACTCGGCCCTTAGAATGAAACCTGAACATAATTCCCTATTGTAAAATATTTGGACAAACTTTGGTATGATTTAAAACCATGATAAAGCTTAGGGAAACCAACAAACCTAAGCAGAAGGGGTTGGTGATAACATGCACACAATGACTTAGATGGTGACTTAAGTGACTAGAAACTAGATGCAACATGTCAACATAGAATTAAAATGCCCAAGGGTTAATAATAAGAGACTGCAAAATGAGGATTTTTGGATCAAAACCCTAATCCATCCATGGACGCATAAGCTTACAATTGTGACCCAAACAGGACTTGTTCATGACTTCATGATTTTTTTTTTAAACTCTATCAATAGCTCATGATTAGGGATGCATACCCCTAGCAGGTATGGTGAGAATAAAAATCTGTAGAAACCCTTGTTTCCCCTGATCTCTGAAATTGACTATTTTTTTGTTTGTTTTTGTGTTTTGGTTTTTTTGTGATTTTTGCATACAATAATAAAGGTGCGATTTTGAAAGAAATTCATATAAATTCAAATAAATAGATATTGAAGTAGAAACCATTTGAAATAACTCATCTATGATCTTATTATGTGTTTCAGATGATTACAAATAAAGATCTCTGGCATGCAAACTAAATAATGTAAAATATTGTTTCAAAAACCTGATTTGTTGCAAGATGTAAATGAACTTGATCTGATACAGCTGCAATGAATAACCCTTTCTCCCTTCGTCTGATGATCCAAAATGATGCCAGGTATATAGGCGCCCCAACTGGTAATGGCAGTCTGATCAAAGAGTAGGCGATTTGCTCCAAGAAGAAAGTATGCCTCTTTTTGTGATGGTACGGCCTGGTACAAAAATGTACGGCTTCTACAACAGCAGCAATAAATAAGTACGGCTTTGGAAAGAGTGTCAGATCTTTGATAACATGTGCACCAATATGAAAGATCACTTTCTGGATGATTTCCAGACCAAAACCCTAAAGATATAAACCTCTGTGTAGCTCTGTGATAACTTCTGTATAAAGTTATCTCTCTGCCTGGCAATAGATCAGCTGGTATTTCACAGCCTCTTAATCGCACACACTAAAGATTGCACATTCTCCAATGCAAATTGAAAACTTGAACCCTTGGCTCTATCTTCAGAAGAAAATACTCAGCAAAAGTCGACTCAATCATGAATGGCTCGATTTTCAATGCAAAACCCTTATATTCTTCAAAAGTGCGATTTCTCACAATTAGGTTTCATTAAAATAATTTGAACTTCTTTTTAATTTTTCAATAGTTCAAAATCACATTTTTAATTATTAAATATAATTAAAAATGGCCCCCCTTTTAATGATGGTCGCCCCCTTGAGTCAAAGCACTTAAGTTATAATATAAAAATATTATAACTTTATAATATAGCCTCAAATAATTAATATTTAATTAAATCAATTAAATATTAATATCTCCCTCAAAAATATCTGATTATCAAACCGTCTAATGCTGGCAAACCATGGAGTGATTCTGCTCGTGACCAAACTATACTGCTAAAAATAGCAGGGGTGCCTTGCTGAGTGCCAAAACTGCTAAAAATAGCAACTCAAGCAAATGGTGTCTGAATGAGCTCGAACGAAAGCCAACTGATCAAATTCTGACAACTGAAGCCAAGCCAAGCTCCATCAAGACCCTTTATCCATCCTATTAGCCTACGAGGGTCACATAATAGGCTAATCATATGCTCTAAGAGATGTCAACTAGAAGGGGACATGACAGTCTGCCCCTCCTGAAATTGCTTGTCCTCAAGCAATCTCAACTCCGGATGCTGCAAAATGTCCTCGCTCTCCCATGTAGCATCCTCCATAGGAAAATCTCTCCATTTCACTAGATATTCCCTGATAGTCCTCCTATGCAACTGTCTCTCTGTACTCCAGGATAAACTCAGGTACTAAAATCAACTTTCCCTCATCATCTAAGGGAGGTAAAACTGTAGAAGGTACCACACAGTGTCCCAACGCCTTCTTGAGACGTGACACATGAAAAACTTTGTGTACCCTGCTCTCTGCCAGAAGCTCTAGCTCATAAGCCACCTCCCCAACATGCCTCAGGATCCTGAAAGGACCATAATATCATGGCTTAAGCTTCTCTGAACCACTCTTCCTCAGAGTAGATTGACGGTAGGGCTGCAGCATAAGATAAACCATGTCACCCACCTCAAAAGACCTCTTTATCCTCCTCTAATCTGCGTACTACTTTTGCTGATGCTATGCCTTGGCAATATTCTCCTTGAGAGCCCTCATAGTATCCTGACTCTCCTGTAACAAGTCTCCGGCACTCGACACTCTACTGTCACTCAGTAGCAAATCCAGAAAACTTGGCGCCTCATAACCGTACAACGCCATGAAAGGGGACATCTGAATGGTCATGTGGAATGTCATGTTGTAACAATACTCACACAAGTGAATCCACTTGACCCATGCCTTCTGCTGCCCTGCAATATAGTTCCTGAGGTAACCCTCCACCCATTTATTCACTATCTCCGTCTGCCCATCGGTCTGAGGGTGGTAACTGGTGCTCGGTGTAAGCTTGGTCCCACAGAGTCTGAACACCTCCTACCAAAAGTGACTAAAAAATTGACTATCCCTATCGCTCACTATGCTCCGAGGCAATGCATGTAGTCTGAATACCTCACGGAAGAAGACCTTTGCCACCTGTGTAGCTGTGTAGGTAGTGGTAATTAGAAAGAAGTGGGCATACTTCGGCAGCCGATCCACAACCACATATATGCAATCCTGTCCTTGGGCTTTAGGCAAGCCCGTAATGAAGTCCATCGACAGGCATTCCCACTTCCTATCAGGAATCAGAAGTGGCTGTAATAATCCTACCAGGTACGTGTTCTCCTACTTGTTCTACTGACAAACAAGGCACTCACGCACGTACTGAAGAACATCTGCCTTAAGTCCTTTCCATGTGAACCTCTCCCAAATCTTTCTGTAGGTTTTGAAATACCTGGGATGTCCTGCTGTAGGTACGTCATGAAAGGCTTGCATGATAATGTTCCTCACCTCTGATCTTGGGATCAAATAAATCCTATTCTTGTAAATGATCAAGTCATTCACAAGCGTGTATCTGGTATCAATCATCGATCCCTCAATAATGCTGGAAGCCCAAGTATCCTTGGCATACTCTGCCACAATCATATGCCTCCAATCCTTCGTAATATGAACCATAGAGCTCAAATATGGTCTGCGTGAGAGAGTGTCGGCCACTACATTCTGGGTGCCTTTGATGAAAGAGATATCAAAGTCATATGCCTGCAATTTTTTCACCCACTTCTGCTGACAATCATTGAGATCTCGCTGCCCTAAGAAGTGTCTCAAACTGTTGTGATCAGTTTTGATGCAAAATTTGCTGCCAACAAGATACTGCCTAAATTTTGCTAAGGCATGCATTATAGCGAGCATCTCCTTATCGTAAATGCTGTAGAGTCTCTCTGGCCCTCTGAGTTTACGACTCTCATACACAATAGGTTGCTTGTCCTGCATAAGCACTACTCCAATGCCCTCACCTGATGCATCGCACTGAAGCTCAAAAGGCTTCGAAAAGTCTGGTAGTGCCAACATTGGGCACGTAGTCATCAACTCCTTAAATCTCACAAAACACTCCTGTGCCTCAGGAGTCCAACGAAAAGCACCCTTTTTCAACAAATCTGTCATAGGGGCTGCATGACGTGAATAACCATTCACGAATCAGCAGTAAAACCCACACAAACCTAGAAATCCTCGCAACTATGTAAGGTTCGTCGGTGTAGGCTAGTCAATGATAGCGCGGATCTTTTCAGGATCCATCTGCACTCCCTTTGCACTAATAATATGACCTAAGTATAACAATTCGGTCATCCCCAAATCACATTTGGACTCCTTGGCATACAAGGACTCCCTCTTCAGAATACTGAGCATGGTCTCCAGATGAGCCAAATGCTCCTGCCAAGTCCTGCTATAAATAAGAATATCATCGAAAAAGACCAATACAAATCTCCTTAGCAGTGAATGAAAAACCCTGTTCATGGTGGACTGAAAAGTAGCTGGCGCATTAGTGAGCCCAAATGGCATCACCACAAACTCAAAGTGTCCATAATGACAATGAAATGCAATCTTCTCAATGTCCTATTCACGAACCCTAATCTGATGATATCTTGACCTTAAGTCTATCTTCATGAAGTAGCATGCACCATGGAGCTCATCAATAAGCTCATCTATACGAGGTATTGGATACTTATTTTTGATTGTCCTCTTAATCAGGACTCTATAGTCTATGCACATGCATAGGGTGCCATCCTTCTTCTTCACCAGAACAACTGAAGAAGCGAACAGTGATTTGCTAGGTCAAATGTGACCCATAGCAAGTAACTCCTTGATCATTTTCTCGATTTCATCTTTCAACCACTTAGGATGCCGATAAGGAGTGATCATAATGGGCTTAGCACCCTCCTCGAGCTCAATAATGTGCTCAATGCCCCTGTCTGGAGGTCTCCCTAGCAGAATATCACTGAATACCTTCTCATGCTTGACTCTCAACTGTTGTATGTCAGGATGATACTTAGTCTTCTGCTGTCCCTCTTGTATAGGTGCTAATGTGCACTCGGTAGCCCACTCTACCATGTCATGTCACATGAGTCTTTCCATCCAACGAAAGGAAATAGTTTTGATGTTGCTGTCCTGTATTGCCTTTAGAATGTGTGTCTTCCCATCCACATCAAAATGAATCTCCATGTCCTTGAGATGAAGAGTGACTTCCTCAAGGGAATGAAGCCACTTCATTCCCAAGACTAAATCTATATCCCCCATGTTTACTACGTAATAATCAGCCTTGAACTCATAGTTGTTCAAGCACAAGGGGAGATCCTTAATCATGCGTTCACACCTAAGAGTGTAACCGTCAGCCACCTTAACCCTAATGCCTTCGAAATCCTTAGTGATGAGTCCGTGTTTCTCAACAAATCGAGCATCGATAAAATTATGTGTGGCTCTTGTGTCAAGAAGGGTGATGACCCTCTATCCTGCCAAAACTCCACGGAGTCTAAAAAAACCCTCCTGCTGAATGCTATATAGCCGTGCCTCTTGAATCTAGAGCTCTGACTCTACCTCTGCCTTAGGCTCTAAAGCCTCTGACTCTGACTCCTCAAAACTCTCCCGCTGTTTAGAATTTTCTAATTCTGAATCCTCGTAGTAAGCCCACATCACTCTATTTTCCTTACCCTTAGGCCTCAAAGGACAATCGTGATTGGCATCATAGGGACCTTTATAGTAGAAGCAAAGCTTCTTCATGCGTAGATCATTAAGAGCCTCTCGATCCAAAGGTGGTGCTGCTAATTTACCCTTTGAATCATTCTTGAAATCTGATTTCTCTCTATTTTTGTTGAAGCCCTTATTATCCCTGAAAGAAGAATTGTTTCTAGAGTTGAATCTACTAGATGGTGCTGCCAACTCCATACTACGTGCTTTCTTCATCGCTTCCTATAACGAAGGAGGATCAAAGGCTTTGATCCAACCTCTCAATGGTTCCGTCAATCCCTCCATGAAGAGCACTACAAGTCACCTCTCTGAAATATTAGGAACCATAACTGATAACTTCTGAAAGTCACCAATATAACACTCCAAACTGCCACTCTGTCTCAGCTGAGCCAAGTCTCTAAAATAGGATTCTGGATCCTTCCTATCAAACTGCTCCACCAACCTGTCAACAAACTCCTGATATGAGGTGATCCGATCATGCTAGAGTGTCACCATCTCGTGGTGCCACCAGTCGTAAGCTACTCCCTCCAGATGTAATGTCGCATATTTGATAGCATCTCTCTTAGCCATCAGACACAATGTGAGGAACGTGTCTAGCTTACTGATCCATGCTTGCACTGTGACCTTACTACTACCATCGAACATCACTAGATTGAGCCTGTTTGTAGCATGTTTCAGATCATTATTCTGGTACCTAGGTCTCCAATCTTGTTGACCTCTGTGATGTTCTCTCCTATGTGTAATGAATCTATCAAAGGCAATCCTCTCTCTGACATCTGGTGGTACTAACTCCCACTCCTCGTTCGCTGCCATAAGTGTGTCTACGAACAACTCCTCATGCTCTTCACCTACAATAGCCTCATCGGGCTCCTGTCTCACAAAATTAGGCCTAGTGGGCATGTCTGCTATCTGTGAAATAGTCCTAGGTGATCTATGAGATCCTGCATCACTCCTGTTATCGTCACGCTGTGGTGACGGTCTCCTCGGCGTCCCTAACCTCTGGATTGCCACTGCCAACTACTGTAGCACATCGTTGGACTGTCGTTGACCTGCTCGTAAGTCTTTGAGAGTGTCTAAAACCTCTGCATCATCCTGATCCCTAGGATTGTGAGGAATCTCTGTTCTAAGAATATCTATTTTATCACCCATATTTCTTGGCTGCCTGTTCAAACCCTGTTGTCTGTTAATCAAGGCTCGCCTGCGTGTATAATACCTATGTGTCCCAACCTCTTGTGGCTGTATAAGATTGCTAAACCCTCAAGATGGTAGGATTTAGCTCTGATACCACTGTAGAAACCCTTGTTTCCCATGATCTCTGAAATTGACTATTTTTTTGTTTCTTTTTGTGTTTTGGTTTTTTTGTTATTTTTGCATACAATAATAAAGGTGCAATTTTGAAAGAAATTCATATAAATTCAAATAAATAGATACTGAAGTAGAAACCATTTGAAATAACTCATCTATGATCTTATTATGTGTTTCAGATGATTACAAATAAAGATCTCTGGCATTCAGACTAAATAATGTAAAATATTGTTTCAAAAACTTGATTTGCTGCAAGATGTAAATGAACTTGATCTGATACAACTGCAATGAATAACCATTTCTCCCTTCGTCTGATGATACAAAATGATGCCAGATATATAGGCACCCCAACTGGTAATGGCAGTCTGATCAAAGAGTAGGTGATTTTCTCCAAGAAGAAAGTACGCCTCTTTTTGTGATGGTACGGCCTGGTACAAAAATATACGGCTTCTACAACATCAACAATAAATAAGTACGGCCTTGGAAAGAGTGTCAGATCTTTGATAACAGGTGTGCCAATATGGAAGATCACTTTTTGGATGATTTCCAGACCAAAACCCTAAAAATATAAACCTTTGTGTAGCTCTGTGATAACTTATGTATAAAGTTATCTCTCTGCCTAGCAATAGATCAGCTGGTATTTCACAGCCTCTTAATCGCACACACTAAAGATTGCACGTTCTCTAATGAAAATTGAAAACCTGAACCCTTGGCTCTGTCTTCAGAAGAAAATACTCAGCAAAAGTTGACTCAATCATGAATGGCTCAATTTTTAATGCAAAACCCTTATATTCTTCAAAATTGTGATTTCTCACAATTAGGTTTCATTAAAATAATTCAAACTTCTTCTTTTTAATTTTTAAATAGTTCAAAATCACATTTTTAATTAAAAAATGGCCCCCCTTTTAATGATGGTCGCCCCTTGAGTCAAAGCACTTAAGTTATAATATAAAAATATTATAACTTTATAATATAGCCCCAAATAATTAATATTTAATTAAATCAATTAAATATTAATATCTCCCTCAAAAAATATCTGATTATCAAACCGTCTGAAGCTGGTGAACCATGGAGTGATTCTGCTCGTGACCAAACTATACTGCTAAAAATAGTAGGGGTGCCTCGCTGAGTGCCAAAACTACTAAAAATAGCAACTCAAGCAAACGGTGTCCGAATGAGCTAGAACGAAAGCCAACTGATCGAATTCTGACAACTGAAGCCAAGCCAAGCTCCATCAAGACCCTCTATCCATCCTATCAGCCTATGAGGGTCACATAATAGGCTAATCATATGCTCTGAGAGATGTCAACTAGAAGGGGACATGACAAAATCTTAGGTTGAAGAAGACCAACAAAGAGGCACAAAGACTAGAAGCCTTCCTAGACAAGGAAAACAAACACCACAGAAAAGCACACCATACCTATTTACAATATTCACAAAGCTATACAATATAGTTTATCTTCTGCTTGGAACCCTCTTTCATTCAATTTTCTCCATTCCTTAAATTGGAAGCCCATGGCCCCCCAAAAGCCCAAGAGTAACTCTTTCCTTTGTCAAAGACTTTGTCCTATGCTACTTGTAATGGATCAACAGGTGTATTAAGATTTTTTGAATAATCAATATCATTATGATTGACACCATCAATCCCACATACTGTGAAATTTCCCTATTCACTAACCTATTCTACCACAGTCTTATCCAGTCAAACTAGAAAAATATAACATTCATATTCCACTTGATCATGAACTTTGAAATCACATTTAGTTTGAACATTAAACTGGGATCCTTCATAAACACCTTTCTGCATGTTAGGCTAACAAACTCTTGAAGTATCAAAAAGTAAGGATACATATTCAGGAACATCTTCATTCTCTATAACATGAGTTTTATCCTCATTGGATGAAAATAGATCGGTAATGATGCCAAGAAGATGGGGAGCATCAACAAAAAACTCAACTACACATTCATATTGATTAGTATGATACCCCATGTTATCTACATCATTTGAATACCATACACATGAACCAAATTGTCTTTCATTATTAATGGGAAATAGAATTGATACATGTTTCGTATGTGTATTATGATGCACAATTTGGTTATTCAATACTGCACCTCCCTTTTCATCAATATACACATCACCCTTTTCTTGTGTGACTAAAATTTCAAGCTCTGCTTCACACAAACATCCATGGGTGGTAGGGATATCAACATGTCTATCAACACTTTCACAATATTCAACACTGAATTCAAAACCCACTCCTTGTATATTAACATTCTTGTTTTCATATTCTTCATCATTCCCTCCAATAACATATTTCATTGAAGGAAGACAAAAACCTCTTTTCCAATACTCTTCAGATGTAGTTTGTTCATCCATTGATGAACAATTGATATTACAGATATTTGCACCCTTGTATCCCTCATATGACTGCAATACTTCTGAATCATCATTGTAAGGACAACTACGTCTTTGGGAGAGAAATTCAAAAACTTTAATATCCTCATGATCTGTAATGACATCTTCAACATCAATACCAAATGTAAAGGATTCATAAGCACTACCATCAAAGAAATTTTTAGTTTACTGCTCTACTTTCTCATAGCTATGTCTTGATCATACATCAAATGCATCATCAAAATTCTCAAAAAGTGGATTATCTCTACACCAATAAATCTCCTTACTTCTATTAAATGGTGGGGATGAGGGCTCATCAAATAAAGGATTATCCATTATCTTCATTGATGTCATGGAAACTTCTACCTCCTCAGCATGATTATCTAAATATTGCAACTCATCATCATAATCAAAATCATTATAATCAATTGAAGAGAATATAGAATAACTCTTAGCCTCTTCATTTTTAGTTGGCAACATTGCTTCGCATTCTAGGAAATGTTCACATGAAATGAATTATCTCCTCCCAAACAAACACACATTCTTATTGTTATCAACATATCTCCTTGAAGGAATGGAATCACTCTCCATTTCATAAGGATAATCATACTCAATAGAAGAATGACATGAATTAATGCCATCACAACTACCACAGAATGAGAATCCACAAATACTGAGACTACACTTAGGTTCCTCAAGCTGAATGTTTGAACCTTCATTTTTTATGCCTTGCTCATTGGTTAGTGACAAAGCATCACCAACATCGGCACCACTATTATTGATGAAATCAATGGAAAAGATAATATCTTGTACCTCTTCCAATCCTTCACCATACAAGACATCCCGATGACACATGTTAGGAGCATCCCATTGGTTGTAATTTTGTGTATCTTCATCTTCATTACTGATGTAGTGATTCACATATATTTTATTTGTAAACTAATTGCAATCATTATATTCACCCACACAAAAAGATAAATGTTCCCGTTCTAATACACTCTTTCCACTTTTTTATGTTGTCTTGATATTCCTTCACAAGGCAACCACCACTAACACTTTGAAGTAATACATGTTGTGTATAACCATTCTTAGCTTCCTCTACAATCTTTATCCAATCAATTACTTGGCTCAAATTGTGAGGCTGCAATTCCTTTTGTAAGTACTCAATCCTGATTGATATATTTCACAAAAAAAATCAATACATATTGAATCTTTTGTTCTGGCACTTTTAGGTACTTCCAACAGAATATCCACAAATTTGGAGAATAGATCATAAGATGATTCCTCCTGATACCTTTTCATTTCATACAATCTCTTAATTGAAGACACCAGACCAACTTTTCTTTGATCTTGTGAACATTCGACTTGGGGTCTATCATGATCTTCATATTGTAGTGATGGAGAAATTGGAACAATAGAAGCCTTATCATCTTGACATAGATCTCTACTAATTGATCCACTAGTTCTATTTGCCTAAAACATACTAGGATGACCTACATTGGTGGCTGAATATCCCTTCATCATTAAATATTTCAATTTTTTTTCAATATCTATAGAAATTTGATATGCTTGATGCAATGTTGTCTGATCTTTATCTCTTAATAAGTAACTCATATTTTTATCAAACACACCTAAGTACACAACTAGACACTCTACATCATTTGGTCTTATGCTTTCATGGATCTCTCTTATAATCTTTGAAAATATGAGATTGAAAGAAGGAACTAGCTCATCCTTCTTTTTCTCCATACTCATAAACTTTTGTCTTATTAAGATTTTATCAACCCTTTCACCAAACTGGTCCATGACTACTACTTAAAACTCACCCCATGAATGTATGGAAGATGTTGGTAGATATGAGAACCAATCTCTTGCATCTCCTTTTAAGGAATGAACAAACAATTTCATGACAACATCTTCAAAATCTAGTTCATAATCACCCATCATATCAACAAAATCTTGCATATGTTTTCTTGCTTATTCAGACTTTTCACCATTAAATTTTGGTCCCTTGTCTCAAATCTTAGGTGGTACAACATTTGGGTAACCACAAATGCTACTAAAATTTATAGCCTTGTACCTTTCGGTACTGAAATTTCCTTGATGTGACAAGGGTTGTCCATTATACATTGTTATATGTGGGTCTTTATTAGGATGTATAGATTGATAATGCATTTTCTCACACTTTTACAAAACCCTGTCTGATCTAACATATAATTGCAAAAGGAAACTCAAATTCCTTCTACAATTATGACCTTAAGCCTTTACAAAGCAAAACTCATATATTTTACTTAAAGTCTTAAAATATAACATGCTTCTTCATGATGATGCATGAATTTCAATTTACATTTTAAAAGCATGCTAAATTACCATTATTATTACCTCATTTAGTGCTACTTCACATAATAGGGAATCATTTACATCATAAGTACTATTTAGACTTCTCATAATTTTCTTTCAAATAGAATAATGCTTTCTTTAGATTTATGAGAATACCTAGAAACTTGTAGCAACTGTTTACTTTTCTTCTTGACCAGAAATTATGTTGTTATGGAAATTTTCTTCACATTTTAACTGGTTATTTAGATAGAGTCGACACCTCTTTTCATATAGGAATAAACTTCAAGTAGGATGAAGTTCTTTCAAGAGTGAATCTCATTTTGGGTTTTCTCCAACAATGAAGTCACACTCAAGTCCTTTGATCTTTGCTACAATCCAACCTTTTCCATGTCCAAGAACTTCTCAATTATCTAAACAAGATGTTTAGATCCACCAAAAATTGACTATGTGATATTATAGTCTATGACTGGGGATATCAAATTTCTCCCCAACAGAGTTGTCATTATATTGGTGTTTCTTCCAACACACATTGGAATTATCTAAATGGTATCCAACCCCTATGATCAGGAATCCTCAAAATGAGTGGCCAACATAACGAGTAAAGGACTCTGAGGTCTTTACTCCTACACTTTATGCTCTGTGGGATCTAGGCGGGTATTTCTTATTGTGTTCATTTTGATCTATTTGATGAAGAACACTTCTATGCATATATTTGTTCCTACTATTTACAAATGAATGCAATTCACCAAAGATTTGGCCAATCTTTTAGTAAATAACTAACACTTTTCCAAGAACAAGGGGATATTTTAAATTCATGTTTCATAATTGAAAGGTTTTTAAGTGAGTTTTGTTCTCATTTTAAATCCACAATCAAGCATATCACCAACTCATTTAATTGTAATAATTCTTAACAATTAGACCAGTGCTTCATCAATTGGGCATACAGGGTGAAATATGCAATAAGAAGTAATACACAAGATATTTAATTTAGAAAATGGTGGACAATTTTCATGATGCTTTGTAGTCTAAAAACTCACAACATCTGAAATGTAACTTCTTATCAAATCTTATGCAAATTCTTTTAAATTTGTGACCCTCTTCAAGCATTTAATTAGCTCTTTGAGTCAAAGCAAAAACAAGGACACACATTCAATTGCGCATTTGAATATAAATGAGAATACCATTGATACTTTCATTTATAACTTGCAAAAATTTACAAGAGGAGAGTACGTGTTTCAAAAATAAGATTTTTTTTAATATCTGTAGCTTATATAAAACTAATTCAAGATATCTACATACAAGACTTATACCCAAGACAATTCTATTGTTCTATTCATTAAGCTTCATACAATATTATCTTCCTATACTTAACTTCTACCCAGACCATTTACTAGACTCAAAATCAAACCCTTTGCAATGAGCCATGAAATCCATTTTATATCACAAGGGAGAAACAAGCATCCAACTAAAATGCAATTAAATTTAATAAAAATTTCAAAATTAATTTCATCTTCATTAGGGTCACTTCCCAGACCATTATATTTAATCATTTCTTACCCAAGAAAGCCAAAGATAAAAAGAGCACCATGCAATTGGTCAGAGAAGAGAAAGTTGACCCTCCAAAAATTGTCGCTAGCAATATTAGCACGTTTATGCCAAAACTAGGGAAGTCACCATCAGTACAAAAAGCACAGATTAACGAACCAGTCACATAAGAGTCAAGTCAGCAAAAAAGTAAAAATAATCAAACACCATTTCATAGGGGAAGGTGAGTGCTACTGAACCTTTTCAACAACTGAGTAAGCACACCTACCTAGTCTCTTGATTGAAATTGGAGTAGCTATTAACACCTCTTCATCAAAATCACCATAGGGAACTAGGGAAATGGGACAATGGCTAGTGTCAGGGCCCATCCTTCCTTCATCACTTGAAGAACTATTAGAAACTTCAATGGGAACATTGTGCTTCCCTAAACAAACCTTAGGACCCTTACTTTTCTTTTTCAATCCCTCCATAGGCTCAACAAGTTGTTTCCCTCTAAACTTGACCAATTCTTCTCAAACGGTGTTGTTCCTCAAATTTTAAGTTCTCTAGACAATAATTTTCTCACCCTTCATATGAACACTTCTCTTACCCTTCAAAATGGTTGGAATTTTGTTGCACTAGGTTTAGCATCAAGTACATAAACAAGAGGTTCTTGCATACTTAACCTCCTAGACCTTCTAACTGGTGTAGCTGGAATACTTGGTTCACCCATCTTACCCATAATAAAACATTGACCCACAACCAACCTCGTAGAGGATACACTAGCCTAAACCCTTAGAATTCCCTCTTACAGAAATGAAAAGCCCAACGAGTCCCACATAAAATGATACATAGCACAATTGAGATATAGAAACAATACCACCCTAGGAAACAAGAAATGGATAAGTAGACTGCATGCACACAAACTTACAGACCTAGGGATACTACACCACCACCTTCATGATGATTCACTCAGCACTTGAATGTCACTCCTCTAGTACCCATAGTGTAAGGAAAGCTTAGGTGCAGAACAAACTCTCCTAACGCAAAACCTCAGGGAAGAATGCAAATATGACTTTAATTTTTTTAAATTACAGTCTAATAAGATACACATGGAAAGAATAATAGAATAGAGAAATGGAAACATACACAATTGGACACCAGATTTACGTGGGAAAACCCTTATGGGAGAAAAACCCACCACACCAAGAAAAGTATCTTTGTATTACAGCAAACAAAATTACATACAAAATCAAACTTCACTTTCTGATGTCAAATTAATAGCAGCAACATTCACTGATCAATCTTGTACAGAACATTAATCTCACAATGCTCTTAGAAAACATACCATGAATCCACCCAGATCAATCCATGTTCAATCAAGCAACCCTTTCGTTATATCTCTCACTTCTCTCCTCATCGACCATTACAGATAGTCATCAATTCTACTCATGGCCTGTTCGTTTTCCACACAAGAATAGTCGCAACTGTTCAACCGCCAACGGTTCTCATTCTATTTTTTTGATTTGTCCAAACCAAACCACATTGGACAATCGTTCGATCAAAAAAGTTCAAACTGAATAGCATGTCGGTGAGACACCAGACCGTGTCTCCCCGATGCTAGAACGCCTGACTGTCCTTATCAGAAAGAGTCATATTGAGTGCAAACCTATCAGCTAGACTCACTCTATCGACAAGAATCATATCGAATACAAACTGATTGGCTAGACACACTCTATCACTAAGACTTCACATCAGTATCCATCTTGTGCAGATCTATCGGCAAGAGTTTCGCTATCACTAAGAGTTCATAGCTAACATTAATCCATCGACGAGATATCCTCTATCAGCAAGAGCTCACACCGATCAGAGAACAGTCAAAGAGACCAACGCTATCGATAAGACATCTCACCGATGTCCATTGCAGAACTATCGACAAGACCATCGCTATCGCTAAGAGTTCATAGCAAACACAAAACCATCGGCGAGAGGAATACTATTGGAAAGAGTTCATACTGAATGCACCTTCTTGTCGGTGAGAGAAAAATCCATTGGCAAGAGATCATACCGAATGCAAATCTGTTGGTGAGACCACTTCCATCAGCAAGAGTTCTCACTGAACACAAACCTTTCGGTGAGACTAACACTATCGACAAGAGCTAATACCAAAAGTATACCCACCAGTGAGAGGAGAACCATCAGTGAGACTAGCGCTTTTGGAAAGAGTCTGAGAGTATCCCCGATGTCCAATATGAATAAAGCTATCGGTGAGACTAACATAGTCAGAATGTTTCTGACAGTCATGCCAATATTCAACTGTCGCCAAGAGTCTCCTCAATGACCACTAGGAACCAACCCGTCAGCAAGATAGAACCAAAGTCTCGATGACTTTGATCTTATGAACTTAGCTGCTAGTCGGCAAGACATTCTAAGGGTCTCACCGATTTTTCTCTTTCAGGAGTTTCATGTCAGTAAGTTTGAGGCACATTTTCCAACAATCTCCCACTTGACGAAGATCTTACTGATACCTCCATAGCACAACAAAACTACTGAAATTCATGGGCACTAAGGCCCATCGAATTGGTACACCACCTGAACTTGTCTGTGCTCACTGGTTTCGTTAATGCATCTACAACATTTTCCAAAGTATCCACTTTTTCTAAAGAGATCTTTCCATCCTCCACCATATCTCGTACAAAATGATACTGCACATCAATATGTTTCATCCTGGTATGGAAAGTAGGATTTTTTTCCAAACAAATAATACTCTTGTACCTGTCAGTAAATTGTAATTTCCCCTACATCAAACACAATGTTAGAACACAAACGTTTTAACCAGATTGCTTCTTTACAGGCATGTGTTGCTGCCATGTATTCCACCTCTATAGTGGACAAAGTGAGTACAGCCTGCCGCTTACTCATCCAACTAACTGCACCACTATTCATCATGAAAATATATCCACCGGTGGATCTTCTGTTGTCAATGTCCCCTACCCAATCAAAATCCACATAGCCTCTAATGCTGAGAGTCCTTTGTGATTCAACCAAATTTCCATGGTAACAAAAAACATATTTTGAAATTCCCTTCAGATATCTAAACACTCTTTTCACAACATCCCAATGTTTCCTTCTAGGATTTTCCATAAAACGACTGAGTACTCCCACTGCTTGGGCAATGTCTAGCCTTGTACAGACCATTGCATACATTAAACTACCAACTACACTAGCATAAGGCACTTTGGTCATGTCCTCTATCTTAGTAGGATATTTTTGACAGTCTTCAACAAATAGCTTTGTTCCCTGCAAAACTGGAACAACTAGCTGCTTGCAATCAGTCATACAAAATCTCTCCAGAACATTATTAATATACTTACTTTGACTGAGCCAATTTTTTCTACTCTTCCTGTCCCTGGTTATTTCCATTCCCAGAATATACCTGGCTGCACCAAGATCTTTCATTTTGAACTTTATAGACAATTGAGATTTTAGATCATAAATCATTAACTTACTATTGCCTAAGAACAACATATCATCAACATAGAGAGCAATAATAAGAACACGATCATTTTCAGCTTTGTAGTACACACAATGATCAGATTTCGATCTTACAAATCCCAATGACAAAACAAAAGTGTCAAACTTTGGTACCACATTCTAGAGATTGTTTTAATCCATACGAGATTTTTTCAACTTGCAACCCAGATTTTCTTTATATTTTTCCACAAAGTGCTCAACCTAGGACATATAAGTTTCTTCTTCAAATTCACCATGAAGAAATGTTGTTTCACATCCATCTATTCAATCTCTAAGTCATACGCTGCAAGTGACAAAAGAAATTTGACAGACGTCAGCTTTTAGCTATAGAGAAAAGATTCCTCCATAATCAATTCCTTCTACCTGGAATACCCTTCGAACCAACCTTGCCTTATACTTTTCCACATACCATCTAGACCTATTTTCGTTTTAAATACCCATTTGCAGCCAACTTTTCTGCCTTCAGGCAAGGGCACCAAACTCCAAGTATCATTCTTTTCTAATGATGCCATTTCTTCATTCATGGCTTCCAACCAAGAGTTTGAATCCATTCTAAATGCCTCTTTCATAGTCCTAGGCTCATCAGTGCTAGAAATTAAAGCATAGGCACAAGTAGAATCTAACAAAGAAAACCCATACCTATCAGGTTGCTTTCTTTCATGTGTTGACCTCCTCACAGGCTGAGGCTGAGGTTGTTGGTCTTCTTCAGAACTCTCAGAACTACTTGAGCTCTCCTCAGTTTCAGGTACATTTTGAAATTTGAATTCCTCTTTATCTGGTGTTGGAGGAATTTCAACTACATCATTTTTATCTTCTGATTTTGTCTCTGACTGTGCAAAGTAGAAGGCTCCAACTCACGAAAAAATAACACTTCTGCTGTACAAAACCTTCTCCGTATTAGGATTCCAAAGCTTGTATCATTTTATGCCAGCACTATAACCAATAAAAATACATTTAACAACCTTGTTTTCCAATTTAAACCTTTTTTCATTTCGCACATATGCATATGCCTCACAGCCAAAGACACAAATGTGTCTTAGAGAGGGCTTCTTTCCAGACCATGCTTCCAAAGGTGTTTTCTCAACAAGAGTGGAATTCAGAGAATGACTTATTAAATAACATGTTACAACTGCCTCAGCCCAGAACTTCTCCTCCAATCCAGCACTTCTTAGCATACTTCGTGCTCTTTCCATCACTGTCCTGTTGAACCTTTCAACAACTCCATTTTGTTGCGGAGTGTAGGGTGTAGTTTTATGTCTTTTAATCCCATGATATTTATAGTCCCTTCCGAACTCATCAGAACAAAACTCACCGCCATTGTTAGTCCTTAAACATTTTATTTTTCTTCCAGTCTAATTTTCCACAAGGTTTTTAAATTCCTTAAAATGACTGAACACTTCTGATTTACTTTTCAAAAAATAAACAAATGCCCTTCTTGAATAATCATCAATGAATGATACATAATATCTTGATTTAGACAAAGAAAGAACATTTACTAGACCAAAAACATCATAATGTATGTAATCAAGTAAACCAAAATATTTGTGAGGACTGGAGTAAAATGAAACACGGTGTTGTTTACCATATATACAATGTTCACAAAATTCGAATTTGAGGTTACAATCATCAAACCCTTCAACCAGGTTTTTATTTTTCAAGGTTTTTAAACCTTTTTCTCCAATGTGGCCAAGCCTATGATGCTAGAGCATAGTCTTTTCTGCTCGAATTTTAACTTCCATAGAGTTTGCACTATCAGGAACATTTTTCTCCTTTTCTCCATGAGTAGCCTTCTGTGACTTTGCAGAGACACTATTGTATTGAACAACAAGTGCATCCAGCTTATACAAAGTACCATTATGAGCACCCCTAGCTAGCACCATTGAGCCTTTAGTCATCTTGCAGCCATTTCCAAAGAATGTGACTTGCACTCCAACATTGTTCAGCTTACTAACATAAAGTAAATTTTGAGCCAGACCTAGTATATGCATTACATCATTGATTCGCTTCACTCTTCCATCAGGGAATTGAATTACGACTATTCCATGACCAACTATTTCCAAAGGTGAATCACTTGCAAAATACACCCTTCTACCATCATATTTTTCATACTTAGTGAACCAGTCTATATGAGATGTCATGTGGAAAGATGCTCGAGAATCAATCAACCAGATATCATTTGATGCCTGTGTAGCCATGGCTGTATTGAAAGAGTTTGCATCACTCCGAGAAGAATCATCATCGAAAGAATACTTCTTCTTCTTCTTCTTCTTTTTCTCCTCTTTACAATCCTTTCAAACATGACTAGGTTGCCCACAATTCCAACACTTTACCTTGGAATTCTTACTAGGAGACTTTGATCTCTCCTCTGATTTGGATTTGGACTTCTTGTCCTTCTTCTTTCCTTTTTCTTTCAATCTTCCTGTAACAGCAAGAGCCTCCTTCACCATCTCAGAATATTTTCTTCTCATCTCTTCTAATAACAAAGAAGCAACAATATCTTCCATCTTAAAAGAGGAAGTAGTACTCCCAATAGCCATCACCAATTGATCCCAAGAATCTAGCAAAGAACATAACAATAGCTTACAACAATCTTCTTCATCAATCTTCACATCCATAGATGCTAACTGAGCAATCCTCATGTTGAAAGCATTCAAATGATCAGCAACAAACGCTCCTTCCTGCATTTTCAAAGAGTATAGCTTCTTCCTCAAGAAAAAATTATTCACCAAGGACTTGCCTTGATAAATAGCTCCCAGTCTTTTCCACAAAGAGGATGTTGTCTTTTCTTCATGAACATTTAGAAGAACAAAGTCTGCTAAATAGAGACTTATCAACACCTTTGATTTTTGATCTGTGAGGTCCCAATCCTCTTGCTTCATGCCCGTAGGCTTCGTTCTAGACACAACAAGCCAAAGATCACAATCAACCAACAAATATTCCATTTTGAGTTTCCACTCAAAATTACTGCCATTGAATTTCTCAATTTCAATCTTTCTTGACATGCTTGCCATCTTAATCTGTAATTTGAATTACCAGACTTTTACAAGACTCCCACTGAACAGAATTGACACAAAACACCCAACGTACCCACAAGGATAACACAACTGGCTAGGCTCTGATACCACTTGTAAGGAAATCTTAGGTGCATAACAAACTCTCCTAATGTCAAAACCTTAGGGAAGAATGCAAATATGACTTTAAATTTTTTTAATTACAGTCCAATAAGATACACATGAAAAGAATAACAGAATAGAGAAATGGACACATACACAATTGGACACCATATTTACGTGGGAAAACCCTTATGGGAGAAAAACCCACCACACCAAGAAAAGTTTGTGTATTACAGTAAACAAAATTACATACAGAGATTGAACTTCACTTGATGTCAAATTAAGAACAACAACATTCATTGATCAATCTTGTATAGAACATTAATCTCACAATTCTCTTAGAAAACATACCATGAATCCACCCTAATCAATCTGTGTTCAATCGAGCAACCCTTTCATTATCTCTCTCACTTCTCTCCTCATCGACCATTGTAGAGAGTCATCCATTCTACTCACGAAATGTTCATTTTCCACACAAGAATAGTCACAACTGTTCAACTACCAATGGTTCTCATTCTTTTTTTCTGATTTGTCTAAAACAAACCACATAGGACAATCCTTCGGTCAAAAAATTTCAAACTGAATCACATGTCGGTGAGACACCAGACTATGTCTCCCTGATGCCAAAACGCCTGACTACATCCTTATTGGCAAGAGTCACCACCATTGGCAAGAGTCATATCAAGTGAAAACCTGTCGGCCAAACTCACTCTATTGGAAAGAATCATATCGAATACAAACCCATTGGCCAGACACACTCTATCGCTAAGACTTCACATCGGTATCCATCTCGTGCAAATCTATCGGCAAGAGTTCACATCGATCACAAAGCAATCGGAGAGACCAACGCTATCGGCAAGACATCTCACCAATGTCCATTGCAGAACTATCGACAAGACCATCGCTATCGCTAAGAGTTCATAGCGAACACAAAACCATCAATGAGAGGAATACTATCGGCAAGAGTTCATACCGAATGCACCTTTCTGTCAGCGAGAGAAACATCCATCGGAAAGAGATCATATTGAATGAAATTTTTTTGGCAAGACCAACAATGTCGGAAAGAGCTCACACCGAATGTATACCTGTCAGCGAGGCCACATCCATCAGCAAGAGCTCTCACCAAACACACACCTATTGGCAAGACCAACATTGTCGGCAAGACCTCATACCGAAAGTATACCTGTCGGTGAGAGGAGAACCATTGGCAAGACTGGCACTTTCAGAAAGAGTCTGAGAGTCTCCCTGATGTTGAATATGAATAAAGCTATTAGCGGGACTAACATAGTTGGAATGCGTTTGAAAGTCACCCTGATATTCAACTATCACCAAGAGTCTCCTCGATGACCACTAGGAACCAATCCGTCAGCAAGATAGAACCAAAGTCTCAACGAATTTGATCTTATGAACACAGCTGCTAGTTGGGAAGACATTTTGAGGGTCTCGCCGATTTTTCTCTTTCAGGAGTTTCATGTCAGTAAGTTTGAGGCACATTTTCCAACACAGCAATTATTTCAGAACCTTGATAATTGCAGATGATGAGATGAACTATAGTAGATCCTCATTAAATAGAAGAATTAGAGGGCATGGCATTTATTGACCACCTTGGCTCACTCTAATGAATAGAAAATAAATCACTACATGTTGTATCCTGGCCAGTGATCATTTTCAAGTTAAAACTCAAAAAATGAGGCCCATTAAGCATTTCCATTTTCCTTTTTGTCCATACTTAGAAACAGTAATGAGGTGCTTTTAAAGCTACCACACAACCATCCACATCTAGGCAATATCATTTACAACTTTCCCATTGTCATAGAAGTTCTTTGACATTTCCTTCCATCTTTAGTGATGAGCATAAAATCATATTCAAAGGGAATATTCTCAGACAAAAACCCATCATTTGTCACCATAGATGATTAGACCTTCTTGAGCATTTTGGCGATGAAGATCTTCCTGTGATGTCTTCGAATAACCTAAGCCATCACTCATCGCATAAATGAATTTGAAGTTAGAAATGTCTTCAGTGATGGGAAAAGGAAACAATGAAATGTGAACCCAACACATGGACACCATACTATTCAGTCTCTCCTCCCATCACTCATCACCAAAATTAGAAGAAGCTTTAAAAAAATTTCACCAATGGGTGACACAACACACTGCCATACTTATCACTCATTGCTGAAGTGGAGCCAACAGTTTGAAGAACTTGGATGATAAGCGATGCAAGAGGAGAACCTGGTCATAGCTTGTCATAGAAATAAATCCGTCGATTGAAAGAACTTCAATGGTGGAGAACTGCTTGATTGGACAAATATTTCCCATGTGCAAAAAGATGTTTTAAAATGGGGTCATGGACTAGGCCAATGAAACTCAACCCTTAGAATGAAACTTGAACATAACTTCCTACTGTAAAATATTTGGCTAGAATTTGGGATGATTTAAAACCATGATAAAGCTTGTGGAAACCAGTGAACCTAAGTAGAATGGGACAGTGAAAACATGCACACAATGACTCAAATGGTGACTTAAGTGACTGGAAATCGGATGCAACAAGTCAACATAGAATTAAAATTCCCAATGGTTAATAATAACAAACTGCAAAATGAGGATTTCTGGACCAAAACCCTAATCCAACCATGGACGCATAAGCTTACAATTGTGACCCAAACAAGACTTGCTCATGACTTCACAATTTTTTTTTGAAACTTTGTCACCTAGAATGCAAATTAATCAATGCAAACCCTAATGCAAATTTAATGCAAGCTAGTTCTAGGATAATGATGGACTCCAAATTAGAAATGAAAGTATTTGAAATTTGGGTTCACGAAAAATGTGGACACTGAAAAAGGATGCACAATTTCCTTGTTCACACAAAAGGGGAATGAAGGAAGAGGGATCCAATTTCCTAATGTTCACATTCAAGAATATCTTAGAGACCTCAAACCAATGAAGGATATGAGAGATATGATTGTAATATATCCTTGGAAATTAATGAAAACAAGAAATGGGGTTCAGCACCAAGTGCAAACTTGGGAAACATGAAATGTTCAAAAACATAATGTGATGCAAAATGACCTAGAAATGCAAACAAACTGAAACCTAAACTTATGATATTTATAGTGTGCACTTGGAAACTTGTAGAGGATGGAATGAAGACTAGAAATGTTGTTTATCCTAAATTTTTTACCTACTAGGAGTCATTCACCATTCTGGGAAAATTAGTCCCAGAATTGGAAAACTGTACTGAAGCCTGTTTTGGGAAAATGGGTATCTGAATCTACAAATATTTCTAAAAAACATGTACAATAGGACTCATATGCCACAAATGGCGCATGAGTCCAATTTGTCTTTTATGAAAACTCAAAAGTGGAATTGGAAGCTCTCAGTCTACTCTTTTTGTTCCTCTAGGTGTCTGGACCTGAAACCTTGATTTTGAACATTGTAAGTGACTTTTTGTGGATATTTTTCCCTATCCAATAAGGAGATTGTAACTTCAACAAGTTTTCAACTTATTCTTCAAGGATATCCAAGCCTTCAAAGTATCTAAATATGCAACCACACAAAGAAGGAAAGAGAAATGTTGAATGTTAGGGAATGGGGTTTCCCTTGGTCACACACCTTTTTAGGTGATTAAACCAAAATAATGAAACAAGATAATGAAGCATGAAATAAATCAATTAGAGACTTTCCGTGATGATAGATCTTGAATTTTTGCAATAATGAATGAAGAATATGCCCTTGAATGCCTTAGAAAACTATCTTGATGACTTAAAATGCTAAAACCCTAGGTTGCTTGACTTGAGGTGGACAATGAATGATGAATGAATAATGAATTAGGGTTTAAAAGCTTGTTTATATAGGAAATCCACCTAAAATTCTCGTTAATTTGATCCCCAAGGTTGACATTGAAGAAAATTAAACTTAAAACCTATTTTTTCCCGCTCAAACCTTGAAAATGGCCCAATTGGGACTCATTTGCCAAGTTGGACGACTTAGTCCCACCTAGATGGGACTCATTCACCCAAAGTGGCGAATGGGTCGCACAGTGGCTCTTTTTCCAACTGGGATGTTGATGAGTGAATAAATCAAGTTTATATGTTGATTTTATCGGGTCTTTGATCAACATAAGCCTCAGGATGCACAATATGGGGTCATAGGGGCCTATTAATGATGATGTAAAGAGTAATTAGGGCTAGGGACATAAATTTCAATGTAAAAGTGTGATTAAATACACTTTACAACATTAGAATGAGGTCCACATAGCCTAGAAAGGCACAACATCCAATGTGGATGTGTAAAAAATATTACAACACTAGATTAAAATTAAATTTAATTTACAAGCCTTCTAGATTAATGTGAGAATGTAATTAAATACATTTTACAATATTGAATTAAGGGAAAAATAGGTCCATTAGAATTAGATGCTTAATAAAGGGTATGTGCAAGATCATCATGGAAAAAATAGGCCCTTAAGTGGCAAACAATATAGAAAAATCAGAGTTAGGAAACTTGATGTAAAAATTTGAATAAAGGTATGTGCAGGATCATGATGGGCCAAAAAGTGGCAATATGATGGGTATGTATTAACGACTTTTTTATCCAAAATTGATGAAACAAAAGGGTTTTAAAAGAGATTCTTAGCTTTCCATCAATATAAATTATGCTTTACTTTGAATTTAATAAGTAATTATTATTCATTTTCTATTCAAATTACAACTAAAGTCCTGATTCATAGGCTGATTGAAAAACATCTATAGCTTTCAAATGATGTCACATTTTTTGAATCCAAAACATGCATTACATTCTATGCTTTGCATACTATAGTATTAAAAAATAAAAATGAATTTCATGAATTTTGACCAAGTTAAGGTGGTCAGACACATAAAAGTTTTATATTTTTTAAAAGGTTGTAATAAAAGATTCATAATTAATTATTTACTTGGAAAAAAATTACAAAGAAATATGAATCACATCAAGGCATGAGTCCTCTACTCATATCTAAAGTCTTATAAAAAAATATTATCATTTTATTGTAGTTAGGGTGGTCAGACAAACACCTACTTATTTTTTCCCTGAAATTTAACTACCACTACATTGAAATTTCATTTTTTAACTAGAAATAGATTTTCTTTTTTTTTTAAACATACCTAGTAGTTTAGAAAGTACATTCAATTTGCTACATATTCTATTCTTACACATTTTTGAAATAATATAGATAATTTATTCAATTTTTTACGTCAAGTTGCCTAACTCTTATTTTTCTAATTTTTTTGCCACTTAAGGCCCTGTTTTTTCCATGATGATCCTGCACATACCCATAAGTTATCTATATTATTTCAAAAATATGTAAGAATAGAATCTATAGAAAATTGAAGGTAGTTTCTAAACTATTAGGTTTGTTTAAAAAAAAAAAAATCTATTTGGTGAAAATTTGAAATTCCAATGTAGTGGTACTTAAATTTTAGGGAAAAAATAAGAAGTAGGTGTTTGTCTGACCACCCTAACCATAATAAAATGATAATATATTTTTTATAATATTTTAGATATAAGTAGATGACTCATTCCCCAATGTGATGCATATTTTTTTCTAATTTTTTTCCAAGTAAATAATTAATTATGATTTTTTTATTAAAACTTTTAAAAAAATATAAACAAATTGTATGTCTGACCACCTAAACTTGGCCAAAACTTCATGAAATTCATTTTTTTTTAATCCTATAGTATGCAAAGCATAGAATGTGGCAGATATTTTGGATTCAAAAAATGTGATACCATTTGAAAGCTATAGATGTTTTTCAATCAGCCTATCAATCAGGACTTTAGTAGTAATTTGAATAGAAAATGAATAATAATTACTTATTAAATTCAAAGTAAAGCATAACTTATATCGGTGGAAATTTGAGCATCTCCTTTAAAAATCCTTTTCTTTTCATCAATTTTGGGTAAAAAAATAGTTGTTAGCCACATACCCATCATATTGCCACTTTTTGGCCCATCATGATCCTGCACATACCCTAAAAGTCTAGAAAAGTGGGAAAGTCATTTACAAATCTTTACAAAACCTTTACAAGGCATCAATAAATGCATTTTATTTAGTTTGCAAGGGTCCAAGACCTAATGTGGACAAGTAGAACACCTCACAACACTAGACCAAGGTGACATTAAATCCAATTTACCATTAATTATTCCCATAACAAGCAAGGAGTACTTTTTTCTATGCTACAATTCCATAGGCTCAAACCAAAAGTAATCTAGTGAAAAATTCCCTTTTTCTGAGGTAGGATGAAATCCACTATGATGTAGAGTGAAGATGTCATTTCCAAATGGAAACTTTAGACATTTATGCACAACCGAAGGGACAACATTCATGCAATGAAGCCATGTATAGCCTAGTTTCACACAAAATTGTTCTGATTGTGGGATGATGGAGAATGATATTGTTAATGTTTTCGGTCCCATTTTTAAAGGAAGATCTATCAATCCTATCATAGGGCAAGAAAATTAGTTATGTGTCTTAATCCATGCTTCCGAGTTATCATATGTTTCTTGATATGGGTATGTGTAGGATCATGATGGGCCAAAAAGTGGCAATATGATGGGTATGTGGCTGACAACTTTTTTTTTACCCAAAATTGATGAAACAAAAAGGGTTTTTAAAGGAGATTCTTAGTTTTCCACCAATATAAATTATTCTTTACTTTGAATTTAATAAATAATTATTATTCATTTTCTATTTGAATTATGACTAAAGTCCTAATTGATAGGCTGATTGAAAAACATCTATAGCTTTCAAATGATATCACATTTTTTGAATCTGAAACATGCATCACATTCTATGCTTTGCATACTATAGGATTTAAAAAAAAAAATCATGAATTTTTGGACAAGTTAAGGTGGTCAGACATACTAGTCTTTTATATTTTTTAAAAGTTTTAATAAAAAATTCATAATTAATTATTTGCTTGGAAAAAAATTACAAAAACATATGCATCACATTGATACATGATTCCTCCACTTATATCTAAAATGATATTATAATTTAAAATATTATCATTTTATTACATGGTTGGTTAGACAGACACCTACTTCTTATTTTTTCCCTAAAACTTAAGTACTACTGCATTGAAATTTCAAATTTTCACCAAATTGATTTAAAAAAATAAAATAAACCTAGTAGTTTAGAAACTATATTCAATTTGCTACAAATTCTATTCTAACATATTTTTGAAATAATATAGATAACTTAATCAAAATTTTACGTCAAGTTGCCTAACACTGATTTTTCTAATTTTTTTGCCACTTAAGGGCCTATTTTTTCCATGACGATCCTGCACATACCCATATAGCTCATGCACATATAAGAATTCTTCTGTGATCACATTCTCTCCATAGATGGGATCAATCAATATCTCATTAGTGGGCTTATTATTGATTCGGCTAGCTATGTAAAGAGGACCATCAGGTGCATATTTAGGTATGTGATTTGTGAGAAAGCAATTTCAAGAGGTTGTCTAGTCAAGCCCTTACGAGGTTTATCTTTGATAAATGCTATCACTTCATTTATGGGATGTTGTTCAATGGTATTCATATTGTCATCATTTGTGTCAACATTCATCACATCATTCTTTGTTTCACTAGCTTTGACAAATGAAATATTGTGCTTAGGAATAGGATTTGTAAAGATTTGAAACTTTTTATTAGGAGGAGCTACAGACTTATTACCATGATCATTCACACCTCCGATTTGTAAGTGATTGGAATCAATAAGGTCTTGCATAAGATGTTTAAGACACTTAGAGTATTCTGTACTATGTCCATTTGTTTGATGGTAATGCAAATAAGAATTTTTTTGAAATCCTTTAGGAAATGATATAGTAAGATCACATTCTCTAATAGGAGGTAAGGTAAGCATGTTTTTGTCAATAAGTTGCAACATGATATTGTGAAGGGTATTAATTAAAGGGGTGAATTATCTCTCCCTATCCTCAAAAGAAATTGTCTTTTTTATAGCAACCACTTGATTATTGTTTTGTTGGCTTGTCTAAGGGGGATTTAATTGTAAAAGTCCTTTATTTTGTTTCTTCAATGGTCGATAACTATTTTGAGTTGTGGATTCAGACTTTTTAGGACAACTAGGGGGATTTTTCACATCACGACTACCAATCTAGTTTTGATGGTCATGAAGGGCTATACATAACTGTGTGAATGATGGAAACCTCAACATTTCAAGTTTTGTTTGGAGTTTATCTTGTATGTTGGCAACATTTGAACATTCTTTGAAGGTCGACATCAGGAATCTTAATGTTTACTAGTGAATAAAGTGTTTGGTATCTTCCTATGAAATCAATCACTTTCTCATCCTCTTTTTTCTTTCATGTCATCAAATTAGCAAGGTTCATCTTGGGAACCATGTGAATATGGATTTGGTTGTAAAAGGAATCAATGAGTTCATTGAATGAACTAATTTAATTTTTTGGTAAAGATGACAACCACTCTAGAGTAGTATCCTTCAAAGATCTAGGGAATAGCTTAGCCAACATTTTATCCTCAAAGATGAAATTACTACACAAGGTTGTGAAGGTGGAAACATGGCTTACAGGATCTCCTTTCCCACCATATTTCTCAAAGTGAGGGACCTCTATACCATGTGGCATTTGTGCTCTTCATATGTTGAGGGAAAACAGGGTGGACTTGATGTATTGCAACGGTTGACCATTATTGCCTGTTGTAATGTTGCCACTTGTTGTTGAAGGGATGTCATGGTTTGAAAAAGTGAGTTAATGAGAGGGTCATTCTAGTTATAAGGTGGTGTAGTGTATGTATGGGTAGGGCTAGTGAATTGTAGGTTATTGAAGGTGGATTGTTGAGGTATTATTGTGCTTAAAGCATTTCCTATGGGAATACCTATGGAAGTGTACACGGTGCTAGTAGGTATGACTTTTGTGGTTGGTTGAATGGTAGTTGTGGGTTGGAATATTGTTGTAGGTTGGAATGTTGCTTTAGGTTGGAAGGTTGTTGTAGGTTGGAATGTTTTTGTAGGTTGTGTATTGGTGTATGTAGAAATGGATATTGGTATTATGGAGGACGGTATTGGAATTCCAACTTGGCTTTGAGTAGACCCCAAGGGCTGAGCGGAAGTAGCAATGGTAGGGAAAGTATTGGTAACAAGAGGAACATTGGTTGTAGGAGGTGAAGTCATGGGAAATGAAGTATGCAAACTATGAGCCATGGAGGGTTGATTCTCAACACTATCAGAAAGAGAGTTAGGAAACCCAAGATCCATGACAAGTGAGATATCACGGCATGACATGAGCCTTGAAATACATCTTATAATAGTATTGTGAATAGGACACCAAGTTGTAAGGCTCATACAAGTTTAACAACTCCAACATGTAAACCCTAGAATAGCAAAGGGGAAATGCAACAACATAGAATGAAATGCAATTTTTAGAGTTTGAGCAATGAAATTTACTGATTACAAAATGACATAAGTTGAAAATGAAATGTTTTGATGAAATTTCAAACTTTTTAAAATGCACTTTAGAAAATGAAGCAATTTAAGCTAAATGCAATGAAATTGATGAAACAACAAATTATGAAACTAAAATAGAAAGGTAACAACACCAAACAGAAGCTAAAATTTAAAATTTTAATGTCCTAAAAATGCAAAGTGGCAACTAGTAGGGACTCATTTTCTAGTAAAGGCAAATGGGTCCTGGTTAGGTGTTTCTCAACTTTTTCAGTGGATTTCAGAGTGAATTTTGATGCTTTTTCAATTTCCAGAAGGTTCAGATTAGACTTGATCAGAGACTTATTCACCAATAAAGGCAAATGGATCTTGGTTAGGTATTTTTAAACTATTTTTAAATGATTTTCAAGCTCTCAGTTATATCTTTTAGTTCTAGGTTTGAGACAGTGAGCTTCAGCTTTAAATTTTCTAGAAATTCAATGTAAAAATGCAATTTGACAAGATGAAATGCAAGGCCTAATTTGAAATGCAATTTTGTTTTGATTTTCAAATGCAATTGTATGAAGTCTAAATGAGGTGCAAAATGACTAATTTTTTTTGTAATTTTTAGATTTAGAGAGATGCAAAACAATTCAAATCTAAACCCTATATGATATGAAAGATTTCAATGCAAAAGAAGTAACCCTAATGAGATCTTAATTCAATGCAAGATCTAACTTAACATGCAATGAGAGACTCACCCACCTTAAATAAATCTACCATATTAAAAATAAAATGTCGTCGATGAATTTTTTTAAATATTAGAAAAATTGAACTGCTTTGATAATTTTGCTGGGTTCACACCACCCTACAGGTGGCATCACCTAGGTGGGGCCACTGCCACCAATGGACCACTAGTGGGCCACCCAAGGGGAAACACTAGCTCAGCCTATAAGCCTAATTGTGCAACTTTTTCTAGAGGGCATAAATTTCATTCATGTTGTTTATTTTTTGACTTCATATACTCATTGGAAAGGTGGTTTCATGACCTACACTGTGATATGGGTATGTGTAGGATCATGATAGGCCAAAAAGTGGCGATATGATGGGTATGTGGTTGATGACTTTTTTTTACCCAAAATTGATGAAATGAGAAGGGTTTTTAAAGGAGATTCTCAGCTTTCCACCAATATAAATTATGCTTTACTTTGAATTTAATAAATAATTATTATTCATTTTCTATTTGAATTACTACTAAAGTCCTGATTGATAGGATGATTGAAAAACATCTATAGCTTTCAAACGGTATCACATTTTTTGAATCCAAAACATGTGTCACATTCTATACTTTGCATACTATAAGATTAAAAACAAAAAATGAATTTCATGAAGTTTTGACCAAGTTAAGGTGGTTAGACATAATAGTTGTTATATTTTTTTTAAGTTGTAATAAAAATTCATAATTAATTATTTACTTGGAAAAAATTACAAACAAATATGCATCACATCAAGACATGAGTCCTCTACTTATATCTAAAATATTATAAAAAAATATAATCATATTATTGTGGTTAGGGTGGTCAGAAAGACACCTACTTATTTTTTCCCTAAAATTTCAAATTTTCACCAAATAGATTTAAGAAAAAAAAAACCCTAGTATTTTAGAAACTAAATTCAATTTTCTACAGATTCTATTCTTACATATTTTTGAAATAATATAGATAACTTATTCAAATTTTTATGTCAAATTTCCTAACTCTGATTTTTCTGAATTTTTTCCACTTAAGGGCCTATTTTTTCTATGATGATCTTGCACATACCCATATCAATGGTTTTTCTAGAATTTATTGTTTTAATAGTGAAATTATTACTAGAAGTTAGATGCTCCTTACAATCTTAGAGAGGTCATAACTTGTATATACAAAGTCAAATTTTGGATTTTTTTAGTCAACAAAAAACTTGTTTAGAGAACTACATAGTGGATCGAGTTTGGAGATGTTTTGGAATGATTTATTTGTTGTTATTTTCATCTAATTTGTTTATGGTTATTTTTATTATGATGATTTTGTGAGCTTATGGTTATTCAAATCTTGGTGATTTGATGTTGGATTCATTGTATATACTCACATGTACATCTTCGATTACTCTTATTTGACATGGTTATCAGTATATTGTTGGATTTGTATGTTGCATTTTTGCATCTATGATTTGTGTAGTGTTGTAGGTTTTCTATGCTTACAAGTTGCATTTATGACTTGGATGTGGGTTGTTTATGCCCATAGATGCTTTAGAGTTGTTACAGATTCACATTTGTGGCTTGGTTTAGTCACTTGTTTTATTCATTTGGTTGTCATGTTGAGTCCGAGAAGAGATGGTATTACTAGGTGTAGTCATAATGTGGGACCTATGCAGTTGACTATGTGATGTAGACATGTGTGACATGATTAGATTGTGTTGCTACTACATTTGGTGGTGATCATGGTGTCATGGATCTTCCTTGCGCTTTAGGGACTTTGGCATGACATGATTATTTATGTAGGCTCTTATTAGTGGTGTTTGATTGATTCTTGTTTAGTTTGTGGCAGTGTATCTTCTTGGATTGAGGACCATGGTTATGGTTGGTCTTCATTGAGGAGGTTATCATGTTTTCATGGATAGCTTGATTACATGTTTCAGTGCGAGCTAGTGATAGTGATGGTTTGGAGATCATGGTTTTTCCTCTTCCCTTTGGGAGCTTGGTGTTGAGTTATTTGGCCGTGTTGGGGCCATGGATGATCTTAATTTAGAGGATGGTTGTCATGATTCCATGGAGATATTGATATCATAGCTCATTCCATGATAGGGCATGTTTATTGGTGTCATGGTAACACTTGGATCGTATTTTTATTCAGTGAGGGTTCTTTGGAATCTTGGACTTCATTGATAGGGCATGGTTATCTTCATGTGGTATGGATATTTTGACATCTTGGTTGGCCATGGAGGACTCTTTAGTCTTTGTTTGAGGTGACATGATTTATCTTTAGACATGTGTGATCCTTATTTGATAAGATTTTTATGTATTATGTAATGATGTACTCTTTATTACTAGTTTAGAGTGTTGGCATGATATAGGTACATGATATGCTCATTGGAGAATAAGATATTATTTTTAGGTCTAGATGTGAGATGATGATGTCATGATGGGTTCTTGATTTTGTATATGTGCATTTTGGACTTTGAAATTCATCTTGGTTGGTTCTCTTGGTATTTATTGCATTGATCTTTTTGCTTGAGAGCTTCATGGTGCTGTTATGTTGCATTTGGAGTTTGGTATGGATTGATCAATTAAAGTTACTCATATATACTTGGAGACATAGGTGATGCTAGGAGGTCTCTTGGGATTAGAGGCATTTTTTTAGACGGTTAATCATTGATGAAGTTTCAACTAGAAGTTTGAGGATCCTACACCTTGGTTGGACATGAGTTCAACATGAAACTATGAGGATATTGTTCTTAGATGCATGATGATGACTTGGATATCTCACCTACTCTATAGTTAATCATCTAAGAGGTATTTCCTAGAGTTATTTTTAGATGCATTATGTTTTGTACTTTACCTTATCATGTATATGGATCTTGAGCTATGGATTGATAGCACTAGAGGTTTTCATTTGAGGTAGGGTGGCATGTTTATCTCCTTATGCATTGTGAGATTATTCGCTAATGTTGATTTTAGGAGATTTTATTGGGCTTATTCCTTTGGTTTTGGAATGGATTTGGTTTGATCTTCCTTTGGTTTTAGATGGATACATCTTGGTTATGGTTAGATGTGGTTAGTTCTATTATCTTTGATGTTTTATAGAGGATATCATACTTGTCACATCTTAGCTTTAGAGGTGTGTGTAAAGGGACATGCTATAGGTTATGATTTGTATATTCTCTCTTTGGCTATTTTTCACTTCCTAGATGTTTATATTCACATGATATTGGTTTTGATATCTTGTGTGGAGCTATGGTGATCACTATGTTTGTGGTCATCCATTTTATATTATTCCTTGCTGATGACATGCAGGTTATTTTATCTCTTTCATTTTTTGAGTGTGAAGATCTTGGGTGAGCTATGGAGACTTATGATGAGAGATGTATTGCAACATATTGGTTTGCATGATTTTCCTATATTTTTGATGTAGTCAAGGTAGGAGGGTCCAATGAAGGGCTGACCAACCTTGCAACCCAATCAACTAACACCATGATCATATAGATATGTAATAGAAGATAATAGTTAACTAACAAAAAGATATAAGATGTTTAAGAACACATAAAACAAGATGTATCTTGGAAAAAACCTAACAGGGAAAAAACCCAACCTTAAAAGCTCATTCCTCATATATTATAGCTCCAAATCAAATTATACATGCCTAAAGGGATTTACAGATGCTAGGAAACAACCCCAGGGATTAAAAAAGACTCATACAACAATATTCTTCCATGATCTCATTTGTCTACTAATCAATCCTCTACTTCGCAACTTCCTCAGTTCTCCACTCCACTCTCTACTTCACTTCGGTTCCTTCTTCGGATCCAAAAACTTATGAAATTTCTTCATGTCTTTGTATAATTGTTCATTTCATTACTGGTGCCTTGTACCAAATCATTATCCACCATTAATATCCTCGAGAAGCCTTCAAATCATTATCAAGTTGGCCTAATTGCAACGACTAGTTAGGTAATGTGTAAACCCAGATAGGTGAAACCTAAACATAAGGAATTGCTTTGTTATTCTTATAACTTCATGCAAATCCCAATGAAGGTTGGCGAGGTTTTATAATTAATTGAATAATGTTCCTTTAAGCTCTACAAGTCACATATTTTCTCTGCAATCTGATTAGACTTCACTGAACACTGTCAACTTTTCTCTATGAAAACAGGTAATCTTTTGCTAGCGATATCTCTCAAAAATCAAAACCAAATTATCTAAATTTTTGTGTATGTTTTCTATGATTATGTCTAGATGCTAATTCCAGCTTTATAGTGTCTGACTTGTAAATGTGGCAAAATTTGGTATTATCCATTGTTGCTCTCTCTGGTGCTCTACAACTGAATGTTCACTGTCTCAACTAATTTGAATCTTCTAGATGCTCCTACATCACTTTGTGGATGTTCCTTGGTACTACATGATGTTGGTTACACTTCGATATCATACTATTCATACATCTTTGATGCCTTGATTATTTTTATATTTGAAATTACATATTTAGTGGGAGTTCTTAGTTGTTTATGTTCATCATATGATAGGTTTGGCACTTGGAGCTTGTTATTGCATGTTATGGGTTGTATATGTTGATGGCATGAGGTTAACTTGTTATGATTTATATACCTTTGAGGTATGCATAGTTGGGTGTTTTATAATTTATTGTGGGTTCTATTTTAAACTATTGTGATTATATCTTTACAACTACTGATACATACTTGTTACATTTGGATTGAGTGTTTGTCTATTGGGATATTAGTTGGAGGTACGAATTATGTGTTTTTTGTGATAGTTAGTGTGGAATATCTTTGGATAGTTTCTTATCTTTGTGTGTTGGCATGATGGATGAGAGAATCCATGCTTGAGATGGTGGTCAACTTGTTTCTTGTTGTAGGTATCTTGATGGAGCACATGGATTGTTGAACATCCAAAATACTCAGAAGGGGGGGTGAATTAGTATTCAATAAAACCATTGACATAAATTCCATCTAAGAATTATCACAAATCTAATTAACTTATCAAAAGAAGACATGTAATCAAGACATAGCTCATCAACACACATGAACACTAGAGTTGTACATGGAAAACCCAATAAGGGAATAACCACTGTGAGGATTAGCTCATAATATAATATATTTGGATATACAATATTATAGGGCTCACTGCTAGGACTCACTATGCTTGAAAGGCTCACAACTAGAATACAAAAGATGGCTAACTACCAAGATATAAATATTGTGGCTCACTACCAAGAGTATGAATTGATGGAATAAACCTTCAATATGTAGGGTTTAGCTCCAATGAAGCTCTAAATAGGAAGCACTGCATCACACAATAGTTGCTTAACAATTCTATTATGATCCTCAACTGATAAAGAATTTAGGATAGGATCTTTGCATACCCCTTAATCCTCTTCACACTTCACTACACAACACTTATCCACCACACACACTCTTCTTCTCCTTCCTGAAAAGGTCTTATATATACAAGTATCTCTCATTCATCAATTAGTTCAACCTATTTAGATGAAAAAAAACCAAGCAAAGTACTCTTGTCATCACCTTATAAGATTAAAACATTTTTATCCAACTAGTGCATCATGTCAAGTCGGCATAGACCTATAGAAAACATCCACGAAGAATATTTTACTTTCTTAGATCATATCATGTATTAGGTTAGCTAGCGCAAGGACCTAAACACAACAATTCCAATCCAATGCACACTTCTCAAAGCAAACACCTTCTAGATCTGCTATAGCTCTGGTTTATCATCATATTGATATTATACAAACTACCATTAGAACCACAGCATATAAATATTCTTCATATGAAAATGCAGTCTCCCACACTGATGTACTAAATAGAGGAACAACTGCAATGTACAAAGATGAACTTTGTCAATGATATCTTCCTTTTCTCAACACAAAACTTCTTAAGATCTCGAATATAGCTATCTATAGGAGTCATATTAATAATATTAAGAGTGTGAATTTTTTTAGAGATGATGACTGGAGGTAGTGGTTTGTTAAATCTTGTTGAGAATCCCCATCTATGAGAATCTTCCTTCATCCCAAAAAAAAATTACTTCTGCCAATACACTACAAAGATAATTTAGATCACTCAAGATATCCTTTCCTTCAAGAGTAGTATTAGACTTCAAATTCCTATCAGCTACAGAGAGGTCATAGAAGATAGGAGTGTATTTATTCTTTATTATGTCTCTGAGCTTCCCATATATTTCAATCTCTTCACCTTTCTTCTTATGTGATGCAAGATATTTCTCATGTACTTCTCCCAATAACACCATGTCTGACTATCCAAATCAAGAATAGGATCAAATGTGCTAGAGGAAAACTTGATCTGCATTTTAATCAAGCTCTCATTATCCTTGAATTTCTAAATTTTATTAGGACAAGACCAGAAAAATGTAAATAAATTCCTTGTTGGATGTTGTGGTTGTGTTGTTGATATGTGGTTGTCATTGATGACAACACTATTATCATTGTTGTAGTGAAGGTTGTATATGTTGAGGATATTGAGAAAATTATTAAAAGAAGAGTTGTAGGTTTCCAGTGGAACAGTGAAGTTCATGAAGGTGTTTTGTTGTGTATGTTGAAGTATAGTTGTTGTGGACTAAAGGGTTTATTGCTCAGAGTATCTATTTTATCCACCAGAAGTTTTAGAGGTCTACGTGAAGATTTGATTGTGCTATGAATAGTTGTGTTCTGACATCATTTTTGTAGTTTTTGTCAATATTCTTGATTGAATTTTATGTGATTCTGGTAATTTCTATTGTTGTGGATGCTTCTTTGTTAGTTCTTGTTGCTTGTGGATGCTTCTAGAACATTCTCTATCTTTTTTGTACATCCATGTTGATTGGTGTGCTCATGGTCAAAAAATTTTCTCATGTGTGTTCATGTTTTCATGTTCTTGGCCAACATGGTGGTTGTAACGTGTTGCAGATCCCTAAAGATTAAAATTTAAATTTTTGGCATGCTCGAGGATATTGTTTTGGGTCACATCATAATATTGGTTGATGGTATATGATTCACATTAAAAATTTATTTGTAAATTTGTTTTATACTTTTGGCCGACGAAGTCGTTGATGTAATTTCATGTTGCGGATATATAAGAGAAATTGTTTGAGAAAAAATGTAGAGAATGAAGTGAGGAATAGCCAAAGGAAGTGCAAGTGTGTGAATAGTGATCTATTCATTCAATTGTAGAGCACAGTGTGAATAATTTTGAGTGAAGTGTGAAGAAGGTATTTTGTGCTTAACTGGAACTATAATTAGGCTTGTGTAGAAGCTATTTTCTCAGTTCATACCCTATGGATCTAATCCAAATTTATTTGTATTTTTTGGAAGTGAGCCCCTTTTTCTTTGAGTAGTGAGCTCTAGGTAGTGTGCCTGAATGCATGTGCATTCCCATTATTTTTTCATCATACTTATAACAGGGTATAATATTGTGGACAAACATCCACCATGGTTTTTCCCCTAACAGGGTTTCCACATAAAAATCTTTGTTTTTTCTTGATGCAGAGGGTCTAGGAATTTGAAAGAAACACAAAGTTCTCAAGGTTTGCAAGATGCAATCTCAACCACTCTTCCAGGCACTCTGATGGAGACAAAGCCTAAATAGCTCACTCATGAATCAAATCCTTCTTGAATGGATCCAAACCCTAGGAATGATCTTAAGGGGCACAATTACACTTTTCTTGAAGGTTTCCAAAAGCCCAAACCTCTGTCTTGAACAAAATCCACTTTTCCACCTTAAGTAGCCTTCTAGCCCTATTAGGCCTCTAGCGAAGGATTTTAGACTTTTCTCTCAAACTTCCCAAAGGAACCTCCAATATAATGACTGAAAGAGATGTGGTTTGTGATGAAAAACAACATATCCAAACCCTAATATCACTTGCTTCAGAAAAACCCTTCCAAAACCTGTTGTTTCCTCAAAAACTAGGCCTAATTAGCCCTCTTTTTCAAAGCAACCCCTCACTAAACTCAACCCCTGACTATGAAACTTTCAAAAGTCCCTTAAAATGTCTCAAATCCAAAGATTCCAAGTTTTTAGGCTTCTATGACACCCCTAACATGCTCAAACACAAAGCCCTCCAAAACTTGCCTCAAAACTAGGGCTTCTTGAAAACTAACCTTCCAATCACTTCCATAACTTTCTCATTGACTCTACACCATTAGGAAAAAATATTTAGTCTATCCCAACTCAAAAAAACACCCCTCATTAAGGCAGATCTTCTACTGCTATACCCTAGCCTCCATTTTCAAGCACTTTTCACTATCAAATCTTGGTGTACACCATAGTATTCATCTCTCTTGCACATTATATTGTTAGTCCAGTATGGTACATGTTAAATATGATCCATTTCACAAGATACAGTCATAATCTCCCATGAAATGGATCATTCATTCATTAAAAACTCTCAAAACAAGTGCAAAATCTATCTTTTCCTGTAGATAGTCAGTAAAAACGTATAAGAATTGATCCCCTTTTCTTATCAGTGCATGTAAAAGGTGTTAAAACATGTAAATATAAACTCCTAAAGAATCCTACTGCATATATCTTCAATAGGAATCAGTGGTTCATCAAGAAAACACATAAAAATGCAAGAAAACAAAAATTTTATTGAGTTTTCTGAGAACAGTTCGTACAATGCTTGCACCAGTTGAATAACCTCCATAAAAATGATTATTTTGGGGTTATAGAACCATTCCCCAACTTACCAAACTATTTTGCATTGATTTTATTTCATTAAAGTGATTAAATCTCCTAAAACCCATTTACCCGCCTAAAGTGGATTTTCAAATATTTGAATTTCCAATTTTGAAATTTATTGAACTCCACAAACTAAAACCTATTGGATCTTCAATATCCAACCTTATTTGACCTAATTAAATCATTGTATTCCTATTTAAATCCCTAGAACATGATAGTTCCATTTACATAGCATTTTGGTTCTAGGGTCCTTATCAGGACCCTTAGGACAGTTGACTCCTTTCAAGTTGTTTCCCATTTCAAAAGCCATTATAGGCTTCAAAAGATTATAATTTATGTTTTGATTTGCTTGACAGGTCCTCCTAACCCCTGCACACTCCTGATCCTTGAAGAGCTCCTTGAAGGCCTTGGGTGCTCTTGCACCATTCTCCCCAAGAAAGAAGGAATTCTTGCCCCAAGAATTATCCCATGTGTTGCCACCACAAGACCCCTTGCTCTCATATGTTTGTATCTTCAAATTAGAGGTCATGTAATCTCCCAAAGTCACTATCTTCCTCTTCTACCAATCTGCACTCTTGACATTCATCATGTGAGAACCAAAACAAGGTTTGGTTTGTCCTCTTTGCTGTTTGACTTCAGTCTATATTTGAGCCCTGATTTTGCCTTCATTCCACTGACTCCCTAGTGAAATGACACCACCTCTATCACCCTCAACTATAGGGCATTCAATTCCTCCAACCTTGATACTATCCAAATCCCACAAAGTCTGATTTGTAGGACTGTCCACCTCATAACCTTGCTGCAACTTGTCTTTTCTCAACCTACCAATGTCTTCCCCTGTCTCACCCTACTTACTTACCTACAAATGTTTCTCAAAACATATCATAAAACTTTCATTTGATTGCTCCAAAGGAAAAGTCACTAATTTATATCTAACTACATCTTTATGCACCAAATATGTGTTGTGAAAACCATCATGCACTGTTCTCCTAGCATACTGCCATGGCCTCCCCAAGATGATATGACCATAAGTCATTGGAATGACATCACAAAGTACCCTGTCATGATAAGATCCAATTGAAAAATATACAAAATCTCTCTTACCAATCTCTACATGTTGTCCTTGAGTTACCCAAGTGGCCTTGTAGGGAGTAGGATGATCAAATGTTTCAATCCCTAGCTTGGTTATCATATCAAGTGAAACTAAATTGCTATGTGACCCTGAATCTATGAGCAATCTGCAGATCTTACCATGACTCAAAAAAATGGTCTTGAAAATAGTTACCTTTGGCTCTTGATGAAGTCTTTCTCCTTGCTTGACCATAAGAAACTCACCATTAGTCACAGTGTCTGCCATGAATGTTTTCGGTTCCTCCTTGTCTTCTTCTTCTTGTACCAAGTTAGCTCTCCTATCTCTTCCCTTATCAGCTTGTTCCCATTTAGGACACTTGAAGGAAGGATGCCCTGGTTCATTGCAATTGAAACACCTACCTATGAATGGTCCTCTACCTTGTCCAAATCTGCCTCCTCCTCTTTGATCAGAAAACACCTCCTTACCTTTGTCATTGCTGCCTTGTCCTTGTTCTCTATTACCTCTGCCACCATTGCCTGATCTTTCTTGCTTCCTCTTCACCTTTTCCTCAGCTCTAATGGCCAATTGAAAACATTCTCCTAGTGTCCTTAGCAATTGAAAACCAATCTCATCTTGTAGATTGTACCTCAAGCCATTAATATACCTGGCTACTTTCTCATCTTCTTCCTCATATCCTCCTCTGATACTAAGCTTGTGAAATTACTCAGTATAGGACATCACATCCATGTCCTTTTGTCTTAAATTCTGCCTCATCCTCTTCACATGAATTGTGTAATCAGATGGTAGGAATTGTTCCTTGACCAAACTCTTCATCCTAGCCCATGTAGAGACTTTTTCCAATCCCCTAGCCATCCTATCATTCTAAAAACTAGTCCACCATGTCAATGTTGTGCCTCTCAACTTAGTTTTGGAAAACTTAACCTTCCTCTCTTCATCCATCTCCTCAAACTCAAAATAGTTCTCTAAGGCATCAAGCCATCCTAACACCTCTTCACTATCCATCTTCCCTTGATAGATAGGAAAGTCTATGTGACTCTGTCCTCCATGACCTTGTACTTCCTTCAACAATCTCAGTAACCTCCTTTCCTCAGGGTCCTTTGTCTCATCCGCTTGTTGTTCCTGATTTACCCTCACATGCTCTTCATCTTCATCATTGTCTTCTTGGTCTTCTCTCCTCCTACTCCTCTCAAGGTTATTTATCCTTGCTTGCATGGTCACTCTCTCCCTTCTCCATTTCCTTTCTTCTCTTGCTCTAGCCTGCTCTCTTGTTGCTTCTTGTTCTCTTCTTTCCCTTCTTTTCCTTTCCAAGATTTCCTTCAACTTCTCCAACTCTCTTGCCAATTGATTTTTAGGTGCCATTGCTGATTCTTCAATCCCTAAAGGACTTACTCCTTGCTCTAATACCACTCTGATGTAGAGGGTCTGGGACTTTGAAAGAAACACAAAGTTCTCAAGGTTTGCAAGATGCAATCTCAACCACTCTTCCAGGCACTCTAATGGAGACAAAGCCTAAATGGCTCACTCATGAATCAAATCCTTCTTCAATGGATCAAAACCCTAGGAATGATCTTAAGGGGAAAAATTACACTTGTCTTGAAGGTTTCCAAAAGCCCAAACCTCTGTCTTGAACAAAATCCACATTTCCACCTTAAGTAGCCTTCTAGCCCTATTAGGCCTCTAGCAAAGGATTTTAGACTTTTCTCTCAAACTTCCCAAAGGAACCTCCAATATAATGACTAAATGAGATGTGGTTTGTGATGAAAAACAACATATCCAAACCCTAATATCACTTGCTTCAGACAAACCGTTCCAAAACCTGTTGTTTCCTCAAAAACTAGGCCTAATTAGCCCTCTTTTTCAAAGCAACCTCTCACTAAACTCAACCCCTGACTATGAAACTTTCAATAGTCCCTTAAAATTTCTAAAATCCAAAGTTTCAAAGTTTTTAGGCTTCTATGACACCCCTAACACACTCAAACACAAAGCCCTCCAAAACTTGCCTCAAAACTAGGGCTTCTTGAAAACTAACCTTCCAATCACTTCCAGAACTTGCTCATTGAATCTACACCATTAGGAAAACATATTTAGTATATCCCAACTCAAAAAAACACCCCTCATTAAGGCAGATCTTGTACTGCTATACCCTAGCCTCCATCTTCAAGCACTTTTCACTATCAAATCTTGGTGTACACCATAGTATTCATCTCTCAGGACTGCACATTATATTGTTAGTCTAGTATGGTACATGTTAAATACGATCCATTTCACAAGATACAGTCATAATCTCCCATGAAATGGATCATTCATTCATTAAAAGCTCTCAAAACAAGTGCAAAATCTATCTTTTCCTATAGACAGTTAGTAAAATCGTACAAAAATTGATCCCATTTGCTTATCAGTGCATGTAAGAGGTGTTAAAACATGTAAATATAAACTCCTAAAGTATCCAACTACATATATCTTCAATAGGAATCAGTGGTTCATCAAGAAAATACAGAGAAATGCAAGAAAACAAAAATTTTATTGAGTTTTCTGAGAACAGTCTGTACAATGCTTGCACCAATTGATCAACCTCCGTACAAATGATTCTTTTGGGGTTATAGACCCATTCCCCAACTCACCAAACTATTTTGCATTGATTTTATTTCATTAAAGTGATTAAATCTCCTAAAACCCATTTACCCGCCTAAAGTGGATTTTCAAATATTTGAATTTCCAATTTTGAAATTTATTGAACTCCACAAACTAAAACCTATTGTATCTTCAATATCCAACCTTATTTGACCTAATTAAAGCCTTATATTCCTATTTAAATCCCTAGAACATGATAGTTCCATTTACATAGCATTTTGGTCCTAGGGTCTTTATCAGGACCCTTAGGATAGTTGACTCCTTTCAAGTTCTTTCCCATTTAAAAAGCCATTATAGGCTTCAAAAGATTATAATTGATGTTTTGATTTACTTGAAAGGTCCTCCTAACCCCTGCACACTCCTGATCCTTGAAGAGTTCCTTGAAGGCCTTGGGTGCTCCTGCACCATTTCTGTGCTTCTGATGTGTTGATTGTTTATGGTTTATTGTTCATTCATCAGATTTGAGATTAAGTTAAGTAAAGTTTGAAAATTTTAAATATTTTTTGACAACTAATTCACCTCCCCTCTTAGTTGTCTTTCCTTATTTTTCCAACAATTGGTATCAGAGCAGGTTCCTCTAAAGAAGTTTAAAATCTTGAGGTGATACAAGATGGCATCATACAAGAAAAACAGTCCTAGATTTGATGGAACCAACTACTCACTGTGGAAAGCTAGGCTAGAGTTCCATTTAAAGTGTATTGTGAACCCTTATGGAGGATTACAAAGAATCCATATGTTATTCCTCATAATGGTCCTTCCATTGTTGATAATATTAAAGAGGCTAAGAATAATGTCAGGGCTATTGAAGCTTTGTTGAGTGCATTGAAAGATTCAGAAATGACAAATGTGTTAGGTCTGAAGATAGCTCATGAGATTTGGATGAAGTTGGAAACTTTGTATGAAGGAGGTGTACATGTGAAGATGGATAAGCTATAGAGTTTGAAAGGAAATTATGAAAACTTGAAGATGGGTGAAGACAAAAATATTTCTTCTTTTATGCAAAGAGTAAATGAACTTGTGATGGGTATTAGATGTTCCGGTGGTACCCTAAAAGAGGAAGAAATTGTGGCTAATGTTCTCATATCATTGCCTCCCTCTTACAAAGAAAAGGATCATGCTATTGAAGAATTCAAATAAGTGACAAAAATGACAAGAGATACATTGATTGGTAAACTTGCTACTTTTGAGTTGAGTGAATTTGGTGAATCTATTCCCAAGACTGAAACTACATTTAGGGCTTATGTATCTGGAAGAAACAAGCAAAGATATGATCTGGGAGAATGTTCTAGAAAGTCATTCAAGTATGAGGAAGAAATGAAATAGCTTGAAGATGAAGAAAGAGAGGTGGAAGAGTTGGAAGCACTGATTGTGAAGAAAGAAGGAAGAGGACAAGGTAAGTATAAAGGAATGTTTCCTATTAAATGTTTCTCTTGCAATAAAATGGGTCATTTTGCATAAAGTTCTCTTGAAAGAGTTCCTAGGTATAAGCCCAACAAATCTAGGTTTCAAAGGAAATGTTACTATGCTAAAGAAGGAATCATTGGTGAAGAGTTTGATAAAGAAAATGGAAATGAAGATGAATGGGTGTTCCTTGCTATCAAGGAAAATGGTCTGGTGGCTACTAAATCTACTAAAGTTGAGAAAGCTCATACAACTCGAATTGAAGAAAAGGATGAGTGGGTTATTGAAAGTGGATGCTCACATCATATGACTGGTGACAAAAGAAAATTTTTAATTCTAGAGAAATATGATGGTGGGGTTGTAAGATTCAAAGATAACAATGTTGGTGTGATTGGTGGCAGAGGATCTATTTGTCTTGATTGTAAGCATAACACTGATGATGTCCTTTATGTTGAAGGATTGAAGAAAAATCTACTGAGTGTTGGACAGATGGTGGATAAGGGTTATGATCTTCAGTTCAAAGGTGGAAGATTTAGGACACTCAAAAGTTCTAGAAATATATTTGCTTCAGGCAAAAAGAAAAAAGGTAATATTTTTCACCTGAATGTTGCTAGTGAAAGTTGTTTAATTTCTCAAGTAGATGAATGTTGGTTATAGCATAGGAGGTTGTGTCATGTGAATTTTGAAACATTGTCAAAGTAAGTTCCACTCAAGTAGTAAGATATCTACCTAAGCTAGTAAAACCTGCTAACACAATTTGTAAGGAATGTCAGATGGGAAAATAGACTAGAGTTTATTTTCAGAGAAAACAACACCATTCAAATGGATTACTAGAGTTGGTGCATAATGATCTATGTGGTCCCTCCAAAGTTAGAAGTCTTCATGGAGAAAGGTACTTTATGCTGCTTATTGATGATTACTCTAGGATGATATGGGTTTCCTTCTTAAGAGAAAAATGTGAAGCATTGGAGAAGTTCAAAAGTCTCAAAGCTATGGCAAAAAATGAGAAAGGTCTAAAAATCGAATGCTTAAGGTCAGACAGAGGTGGTGAATTCACCTCCAGGGAGTTCAATTATTTATGTGAAGAGCATGGAATCATAAGATAGTTATTTTCTCCCTGAACCCCTCAACATAATGGAGTTGTAGAGAGGAAGAATAGAACAAATTTGGATGCTGCTAGAACAATGATGATAGAAGGAAATGTGCCTCACATCTATTGGAGTGAAGCTATAATCACTAATGTGTACACTTTAAACCGGGTAAATGTCAATGGTAATACTGGTAAGACTCCTTTTAAACTATGGTTTGGTTATAAGCCTACTATTAAATATTTCAAGATCTTTGGAAGCAAGAGTTATATTAAGAGAGATGAGGACATAGACAAGTTTGATGCAAGAATCCAAGAGGGAATATTTCTAGGTTACTCTACTAAAAGCAAGGTCTACCAGTGCTATAACAAAAGATTGAGAAAAATGTTTGAAAGTGCAAATGTCAGAGCTGATGAGGACTCTGCTAGATCATCTAGATACTGTGGAGATGATTTAGATGACCAAGAATACAACACAAACAAAGGGAAAAATGATCAGACACAGAATCAACTTCAAATTGTTCCATATGTTCCAGTAAATGAACTTCCATTTATTCTGGTAAATCAAGAAAGTCAGGGAGGAGAGACAAGTGCAAGTGCAAAAGAAAGAACAAAAGAACCAGAAGTTTGAGAAAGTCGTAAGGTTCCAAGGTATGTAAAGCTAAATCATTCTAAAAATCAAATTATAGGAGACAAGAATAAAGGTGTGAAACTAGAAGAAAGATTGCAGAAGAGTATTTCTCGATTTCCAAGATTGAGCCTAAAGATGTCAATGAAGCTTGCAATGATGAACACTGGATGGAAGCTATGAAGGAAGAGCTAATGTAGATTGAAAAGAGTGATACACGGATACTTGTTCCTAGACCTAAAGATAAAAATGTGGGGTATGTGTAGGATCATGATGGGCCAAAAAGTGGCAATATGATGGGTATGTGGCTGACGACTTTTTTTTTTTACAAAATTGATGAAACAAAAAGAGTTTTTAAAGGAGATTCTTAGCTTTCCACCCATATAAATTATTTTTTACTTTGAATTTAATAAGTAATTATTATTCATTTTCTATTTGAATTATGACTAAAGCCTTGATTGATAGGTTGATTGAAAAACATCTATAGCTTTCAAACACTATCACATTTTTTGAATCCAAAATATGTGTCACATTCTATGATTCACATACTATAGGATTAAAAAAAATAAAAATGAATTTCATGAAGTTTTGACCAAGTTAAGGTGGTTAGATATATGATTTTTTATATTTTTTAAAAGTAATAAAAAATTCATAGTTAATTATTTACTTGGAAAAAAATTACAAAAAAATATGAATCACATCGAGACATGAGTCCTCTACTTATATCTAAAATATTATAAAAATATTATCATTTTATTATGGTTAGGGTGATTAGACAGACACCTACTTATTTTTTCCCTAGAATTTAAGTACTACTGCATTGAAATTTCAAATTTTCACCAAATATATTTTTTCTTTTAAAACAAACTTAGTAGTTTAGAAACTACATTCAATTTGCTACATATTATATTCTTACATATTTTTTAAATAATATAGATAACTTATTCAAATTTTTACGTCAAGTTGCCTAACTCTAATTTTTGTGAATTTTTTGCCACATAAGGTCCTATTTTTTCCATGATGATCCTGCACATACCTTGTGATTGGTACTAAATGGGGTTTACAGAATAAGCTGAATGAACAAGGTGAAGTGGTCCGGAATAAAGCCAGACTGGTATGTAAAGGGAATTCTCAAATGGAAGGTATTGATTTTGAAGAAACCTTGGCCCCTGTTGCTAGAATTGAAGTTGTTAGATTATTTCTTGCTTATGTTGCATATAAGAACTATAAAGTCTATCAAATGGATGAAAAGTCAACTTTTTGGAATGGTGAGTTAGAAGAAAAAGTATATTTTGAACAACCAGATGGATTTCAACTGACTGATAAGGAAGACATGGTTTGTCGATTGAGGAAAGCTCTGTATGGACTCAAGTAAGCTCCCAAAGCCTGGTATGCTATACTGGATAAATATTTACTAAAGCTTGGATTCAATAAAGGTACTACTGACAACAACTTGTATTTCAAACCGAATCATGATAAAGAGTTGATTATTGAATTTTTTGTTGATGGCCTTATTTTTGGAGGAAATGACAATTTATGTATGAAGTTTGCTAATGAAATGAAGAATGAATTTGAAATGAGTATGATTGGAGAGATGAAGTTCTTTCTGGGATTGTAAGTTACTTAGTTAGACAAGGGAATTTTCATATCTCATTCCAAATATGTGAGAGAGTTGTTGAAGAAGTTTGGCATGGAAGACTCAAAGCCACTTGGTACTCCCATGGTAAATGGATGCAAGTTAGCATAGAATGATGATTCTCCTAAGACAAATCAAACAAGATATAGGTCAATGATTGGTGGATTGATCTACTTAACTTAGACCAGACCAGAAATAATGAATGTTGTATGTATGGTTGCTAGATTTCAGGCTGATCCAAAAGAATCACATGTGACTGTTGTAAAGAGAATTTTTAGGTATTTGAAAGGGATAGTTGATTTTGGGTTTTGGTATCCTAAGGATGATGATCTTACTTTGAATGCATATATTGATGCAAATTGGGTAGGAGATGTAGATGACATGAAGAATTCTAGTGGTGGTGTATTCTTCCTAGGGAAGAAGCTGGTGTCCTGGTTGAGTAAAAAGCATAATTCCATATTTCTATCTATTGTTGAGGTAGAGTATATTGTTGCTACAAATAACTATACTCAAGTGATGTGGATGAAACATATGCTGAAAGATATTAGAGTAGTATATGATGAGCCTATTGCCATATACTGTGACAACTCAAGTGCAATTAACATATCAAAGAATCTAGTGCTACACTCTAAGATCAAGCATATATCAATCAAGTTTCACTTCTTAAAGGAGAAATTCAATGAGAAAAAAGTCATATTGGAATATGTGCCTACCAAAGAATAGATTGCAGACATTTTCACCAAGTCATTGCTGAAGGACACTTTTGAGTATCTCAGATGGATGCTAGGGGTGATTACCCCTCCTGATATGAAATAAAGATGCATTTTCTTGCATTAATATGTGTGCTTCATAGATATTTCCTAATACAGATTGATGTTTCAGTGGCTACTACTCAGGGGTAGTAGTCAGATGTGCAGATATGTGGCTCAAATCTTGTATATGGGAAGATAATGTTTATCTTTGCCATTGACGTCAAAGGGGGAGAAGATTCATGTGAAAATTTGTTGCTTATCTAGGGAGAAGAGTTATGTGGGAGAAGAGTCATGTGAATGTGTTGAGGAGAAATTGAGTCAGAACCTACGGGGGAGTAAGCGTAGTTGTGTTGATGGTATTTTTCACATCATGTGTTGCCATCAATGCCAAAGGGGAAAATTGTTGGATTTTGTGGTTGTGTTGCTGATATGTGGTTTTCATTGATGTCAACACTATTAGCATTGATGTAGTGAAGGTTGTATATGTCGAGGATATTGAGAAAATTGTTAAAGGAAGAGTTGTAGGTTGCCAATGGAATAGTGAAGGTCATGAAGGTGTTTTGTTATGTACGTTGAAGATCAGTTGATGTGGACTAAAGGGTTTATTACTGAGAGTGTCTAGTTTATCAACCAGAAGTTTCAGATGTTTGTGTGAAGATTTGATTGTGCTATATTGTGTTCTAACAATATTTCTATGGTTTTTGTTAGTATTCCTGATTGAATTTTATGTGATTCTGGTAATTTATCTTGCTGTGGATACTTCTCTATTAGATCTTGTTGCTTGTGGATGCTTCTAGATCATTCTCTATCTTTGTTGTATGTCCATGTTGATCAGTGTGCTCATGGTCAAAGATTTTTCTCATGTGTGTTCGGGTTTTCATGTGCTTGGCCGGCATGGTGGTTGTAACGTGTTGCAAATCCTTGAAGATTAAAATTTGAATTTTTGGTGTGCTCAAGGATATTGTTTTGTGTCACATAATAATATTGGTCGATGGTGTATGATTCGCATTAATATTTTTTGTAAATTTGGGCCGACACTATAAATTTGTTTTATACTTTTGGCTGATGAAGTTATTGATGTAATTTCATGTTTTAGATA